>CM069140.1:72779674-73379674 GCA_035221665.1 Okamejei kenojei | reverse complement strand
CTAAATTCCAGCGAGTACAAGCCGAGTCTATCCAGTCTTTCTTCATACGGAAGTCGTGCCATCCCAGGAATCAGTCTGGTGAATCTTCTCTGTACTCCCTCTATGGCAAGAATGTCTTTCCTCAGATTAGGAGACCAAAACTTTACGCAATACTCTAGGTGTGGCCTCACCAAGACCCTATACAACTGAAGTAGAACCTCCCTGCTCCTATACTCAAATCCTTTTGCTATGAAAGTTAACATACCATTCGCTTTCTTCACTGCCTGCTGCACCTGCATGCCTACTTTCAATGACTGGTGTACCATGACACCCAGGTCTCGCTGCATCTCCCCTTTTCCTAATCGGCCACCATTTAGATAATAGTCTACTTTCCTGTTTTTGCCACCAAAGTGGATAACCTCACATTTATCCATATTATACTGCATCTTACAAACATTTGCCCACTCACCCAGCCTATCCAAGTCACCTTGTAGTCTCCTAGCATCCTCCTCACAGATAACACTGCCCCCCAGCTTAGTATCATCCGCAAACTTGGAGATATTGCCTTCAATTCCCTCATAGAAACATAGAAATTAGGTGCAGGAGCAGGCCATTCGGCCCTTCGAGCCTGCACCGCCATTCAATATGATCATGGCTGATCATCCAACTCAGTATCCTGTACCTGCCTTCTCTCCATACCCCCTGATCCCTTCAGCCACAAGGGCCACATCCAACTCCCTCTTAAATATGGCCAACGAACTGGCCTCAACTACCTTCTGTGGCAGAGAATTCCACAGATTCACCACTCTCTGTGTGAAAAACGATTTTCTCATCTCCATCCTAAAAGACTTCCCCCTTATTCTTAAACTGTGACCCCTTGTCCTGGACTTCCCCAACATCGGGAAAAATCTTCCTGCATCTAGCCTGTCCAACCCCTTAAGAATTGTGTAAGTTTCTATAAGATCCCCTCTCGATCTTCTAAATTCTAGAGAGTATAAACCGAGTCTATCCAGTCTTTCTTCATAAGACAGTCCTGACATCCCAGGAATCAGTCTGGTGAACCTTCTCTGTACTCCCTCTATGGCAAGAATGTCTTTCCTCAGATTTGGAGACCAAAACTGTACGCAATACTCCAGGTGTGGCCTCACCAAGACCCTGTACAACTGCAGTAGAACCTCCCTGCTCTTGTACTCAAATCCTTTTGCTATGAATGCCAACATACCATTCGCTTTCTTCACAGCCTGCTGCACCTGCATGCCTACTTTCAATGACTGGTGTACCATGACATCCAGGTCTCGCTGCATCTCCCCTTTTCCTAATCGGTCACCATTCAAATAATAGTCTACCTTCCTGTTTTTGCCACCAAAGTGGATAACCTCACATTTATCCACATTATACTGCATCTGCCATGCATTTGCCCACTCACCGTCTATCCAAGTCATCCTGCAGCCTCCTAGCATCCTCCTCACAGCTAACACTGCCCCCCAGCTTTGTGTCATCCGCAAACTTCGAGATGTTGCATTTAATTCCCTCGTCCAAATCATTAATGTATATTGTAAATAGCTGGGGTCCCAGCACTGAGCCTTGCGGCACCCCACTAGTCACTGTCAGCCATCCTGAAAAGGACCCGTTCACTCCTACTCTTTGATTCCTGTCTGCCAGCCAGTTCTCTATCCACATCAATACTGAACCACCAATACCGTGTGCTTTGAGTTTGTATACCAATCTCTTGTGTGGGACCTTGTCGAAAGCCTTCTGAAAGTCCAGATACAACACATTCACTGCTTCTCCCTTATCCACTCTACTAGTTACATCCTCAAAAAATTCAATAAGATTCGTCAGACATGATTTATCCTTCGTAAATCCATGCTGACTTTGTCCAATGATCCACCACTTTCCAAATGCGCTGCTATCCCATCTTTAATAATTGACTCTAGCAGTTTCCCCACTACCGATGTTAGACTAACTGGTCTGTAATTCCCCGTTTTCTCTCTCCCTCCCTTTTTAAAAAGTGGGGTTACATTAGCTACCCTCCAATCCTCAGGAACTACTCCAGAATCTAAAGAGTTTTGAAAAATTATCACTAACGCCTTTAATCAATTCAATTTACCTAACACCACTTTCCGGCTAACCTGGATTTCACTCATTTCCTCCATCTCATTTGACCCGCGATCCCCTGCTATTTCCGGCAAATTATTTATGTCTTCCTTAGTGAAGACAGAACCAAAGTAGTTATTCAATTGGTCTGCCATGTCCTTGTTCCCCATGATCAATTCACCCTTTTCTGACTGCAAGGGACCTACATTTGTTTTAACTAATCTTTTGCGCTTCACATATCGATAAAAACTTTTGCAGTCAGTTTTTTTATGTTTCCTGCCAGTTTTTCTTTCATACTCCATTTCCCCTTTCCTAATTAAGCCCTTTGTCCTCCTCTGTTGGTCTCTGAATTTCTCCCAGTCCCCTGGAAGGCTGCTTTTTCTGGCTAATTTGTACGCTTCATCTTTTTTCTTGATACTATTCCTGATTTCCCTCGTTATCCACAGATGCGCCACCTTCCCTGATTTATTCTTTTGCCATACTGGGATGAACAATTGTTGTAGTTCATCCATGCAGTCTTTAAATGCCTTCCATTGCATATCCACCGTCAACTCTTCAAGAATCAATTGCCAGTCCATCTTGGCCAATTCACGTCTCATACCCTCAAAGTTACCTTTCTTTAAGTTCAGGACCCGTGTTTCTGAATTAACAATGTCACTCTCCATCCTAATGAAGAACTCAACCATATTATGGTCACTCTTGCCCAAGGGGCTACGTACAACAAGGTTGCTAGCTAACCCTTCCTCATTACTCAATATCCAGTCTAGAATAGCCTGCTCTCTCGTTGGTTCCATAGAACCATAGAAAACATAGAAATTAGGTGCAGGAGTAGGCCATTCAGCCCTTCGAGCCTGCACCGCCATTCAATATGATCATGGCTGATCATCCAACTCAGTATCCCGTACCTGCCTTCTCTCCATACCCTCTGATCCCCTTAGCCACAAGGGCCACATCCAACTCACTCTTAAATATAGCCAATGAACTGGCCTCAACTACCCTCTGTGGCAGAGAGTTCCAGAGACTCACCACTCTCTGTGTGAAAAAAGTCTTTCTCATCTCGGTCTTAAAGGATTTCCCCCTTTATCCTTAAGCTGTGACCCCTTGTCCTGGACTTCCCCAACATCGGGAACAATCTTCCTGCATCTAGCCTGTCCAACCCCTTAAGAATTTTGTAAGTTTCTATAAGATCCCCTCTCAATCTCCTAAATTCCAGAGAGTCTAAACCGAGTCTATCCAGTCTTTCTTCATAAGACAGTCCTGACATCCCAGGAATCAGTCTGGTGAACCTTCTCTGCACTCCCTCTATGGCAATAATGTCCTTCCTCAGATTTGGAGACCAAAACTGTACGCAATACTCCAGGTGTGGTCTCACCAAGACCCTGTACAACTGAAGTAGAACCTCCCTGCTCCTGTACTCAAATCCTCCACATGTTGGTTTAGAAAACTATCCCGCATACATTCCAAGAAATCCTCTTCCTCAGCACCCCTGCCAATTTGATTCACCCAATCTATATGTAGATTGAAGTCACCCTTTATAACTGTTTTACCTTCGTTGCACGCATTTCTAATTTCCTGTTTGATGCCATCCCCAACTCCACTACTATTGTTAGATGCCCTGTACACAACACCCACTAGCGTTTTCTGCCCCTTAGTGTTTCGCAGCTCCACCCATATCGATTCCACATCCTCCAAGCTAATGTCATTCCTTTCTATTGCGTTAATCTCCTCTCTAACCAGCAACGCTACCCACCTCCTTTTCCTCTCTGTCTATCCTTCCTGAATATTGAATATCCCTGGATGTTCAGCTCCCAGCCTTGGTCACCCTGGAGCCATGTCTCCGTGATCCCAACTATATCATAATTATTAATAGCTATCTGCACATTCAACTCATCCACCTTATTACGAATGCTCCTCGCATTGAGACACAAAGCCTTCAGGCTTGTTTTTATAACACTCTTTACAATTATGTTGAAAAGTGGCCCTTTTAGATTTTTGCCCTGGATTTGTTTTCCTGCCACTTTTCACCTTGCTACCTATTGCTCCTATCCTCATTTTACACCCCTCTGTCTCTCTGCTCACACATTTAAGAAACCCTCCACTTCTTATTCTCCGTTTGTTATTTTTTTCTTCTTTCCTCCCTACGTGTTGCGTCTGACTGCTTCTCTTCTCTGCCTCCTGCCTCACAAACGGACTACTTGCCTTCTCTCTTTGAGTCCCTCCCCCCAACCGATCTAGTTTAAAGTCATCCAGATCATTAATATATATTGTAAATAGCTGGGGTCCCAGCACTGAACCTTGCGGTACCCCACTAGTCACTGCCTGCCATTGTGAAAAGGACCCATTTACTCCTACTCTTTGATTCCTGTTTGCCAGCCAGTTCTCTATCCACATCAATATTGAACCCCCAATGCCGTATGCTTTTAGTTTGTATACTAATCTCTTATGTGGGACCTTGTCGAAAACCTTCTGGAAATCCAGATACACCACATCCACTGGTTCTCCCCTATCCACGCTACTAGTTACATCCTCAAAAAATTCCATAAGATTCGTCAGACATGATTTACCTTTCGTAAATCCATGCTGACTTTGTCCAATGATTTCACCACTTTCCAAATGTGCTGCTATCCCATCTTTAATAACTGACTCTAGCAGTTTCCCCACTACCGATGTTAGACTAACTGGTCTGTAATTCCCCGTTTTCTCTCTCCCTCCCTTCTTAAAAAGAGGGGTTACGTTTGCTACCCGCCAATCCTCAGGAACTACTCCAGAATCTAAAGAGTTTTGAAAGATTGTCACTAATGCATCCACTATTTCCTGAGCTACTTCCTTAAGTACTCTGGGATGCAGCCTATCTGGCCCTGGGGATTTATCGGCCTTTAATCCATTCAATTTACCCAACACCACTTCCCGACTAGCCTGGATTTCACTCAATTCCTCCTTTGACCCGCGGTCCCCTGCTATTTCCGGCAGATTATTTTTGTCTTCCTTAGTGAAGACGGAACCAAAGTAGTTATTCAATTGGTCCGCCATATCCTTGTTCCCCATGATCAACTCACCTGTTTCTGACTGCAAGGGACCTACATGTGTTTTAACTAATCTCTTTCTCTTCACATATCTATAAAAACTTTTGCAGTCAGTTTTTATGTTCCCTGCCAGTTTTCTTTCATAATCTATTTTTCCTTTCCTAATTAAGCCCTTTGTCCTCCTCTGCTGGTCTCTGAATTTCTCTGTGGAAGATCACGAGCCGCCTTGTGACTTGTGCTGCCAGCACTCCATCTACTTCCTTAGAAGGCTTCGGAGGTTCGGCATGTCTCCAACAACTCTCAACAACTTCCACAGATGTGTCGTAGAAAGCATTTTATCGGATGCATCACAGCTTGGTTTGGGAACAGCTCCATCCAAGACCGCAAGAAATTGCAGAAAATTGTGGTCGCAGCCCAGACCATCACACAAACCAACCTCCCTTCCATTGACGCCATCTACACCTCACACTGCCTCGGCAAGGTCAGCAGATTAATCAAGGACGAGTCGTTCCATGGCCATTCCCAATTCTCTCCTCTCCCATCGGGCAAATGGTATAGAAGTGTGAAAACGTACACCTCCAGAGTCAGTTTCTTCCCAGCAGTTATCGGGCAACTGAACCGGACTACAACAAGAGAACAGTCCTGAACTACTATATACCTCATAGAGGACCCTTGGACGATCTTTGATCGGACTTTACTAGGTTTATCTTACACTACACTTTATTCCCTTATTGTGTATCTGTATACTGTGAATGGATTAATTGTAATCATGTGTATTGTCTTTCTGCTGACTGGTTAGCAAGCAACAAAAGCTTTTCACTATACCTCAGTACATGTGACAATAAACGACTAAACTAAACTAAGCAAGTAAAAATTTAATTGTTCAGTTTCGAAACATATTCCAATAAAACACTTTTGACTCGGCTCTCTTGACTTCTTCAATCCTTGTAACATTCAGATGAACTTTACGGGGTGGAAGATTGCAACCTTCACGTGGTCCGCCCTGTTTCGACCAAAGATTATAGAGGAGCAAGATGCGCCACTCAGCGTAAAAAGCGTAGTATCACGTGTGACTGTCGACGCCATTTTACCGATGTGCCTCGACCAAAGATGGCGTCGACTATGGGGTTGGGACCATCCGATCCGCTCTCCAAACAAACCTGGAAAGGACCCATCATCCCCAAAGAACTACAGACCCATTTCCCTCCTCTGCATCACCTACAAGCTCTACGAGAGGCTACTACTCAAACGCCTTATGCCACTTATAGACTCCAAGCTTACTGAAGATCAAGCTGGCTTCCGCCCTGGCCGCTCCTGTGCCGGGCAGCTACTGAACCTCACCCAACACATTGAGGACGGTTTTGAGTGCAAACTCATCACCGGAGCAGCTTTCATAGACCTCACTGCTGCCTACGACACTGTCCAGCACCGCACCACGATCAGGAAACTTTTTGACATGACTGGTGACCTCGACCTGTGCCAAGTCATCAAAAGCCTTCTCAACAACAGGCGCTTCTTCGTTCAACTAAACGACAAGAAGAGCAAATGGAAAGCCCAAAAGAATGGCCTACCACAAGGCAGCGTACTGGCCCTCCTCCTCTTCAACATCTACACCAACGACCAACCACTTCCCCCACAATGCCGCCGCTTCATCTATGCTGATGACCTCTGCATCACCACCCAACAGGAGAACTTCCAGAAGATCGAGTCTGTCCTGGAAAGCGCCCTCCAAGAGATGACAACCTACTACAATAACAACCACCTGAAACCCAACCCATCAAAAACCCAACTATGCAGCTTCCACCTTAAAAATCGAGATGCAGGAAAACAACTGAGCATCTCATGGGATGGCCACAAACTCTCCAACCACTTCCACCCCGTGTACCTCGGAGTCACACTCGACAGGACACTCTCTTTCAAAACCCACCTTCAGAACACCAAAGCCAAGGTCAACACTCGCAACAACATCCTGCGCAAACTGGTAAACTCAAAGTGGGGCGCTGATCCACCAACCATCCGCGCAACTGCCCTAGCCCTGCGCTTCTCCACAGCTGAATACGCGTGCTCAAGCTGGAGCCGCTCCCACCGCACCAAACTGGTTGACACAGCCCTCAACGACACCTGCCGCATTATCACGGGATGCATAAAGACAACGCCAGTCCCGTGCCTCTACGCCCTAGCTGGTATTGCCTCACCCCCATATCAGACGATCCATCGTCGCCCAAGACGAGCGGAGAGCACAGGGGATCGACACCAGGCAACCCCTGCACGGACACACAGCACCTCCACCCCGACTGAAATCCAGAGCCAGTTTCTTGCAGACAGTCCCACCTCTCCAAACAACCACAGAAACAGCAAGGACCAACATCTGGAAAGATGAATGGAACCAGCTCAACACACGAGCCCACGACTGGATGGAGAGAGGAATCACTCCGACTGAATGCCTCGCCAGCGGGCATGACCTCCCGTGGCCAACCTGGAAGACCCTCAACAGATTACGAGTGGAGCAGGGGAGGTGCAAAGCACTTATGAAAGCATGGAACTACCAGGCAGAAGACACATGCAGCTGTGGAGCAGTACAGACAATGTCCCACCTACTGGAGTGTGACGACGCCCCCCATTGCAGCCCCCAGGACCTGGCTGAACCAACCCGACCAGCTGTGACCTGCGCCAGATACTGGCAGAACGACATCTGAGCTTGCAACGAAGAAGAAGACCGGTCAGCATGCTCTCTATGTGTGCACCTGTAGAAGTTAGAGTCCTCTTTGACAAACCGACTCTCCGTAATCTTATCAGGAAGTAAAGTGGCTGATGTGCTTTCTTAAAATTTGCATCCGTGTTCTCGGACCAGGAAAGATCTTCAGAGATGTGCACGCCCACGAATTTGAAGCTCTTGACCCTTTCAACCATCAACCCGTTGATATAAACGGGACTTTTGCTTCAGCAGCAGCAGCCTCTACAGGAGGCTTTAAACGTTTGAGTGAGTCTGTGTGTGTATGAGAGTCAGTGTGTGTGAGTGTGTGTGTGTGTGTGTGTGTGTGCGCGAGTCTCTGTGTGTGAGTGTGTGTGTGTGTGCGTGCATGTATGCGTGCTTATATAAAAGCGTGCTTCGTTGAATGATGACTTCTCAGGTATATTATCAGATTATCTTGGTTAAAATTTGCCTGCGGCAAAGCGACATAAAGACGCAGTGGGCCGCAACAAGAGACCCAACAAGAAATAACTTAATAATTCTCATCTTTGACATTTAAATTGTTCTTTTATTTTAAGAGTTATTCACATTTTAAAAACTTTAATAAATCCTTTTTCCACTTTTCATGCCTGCGTGTTCTTCATCACAATGGGAACCTAATGGGCAGGAGAGCCACTAAGAGCAAAGATCCTATAGCGGAGCAAGATGGACCACTCCTGCAAAAAACACGTAGTACGGTTTTTTCTCACCTCAGTCCTAAATGACCTCCCCCTTATTCTAACACTGTGGCCCCTGGTTCTGGACTCGCCCAACATTGGGAAAATTTTTCCTGCATCTAGCTTGTCCAGTCCTTTTATAATTTTATATGTTTCTATAAGATCCCCCCCTCATCCTTCTAAACTCCAGTGAATACAAGCCTAGTCTTTTCATTCTTTCCTCATATGACAGTCCCGCCATCCCAGGGATCAATCTCGTGAACCTACGCTGCACTGCCTCAATCACAAGGATGTCCTTCCTCAAATTAAGAGACCAAAACTGTACACAATACTCCAGAGCCCTATACAACTGCAGAAGAACCTCCTATACTGAAATCCTCTTGTTATGAAGGTCAACATTCCATTAGTTTTCAATCAAATCATCATCAAACAAACTTTATTGTCATTTAGAAATACATCGATATATGCAATTCCAAACAAAATTCCGTTGCATTTGGCTCCCCGTGCAACACGATTCCTCACTGCCTGCTGTACCTGCATGCCAACCTTTACAAGGACGCCCAGGTCTCGCTGCACCTCCCCCTTACCTAACCTAACTCCATTGGGATAATAATCTGTCCCCTTGTTTTTGCCGCCAAAGTGGATAACCTCACATTTATCTATATTACACTGCATCTGCCACGCATCTGGCCACTCACTCAACCTGTCCAGTTCACCCTGCAACCTCCTAACATCCTCTTCACAGTTCACACTGCCACCCAGCTTTGTGTCATCCGCAAACTTGCTAGTGTTGCTCCTAATTCCCTCTTCCAAAACATTAATATATATGGTAAACAGTTGCGGCCCCAACACCGAGCATTGTGGTAAAAAATTCCAGAGGATTAGTCAAACCTGATTTTCCTTTCATAAATCCATGCTGACTTGAACTAATCCTTTTACTGCTATCCAAATGCCCCATTATTACATCTTTAATAATTGACTCCAGCATCTTTCCCACCACCGAAATCAGGCTTACTGGTCTGTAATTCCCTGTTTTCTCCCTCGCTCCTTTCTTGAAAAGTGGGATAACATTAGCTATCCTCCAATCCACAGGAACTGATCCTAAATCTATTGAACATTGGAAAATGATCATATGTATATATGTATGTGTATATATGCATGTATATATATGTGTATATATGTATGTATATATGTGTGTAAATATATAATTGTGTGTTTATATATATATGTATGTATGTATATATATGTATGTGTGTATATATGTTTGTATATATTTATATGTATGCCTATGTATGTATGCATATGTATGTATGTATGTATGTATATGCATATGTATGTATGTATATGCATATGTATGTATGCATATATGGTTTATGTACATCATCTGACAAATAAGATACAGAGTAATAGTGATGCTTTAAATCAAAGTTGCTTCTGATCCATGAGAAGGAAATGTATTTATCTCTCAAGGGCCTGTCCCACCATATATTTATATGAATGTGTGTTTTTTTGTGCCTGTAATTTTGTGCAGTGTGTGTGGAAGCAATGCAAGGGAAGCAGCACAATACAATGCAAGGGAAACTACGCAAAGGTGGGGCTGGGGAGGAAAGATGGGAGGGAAATGGGGGAACAGGGGGAAAAGGGAGGGAGAGAGGGAAGGGAGGGAGAGAGAGGGAAGGAGGGAGAGAGAGAGAGAGGGAAGGAGAGAGAGAGAGACGGAAGGAGAGAGAGAGGGAAGGAGGGAGAGAGAGAGGGAAGGGAAGGAGAGAGAGAGGGAAGGGAGGGAGGGAGAGAGAGAGGGAAGGAGAGAGAGAGGGAAGGAGGGAGAGAGAGAGGGAGGGAGAGAGAGAGGGAAGGAGAGAGAGAGGGGAGGGAGGGAGGGAGAGAGAGAGGGGAGGGAGGGAGGGAGAGAGGAGAGAGAGAGGGAGGGAGAGAGCAATCGAGTGGAGAGAGAGATCAAGAGAAGAGAGAGATCGAGAAAAGAGAGGGGATAGAGAGATCGAGAGAAGAGGGGAGGGAGCGAGATCGAGAGGGGAGAGAAAGAGACCGAGAGGGGAGAGAAAGAGATCGAGAGAAGAGAGGGGATAGAAAGAGATAGAGAGAAGAAAGGGGATAGAAAGAGATCGAGAGAAGAGAGGGGAGAGAGAGGAGAAGAGAGGGGACGGGAGAGAGAGAGATCGATATCGAGAGGTAAGTAACGATCTATTACAAATAAATATAATAACTTTCTAATGCATCTTGCTCCTCTATAATCGTTGCTTACAACTGCTCTGTAGCTATGGAGCGGATTACACAGCGGGAGGCATAATTGTAAAATGGCGGCCGTGACGTTCCGTTACGTTCTACACATCAGTCCATTGAATTTCGGAGGAGTGGCCTATCTTGCTCCTCTATAATCTTTGGTTTCGACTAATGCAATCAACTCGACGTGCACAAACGGAAGATCAAATAGAACAAGTTGTCCAACAACTTTAGGCTGTGCACGCCACACGAAAGAAGAAGATGAACTTTACCACAATTCTTTATTGCTTGTCAACACAGTTTCTCTGTCAGGCATGAAATCAAGGGGGAAAAAACTCTCCAGGGCCCTGCCATTCACTGTGAATCCTCTCCCCTTGTTTGACTGCCTAAAATGCAACACCTGGCACTTATCTGCCTTGAACTGCATTAACCATTCATCAGCCCACTTGACCAGCTGATAACACCCTGTTGTGGCTTTACCTACGACTAACATGCCGACCTACTACGACTAAACCTTCGAGTAAAAAAAGTATCGATTTTTTTCCATGGTGACTTTTTTTTACTCGCGAGCATTTTATACCATTTTGAAAAAAACGCCGCGACCTAGCTAAGGCCTTGAGTACGTGGAGACCACTCTCGAGCATGAGGAGAGTTACGAAGACCTCCTACAACCTCGTGTCGACTATGCTGTGCGTATGAGTCGAGGGTAAACTCGCCAGAACTCGCGGATTAGGTCACCCAAGTGGGACAGGCCCTTAAGACCATGCCTTCCCAATGCCATAACCATTTGTCATCACTCAAAATGTCCTAATTCACATTGTACAATTTAATTGTTACATAAATAAATCAAAATCGAAGGTGGATTTTATGACCAAACACTAAAGATACTAGTTCACCAAACTGATAGAAATTTAAGTCACGTCCTGTCAAATGTATTATCATATACACAAGTATAGATACAATGAAAATCTTGTTTACAGTAGCATTACAGGCATATAGACCTAGATAAACACAATATATATATATATATAAATTATACAAGACAATGATAGGAAAAAGTCTGTGCAAAAGACATAAATGCATTCGATACTTGGAACTGCAGATGTTGGTTTACAAAATAATACACATAAAGAGTGCAGGTGTGACAGCAGATCAGGCAGCATTTTTGGAGAACATGCATAGGCAAAGTTTCAGTTCAGGTTGAGTGTGAACAGGACGCTGACCCGAGACATCTCCTACCCATGTTCTCCAAAGATGCTGAGTTACTCCAACACTTTGTGCCTTTTTCCCCATACGTTAAGTTCCTTCGTCTTGTTGAAGTTGAGTGAGTAGTTGTTTTGGCTAATCCCTGAAATTAGACTTTGTGATCAAGTACAAAAGTCGTTTACAAAATCCTAAAGTGGCAACAGCAATCGCACGAGTGCCTCCAAGCAACATTTGCAATACATGAGCCAGGCAAAAGAATCTTAAATGTCTACTTATGACATTCATCAACATTATCATCGTTCTTCACCATTAACATTCTGGCTGACGCAGACACTAAAAAGTCAAGGGTGTTTTATTGTCATATGTCCCAAATAGGACACATATATATATACATATATGTGTATGTCTCATATGTATACATGCATACATACACATAAAAACCAAACAACAATAATAGTGCAATAATAATAATAGTCCATGTAGTTCAGAGCTTAATGAAGTTGGTAGTGTTTAATAGCCTGATGGCTGTAGGAAAGAAGCTGTTCCTGAACCTAGACGTTACAGTTTTCAGGCTCCTGTACCTTCTTCCCGATGGCAGGGATGAAATGAGTGCCAGGGTGGTGTGGGTCTCTGATGATGCTGGCTGCCTTTTGAGGTAGCGACTCCTGTAAATCCCTTCGATGGTGGGGAGGTCAGAACCCGTGATGGACTGGGCAGTGTTCCCAACTTTTTGCAGTCTTCGCTCCTGGTCGTTCAGGTGCCGAACAAGACCGTGATGCAACCAGTAAATATGATCTCTACTGTACACCTGTACAAGTTCAAGGGAAGATAGACACAAAATGCTGGTGTAATTCAGCGGGACAGATAACATCTCTGGAGAGAAGGAATAGGTGACGTTTCGGGTCGAGAGCCTTCTTCAGAGATGCTGCCTGCCAGTATTTTGTGCCTATCTTCGATTTAAACCAGCATCTGCAGTTTTTCCCTACACGAAGTTCAAGGGAATCCTCCCTGACATACTGAATATCCGCAATCTTCTCAGGCGTTGGTGGGCTTTTCTTTATAATTGCATCAATGTGCTGGGTTCAGGAAAGATCTTCAAAAATATGCACGCCCAGGAATTTGAAGCTTTTAACACCCTTCACCAGCGTCCCGTCGTTAGTGGAATTAGTGGAGCTACGGTCATATGGATATCTTGTTTAAAAGAGAAGGATATTACATGGCAAATATAGTACATAGAATAGTACAGTATAAGAAGAGGTCTTTTGGCCCACAATGTCTGTGCCGAACATGATGCCATGAATAACTCTTCTCTGCCACCACATAACCCATATCTCTCCATTCCCTGCATTTCCATGTGCTTATCCAAACGTCTCTTTGAAGCCACTACTGCAATTTCAGTAGGCAACTCAGCACCTCCTTCTCAAGGGCGATTGAGGATGGATGATAATTTCTGGCCTAGCCACTTATGCCTTCTACCAAAAAAAATGAACAAAGTAAATAGTGAGGTAGACAAAAATGCTGGAGAAACTCAGCGGGTGAGGCAGCATCTATGGAGCGAAGGAAATAAGTGACGAAAGTAAATTGAGTTTGTGTTCCAGTAGTGTGAAATGTCACAAGAGACGTCGGTGTTAGACTTTAGACATATAGCATTTTAATGCAATGGTGAGCATGCGTTAGGGAAGGAAGAATGATTCTAGAAACGTCCAATACAAAATAACGCAGACATGGGAATTCTGAAATAAAAGCAGAAAGCACCAGAAATACTCAGAGCTTAGGGACTTATGGAATCGGATACAGTAAACAAGTCAGATTAATGGCTTTCCATCAGAGCTGGAAAAGAGTTACAGATAAACAGGTTTTAAGATACAGAGAAAGCAGAGGAGCAGAAGAGAGAACCACGAAAAGATCTGAGACAGGATGAAATGCAATTGGCATTGGTTGTATTCTACTCCTCCATAAAAATGTTCCCTGCTCTCTCCCACCTCTACATCAAACTTGCTCACATTTTTGCAGTTCAGATGAAACACAATTGACGAGTAGTTAATTCTGTTTGCAAGATGGCAAAGAGAAGTTTAAAGTAGAAACAAGGAACTGTAGATGCAGGTTTTTAAAAAAAGACACAAAGTGCTGGAGTTACTGGATGGGTCTTGTAGCATCTTGGAGAACATGGATACGTGATGTTTTAGGAATCACACCTTCTGTCTCATGATCTCTGGCATTTGTCCAACCACCTGCCTATCAAAATCATATTCACCTTTATTCTTATGTAGGAAGGAACTGCAGATGCTGGTTTATCCTGTGTAGGAAGGAACTGCAGATGCTGGTTTATACCAAAGATAGACAAAAAGTGTCGGAGTAACTCAGCTGGTTAGGCAGCTTCTCTGGAGAAAAATAATGAGTTACCTGCCAGCATTCTCCGCCCTCTCCCCATCCCCCCTCCCCTCCATGAACCCACGATTAGTTTGAAGAGGGGAAGAGAAATGTTTTTGTTTGAACTGCTGAGAATTTTTTCTTACGTCTCTGCAAGTTCTTCTCTCCTTGGGAAGGAGAACTTTTGTTCCACTTTGTTCCTTATTATTCAGTTAATGTTTTGCATTTTACAATCCCTTCAAGCAGAGTGCAATAGTGTTATCGGCAGACAACCAATTGACAATTAGAATACTTTCCTCAGAGAAACTTTGGACTCAGAAACCATCATTTAAAATTACAATATCCCAATTTATGATAATTAATCAATTACAGAGTCAAAGTCTCCCTTGCAATGCAAGACACATTCCGGCACAAAGCCTCAGAGGCAGGATGATGCCTCAGAAAACCTTGGCTTTGGTGCTTGTCCCCCTCCTGTGTGCTTTTATTACAAACTGTTCTGGAGTGAAACTGGTGAATAATGGATACAGAGACATTGTTATCGCTGTTAACCCTGGTGTTTTTGATGAAAAGCTTATTGAGAACATTAAGGTAAGGTGCTGACGCTGTGCCTGAAGTGAGCTCTTAGCCAACGCTTTGTGTCACCACAGTGTGTAGGATAGTGATTGCTGGTCGGTGCGGACTCGGTAGGCTGAAGGGCCTGTTTCTACGCTGTATCGCTAAACTAAACTAAAAAAGTAAAAGGATCATATTTTCGAAACCCACATCATCTGGATGCATTGCAGTGAGGTGTTGATTTTTAATCCTGTGCACTTTTTGCAGGAAATGATGCATGAAGCTTCTGCCTACCTACACCAGGCTACCAAACAGCAACTTTATTTCTCAGAAATAAAAATTCTGTTACCTTTTACCTGGACTGTTAATTCCAGCTTGTTTCAAAGATCAACAACTCAAACTTATGCAAAGGTAAGAATGCAGGGGGCTATAAACAAAACATTTCAATTCTTCAGCCTCTGCCTCCTAAAAGTTATTGATATTAAGTTAATTTTGCACTTACATTTTGTTGATGTTAAATAGGGGTATAAACTTGTTTAAGTACGAGATAGAATTATACTTTACTACTATAGGAGGGAATTTTGTGCTATTTTGAGCCCTACCCTTACCCTATATCTTATCTTGCTTTACTGAGATAAGTACAGAAATAGCTCGTAGATCGGTGTATTGAATAAGTCGGCTTATTGAAGGCCTTAATAGTGTGCACGGAAAACAGTCTGAGAACCCAAAGTGTTCTCTGTGCACACTGTTACGCCTTCCAATAAACCGACTTGCTCGATAGACTCACCACTGATCTACAAGCTGTTTTATTTTGTGTCTGTGCCTATCTGAGTAAAGCCAGATATAGGGTAGGGGTATAACACAAAGTAGCACACAATTCCCTCTGACAATTGGAGGAGCCGGCATAATACTACACAGGATGACCGTCAACAATGTGGCTTCTAATCAGGCATGTTTAATTTTGGCACCCGCTGTTGGAGGAGTAGATTTCATATTGCTGTCGGGCGAAGATGTAGCAGCAAAAGAACAAAGGGGAGGAAGAGAACGGAAAAGGAAAAATCTACGGGCTGTTTTATTTTGTGTCTGTGTCCATCTGAGTAAGCGAGATACAAGGCCAAGAAACAGGACAAAATTCCCTCCTACACAATGAAATAATTATACACAAGAGGTCACTGAAAGCAATTGGGATCAATGACATACCTTGGACCAAAAGGGGCAATGGTAGCATAATCTTTGGCAGTGTCTTGAGATCAACAGTGACTTTCTTCCATTTAGGTTAGCTGGCGGCTGAGATGCTCAATTTGGGAAGTGCAAACTCCTTCAGATAGGCCTGATGGTTGGATGGTTCAGTCTAGTGTAGCTGGGACATTGTTGGCCGGTGTGGGCGAGTTGGGCCGAAGGCCCTGTTTCCACACTGTATCACTCCATGACTCTATGAGAAGATAGGGAAAACAAATTATGATAATAGTTCCTTGAATTTGATATTTCAGCAGAAAGATTAAAATTGAGAAATTCCTACACATTTTGTCTGCTCCACTGCTTAATCTCCTCAAGGTATGCCTACTTTAAAGAAGTTCTCCCCCTCACTTCGATGAGGAGTCTGAAGAAGGCTCAAACCGAAACGTCACCCATTCATTCTATCCAGAGATGCTGCCTGTTCCGCTGGGTTACTCCAGCATTTTGTGTCTACCTGTAGTTCTTTGTTTCTAATATGCAAGAGGACCACATGAAAAGTCTACACTAGATTGCAAGCATGCATTTACATATCTGTTCTAGGTAGTGCATTACTTTGCAAGCTTGTGGATCTTACAGGGAGTCTCACATGGAAACGTGTAATTTTCATTCATAGGCAGATGTGATCATTGCTGCACCTTATCTGAAACGTCGAGATGCTCCGTACACCCTGCAACCTCGTGGTTGTGGCGAGAAGGGCCGCTACATTCACTTCACCCCAAACTTCATGCTAAATGACACCCTGGCTTCAGCTTATGGCTCAAGAGGTATGTGATTTTAAGAGTTAGCAAGCTGTAGCATGTGGTTTGTGTATGAGATAATCAAGATACATAGGGGCAGGTTTTAACCCTTTGAACCCTTTCCAACATTCAATAACACGGTTGTTGATTCATCCCATTAAAATCTCACCAAAGGAAAATCTATTAATCACAGAATTTGTTGGAAAAGTGGAAAATGTGAGTTTTAACTTGCAGAGAAGGGAATCAAGGGATGGAAAGAGAGAAGGGGGGCACCTCTGATCGGGTGAGGCAAGGGTTCCTTGCTGATAATCTGTTTATGAAGCCTCTGTGGAACCTCCACATTCTCTGTAACATAAGACTATCCTTGTATTGCTCCAATTCTGCTGATGGGTTTTCAACCTGAAGTATTAACTGTTTCTCTCTCAACCGTTGCTGCCTGACTTGCTAAATATTTCCAGCATTTTCTCTTGGTTCTTTTTTTTGGGGGGGTCATTTTATTGTCACGTGTACCAAAGGTACAGCGAAATACACTTTTTTCATATACATTAGATCAGTGCGATTATTGGCACACATGAAGACAATCCCTGATTAAGTAGTACATGCATGGAATCAGCCTACTGAGTCCATTTGCAATAGTCACCAGTCTTCGGTGCCATTTTACACATTCCAAGCTGCAGCTTGCTATAAAGGCTCAATGCAGCCATCACCTCATTCAGTTTGCCAGTGATATGTACTTCTCCTTTCCACTTCTACACTTTTTACATAAAACCCCAGTGCACACCCACTCGTTGGAACAGAACATTATTTCATTTAAGTGTCTCAGAAAATAGTTTTATGCCATTGAGTGTATTTTACAATCATGAGAATTGTGCCGATATATAAGATTATTGAAAATACCATTTACTTTTCACTGGGTTGGTTTCATTAGTTTGAGCAAAAGTACTTTTATTTCCATAGGTCAAGCATTCGTTCATGAATGGGCCCATCTTCAATGGGGAGTATTTGATGAATATGATGATTTTACGCCCTTTTATATAAATAGTGATGGAACTGCTGATGCAACAAGGTAGGATTCTCATTGAATATTTTTGTTCAGTGTGAAATGTCCTCTGTGATTTCTGGACAAGGTTACAAAACTCAAGAGCTGCCTGAAATAAAACTGGAAAATCGTGTACATCGTGTATAAAATGATGAGGAGGACAGATCTTTTACCCAGAACAGGGGAATCAATAACAAGAGGACAACATGTGAGAGGGAAAAGATTTAATAGAGGCAACCTGAGCAGCAACATTTTCACACAGGGTGGTGGATATATGGAATGAGCTGCCAGAGAAGGTAGTTGAGATAGGTACATAGTTGGGAAAGGTTTAGAGGGATGTGATCCAAACGCGGGAAGGTAGGACTAGCATGGATGAGGCATCTTGGTCATCATGGGCAAATTGGATCAAATGGCCTGTTTCCTTGCTATATAACACGATGACTCCATAAGAATGCTGGAAATATTCAACTGTTCAGACAGCATCTATGGAAAGAGAAATGGAGTTAATGTTTCAGGCAAAAGACTCTTCATCAGAATCTGGAACGTGAGAAAACAAATGTGTTGGAAGTTGCAGAGAGGGAAAGAGAGGAGGAATATCTCAGAAGATGTGAGGCCAGGGTTGCCTTAGTGACAAGCTGCTTATGAAGGCATCTACGCATCTAGTTGATAGATTAGTGAGATCAACTAAAGAGAGAGACAGAGACAGAGAGAAAACAAATGTACGGACATATAAAAGCCGTATTTTGTGGGCCAGTACTGTGGCAGAGAAGAATGTTGGAAACACCCGACAGATCAGGCTGGGAGTGAAAAGCTGATTTTATATTAAAGATGGATAAGCTATAGCAGAACAGGCAGTTCCGATACAGACTGTAAATATTAATTTTGAGTCCAGAAGGCTGCAGTGTGACCAGAGCGAAGATGATATGTTGTTGCTTAATTTTGCATTGCGTCTCACTATAACAGTACAGAAGTCAAGTGTAGGGAGGGGTGACACAAAATGCTGGAGTAACTGAGCGGGCCGGCAGCATCCCTGTAGAATATGGATGGGTAACGTTTCGGGTCGAGATCGTTCTTCGGACCGATTCAGACTGAGGGAGGAGTGTAGTTTATCACTCTAATTGGGTGGCAGGTATGTGGAACAAACTGTCAGGTACAATTATAGTGCTTAAAAACCATTTGGATAAGTACATGGAATAGAGGGATATGGGCTCATTTGCAGAAAAATAAATTAAACAAAAATAGGCATGAGCATGAACAAGTCGGGCTGAAGTGCCTGTTTCCATGCTGTACGGCTATGAGGTACGGCTATGGCAGATGGATTGGAAAGAATGGAATTGAGATGGCGCAATCACAGTGATAGGCACACTGGATAGCTACCAAGTGGTCACAGGAGTGGAAGGCAACCCCATCTCCATTACACAGCTACATACCTTCACCAGATAAAAGCTGTCCAGGGTCTGACCTCCCCAGAGGAGCATGGGTGAAGCTCAACAGACTTTGTACTCCCTTCAGCCCACACAGAACAGCGATCCCCACACATTAACACTACCCAACAAATAGGGACAATTTTATATTTATATCAAGCCAATTAACCTACAAACTTGTACATCCTTGGACTGTGGGAGGAAACCGAAGATCTCGGAGAAAACCCACACAGGTCACGGGGAGAACATACAGACTCCGTAAAGACAACACCCGTAGTCAGGATTGAACCCGGATCTCTGGCGCTGTAAGGCAGTAGCTCTATTGCTACTCCACTGTGCTGAAAGGGGAGGTGAGGGAAAAATATGTCTTTTGGTGGAATCTCATTAAGGTGATAGAAATTATGAAGGGTGATTCATAGAACGCAGAAGATGGTGGGATTTACAGTAAGGAACTGGGGTACTTTCAGAAATGTTTTACCATTATTGAAATGTATTGAACTTTATACGTTGACACAATTAAGTTGGAAAGTTAACCAGGTGGTGCCATTTATTATATCATAGAAAAGATTAACTTGCACCTCCTTTTATACATTTCTGGTTTATTTATTATGGCAGAAGGAGGAAAATTGAAGATAGCAACTCAGGCAATTTGTGTAGCACTCCCTCAGTACTGAGTTGAAACTTTAGCAGAGGTTTCTCTGTTACTGAATTAAAATATTATCTTGCAGATGCTCGAAAGAAATACGAGGGAAGATAGCTGATTGTACGGGGACTTCCTGTACACCTTGCAACATAGATCCCAACACTAGGTTGCCTAAAGGCAATTGTAAATTCTTCCCAGAGATGGATCAGAGTTCATCATCTTCGATAATGTACGTGCAGGGTCTCACAAATGTAAGTGGAGTTGAAGTTATATTTTCTCAAACATTTGTTTCTCTCTGTACAGTTCCTTTGTATTATTTCCAGAACTCATAGAATTTTGGAATCCGACTACTTTCACTGTCCTTCTGATTAATTTTACTGTTTGTATGCCTCGTTGTCACCCTCCCCTCAGCCAACAATAAACCATTCTACATTTCCATGACCATTGTCTGCTTTGATCTGTCATTTTCATACCTTTCATATCTCTCGTCTCCCTCTACCGTGTCGACCCGAAATGTCACCCATTCTTTTTCTCCAGAGATGCTGCCTGTCCCACTGAGTCACTCCTGCATTTTGTGCCTATCTGTGGAATCATGGAGTCGAACAGCTCAGAAACAGGCTCTTTTGCCCACTTGAATCTAGGATCGGCTGAATCCCATGACAGAAAGCAAAGAACAAACAACACTTAGCTGAGCCAGACACCTTGTGTCATGTTTATTCCAGAAGCTTTTACTTACATTCTCACCAATCATAATCCGTGTGCAGATAAGGCGAATTAGTGCGTCTGACCTCGGAGGTGCTATTGGGCTCTTGTGGCTGGACCTCTCTGTGAGGCTGCTGGCGAGTCGCCAGCGGTGACAGGCTGTATGCAAAACCAACGTGGGCATGAAGGCACCACAGCTTCCCCCTCAGCCACCGAGTCATACAAGGTGGCAACTGCCTGGCTTTGTCCTGCTGCATACCGGTCTGGCGGGTTGATTTTATGGCCTGAACCTGTTTGGTATTGCAGTGTGGGAGGTCTTTGATAGGAAGCGTTGGCGTCTTGTAACCACCGGTTCGGTGGGTGAGGTAGTCGGTTGGTTCTCGATGTATGCTGGCTTTAACCGGTCGACGGATACGGTGTCAGTTTTTCCATTCCAATAGATCATACAACTCTTGGATAGGCGTTGGATGACTTGGAAAGGGCCATCATATGCTTGCTGAAGTGGTCGGTGAACGGCGTCATGTCAGACCTAAACATGTGTGCAGCGTTGGAGGTCAGCAGGCACGTAGACCATTGCAGGTGTTCGCCATGTCGGTGTTGGCCTGAGTAGCTGCATAGTTTGCCGTAATCGATCGACATACCTACTTGGGTCATAAGATCTGTGTTTGGGGATTGGTTCGACAAATTCGCCGGGCAGCTTCAGAGTTGTGCCGTAAACCATTTCCGCCGACGAACATCCTAAGTCTGCTTTCACCGCTGTGTGAATGTAAAGCAGAACCAGAGGCAACCGTTCACTCCAGTGCGAAGCGTCTCCTCCAGCTGCCAGAGTGGCTTTCAACTGGTAATGGAACATTTCAATCCCGTTTGCTTGTGGATGATACGCAGTCGTTCAAATCCGGTTCGTACCCAAGAGGTTGGTTAGTGTTTGAAACAGCACAGACTCGAATTGCAGTCCTCGGTCTGTTGTGATCGTATTTGGGACCCCAAAGACCAAAATCCATCGGTCAACTAAAACGGGGGCTATTCTTTCCGCTGAAATTTTGATGACTGGGGTAGCATCTTGCCATCTTGTGAACCGGTCTTCACAAGTGAGCAAATATGTGTATTGTCTTGACAGTGGGAGTGGGCCGACAAAGTCCAGGTGGCACGTGCTCGAAACGGGTCGGTACAGGAAACTCACCGAATGGGGTCCTAGTGTGCCTGGAGATCTTGGATTGTTGACACGGTAGACAAGTCTTCGTCCATAATCCAACGTCACACTTGATGAAAGGCCAGATGAAACATTTGCAGATTAGTTTTATCGTAGTCTTCTTGCCCGGATGTGATAAGTTGTGCAGAACGCTGAAAACGTCTCGACGCATCGGCCTAGGCACAAACGACCTAGGTTTACCAGTGGAAGTGTCACATATGATGGTTTCTCACATGTCACCGATAAGTACAGTACATCTTCCAATTTTACGGCTGTAGGCGTCCAGTGGTAATGGATAAGATTGGGATCAATGCTGCGCGCGAGTCAGGACATAAAAATCGATGAGTGTGTTCGCATTCAGAGCATCCACCTCCAGTTTTGACAGGGCGTTGGCCAGTGGATTTGCATTTCCGTGACACTTAGCTGGCACTTAGCTGAGCCAGCCACCTTGTGTCACATTTATTCCAGAAGCCCTTTTTACCTACATTCTCACCAATCATAACCCATGTGCAGTTAAGGCCAATTAGTGTGTCTGACTTTGGAGTTGCTATTGAGCTCTTGTGGCTGGACCTTCTGTGCGGCTGCAAAACTAACGTGGGCGTGAAGGTTCCACAAGTTCACGTCGATCAGCAAACACACATTTTATTCTAATCCTACACTTTCTTCTTTCGTGTGGCGTGCACAGCCTAAAGTTGTTGGACAACTTGTTCTATCTGATCTCCCATTTGTGCACGTCGAGTTGATTGCATTAGTCGAAACAGGGCTGACCACGTGAAGGTTGCAATCTTCCACCCCAATCCTACACTAATCCCATTTTATTTTCACCCATATTTCTCCCCATGGCAGAGGTGTCTATATTCAGAAAGTAAAAAATGTTTAGAAGGGATCTGAGGAAGTACTAATTCACCCAGAGGTTGCTTAGAGTCTGAAACTACAGAAACTACAGAGCGGAGGTGCAGAACCGGGCAGTATGGTGTTCACGTAACAACTTGTCCCTAAACACCTCCAAGACCAAGGAGCTGATTATCGACTTCAGGACACATAATGGGGAATACGGCCCAATCTCCATCAACAGGGACAGTGTGGAGAGAGTGTCCAGCTTCATCCCCAAAGCTATAGCTGCTCTGAACTGGCCCTGCTGAGTGCCCCCCACCCCCATGAACTGTCTCCCTCGGATGGTCACGTCGCACATCGACTCGGCACAGACACATTTGCACTTCAGACTGTTTTACTGCTCTTTTTATGAATCATGTTTCTCGGGGTATCTAAATCTAAATTTTATTAATTGTTTAAGTTATGACATTGGATGGAAGCTGCATACCAAATCTTGTTGCACATATGTGCAATGACAATAAAATATATTATTATTATTATTATTATTATTGGAATGTACAGCCAGAGTGGATGGTGGAAGGAGAGGCACGTCCAACTTTTAAGAAGCTTCTTGGCAAGGCTATTGCTAAGTGTGATTAGTACAGGATGGGTTATCGATACTTGGCATGGATATGTTGGGCCAAAGGGCTAGTATCTGTGCTGTATGAATTTTTGACTATAAAAAAGTAGGGACGAATGTTTAACTTTGTGCTGAAGCCTAAACTGTGTATTGAGCATCTGTTATACAACCTACCCAATTTTCATTTTTATTTTATTCATGCCTCGTCTAAAGTCATGCCTCGTCTAAAGTAGATGATCAGCCATGATCATATTGAATGGCGGTGCAGGCTCGAAGGGCCGAGTGGCCTACGCCTACACCTATTTTCTATGTTTCTATGTCTTGATGTATTAATAATATATTATGTGTATAGTTTACCTTAATGTTTTTTTCCTTGTGTGTTTGGCATCGTTCCTAAAACCCATGATATTTATTTCCAATAACCAGGTGGATAAATTCTGTGATGACAAGACTCACAATGCTGAAGCACCCAACTCACAGAACAGAATATGCAATTACAGGAGCACTTGGGACATGATCAGCAAGTCGGAGGATTTCAAAAACATTTCCTCGCCCTACACTGGATCAGTCATCCCAAAGTTCACGCTTCTTCAGGCCAAGCACCGTGTTGTTTGCTTAGTCCTTGACATCTCAGCAAGCATGGGGTTGGTAAGGTCTCCCTCAATACACATTTCATAGAATTGGTTTTCACACCAGAACTGACCTGCAATAACTAATATTGAATTCCTCTTGTCAGTAACTTTCGGTCCCAAAACGTTTGTGCCCAGTTTGTGCAGAATGCATTTTATAATCAAGCACAACTTTTTGTTTAGAAATTAATAGAAGATTGCATTTTATAGCATGTAAACATAGAGCTGGTGTGAATATCAGTGGACTTGGTGGGCAAAAGGGCCTGTTTCCATGCTGTATCTCTAAAACATTGCCTGTCCATTCCCTCCAGAGATGCTGCTGGACCCGCCGAGTTCCTCCAGCACTTTGTGTTTTGCTGAAGATTCCAGCATCCGCAGTTCCTTGTCTCTACAAAGAAGCGACTGATTTTTGTGACCATCACCTTGTACATTGAAACTTATGTTCTTGTTTATAGGAGAATCGTATAACTAAGCTCCAACAAGCAGCCAAAGTATTCTTACTCCAGATCATTGAAGATGGCTCATATGTCGGAATAGTTAGTTTTCATTCTGATGCATCTACTTACTCAAAGCTGAAATTAATTGATGGTGATAATGCCAGGAATGAACTTGTACAACTGTTGCCCTCAACAGCCAGTGGGGGGAGAAATGTCTGCAGAGGAGTTAAGTCTGGCTTTGAGGTAAGATTTTCAATAATTCAACTGAATAAAAGATTTTCAATAATTCATTAGTTTTAGGCATTACATTTCACTGCATTGCTAGCATTGAATGGTGAGCAGTAGAGTTGCACAGCTAATAGAGCTGCTGTGTCACAGTGCCAGAGACCTGGGTTTGATCCTGACCTCGGGTGCTGTCGGTGTGGAGTTTGCACACGTGGGGTTTTTTCCAGGTGCTCGGTTTTCCTTCCACACGCCAAAGTTGTGTGGGTTTGTAGATAAATTGGCTCTCTACCCCGGGTTATCTATAGACAATGTGGACTTGGTGGACTGAAGGGGCTGTTTCCATTCTGTATCTCTAAACTAAACTAATCTAAATGCAAATGTAGAATTGCTATACAAGGAAGTAAAAATAGTAAAACACAGGGACCCCCTATCACCTAATCTGAAGTCTTTGACTCTGAAGGAAGGTGCCGACTTGAAATGTTGTCTACCTATTCCCTCCACAGATGCTGCCTGACCTGCTGAGTTACTGCAACACTTTGTGTTTTGCTGAATCCATTGTTCAAGATTAAAAACCCAGAGTGCTGGAATTACTCAGCAGGGGTCACGCAGCAACTGTGGGGAGAGAAACAAAATTAATATCTTCATAATATTTTCAATTAATATTTCAATTAAATAATGAATGGCCAACTCTGTTTCTCCCTCCACAGGTCATAGGGCATATGAAACAATTAAGCAAACTTAGTATGTTTCTTCTGAAGGTAAAACCAGAATATATTAGAAGTACTTTGCTCAGTGTAGAGAGAAAATGGAGAGAGAAACCAAAAGTTAATTTAGACCGGCGACCTTTTATGTCCCGACCTGAAAAGTCACCCATCCTTTTTCTCCACAGATGCTACCTGACCCGCTGAGTGACTCCAGTACTTTGTGTCAATCTTTGGTATTAAGCAGCATCTGCAGTTCTTCGTTTCTAGGTTTGAGGAAATGTTTGGTGTTTCCGACACTTATGATCCGATGTTCCTAATTGATTGCTTCTTAGGTACTTCGTGCAGATGATAATTCTACAAGTGGGGATGAAATCATATTGGTGGTTCTTGGCGAGGACAATGGAATAAGCGGTTGCTTTGCAGAGGTGGAGCAAAGTGGAGCCATAATCCACACCATAGCAATAGGGCAAAATGCGACTGAAGAATTAGAGCAACTCTCCATTATGACAGGTAATTGCTATTGCTATTGATCTCCTCTGCAATTCTTGTCCCAAATTCTGTAGCACTGGTATTAGTGGGTTTACAATGAAGAATGCTTGGCCATGCAATAACATTATGGAAACTTCCAATTTCTCTGTTTGGTAGGCTTGGCACAAATCTAATCACACATCCATATTATTGGTCAACAACGTATTGGAGAACTAGGCTAAGCTCTCCCAGTCATTGGCTAAACACTTGGATCTCTGGGGAATACAAATGGAATGTAAGTAGGTACATTCCAAGAAATGCAAGTTGGTAGGTTAATTAAAACATAGAAACATAGAAATTAGGTGCAGGAGCAGGCCATTCGGCCCTTCGAGCCTGCACCGCCATTCAATATGATCATCTAACTCAGTATCCTGTACCTGCCTTCTCTCCATACCCCCTGATCCCTTCAGCCACAAGGGCCACATCCAACTCCCTCTTAAATATGGCCAACGAACTGGCCTCAACTACCTTCTGTGGCAGAGAATTCCACAGATTCACCACTCTCTGTGTGAAAAACGATTTTCTCATCTCTGTCCTAAAAGACTTCCCCCTTATCCTTAAACTGTGACCCCTTGTCCTGGACTTCCCCAACATCGGGAACAATCTTCCTGCATCTAGCCTGTCCAACCCCTTAATTACCGACTGTAAATTGCCCCGAATGCCCTAGTTTAAAAGGCGATTAGGAGAATTGTAATGAAGTTAATGGGTATGAGAGAAAACAAATAATTGGGAAATAAGTAAGAGAATGCAGTTGCTCCTGAGAGCTAGCATTGATGATGAGATGAATTGCCTCAATCTGAACCAAATTAAATTATTTTCCTACCTGGACTAACTCACGTTAGTGATTCTCGTACATGGACCCCAGGAAACTTATAGACATGCACTCTTTCTTGCTTTTCACCATTGCTAGATGACTCCAACCTGAGGCAGCCTTAAGAAGGCATCATTTATCATTAGGGATCTCCACTATCCAGGTCATGCGCTCTTTTCACCGCTACCGTCGGGCAGGAGATATACACCAGAAGGTTCCGGAACTAGTTTACTACAACTATCATGTTCTGCAGAACCCTAATCCTACCTAAGCAACAGAACCCTATGGACCACCTCTTGCACTGGCCTGGTATATTTTTTCATGTCTTATTTTTGTTTTGTACAGTTTTTCTTTCACCGTCCTGTGAAATTTGCATGAATAATGTACAATTTATGCTTAATTTATGATTTTTAGTGTTGTTTGAGCCTATGGGCCTGAGATTTTCATTGTACCTGTACCTCACCATACTTCAGCGGCACAGTGGTGCTGAGGTAGAGTTGCTACTTACTGTGCCAGAGACCCGGTTTGATCCTGACTATGGGTGTGATCTTTGTGGAGTTTGTACGTTCTCCCTGTGACCTTCTGGGCTTTCTCCGGTTTCCTCCCACACTCCAAAGCCGTGTAGGTTTGTAGGTTAATTGGTTTCTGTAAAATTGTAAATTGTCCCTCGAGTGTAGGAGTTAGTGTAGGGGGAATGATCGATGGTCGGCGCAGACTTGGTGGGTTAAAGGGCCTGTTTCCGCGCTGTATCTCTTAAGTCTAAAGTCTTGTGCATATGATAAAAATCTCGACTTGACCATTATGGAACAAAGTGGACAACCTCATAATTATTTCCTTCGCTCCATGCTGCCTCACCTGCTGAGTTTCTCCAGCATTTTTGTCTACCTTCAATTTTCCAGCATCTGCAGTTCCTTCTCTAACAACCTCATAATTAAATCTGTCGGCACATTGTATCTGTCAATGTATTTTTATCTCCTTCACACTTCTGCTGAGATTACCTACCATCTCGAAGCCTCAGTAAGTAGGATATTTGGCTCTTCAAAGTGATATTGATGAACCCATCCTTGTTCCAGGAGCCCTGTCTATAAATCCACAATAATAAATGATGAACAGATGAGACCCCAGCACAGATCCTTGTGGGATGCCTTCATCTGTTTTCAATTTAGCTAAATTCAATTTTATTAATATTAATTCAATTTATTAAATTCAATTTAACTAAATTCCACTAAAACAGTAGGTGTAGGGATTCTAAATATATGCATTGTTAAATCACACATAATGGCATTGGCAAGGAAAATTAGTTTCTGCACTACTAAGGGCATGTAGGTTTGTTTTATTGTGCAAATACTGGAAGTACCATAAGCTGTCTGCAATATATCTGGTTAAAATTTCAGATATAAATATCCATAATATGACATCAAGATTCTATATGTCACTGTAAGAGTAAGTCCTGTCTATAAATTCACAATAATGAAAACAATAACATTGTTTATTCATCCACAACTGGCAAAAATAATATTTATAGCTCATAACTCAGAATTTCGACAGTCCATGAAACCTAAAAGTCGGGAATGGCCGAACTGCCCTTTAAGCCTGCTCTGTCTTCATTAAGTTCATAGCTGATCCTGTGAACTAAGCATATATTCCTGCTTCATTATCCCAGGAACACTAAAACCCTATCCATATCAGTCTGATTATATGCATTGAGTCCTTAGCCTACTGAGATATAGACTTCCGAACATTTACAATCTCCATGTAACAAAATGGTCTTTTTTATTCCTAAATGGCTGACCCTTTATCCTTAAACCCCTGTCTCACTGTGCGAGTTGGCCCACGAGTGACCCCGAGTTTTCACTCGTGGTGATCACGTAGCGGGAACGTCGGAACTCGCACGAGCAACTTATCGACTCGTTGCGCTAACGGCAGGTACTCGGGAAACTTGTTAACTCGTGAAAAAAATCAAACATGTTTGATTTTTTCCACGAGTCAAATTAACTGTTCAAGTGTAAAATGGAAACATTTTAACTCGTTGTAATAACGTAGTGGCCCCGTGCGTTTATCTTAGTGTCTCGTGAGTGTACCGTGGGAACTTTAATAATCTGTTCTTTTGCTCGTAAGACTGAACCAAAGATAGACACAAAATGCTGTAGTTTATAACTCAGCGGACCAGGCAGCATCTCTGGAGAGAAGGAATAGAGTCGAGACCCTTCTTCAGACTTTCCTTCGCTCCAGAGATGCAGCCTGTCCCGCAGAGTTACTCCAGCATTTCGTGTCTATCTTCGGCCTTTCTGCCACTTGCCCCCGTGGCTTCACTCTGTCTCAATGAACGGCTTAAAGACCTGCCGTAGGGGCAAGTCTGGGGTGGTGGGTGGGATGTGTCCACGTGTGATGCTCCATCCACCCCCCCGGGGTCGAGAGTGTGGGATTGGGAAGGAACTGCAGATGCTGGTTCACACCGGAGATAGACACACACAATGCTGGAGTAACTCGGCGGGACAGGCTGCATCTCTGGAGCGAAGGAATGGGTGGCATTTCGGGTAAGTCTGAAGAAGGGTCTCGACTCTATTCCTTCTCTCCAGAGATGCTGCCTGGTCCGCTGAGTTGTGTGTGTGTGTGTCTCTCCCTCTCTGTCTATCTGTGTGTATCTGTGTGTGTGTCTGCTGTCGGGTCCCGGTGGCCGCTCAAAGTCACCCGAGCTGCTTGATTCCTCTGAAGTGGTGACCAGCTGCTGTCTGTGTGTGTGTGTGTGTGTGTGTGTGTGTGTGTGTGTGTGTGTGTGTGTGTCTCTCTCTCTCCCTCTCTGTCTATCTGTGTGTGTGTGTGTGTGTGTGTGTGTGTGTGTGTACTGTCGGGTCCCGGTGGCCGCTCAAAGTCACCCGAGCTGCTTAATTCCTCTGAAGTGGTGGCCAGCTGCTGTCTGTGTGTATCTGTGTGTGTGTGTGTGTGTGTGTGTGTGTGTGTGTGTGTGTGTGTGTGTGTGTGTGTGTGTGTGTGTGTGTGTGTCTCTCTCTCTCTCCCTCTCTGTCTATCTGTGTGTATCTGTGTGTGTGTCTGATGTCGGGTCCCGGTGGCCGCTGAAAGTCATCCGAGCTGCCTCATTCCTCTGAAGTGGTGACCAGCTGCTGTCTGTGTGTATCTCTCTCTCTCTGTGTGTGTGTGTGTGTGTGTGTCTCTCTCTCTCCCTCTCTGTCTATCTCTGTGTGTGTGTGTGTGTGTGTGTGTGTGTGTACTGTCGGGTCCCGGTGGCCGCTCAGTCACCCGAGCTGCTTAATTCCTCTGAAGTGGTGGCCAGCTGCTGTCTGTGTGTGTATCTGTGTGTGTGTGTGTGTGTGTGTGTGTGTGTGTGTGTGTGTGTGTGTGTGTGTGTGTGTGTGTCTCTCTCCCTCTCTGTCTATCTGTGTGTATCTGTGTGTGTGTCTGATGTCGGGTCCCGGTGGCCGCTCAAAGTCATCCGAGCTGCCTCATTCCTCTGAAGTGGTGACCAGCTGCTGTCTGTGTGTATCTCTCTCTGTGTGTGTGTGTGTGTGTGTGTGTGTGTCTGCTGTCGGGTCCCAACGGCCGCTCAATGTCAGTCACCCGGGCTGCTTCCTTTTTTAAAATTATTTAAAATAGAGATCCATTGCAAAAAAGTATTTAAAAACATAAAAAAACAAGAAATGCTTGGTTACTGGAGGATGCGCATTTTCCCATTGTAGGTCATATCAATAGATGCGGCCGCGCTGAAATAACTCAAAACCACAGGATGGAGATGTATTTTAACATTGTTGCTTTATTAAACCATACCTTCATTCACGGTTGGCTCAAGAGTAACGGGAGAGGAACTTGCTAACTCGGGAGAGGAACTTGCTAACTCGGGAGAGGAACTTGCAACATCGCAGCAATTACATACCCGTGGGAACTCGGCCACACACTTGATCATACACTTGCAGTCTCGTGCGCAGCCACGAGTCTATCACTCGGGGTACCTCGTGGGTCAACTCGCACAGTGAGACAGGGGCATTAGACTTCACACCTCTTTTCAGGTTCAGCTGTGAAAGAAAACAATCTCAACCGTCAATAGCACTCAAAAACTTACACAATACAGTTAGGCTCAGAAGATAGACACAAAAACCTGCAGTAACTCAGTGGGTCAGACAGCATTTCTGGAGATATGGAATAGGTTATGTTTCGGGTTGACGTTCAGTCTAAGAGACGAGTCTCGACCCAAAACGGCACCTCTTTCTTTTCTCCAGGGATGCTGCCTAACCCGCTGAGTTACTCCAGCTTTTTGTGTCTATCTAACCAGTATCTGCAGTTCTTTCCTACACATTTAGGTTCAGTTCAGTTTCAGTTCAGTTGTTTGTCACGTGTACCGAGGTACAGTGAAAAGCTTTTGTCAGATTAAAGACAATACATGATTACAACCGAGCCATTTACAGTGTATGGTCACTTGATAAGGGAATAACGTTTAGTGTAAGGTAAAGCCAGTAAAGTCCAACCAAGGATAGTCTGAGGGTCACCAATGAGGTAGATGGGAGTCAAAAGATGTTGACCCAATAACAATGAAGGATGGTAAAATATTTCCAGGATTGTTTGTTGCCTGGAGAGAAATCTGGAGGAAGGGTGTTCTATGTACCTACTATTGTCCTTCCTGGAGATGACCATTGAGGACTCAAAATTGCTTTTGTGGAACATTTTGTGGATAGACCACAATGTAGTCACTGTTAGATGGTGGTGGAAAGAATGAATGTTTTAAGTGGCATAGAAAATGCCAATCAAGTAGCAGATAATATTTCATTATACTCCTAACTTGGGTCTTCTAGGTGGATGAAAAATAGATGAGTCACTTGCCACAGGATGTCCAGTTTCTACAACCAACTAGGCTTAAAACCTGGGCCATGCAGGAAGGAACTGCAGATGCTGGTTCAAACCATAGATAGACACAAAATGCTGGAGTAAAACCTGGGCTATCATGTTTAAATAGTTTTAGTTCCAAGTTATTTTTTCAATGGTCAAAGTTCATAAACTCACAGTATCTGCTTCTGGTTTAATTTTCAGTTACCTCTGGCCATTGGTATTTTCTATGTCGATTATAAAGTTTGTTCATTCTGCAGGAGGTTTACAGTTTGCGGCAGCTGATAATTTGGATTCAAGTGGATTAGTTGATGCATTCAGTGCATTGGCCGCAACAAACGGTGACATTAATCATCAGCCAATCCAGGTTTGATTGCTTTTCAGATACTTCTTTTCCAATCATTATTCTTGCTGACTGATTGCTGCAATGTAAACTAACAATTCCATTTGTTTGGTCTCAGCTTGAATGTTCAGGAACAAGGATCGACAACGGCACATGGATGAATGGCACGGTTGTTTTTGATAAGACTGTTGGAAATGACACCATGTTTGTGGTTACTTGGGATGCACAGACTCCTATTGTGATTGTACGTAGCCCCAGTGGAAAAACATACAACCACGATGACTTTAGCATAAATCAAACAGATCACACAGCCCTTCTTAAGATTCAAGGCACAGCACAGGTATGGACCAAAATGCATGACATATTTGACCTAACAAATCTTCTGAATAAATGCCAACAGATCAAAGATATGGAAGTCCTGAGCATGTTTGGCAATAATTGTTTGAAAATTATTTTAATTATTCACCTCAAAGACGCCGTCTAATGGCAAGGTTTACTCGTTACAATTTCCCAACCTACAACCCCAGAAATTAGTTTGATACTGCACCAGTTATTTAATTATTAATTGTCTTCTAATATTTTTCACCTTCAAAGATAAAACAGTGAATGACCTGTAAAAGACTTGCTGAACAGGCAAAGACTTCTTTAAACAAAAAGTGCTGGAGTAACTCAGCGGGTCAGGCAGCATCTCCGCAGAACATGGATAGGTGACAGTTCGGGTTTGAAGAAGCCGAAAACAAAGGCTGGAGTGGATGTGGAGAGGATGTTTCCAGCCTAGGACCAGGGGGCGCAGCCTCAGAATAAAAGGACGTACCTTTAGAATGGAGATGAGAAGGAATTTCTTTAGTCAGCGGGTGGTGAATCTGGAGAAACAATACCTCATATTTCACTTAAGTAGCTTACAAGTATGAACATCAAATTCTTTAAGTTTAAGTGATATCCCCCCCACCCCTCTTTCGTGTGCCCCTCGACCTAAGTACACATGCAATTCTCCCCATTATCTCGCTACATTTTCCCTCCAACTATTCTTGCCCACTGACCCTTTCCACCAACATCCCTCCCTCTGGCTTTACATTTCACTCCTCTTGTCTCCTTATCATACATCCTTCTGTCTCATTTTCATCGCTAGCCTTCGTAAACTAACTCTGGGGTGGAACCCTCTCCAAGACAGACGTGAAGCTCACCGTTTGATCTGTTGTTACAAAATGTTAAATGGCCAGCTCGACATAGATTACAAGACCTGCACCAAACCCAAACCAATTAGGAGCAGACGGGGGCATTCGATCCAATTTGTGATTCCAGCTACCAAGACAGATGTGTACAGCAATTCGTTCTTCCCCCCGCACAATTAAAGCATGGAATAGTCTCCCTACTATAGTTACCCAACCAGATGCAACTAAATTTAAGGTAGCTCTTTCTTCCCAAAAACCCTTTCTGACTTAAGTCCTCCCTCCACCACCTCCAGTTTACATTCCATTTGGAATATTTTGGAGGACCAAGAAACCAAGAACCACCCCACCACTTGCCAGCTTTCTCATGGCCCCACCTCCGTTTTCCAGCTTTCTCCCTCTTACTACAATCAGTCTGAAGAAGGGTACCAATTCAAAATGTCGCCTGCCCATTCCCTCCACAGATGTTGCCCGATCCTCCAAGTTATTCTGTTTAAGAAAGAACTGCAAATGCTGGAAACATCGATTGTAGACAAAAAGCTGGAGAAACTCAGCGGATGAGGCAGCATCTATGGAACACAACAAAGGAATGGGCGACGTGTCGGGTCGAGACCCGGAACGTCACCCATTTCTTCACTCCATAGATGCTGCCTTACCCCGCTGAGTTTCTCCAGCTTTTCATCTGCCTCCGAGTTATTCTAGTGCTTTCCGTTTTGTTTGTGACAATTAATTCATCTAAGGTTGCTTGATTATACTCAGAAATATTTCTCATGACATTTTCTGGATAGTAATGAGTAAGTGCTCCAGTCATTCCTTCTCTCCTGAGTATGCAGTATGGATAATAATTCAAGTCCACAGAGGCAATAAACTGAATTTGTGACTTTGCCAGATTGTACAGAAAGATTTTAGAGAGGGCTCCTTGATGTATAAATAATGAATGTTTGTTTCCCAGACTGGAAATTGGATCTACAACATCCTGAATCTTGGAACCGAACAGATTGTAACAACCTCTGTTACATCACGAGCAGCAGATGCAGAAATTCCCCCATTGAATGTCAATGCATACATGAACAAAAAAGACTTCAGGAGCCCAATCATTATCTATGTGGAGATTACTCACGGATTTCTACCAGTCCTGCATGCCAATGTGACAGCTATTATCGAACATCCCAGTGGTCCTCCGATTGAACAGAAGCTTTATGATGATGGCTTAGGTAGGATATGTAGAATGTCCTCATGAAGGAGCAAGTGTACTGTAGTGTACCATAATTAGAAATATGAGTAATGTGGTTGCATTTAATTCTGGTCCCCTTTCCGTAAAATATATCAAAGAAATTGTAGGAAGACTCAACGATGCGTGTTAGGTTCAGAAGTCTTTTACCTGTTTCAATGGTAAGCCAATCAAATCAGAACCTTCACTTGACTTTTTCCACATCTCATTCGAAGGAGCGATGGTGGATCCAGGGGTGGTAACTCTCCGGGAATTCCTGTATTCCCAGCTCTCATTGGGACTGGGGAAAGAACGTCCCTCCTCGGTGTGTTCCTCTTACATCTCATGGAAGTGGGGTTGGATTGCCGAGTGTTCAAATAAAAAATGAACACGAGGAGCAAAAATAGTTGTCGCAACTCTACCAAGGGTGGATGGGGACAGGCACTGGTCCTTGTTGAGGGCAGGAGATACATACCAGACATGGATGCACTCTGTATTCCATCTATACTGTACAACCCTCATCAATAACCCATAACCATCTGATGTCCACTTGGCTTACCTTTTCGAAAATTACAGGAAGCAGAGAAGGTTCCTGGTTTCCAGTGTCATTCCCAGGTTCCTTGTCTAGCTGAGTACCATGAGTTCCATGTCAGGTACTTTGCTGTGTAGTGCTGCAGTCTGCAGGAATCGCGTGATTGGGATGAACACCATGCAAGGTCTAATTTAGTTCTTTTTTTAAAGCTCTTCCAACACTATCCCTTGCATCAACAACCAGCAGCAATCTTTATTAAATTCAACAAATGCTACCCCATAACATTAATACAAGTTTCTCCTCCTCATTTATCCCTTCAGGTGCTGATGTGAACAGCGATGATGGTATTTACTCTAAGTATTTCTTCATATCAAATGGAACTGGAAGATATAGTGTTAATGTGCATGTAAAGGGAGAGGAAGGGATCGCACGAGTGGCACTCAGAAGAGGAGGGCATGCTCCAACTATATCACAGTACACAAAAAATGGTAATAAATATTTAACAATGTCATTGCAGCAATCGGGGTTTAAAACCAAAGTGAACTACTGATCTGAGCTGCTATGGAACTTATTGTTGTAAATTCTTCTTACTATATCCCTTGGATAATTCCTAAGATTCATGACGGTCTGAAAGAAGAAATCCTTTCTTATTTCATTTTTGTAGATGGACTCCTATCCTGAATCTATACTTTCCAATTCAAGCCTCTCCCAGCAGGGAAACACTCTCAACGATGGGGTACTCTGGTCAAGCCCTCTCAGAATTCTGTACATTGCAGTAAAATCTCTCATTCTTCCAAATTTCAAACAACATAAGCCCATTTTGCTGTTCTTTTTTTGGTCAAAATCAACTCATTCAATCCAAGACCCAATCTCGTGAACTTTTATGCCATCAGTTCTAAGCAGGCACATGCCATCATGGTAGGCAAGGTAGGCACTGCCTACCCTGACTAAAATTATGAAATGGTAATTATTAAATATAAATAGTAAAGGCATGGGAGAATTATGCCTATCTAAGCGATCGATCTCTTAGGCAGGCATAATTCTCCATGCCTTTCAACCACAACACTTGTAACACGCGAAGGTCTATGCAGCCCACGTGCCGTCAGTGCTGCTTCAAGCCGTCAATTTCAAGCGGAGCTGAAGGCAGCTGAAATTCTGCCATTGCAGTACTGCACATGCACAGCACAAGTTTCTTGGTGGGTTTTTCAAATATGGATTCTCATTATTTTAAGAATATCTTAGGAAACAAAGAGAGAAGAATGGAGTTTGTGTACCAATAACAAGGTAAGTACATTTCTTGGTACTCTATGTTTTTAAATACCGTATTTCCCGGGGTGAGGGGATGGGGGGAGAGCTCCTTTCACAGCGTTTGGGGAGTCTGGCCCGGGGTAAAGTTGCGGGGAGGGCAGGAGCGCTGTGAAGGAGAGGATCGGGGCCAGCAACCCACTATCGACGCTCCGGGCACGGAGCCACCGCATTGTGGCCGGGGAGTGATGCGACCTTCTGCCGGTCCCCGCTCACCTCTGGCAGTGCATTCCTTCTGAAAACCTCTCTCCTATCGCTCGCCGGCCTCATTCATGTCAGCCGCGTCCAGCAAATCCTTAAATTCCGACAGCGCGCTCAAGGGACCAATTGAGGTTACTCGGCTGTGGGAATTCAAGGATTTGCTGGAAGCGGCTGACATGAGCGAAGCCGGCGAGCGGCAGGTGAGAGATGTTCAGACGGAGAACACTGTCAGAGGTGAGCGGGCCGGCAGAAGACACTGAAGAGGCAGCTGGTTCTGCTGTCGGGTCCCGGCGGCTGCTCGCAGTCACCAGAGCTGCTTCCTTCCCCGGAGGTGGCGGCCAGTTCTGCTGTCCGTGCCCGGAGTCCTGCAGCAGAGGTGAGCGAGTCTGACATGATCTCCAACCAACCCCCTCCTTCTCAACACTCCTGCCCTCCCTGCAACTTTAACCCCTGGCACAGACTCTCCACACGCTGTGAAAATAACTCTCCCTCCAATTGGTCCCTTGAATTAGTATTGTCATTCAATAAGATGACAACTGACTCAACGTGCTCCAGATTTTCCCACCATCTCTCCACCTGCCTTCATCCTCCATCCCCCACCCATTCAGTAATTAAAAAATGAAGGAGATTTAGAAACCTTGGGCAAATTGAATTGTTACTTACTTTTTATTTTTACGGAGAGAACAAAGGGGACTATGAAGGCATGAGAGGTAAGCTGGCCAAGGTATACTGAAAAGGGATCCTAGCAGGAATGATGATGGAACAGCAATGACAGGAATTTCTGGGCATAATCCGGAAGACGCAGGATCATTTTACTTCGGAGTCACGTGAGTGACTACGTGAAGAAGCCCCGCCTGGCGCTTGATCGGCATTACGTCGACGCTGACGGCAGAGCAAGAGCTGCAGAGGCAGCTCCTCGACAGCGGTAGGTACGGGCCCGCAGGTAAATGCAGTTGAAATACTTACAGGGCATATCCAAACTCCGTGGCTGGTGTATAGAGCCACCATGAGTTAAAAAGAAATGGAATTTGAAAGCAAAAAATAAAATAAAAGTTAAAATGAAAAGAAAATATTCCGGGTGGAAAAAACGGAGTTTAAAAAGCGTCCCAGAGGAAAACTCAGCGATCGGGTCGGCAAATTAAGTGCGGAGCCAGATCCGATACTGGTGGCCGTTAAAATTACCGTTAGGGAGACTCCACAAACTTTTGGCTATGAGGAAAAATGGATTTTAAAAGTTAAAAAGAAAATGGAAGACTCCAGATGGCTTAAAATAATGGAGAAAGACTCCAAAAATAAAAAATTCAACCAAAGGGTTTAAAAGGCCCAGAATATTCCCAGAAACAGACCCTGAGGGGTTTCCATATATTAATATATATGGTGGAATTTATCAATGTGGGAATATCTACCTCGGATTGTTTTGGAGGTAGTCTCCTTGAGGAAAAACTCAGGAGTAACCAGGGCAGTAAAAGAATATGAAAAAACTGACCCTAAAGGTGCCTTGATAGTGGTGGCTGGTCATAAAATACCCACCACAGCACAAATATATATATACAGGTGTACTAGGTACGATACCTGAATGAAGGAAACAGCAGAATTATTGCTAAAACTTTTATGTTTTACTAAGGTATCAACGGTGAATCCGTTTATGGTACCCATGTCTCAATTATATGGAGACATAAGGAAATACGATTTCAAAGTATTTCAAGCTGGTGCGTGGCATCACTACTTATGTAAAACAAATAAAACATTGTGCAATAACCAAAGCATTTTAAATAAAAAGACAAATTGCCATCAGTTTGTGGAGCTCAATGGGATAAAATATATAATATAATATAATATATCTATATCTATATATATATATATATCTATGTGTGTATATATATGTATATGTAATTGTTATTGGGACCAATTTTGCACTTTAGATTTGCAGGTCAAAACAGATCAAGTTAAGTTAAACTCCTGATTATTATGGAGTAAACATGCCTCAGGATAAATCAAAGACATTGATTAAAAAGGACAGACTATTGGTCATTAAACTTTGGCAAAAATTATGATCCAATGTAAAGATTTGATAATGGATCAAAACAAAGGTAGGATTATGATAAATAAATATTTATCCAACACAGCCTTATGTGAACCCATATGATTGGGAAGAGGAGGCTTCATGTATATTTGAAGCGGTGCAAAAACTTGTTACAGAAGAAGTTGATGAAATCTCCAATTGTAGGAGATTACAGGTGTGTTATGATCAATGATATGGCATAACAAAGGACTACAAAAAAATTGTAGAAGGAATTGGTTCACCTGTATAGGAAAACCTAAAAATTGATTTTAGGTTTGCACCCAAAATATCTCCAATAAAGAAGAGGTACGTAAATTTGTATCAGAAATTTCCCCGGGGGGGGGGGGGGGGGGGGGGGGGGGGAAGAAGATGTGGTGGTAAAGCCATACAAAACATAATTTTAAATACACTTTTACAGTGTAAAAACATTTTATTAAAATGGACATCTTCAACATTGAAAAACAGCTGTTATTAACAAATTGTTAATCATTACTATAAGGATTGGTATTTAGTACCAATTTATTATCATATTACAGGTGCTTGAAATTAATTAGAATGGATCAGCTGTGCAAGTTAAGACATTGTCTAATGGATTAAATTCAGTTCTAGGCTGTCCACATAATTACTGGAACAACAATTGTACTGATAAGAAGATCAGCACTTGTACAAATGGGGACATGGTCATGGTTTATCTTGATTACATTTTAAATTGGAAGGTTGATCAGGAGTCAGCTGCAAATTAGTGCAGCAATTACAAGCCTGTTGAGAGGCAAGGGTTCTGACCCATCCAATAAAAAACTATGTTTTAGGCATTCATAAACATTCCTCAATTACTATTCTGGGTTTAGGTAATTCAGCACCATATGGGGGGGGGGTGGAATGTTTTCTGAGATATTAATGTCTCATTGCTTTGTTGACAAACTTTGTCCCTCCATCAGACAAGGAGCTTAGGTAAAAGAGAAAAAAAAAAGCTCCAAAAAAGGGAAAACATAAACATTATAAGAGTGTGCAGACCTTTTTGACAGGCCTATGCAAACACCAAAGGATACGTTATCAGAATTAAAGTGGTGGATAGAAAAGGTTCCACAAGCTGCTTTAAATATATGAGCTTAGCAGATGTTACAAGCTGAAGCAAGTATTATCGGATGATGAATAGCTTCTGTGATTATTTGGGTTAAGATAAGTATAATATCTATTCTTATCAAATTAATATTTGATACGTCCCTTGTTTAGGGGACTACGGACAATGACACCAGGGAATTGCAAATGAATTGTCCTAAGAAATTTTCTCCAAACATTTGTATTAATTATTGGAGTATCAGGAGCTTTTTATGGATTAAATGCCTGTTGTTCTATTATGAAAGTGTGCATGTCATATCAGGTGAACAATACCACGGCTGCGGCATATATCAATCACATGAGTCAAGTAAGATCATTCTCAAGTGATTGTCTGGGTAATCAGATGTGGCGTATTCTAAAAATGTTTTAGTCCAGCTGTTTAACTCCAAGGAAGAGACATTGTTGTCGCAGACAACAAATCAGGGGAAAAACATTGTCGGTAATATGGATTACTTACCATTAATCTGGTTATATCCAATCTCTCAAATGTTCTCGTGGGAAAACCGAGAGCAGGAGCGGTGAATGTATTTCGCTAAATTACATGAGGAAAGATGTTCTTTTATGTTCCTCATTTTTGTCTGATAGGGCAGTGTCTGATGAAAATGTAGCAGGACGCTGCCAGGGGCGCTTTGGTGGCCCAAACCGGACCTTCATGGTTCTCATTAATGTTAAGAGTGATATTTGAACCAGTTATGATGACTCATAGTTGCAGTAATTTATTGTTGTACAAATTCATCCATGGCATGAAGATATGAATTTGGTTATCTGCAGGTTTGACCAGACCATTATAACAATTTGATGGTCAAAGAGGTCTATGAATGTTTTAACTAATATAACAATATGTACAAAAGGAATACCTTCAATTTGGAGAAATAGTTTAAAAAACAATATTTTGTTTATAAGAAATTGGAAGTCTTTTGCAGACAGTAAATGTTATTTTATTATATTAGATATATGGGAGTTCCTTGTGGATTGCATTTTTTTTCAGCATCTAAGTGATAGAGCCAATAATAGAGCTCATAGTGTTTATCGTCCTATTTAGGACAAATTGCTGACCAAGAATTTATCGGGCTCATTTGTAATATCCCGATCTGAAAAAGGGATATATATATATAAATATATATATTCATTCTGTCCAAAGTTGAAACACAGAAGTTGGGAGATCAGCATAGTCCTGATTTGCCTTGGGCAATTGACTCCAATTCTATCAATGATTCAAAAGATTAACATTGAAAATGATAATGATCATGACTTTAGTGTCAGCATAGGAGTGCAAACATTGCAAATGTTACGTTATATAATTGCATGTGGCTACAGATTACATTATCTTATATGTTTATGAATTTACCAAACAAAGCAGACCAGGAAGAGCTGGAACCAAGGTAAAAAATTAAGCATATCCTGTCAGCCAAAAAATGTGTGTGGGTCAACATTGACTCAATATGTTAAAGTAGGTAAGAGTCTCTGTGCTGGTGAGACAGCACTACTTATTACACACAAAAACCACATTAAGTATCAGTAAAAACTGATGGTTCTAGATAATTATATTCTAGATGGTTAAAACATGTTTAACACTCAGTGGAACTAGACATTGAGATGTGGAAAATCACTCCATTAAGGAGGTAGATACATTCACAGGAATGGCACAGGATGGGCCGCTCGAGCAAAGATTCAAGGCCGCAGGAGGGTGTAAAATAAATATTAAAGTTACAAGGAACCAGTCATGGTGTCAGGATTGGACACGGAGTGTTGGGTTCTCTGTAACTGTTGCTTTGTTTATACTATCAAATTATATTATCAATTGATATTTTGGTGATAAATTTGCCTTTCAATGAAAAGGGCATTATTTTCATTCTTATATAATGGGAAAACATTTATCACATAAACTGAGGCAATTTTTGGGGAAAAAATGTGTTATCTGCTCATTACTGTGTTGGTTGAGCCAGAGTGTCGTATGGAATTAGTCTACGACATAAAAAACACAGAAGCTACAAAATCTTCACGTAGTCACTCACGTGACTCCGAATCAGAATAGTAAGATTAAACGAGAACTTACCAGTTCGAAGTTTGATCGTTATTTTATGAGGAGTAACGTGCCCTCCACTCCCAACCCTCATAAAATAAATGATCATCTGGTAGTTCTAAATCTATGTTGAGCCTTACTATCTTACTCCGGCTATTATGTTCTGTGTTTTTCATGCCGCTGCTTTGAAGTATGCCGATCAAGGGCCAGGCGGGGCTTCTTCACGTAATCCCTCATCGTTACTCCTCATAAAATAACGATCAAACTTCGAACTGGTAAGTTCTCGTTTAATCTTACTATTTCATTCCATAAAGGAAGAAATATTCTAAGGGGAGTAGGAGGCAACCGTGGCAGACAAGAAAAGTTAGGGATAGAATAAAACTATAAGAAAAGATGTAAAATAGAATAAAACTAAAAGAAAAGATGTTAGGTGAGTCTCTGGAATTCTCTGCCACAGAAGGTAGTTGAGACCAGTTCATTGGCTATATTTAAGAGGGAGTTAGATGTGGCCCTTGTGGCTAAAGGGATCAGGGGGTATGGAGAGAAGGCAGTTACAGGATACTGAGTTAGATAATCAGCCATGATCATATTGAATGGCAGTGGTGGCTCGAAGGGCCGAATGGCCTACTCCTGCACCTGTTTTCTATGTTTCTATGTTTCTATAACACAGCAAAGAGTAGCCGGAAGCCAGCAGATTGGGAATCTTTCATAGGACAACAGAAGGAAACAAAACGGGCAATACGGGCTGAAAAGATGAAGTACAAAGGGAACCTGGCCAGGAATATAAAGAAGGACAGTAAAAGCTTCTTTAGATATGTTAAGGGAAAAAGAGTTGCAAAGTCAAATGTGGGTCCCTTGAAGGCAGACACTGGTGAAATTTTTATGGGCAACAAAGAAATGGCAGAAGAGTTGAACAGGTACTTCGGATCTGTCTTCACTAAGGAAAACACAAACAATCCCCCAGATGTACTGGAGGACAGAGGATCTAAGGGAGTAGAGGAACTGAAAGACATTTTCATTAGGTGAGAAATAGTATTGGGTAGGCTAATGGGACTGAAGGATGATAAATGTGCCTGATGGTCTGCATCCCAGGATCCTCAGGGAGGTGGCTCTAGAAATAGTGGACGCATTGGTGATCATTTCCAATGTTCAATAGATTCAGGATCAGTTCCTGTGGATTGGAGGATAGCTAATGTTATCCCACTTTTCAAGAAAAGAGCGAGAGAGAAAACGGGGAATTACAGACCAGTTAGCCTGACTTCGGTGGTGGGAAAGATGCTGGAGTCAATTATTAAAGAGGTAATAATGGGGCATTTGGATAGCAGCAAAATGATTAATCCAAGTCAACATGGATTTATGAAAGGGAAATCATGCTTGACTAATCTTCTGGAATTTTTTGAGGATGTGACAAGTAAAATGGATGAAAGGGTGCCAGTGGATGTAGTGTATCTAGACTTTCAGAAAGCCTTTGATAATGTCCCGCACGGGAGACTGGTGACTAAAGATAGAGCACATGGTATTGGGGGTAGGATGTTGACATGGATAGAAAATTGCTTGGCAGACCGGAAGCAAAGAGTAGGAGTGAATGACAGGCAGTGGCGAGCAGAGTGCCGCAAGGCTCGGTGTTGGGGCCGCAACTGTTTACCATATATATTAATGATTTAGAAGAGGGAATTAGGAGTAACACTAGTAAGTTTGTGGATGACACAAAGCTGGGTGGCAGTGTGAACTGTGAAGAGGATGTTAGGAGGTTGCAGGGGGACCTGGACAGGTTGAGTGAGAGGGCAGATTCGTGGCAGGTGCAGTATAATATAGATAAATGTGAGGTTATCCACTTTGGCGGCAAAAACAAGGGGGCAGATTATTATCTCAATGGGGTTAGGTTAGGTAAGGGGGAGGTGCAGCGAGACTTGGGCGTCCTCGTGCACCGGTCACTGAAAGTTGGCTTACAGGTACAGCAGGCAGTGAAGAAAGCAAATGGAATGTTGGCCTTCATAACAAGAGGATTTCAGTATAGGAGTAAAGTGGTTCTTCTGCAGTTGTATAGCGCTCTGGTGAGACCACATCTGGAGCATTGTGTACAGTTGTGGTCTCCTAATTTGAGGAAGGAAGGACTGGACAAGCTAGATGTAGGAAAAATAAAAGGACTGGACAAGCTAGATGCAGGAAAAATGTTCCCAATATTGGGCGAGTCCAGAACCAGGGGCCTCAGTCTTAGAATAAAGGGGAGGTAATTTAAGACAATTTGCCCAAAGGGTTGTGAATTTATTCAATTCCCTGCCGTGGAGGGCTGTGGAGGCCAAGTCACTGGATGGATTTAAGAGATAGTTAGATACTAGGGGCTAGTGGAGTCAAGGGACATGGGGAGAAGGCAGGCACGGGTTGTTGATAGGGGTCGATCAGCCATGATCACAATGAATGGCGGTCCTTGCTCGAAGGGCCAAATGGCCTCCTCCTGCACCTATTTTCTATGTTTCTTTGTTTCTAGAACAATCTGCGCATGCGCGGTTTAAGATTTTGCTGACTGACTGCCTATCTTGAGGAATTAATCACGGCACGTGCCTGGTTCTAAGGCAACTATATCCTTCCGTAAATAAGGAGATCACAACTATATTCTGCGCATCGGAAGTGGTCTTAGCAGGACCCTAAACTTATACTCCAACAATCTTCCAAACTTAATTTGTGTTCTTAATTACTTTGTTGCATCTTTGAATGCTGTTCTTCAAAATGGATAATCAATTTTTTTTTCATCTGCCACATTTGCCTCCAATTACTCCACCTGTATATCTCTCGAGCTCTTGGCATCCTCCTTATAGCTCACTTTTCTACCTATCTTTGTATCTGTCATAGATCGTGTTACAGAGTTATGAAGCATGGAAACAGGTCCTTCAGCACAACTTGTCCATGCCAATGTCTTATCAAAATCTTGTACAATTGTGATATAATGTCCTGACTTCTATACTCAATATCCTGAGTATACATTTAATTGTACCAATTGGTACATGTGACAAATAAATGTATCTTGTATACTCAATACCCTGACAGATTAAGGTCAACATACCAAAAGATTTTGTTACCACCCTTTTTACTTGGGACATCACTTTCAGGGAACTATGTACCTGTATTCCATGATCCCTCTGGTCTATAAAGTTGACTCCATTGCACATGGCACATTCATCTAGGTCACTGATGTAAAGTATATATACTTGAGTGCCTTGTACTGATCTCCAGGGCATCTGGTTTGTTCCAGCTTTCCAAGATGAAAATGACCAGTTTGGTTGACTCATGTTCTTAATTTCTATTTCCTGTGACTTTGATAAGTTACCGGTAAGTTTATGTCGCAAATCTTAATGATGTGCACCTTATTGTTTTCATTTAGGAAATATCCAAACACATTCAGCAAATCTTGCAAACAAGGAGGGTCTTGTGGCACAATTAGGAGGCTTTCAAAGGGTCAAATCAGGAGGAACAATTTTAGTCCCCTCAGAAACACTCGGCATTGAATTCAGACCATGTAAAATCACAGATCTTCAAGCAACGATAGTTAAAAATATAATTAAGCTGGAATGGACAGCGCCAGGAGGAGTCTATGATCAAGGCAAAGGTAAATGGTTCTGATTTTAAACTAAGTAGTTTTGCTTTCTAGCAATGAATTGAACAGAGGCACATGCTGGAATCTGGAACCAAAAAAAGGACAGCTGATTGAGGAACTCAGCAGGTCAGGCAGCTTCTATGTATGCAAATGGTCCGTCAACATTTTAGTTTGAAACCCTTCATCTGGACTGTCAGATGAAGGGTTTTGATCCAAAACATAGACTGCCCTTTACCTCCCCCTGACCTATTGAAGTTCCCCAGATCTTTTTTTTTTACAATTAATAAATTTGATTGTTGATAACTTTAGCTGAACTGCATTATATCACACAATGAAGATCAACTATCCCAGGGAGAGAGCATCAAATAAATACTAAATCTGTAGTTTCTCTAAAGTTCTTAAGACACCAGTCCGTAATCTAGCTGTGGCTTCCCTCCAAGTGCCTTCATCACTAAATCCTGTTGCAACACAGAGAAGTAATGAATGACGTGAAGGCAAATTCAATGCTAGCATTTATATCAAGAGAACTGGAATACAAAAACAGAGATGTAATGCTGAGGCTTTATAAGGTGCTGGTCAGGCTGCATTTGGATTTGGCCCCATATCTGAAGATGGATATGCTGTCTCTGGAGAGGGTCCAGAGGAAATTTACAAGAATGATTCAAGGAATAAGTGGGTTAAGCATATGGTGAGCGTTTGACAGCACTGGACCTGTACTCGCTGAAGTTTAGAAGGTTGAGGGGGGATTTAAATTAAACTTACAGAATAATGAAAGGCATAGAATGGATGTGGAAAGGATGTTTCCACTTGTGGGAGAGTTTAGGACCAGTGGTCATAGCCTCAGACTTAAAGAGCGCTCATCAGAAAGGAGGTTAGGAGGAGCTTCTTAAGTTAGAGGGTTGTTAATCTGTGGCACTCATTGGCACATAGGGCTGTAGAGGCCAAGTGAGTGGATATTTCTAGGGCAGAGATAGACAAATTCTTGATTAGAATGGATGTCAAGGGTTATGGGGAGAAGGTAGGAAAATGGGATTAAGTAGTAGAGATCAACCATGATTGAATGGCAAAGTAGACTCGATAGGCCAAATGGCCTAATTCTACACCTATAACTTGTGAACAATTCTAAAACGGATGGCATCATTTAAGAAACAATTATTGATACTCCTGGTGAGACACCTGGTACAGTGATGGCAAGTCAAGCTTTGGCGGGGTATGAGTTGGGAACGTGAAACGAGTGGCGATGACTACCTTATATCATTTTTATTGTGACAATTTTTAGGGGCAGGATTTGATTAGTGGATCTATTATGATGAGGGCAGAAAAAGCATACGAAAATAAACAAATACAATGCAATTATTCTAAAGAATACAAGCTGCCATGGGAAGTATATGTGGCATGAAAATAGTTCAAGGTAAAATTTATCATTGGCATACTATTTACCTTGAGCTGTCAAACAATGTGAGACTCAATCATTTCCTGGCTTGTTAATTGATAAAGAGCCTATGTTTAGGTTTATTATTGTCACGTGTACTGAGGTAGCATAGTGTTTTGCATAGTTCCAATCATGTCATACATACTATACTAAAGATAAATATAATCAAGCCAAACTCAAATACAATAGGTAGAACAAAGGGGAAGATACAGAATGCAGCATATAATGACTGGAGATTAGATTGGATATGTGAGTAAAGAGAAGGATGCTTGGAATAAGATAGAGAAATATTATGATGAATTGGATACACAGAAGGTAAATGTAGGCACAGGCTCGACAAGTTCTAATAACAGCCTCATTGGTTTTGAGGTCAGGGCAACAAAGTGCAGCAAAATAACAGTGTAAATATCAACACTAATATGTCAGCCAGTGAGTTAAGGACTGATTTGAACTTATAATTTACTCACAAGCCACAGCTCTCTGTCTAACTCTCTCATCTACCATTTATGCAATCATCATCATTTAGACCATGCTTACAGAAATAATAGAATTGATCCATCTGCTTTGGTTGATGGAGACACAAGGAACTGCAGATGCTGGAATCTTGCAAAGTGCAGGAGTAACTCAGCGGGTCAGGCAGCATCTCTAGATAGGGATAGGCAACGTTTCTGGTGTACTCGGAGATGCTGACCGCCCCCACAGCATAACTTTCAGTCCAGGGCTTTGGGAGATCTTGAACGTGAGGTGCATGTTGGTCTAGATAGCCAGGAAGTTTCTTATTTAATTATGGTTTCCCATTTAAAGTATGCTTTTTATTGTCTGTAAAGGCTGGATCGCTGCTCATCGTCTCATTTGAATAAGTAATCTCTCTGGTAATGTAATGCACAAAACTGTCGGCTTAAGACCATGTTCTCAAATCCTGGAAAGGGGGCTGAATTTGCAATGACTCGGGCAGAGCTGGCCTTAGAAGGTGCGGGGCCCAATTGGGAATTTTCATAGAAATATAAATATATATATATATAATTATAAATTAGTCATTTTCAGGCTGGTGCCATAATTACTCATGGTGGGCAGTCAGTAGGCTTTAAAAAAAATCTTAAACCACGCATGGGCAGATGGTTCTCCTCTCCGTAAAAAGAAAAATAAAGAAAGTAACAATTCAATTTCCCCATGGCTTCCAAATCTCCTTCTTTCTGAATTACTGAATGGGTGGGGGGTGGAGGGTGCCGGCAGGTGGAGAGATGGTGGGAAATACGGGAGCACACCGGGACAAGTTGAATCAGTTGTGATCTTATTGAATGACAATACTAGTTCAAGGGACCAATAGGGGGGAGTGTTCCTTTCACAGCGTGTGGAGAGTCTGGCCAGGGGTAATGTTGCGGGGAGGGCAGGAGTATTGAGAAGGAGGGGGTCGGGGATCATGCCAGTAACCCACTCACTCACCGCTGCCACGGCGCTCCAGGCGCGGAGCCACAGCATTGTGGCTGGGGAGGGAAGCAGCTCGTGTGGCTACGAGTGGCCACCGGGACCGGACAATGGAACCGACGGCCATCTCAGTGCCTTCTGCCGACCTGCTCACTGTGGCAATGATCTCCATCCGAACAGCGAGGGGACCAGCTCAAGAGCAAAGATTGGGTCAGTGTGGAGTGGGTCAGTAGGTGATGGATAGCAGGACAGCGGGCAGTGGAGCTTATTCCGGTGTCAGCGCGAACAAGGGACCAATTGAGGTTACTCACATTGACATCGCTCCACCGCCCGCTGTTATCCGCTAGCTGGATGCTAGCATGATGCCCGACCCCCTTCTTCTCAACGCTCCTGCCCTCCCCGCAGCTTTACCCCTGGCCAGACTACCCACACGCTGTGAAAGGAACTCTCACTGGGGGTACGCTAAGGTCCGTGAGGCTGAGGTTGGGAAGGAAGGGGGCCCCCCATGAGAAATTTTATTTATCTCTGAAATTGAAGATAGACAAAAGCTGGAGTAACTCCGCAGGACAGGCAGCGCAGCGACTCTGGAGAGAAGACCCTTCTTCAGACTGAACTGAACTTTCGTCGGTGAGAGTACTTGTGATTGTCTGAAGAAGGGTCTCGACCTGAATGCAAACCTCCCCGCTGAGCCACCATAAACCCCTTCAACTTCAGAGCCAAACGAAAAACACAGAGTGCTGGAGGAACTCAGCGGGCCAGGCGGCACCTGCGGAGGGAGCGGACCAGGACTCTTCTTCCCTCCTCCCCCCCAACAGAAAGGAACCGCCGATGCAGCCGTCACCGCAAAACGTCTAAGAAAGAACTGCAGATGCTGGAAAATCGAGGTAGACAAAAAAGCTGGAGAAACTCAGCGGGTGAGGCAGCATCTATGGAGCGAAGGAAATAGCCAACGTTTCAGGCTGGGTCTGAAGAAGGGTTTCGGCCCGAAATGTTGACTATTTCTTCGCTCCATAGATGCTGCCTCACCCGCTGAATTTCTCTAGCATTTTTGTCTACCGCAAAACGTCAATGATTCCGGGAATGTCGAGGAGACAGGGTGAGAGAGAGGGAGTGAAAGAGCTAGAGAGAGACAAGATGGGGAGCGGGAGAGATGAGATGGGGAGCGGGAGAGATGAGATGGGGAGTGGGAGAGATGAGATGGGGAGCAGGAGAGAGAGAGCGAAAGACAGAGAGACACAACGTGGGTCAATAGGTGAATAACCTGCACACCAAGAAGAAGCCTCCTGTTCGTGGTCCGAAGCCCTCAATCATGATGGAGAGTTAGTTTTAAGAAATTCTCAATGAGTCATCAATGCATCAATTTTATTCAAAGGAATGCGGCGTGATTAATACTTGTTCAAAACACAATTACATTTACTGATAGATATGGATCGTTGCATTGATGATGCTTTGTATAACTACTTGTTAACTACTGGCTGTCAACAAGTGCTAACGGTAGTAGTTAACAAATCGTTTGTGTCTGATGGCCGTGCAGCGGTTGTTATCCATGTTCGTTTAAAAAAAAAACCGTATGGCGATTTATTTAACAAAGCGGATTCGTATTTCCTTACGAAATATGGAAAATTAGCGCAGGGCCCCCCCCTAAGCGCGGGGCCCAATTGGGAGCAATCGGTCCAATCGGCTTAATGCCGGCCCTGGACTCGGGCAAGAATGCTGCTTCTGAGTCAAGATGTTGATGAATCAGTGTGATGGACTTCTTTCACATATTCTAGTTAATGTAATTTTCCGTTTGGCTGGAAAAGAATAATAGTAATTCAGAAGGGTTCTATGATTACTCCCATTCAGAAGACAAACTTGTGACTAAGCGGTCTTGCTGTCTATCCAAATGTATAAGGAAACATATGGACAGTGACGTTCATATGCACATACAGACAGAAGCACCCACACACTCACATACATGAACAAATTAGATAAACTGGTGATTTATTAAGAGCATCTCAGATTAAAAGAGAAAGAAGTGGAGGCAATAGCAAGACCATCAGAAGCAGACAATATCAGTAACAGCAGTTGGTTTCGTTTTTTTTTTTTTTAGTTTTTGATACTACACGGAAACAGGCCCTTCGACCCACTGAGTTCAAGCCGACCAGCGATCCCTACACACTTATGCTATCCCACACACACTAGGGACAATTCACAATTATACCAAGCCAATTAACCTAAAACCTGTACGTCTTTGGAGTGTGGGAAGTAACCAGAGCACCACGCAGGTCACGGGGTAAACGTAGAAACTTCGTACAGACAAACGCCCGTGGTCAGGATTGAACCCACATCTCTGGTGCTGCAAGGCAACAGCTCAATTACTGTGCCACTGTGCCACCCAGTTATGCCACCTCCTTCTTATTTTTAGCCCACCACTTGGGATCGAAGTCGACTTGCTTCCACTCTGGTTTCTTAGTTATGAGATAGCTATTGTTGACCAATGTGGTAACCACAGACTCTTCCATTAATTAGGCAGTTAGATTGAGATGGCAATTTGGCAGTTTGTGGGATGTTAGGCTCCTGTGTAGTCTTGATGCATGAACTCAAAGTTCTCAACACGATCATCAATGCTGTTTCTCATATTCAGCAGTCAAAGGCCACAGATTCTCAGTGGGGTGTGCCAAGTTATCATTATCCATTTTTGTGAATGGCCTGTACTTTTATTTATACTGGGTATTCCATTATTTCCTTAATCTTTTAGCATCGTACTATGAAATGAGGATGAGTGACAACCTGCTGCAACTTCGAGACAACTTCTTCAATGCTATTCTGGTTAATTTGACCAGTTTGAAACCACGATCATTTGGTTCCAGAGAAACAGCCATAATTGTTCTCGAACATGGAGAACTGCAAAACGGGGCAACTCTGTATTTTGCTGTCCGTGCATATGATGAAAATCAGCTGGTTTCTGAAATGTCAAATGTGGCCAAAGTTTCTGTCTTTGTACCTTTAATTGAGCACCCAAATTATGTTAACATATCAGTGATAGTTTCAATTGTAACCATTGCTATATTTATTGTATGCTTGATTATTTTGATCACAAATTGTGTTCTGAACAGTGTTAGCCAAAAGAGAAATATGGCAGATGAAGAGTAGTGAATTAAAATCTAGTGCAAAAGTTAACAGACCTAATTAAAGAGATTTAAAATGTTAATAAAACCAAATTATACACCAATGGGTTTGGAGGGGAAGGTTCAATGGCAGTTTTCTTGCTATTTGTTGTAACCTCAGTACTTTACCCATGCATATCCAAGGACGATGTTATAAGATGTACTTAAATGCTTTCCAGGTTTCATTGACTTTAGAGTTATAACATAATTTAGCACGAAATCATGCCTTTTGATCCAACTCTTCCATGCCAACTGCAATGCTCCTCTACGCTATTCCCATTTGCTCGCATATCCCTCTAACCTTACTTATCCGTGTACCTGTCCAAATGTTGTTATAGTATCTGTCTCAACCTCATCCTAAAGACAGCTCATTTCATTTGTGTATGTTTACAATACTGGAGAGATTTTAGCACAGAACATTAAAAATATCATATCTCCACTGTTTCAAGTAGTATGGTATTAATTTTTTCAAGGATTGTTACTCAAATGTGCAAGAGATAGTAGAGATAAAATCGTTAGGAATAAAATTAATTCCCTGATTCAACCAGTTTATATCTCAGAAATATCCATTTTTAGGACACCAAAAATGTGACATGCTTTGATACAATGAAATAAAGAGGCAATTTCTGCATTCATTTCATTATAATGCAAAACATTTTCAAGTTTTGCAGAGATGCATGTTTCACAATAATATCCAAAACTTTTAATAAATTTGGCATCAAGTGCTCTGAATGGCCATATTTCAGAGTGTAATGGTGGTTACTCTTGGTGTCCACCCTATTTTAGAGTAACCACCACCACACCACAATGGTAAATTAAGACCAAAAAACTTATCTAGTTTGAAGAACTCAATGGATAATGAAATTATGAGAAGAAACTAACCTTAAATTAAAGATTCTGTAAAAGCTGCTGCATGCCAAAATTTGTGAATATTTTTGGTGTCCACTATCACACGTGTGACACCAGCATTTTGCAATTGCTATATTTCCATCAAATTATGTACCTGCAGTGTCTTATTATGTATGGACAATTACTTCCATAAAGTTCAAAACATGAGAAAGACATTTCAAAAAAGTACTGGAAGAAAAAGGAGCTACTTTCATTTTGGTCCTTTGGACACTATATAACACGTGTAACGCACGTTTCACTAGATAACAGGAATATTGCTCATTTGGTCACGTGCTCCACGTTTATAGCAAGAAAGTACATTTGTATGTTGAAACACAGCAAAAGTGAAGAAATCAGCTATCATGCTTTAGAAAAAAATTACTTTCTAAATTTCATGTAACGGTTGGTTGGATCGGGGCTGCTGCTTGGGGCGGGGCTGGGCTGCTTCGGGTCCCTCCGAAAGTCCGTTGGAAACCTCCGGCGGATTTCTTCAGCTCCAATAAAGACGCGATGGCGCAGGAAGGGGCAGATCATCCCGGGAAGTGACGGGGAACAGACTAATCCGTGCGGCGCTGACTGGCAGGAGAAGAGATTGATCTGTGCACGCGCGTTTTTTAAGATTTTTAAACCTCGCTAACTTTTACGACATACAACCGATCAGAACGGAACTTGGTGGACTCGCATCACAGGAGAACGGTGTGTGAACAACCGAAAAGTCGTAGCACTATCGCAAACCGTTTTTGCGCAAATAGAAAGACCGCCAAAGCGGAAGATAACAAGATCAGAGGTTTAGTTATGTATAGATGTCACACTTTTTGTACCCAGTATTGTAAAAACACACATATACATTCAACCCTCTGGGTAAAAAAGCTTCCCCTACATTTGCCATTCCTTTGCCCACTTAACCGCTGATCAGGATCAATTTTTGATATTATTCTTCACTGTCTACAATAACGCCTATTTTAGCGCCATCTGCAAATGTATTAACTGTGCCTTGCACATTCTAATCTAAATCATAAAATCATAGAGACACGGAGTTACACGGCATGAAACCGGCCCTTTCACCCAAGTTGGCATGATGCTCCTTTGGACTGGAGAATCATGATTGAATTTAATTTGCCACAGTCATACCAATAAAAAGCAACAAGACACACAAAATACAATTTAACATAAACATCTACCACAGTGACTCCTCCACATTCCTCACTGTGATGTTTGTTCTCCCGCGGTAGGGGGCCTCAGGGCAATCTTGGCTCCCGTATCCGGCTGTCGGGGCGATCAAGCTCCTACATGGGGGGGGGGGGGGGGGGAATCTAAGATCCCCCGTGCTGGCCGATCAGGGCTGGTCGAAACCTCCTGCGTTATTTGGTGCTTCCCGACATCAGTCTCTACCCGAGACTACGAGCTGCTCTATGGTAAAATCCGCAGGCCGCGGTTGCAGCGTCGATCCCAGGCAAGGGATCTGCTTTGATGGTAAGTCCACGCCCTCGCGGTGGGGCTCAAAGTCAGTCCGGAGCAAGGATGCCAGCTCCATGATGTTCGGCCGCAGAGCGACCGGAGATACGATCCGGAAAACAATCGCATCTCCGGCAAGGTAAGAGATTGAAAAAAAGTTTCTCCCTCCCCCACAAAAAACAAGCCAGAGAATATTATCAACAAACTTTTAAAACACACTAAAAATAACAAAAAAGACGAAAAGACAGACTGTTGGTGAGGCTGCCATCGCTGACGGCACCACCTGGTAGAATGCCCGTTCTGTAAATGCTGCCACCCTTTTAAGAATTGTATCATGTCACTCATTGCTTCCCTGTGGTGCAACAGGAGTTCTCTTCCTAGATCCCATGTGATCTAACCTTCGAGAGGAACCTAGCATGCGGAATCTTATAAAAAAGCTGTATTGATTATCCTTAATTTACTGCTACATTTTTATATATGTATGTATCTTTTCCCTCAAAATCCCCTTCAGTTACTTAACTACCACATATATCTATAGTTCCCAGATTTTTCTTTACAACCCTTCTGTGATAAAAAGCACAACATTAGCAATCCTCCAGTCTTCCCTAACCTCAGACAATCAGAAAAAAAATTAACGTATGATTATTTTGTTCCTGATGATACATAAGTAGTAAGAGTTACATAATATCCTCCATGACCTCAGGATGTTCCAAATAGCCTGACATTCACTAAACCTGTCCAGCAAGGCGTGCTGGATCTCCTGATTGCTAACCATTTCAACTCCCCTTCCCATACTTTTCTGCCCAGGGCCTCCTCCACTACCAGATTGGGGCCACATGCAAAATGGAGGAATAGCACCTTATTGGTTGCGAGCTTGGGTAGCTTGCAACCCACCCATCCCCACCCTTTCTCCCACCACACCCCCGTTCTCCACATACCCTTTTCCCATTCACTCCCCCTCCCTTCATCCTGCTACATTACAACCTCCAATTCTTCAATACCAGCCCACACCTTCTGCTTTTATCTCTGGTTTTTGTTCCTACCATCTACCTATCAAAAACACCCCTCGTTTGTGTCCAGTATTACTTGCCTTGCTTTGTCCTGTCTCTCCTTTTTTCCAGCTTTATTTCCCCTCCTCCCCCCAAAAAAATGTCACTATCCAAGTTGTTGTATGAGCAAATGTTAATTATAAGCAGAAAGAATCAGGAAAGTGTCTCCACATGTTTTCATCTGTGCAAAATAATTAGATAGCTTCATTCAGGAGTTAACCCTTCTCCAAAAATCACCTCGTCCAATCTCAAAGGACTTGTAAATCAATGGATTCTGAACTATTAGTCAACTGGACGGCACGGTGGTGCAGCGATAGAGTTGCTGCCTTATTGGGCTACAGACCAGAGTTCGATCCTGACTACAGGTGTTGTCTGTAAAGAGTTTGTACGTTCTCCCTGTGACTGTGCGAATTTTCTCCGGGTGCTCCGGTTTTCTCCAGCACTACAAAGCAGTGTAGGTTTGTAGGTGAATTGGCTTCGATAAAATTGTAAATTGTACCAAGTGTGTAGGATAGTGCTAGTGTACAGTCGCTGGTCAGTGTGGACTCGGTGGGCCTGTTTCCATGCTGTATCTCTAAAGTCTAACACTGATGCCTCTTGTGATGTTTCACACTAGTGGAGCAAAAGGTCAGTTTACTTTTTACTTAGTCCTTTTTTTTGTCCAAGGCATTAGAGGCAAGTACAGAATTTATCGTCCTTCGCCAATCGTCGTTGGAAGGAGATACTGAGCTGCCTACTGGAATTGCTGGTTAATTTGTACAGGTTTGTTGTTTAATTGGCTTTGGTAAAATTGTAAATTGGCCAGTGTGTGGGATAGTGTTAGTGTATGGGATGATCGCTGGTTGGTGCGACCTCGGCGGGCAAAAAGGCTTGTTTCCACTCTGTATATCTAAAGCCTAACAGCAGAGCTTTCAGCCTTTGCTCATCTTCTCAGATGTTAAGTATCTTAAAATTCAAATTTTCGTGTAAAATCCTACAGATGTTTCTATGTCTTTACTTTTCTCAAATACTGTTTTCTCACTTTTTCACAATGTTTCCTTATATTCCCCTCCTGAACAACTGGCCCCCATCGTTTCCCCACTCTCCACATCTTAAAACTACTCTGTTTTCTCACTTTCTAGGCTTAGATGAAGGCCACAAATTATACTAATAATCTTTTCAGATTCATTCTGAGAACTGCATGTGTCCATATTTCAATGGGCACATGGACAAAGCCAAAATAGTTAGCAAAAGAAGGACTGCATTATTTGAATCAACGGTCCAGTATAACAATAAGGAACTTGTTGTGGAAGGTTTGAGTTTATGATTTTCTCTCTTCGAATGAATCTCTTGCAACTCAATAGAACATCATCTCGAAATTTGACACTGCAGTTTGCATACCGCCACAACAGGTCAACGGTGGATGCGATCTCACTGGCTCTCCACTCAGGACCACTTAGACAACAGAAACTCATATGTCAGGCTGTTATTCATAGACTACAGCTCGCCGTTTAATACCATCATCCCCTCCAAGCTGGTTAACAAGCTCTCAGATCTGGGTCTCTGAGCATCCCTCTACATTTGGATCCTCAACTTCCTCATCCTTAGACCACAGTCTGTCCGTATTGGTGGAAATGTGTCACCCTCGTTAACAATCAGCATGGGAGCACCTCAAGGCTGTGTGCTCACCCCCACTCTATACTGTGTGCTGTACTCAATCTATACTCATGACTGCATAGACGGACATAGTGCGAACCCCATCATCAAATTTGCTGACAACACCACTGTTGTGGGACGTATCGCTGATGGGGACAAGTCAGAGTATAGAAGTGAGATCGACCGACTGATCAAATGGTGCCAGCACAACGACCTGGCTCTCAACACCAGGAAAACCAAGGAACTGATTGTGGACTTTGGAAGGGGTATGATGGGAACCCACAGTCCCGTTTATATCAATGGGTCGATGGTGGAAAGGGTCAAGAGCTTCAAATTCCTGGGCGTGCATATCTCTGAAGATCTTTCCTGGTCCGAGAACACTGAATCAATCATAAAGAAAGCACATCTACTTCCTGAGAAGATTACAGAGTCAGTATGTCAAGGAGGACATACTGAGGACATAGGATACTGAGTTGGATGATCAGCCATGATCATATTGAATGGCGGTGCAGGCTCGAAGGGCCGAATGGCCGACTCCTGCACCTAATTTCTATGTTTCTATGTCTAGGACTCTAACTTCTACAGGTCCACAGTAGGGAGCATGCTGACCAGTTGCATTGTGGCTTGGTTCGGAAACTTGAGTGCCCTGGAGCAGAAAAGACTACAAAAAGTAGTAAACACTGCCCAGTCCAACATCGGCTCTGACCTCCCGTCCATCGAGGGGATCTATCACAGTCGCTGCCTCAAAAAGGCTGGCAGCATCATCAAGGACCCACACCATCCAGGCCATACACTCATCTCCCCACTACCTTCAGGTAGAAGATAGAAGACTGCAACGACCAGGTTCAGGAGTAGGTGCTTCCCCACAGCAATCAGGCTATTAAACTCGGCTGGGACAAAACTCTGAACATTAATAGCCCATAATCTGTTTATTTGCACTTTATCTGTTTATTTATTCATGTGTGTACATATTTATACAATGGTATATGGACACACTGATCTGTTCTGTATTCGTGCCAACTATGTTCTGGTGCGCTAAAGCAAAGTAAGAATTTAATTGTCCTATCAGGGACGCACAACAATAAACTCTCTTGAACACTTGATCACTGGTCGGCAGAATGGGTGGAAACCAAACCGGATCACCTGAGGGAAACCCATGTTGTCACAATGCAGTATCTCTGGAGAACATGATTAGGCGACAATTTGGGCCAGGACCCTACATATTTTTTGTTGTAGAGACAGAGCAAGCTGGAAGAGAAATGGGAGTGAGACAAAGTCTGATAAGCGAGTCGTGGAGAAACAAAGTAATGGTACTGCAAACCAAAGATGAAAGAGCAAAGCAACTTCCACACAGGATTTGAGGCAAGTGTCGAAACCCGGGCCTCTGGTGGGGAGAGGCAGCAGCTCTACCAGCCGCCCATTTTCTTTTACTTGGCAGTGCCCGTCCCAATATTTCTGCACCCAGGGCACTGAAAAAGCATTTGTTAATAGGAGGTGGTTAGGCAATGCTATTTGAAAAGTGCACCTTAATCAGGCCGGGCCAGGCAGCATATATGGAGGGGATGGTTAGACAACGTTTCGGGTCGGGATTCTACCTCAGACTTGCCGTCCATCGCATCGAGCGAGCGCCAATGTAAACAAGCCCGCTGGTACTGGTACTGGTGGCGGTGGCGGTGGCGACGTCCCGCGGTTTCACACCGGCCGCGCGCCTCGTTAAAGGCCGTTTTAAACAGCGCGCGCCTCGTTAAAGGCAGTTTCAAACAGCGTGCGCCTCGTTATTGGCCAATTTAAACAGTGCGCGCCTCGTTAATGGCCAATTTAAACAGCGCGCGCCTCGTTAAAGGCCGTTTTAAACAGCGCGCGCCTCGTTAAAGGCCGTTTTAAACAGCGCGCGCCTCGTTAAAGGCCGTTTTAAACAGCGCGCGCCTCGTTAAAGGCCGTTTTAAACAGCGCGCGCCTCGTTAAAGGCCGTTTTTTAAACAGCGCGCGCCTCGTTAAAGGCCGTTTTTAAACAGCGCGCGCCTCGTTAAAGGCCGTTTTAAACAGCGCGCGCCTCGTTAAAGGCCGTTTTAAACAGCGCGCGCCTCGTTAAAGGCCGTTTTAAACAGTGCGCGCCTCGTTAAAGGCCGTTTTAAACAGTGCGCGCCTCGTTATTGGCCAATTTAAACAGTGCGCGCCTCGTTAAAGGCCATTTTAAACAGCGCGCGCCTCGTTAAAGGCCGTTTCAAACAGCGTGCGCCTCGTTATTGGCCAATTTAAACAGTGCGCGCCTCGTTATTGGCCGTTTTAAACAGCGCGCGCCTCGTTAAAGGCCGTTTTAAACAGCGCGCGCCTCGTTAAAGGCCGTTTTAAACAGTGCGCGCCTCGTTAAAGGCCGTTTTAAACAGTGCGCGCCTCGTTATTGGCCAATTTAAACAGCGCGCGCCTCGTTAAAGGCCATTTTAAACAGCGCGCGCCTCGTTAAAGGCCGTTTCAAACAGCGTGCGCCTCGTTATTGGCCAATTTAAACAGTGCGCGCCTCGTTATTGGCCAATTTAAACAGTGCGCGCCTCGTTATTGGCCAATTTAAACAGTGCGCGCCTCGTTAAAGGCCTTTTAAACAGCGCGCGCCTCGTTAAAGGCCGTTTTAAACAGCGCGCGCCTCGTTAAAGGCCGTTTTAAACAGCGCGCGCCTCGTTAAAGGCCGTTTTAAACAGCGCGCGCCTCGTTAAAGGCCGTTTTAAACAGTGCGCGCCTCGTTAAAGGCCGTTTTAAACAGTGCGCGCCTCGTTATTGGCCAATTTAAACAGTGCGCGCCTCGTTAAAGGCCGTTTTAAACAGCGCGCGCCTCGTTAAAGGCCGTTTCAAACAGCGTGCGCCTCGTTATTGGCCAATTTAAACAGTGCGCGCCTCGTTAACAGCAGTTTTAAACAGCGCGCGCCTCGTTAAAGGCCCAATATTTCTGCACCCAGGGCACTGAAAAAGCATTTGTTAATAGGAGGCGGTTAGGCAATAATATTTGAAAAGTGCACCTTAATCAGGCCGGGCCAGGCAGCATATATGGAGGGGATGGTTAGACAACGTTTCGGGTCGGAATTCTACCTCCGACTTGTCGTCCATCGCATCGAGCGAGCGCCAATGTAAACAAGCCCGCTGGTACTGGTACTGGTAGTGGCGGCGTCCCGCGGTTTCACACCGGCCGCGCGCCTCGTTAAAGTCCGTTTTAAACAGTGCGCGCCTCGTTAAAGGCCGTTTTAAACAGCGCGCGCCTCGTTAAAGGCCGTTTTAAACAGTGCGCGCCTCGTTAATGGCAGTTTTAAACAGTGCGCGCCTCGTTAAAGGCCGTTTTAAACAGTGCGCGCCTCGTTAAAGGCCGTTTTAAACAGCGCGCGCCTCGTTAAAGGCAGTTTTAAACAGTGCGCGCCTCGTCAACAGTCATGTGCAAAGATCATAGTCATGTGTACGAAAGGAGCTATAGATGCTGGGCTGAACGGCCTGCTCCTCAACCTATGTTTCTATGTTTTTCTATGAGCTGCAAAATGCAGAGGAGTTCCAGCAGGTCAAGCAGGGCATGTTGATCCACTCCCAGAAGAAACAAAAGGGGAAAGCAATGGAAGTTAAGACAACAAAGTGGACATTGACAGATTCTTGATTAGTAAGATTAGGTGAGTTTTGAGATACAGCATAGAAACAGGCCCTTTGGTCCACCGAGTCAGCACCAATCTGCGACCCCCACACATTAACACCACCCTACACACACTTGGGACAATTTACACTTATACCAAGCCAATTTACCTACAAATCTATGCATCATTGGAGTGTGGGAGAAAACCTAAGATCTCTGAGAAAAGTCACGGAGAGAACATACAAACTATGTACAGACAGCACCTGTAACAGAGATCAAACCGGGTATCCGACGCTTCAAGTGCTGTAAGGCAGCAACTCTACCACTGCGCCACCATGCCATCCTATGTGGAGAAGGCAGGAGAATGGGATTGAGTGGGAAAGATAGATCAGCTATGATTAAACGACGAAGTAGACATGATGGGCCGAATGACCTAATTCTGTTCCTATGACTTCTGAACATAATATCACAGACATGGAAGGTATCTCTCCAACTGCTCCCATTCACTCATTGGTCAGCTAACCTTGTTCACAGATTATCTCAAAAAGAGACAAAGTGTCGGAGTAACAACAGCATGACACCAAACGTTGGACTAACTCAGCGGGTTAGACAGCCTCTCTGGAGAAAGGGAATAGGTGATTTTTCGGCTCGACCCGAAATAGCACCTATTCCCTTCAGAGATTCTGTTTCACCCGTTGAGTTACTCAAGCTTTTGATGTCTATCTTCAGTTTAAACCAGCAACTGCATTTTCTTCCGACATAGGTCAGGCAGCATCACTGGGCGTTGGCGACATTTTGGGTTAGGACACTTCTTCATTGGGGAAGGCGTGTGGTGGCATGGGAAATACATTTGAAAGAGACAAGGGGCAGAAGGTCTGAAAAAGGGGTTCAACCCGAAACATCACCTTTTCCTTTTCTTCGTAGATGCTGCCTGATCTTCTGTCTCACGGTGCGAGTTGACCCACGAGTTACCCCGAGTGAAAGACTCATGGTTGTGTACTTGACTTCAAGTTTATGATCAAGTGTTTAACCGAGTTCCCACGGGTATGTCATTGCTGCGATGTTCCAACTTCCTCTCCCGAGTTACCAAGTTCCTTTCCCGTTATTCTTGAGCCAACCATGAATGAAGGTATGTTTTAATAAAGCAGCAATGTTAAAGAAGACATCTCCATCCTGTGGCTTTGAGTGACAGCGCAGCCACATCTATTGATATGACCTACAAAGGGAAAATGCGCACCCTCCAGTAACCAATAACGTGGTAAGTGCATTTCTTGGTGCTTTATGTTTTTAAATACTGTATTTCCCGGGGTGGGGGGAGAGCTCAGTTCACAGTGTTTGGGGAGTTTGGCATTGTGAAGGAGGGGATTGGGGTTAGTAACCCACTTGCCACGCTCCGGTCTGAGTGCAAGTAGATGGGACTAGGTGGGACTAGTAAGTGTTCGGCACGGAGCATTAGGGCCGAGATGGCCTGTTTCCGTGCTGTAATTGCTATATGGTTTTATTGTGGCCGGGGAGTAAATTAGCTTGGGTGGCTGCCGCAGCGCTCCGGGCACGGACAGCAGAACTGGCTGCCACTTCAGAAGAAGGAAGCACTCGGGTGACTGACTTTGGGCGGCCGCCGGGACCCGACAGCAGACACACACAGATACACACAGATACAGACAGACAGACGCGCACACACACACACACACACACACACACACACGTGGCATTTCTGCTCGGCACCCTTCTTCAGACAATCCAATGTCCCATAATATATTCTTTAAATATTAAGGTTTCTGTTGAAAGTGTGGTGCCGTGGTTACGGGTGGGCGGAAGGAAGATGATGAGGTCTGGTACAAGTTGACTTTGTTTTCAGTAATCAGGCCTCCGTGTTGGCCGATGCCAGGTTGATCGAGCATTCATACAGTTGCGAGCGAGCGAGGTCCATATATAGGAGCAAGGAACACGAAGCCTCTGAGGGTTCATTGTTCCCCTGGTTTGGATTGCTCCCAGGAGAGCGGGCGCAAAGACAAATTTAGGCATTTTTCTGTGGAAGGGGGAGGGCAGAATAGAATCGAAAGCATTGTAACAGCAGCACTCTCCCCAACACGAAACACGGCGCAGCGTAAACAATTAAACAGCTTCACTTTTAAAAGCAAAGACACACGTTAAATTACATGGCCCCAAGAAATCGCCTCTCAATTGCTTCGGGGTTGGAATTGCAATATATATAATATATATAATGTATATACATATTATACATATTATACTACAAATACATATATATAATATATATTGCAATTGTGAGAGTGGTGAATCTGTGGAATTCTCTGCCACAGAAGGTAGTTGAGGCCAGTTCATTGGCTATATTTAAGAGAGAGTTAGATGTGGCCCTTGTGGCTAAAGGGATCAGGGGGTATGGAGAGAAGGCAGGTACAGGATACCGAGTTGGATGATCAGCCATGATCATATTGAATGGCGGTGCAGGCTCGAAGGGCCGAATGGCCTACCCCTGCACCTATTTTCTATGTTTCTATGTTTCTATATATATACTCTCTCTCTTCTCTCTCTACTTTCTATCCAGTGTCTCCGCTGCAAATTGCAATGCATACGTGTTTGATATTTAGAAAAACTTAATTTTATTTCCAGTTTTGCATTTTTAGTTTGTTCCACACATTTAATTAGTTTTAATCCCTCCAGAAAAAACCTGAAAGTGGAGATGGTTCTCACACATAAAGCCCAAGAGATGGCTTCTTGATTCTAACGAGTGTTTGGGAAAAATAGACACAAAAAGCTGGAGTAACTCAGCGGGACAGGCAGCATCTCTGGAGAGAAGGGATGGGTGACGTTTCGGGTTGAGACCCTTCTTCGGACTGGTGTTTTGGAAACGTGGATTTGGTTTGTTTTCAGGGGGGGGAGGGGGGAATACATTCGCCTTTTTCTCTGATTTCAGGAATGAATGCATGTTGACACACATAACACAGAGAAGGGGAGATCGCTGCTTTTAGGTCTGAGGCGAAGGGAGCCAAGAAGTTCTCGATTTTCCCTGGCGATAGTTTCACTTTTTTTGCATTTTTCCTTCTCTCCTGCCGCCTATCCCGCTGAGTTACTCCAGCTTTTCGTGCCAAAGTCGTCTTGTTCAATCTCATTTCATTGCAACTTTCAGCTCTGGATACCCCGCGTTGATCCGCGCGTATTTCAGCATTTATATTTCTCAAGCCTCTTTCCCTCCCGGAGCCACATGTAACTTAACCACATGTAATTACTCCAGTATTTTGTGTCTATATTTGGTTCAGTCTTTACTCGAGCGAACGAACAGATTATAAGAAAGTTCCCATGGTAGACTCACAAGACACTAAGGTAAATGCACGGGCCACTACGTTATTGCAACAGGTTTAAATGTTTCCATTTTTAACTTGAACAGTTAATTTGACTCGTGGAAAAAATCAAACATGTTTGAATTTTTTCCGAATTAACAAGTTTCCCGAATACCTGCCGTTAGCGCCACACGTCGATAAGTTGCTCGCTCGAGTTCCGACCTTCCCACTACGTTAATTGTACGTGATTACCGCGAGTGAAAACTCGGGGTCACTCGTGGGTCAACTCGCAATGTGAGACAGGGGTTTACTACGCCAGCATTTCGTGTCTATCTTCGGTGTAAGCCAGCAGATGAAGTTCCTTCATTAACAGGTGCATACAGGTGAGATATTTTACTTCTGAGTCACGTGAGTGACTACGTGAATAGAAGCCCGTACAGCCGTTGGTGCGTCATGACGTCAGACGCTGGTGCAGTCGGCCGGTTGGAGCAGCAGCGCTCTTCCAAGCGGTAAGTTTAAAAACGGAGGTAAGGTTTTTAAAAATTTTACTACAGGTCATTTTCTGCGACGGTTTGGAGTTCTTAGAGAATGTTGCAGAAAGTGAAGGTGGTGTCGGCGAGGCGCTCCGGGGGTAGAAAGGAGAGTGACCAGGAGAGTGTTGTGGAAGGAGGCCCGTCTGGTACACCTGGTCCGGTGCTGGCTACACAGCCAGTGGTTGCGGACCCACTGCCGGGGGGCAGTGAAGGCTTGCCAGTAGGGCGGAAGGCCACTGGCAAGTCTGTGAGGCCCGTAGATGAGTCGGGCCAGGAGGTTATACCCTCCTTACGAGAGTCCGTTTGCTCATGGCTCTCCCAAGTCGAGATTTTATTACAAAGAATGCTCGACAGAGACCAGCTCCGTGAGGAGGAGTGGTGCCCAAGCCAGACTGATGGAGAGCTTGTGCTAGCAGCACCTGTTCCAGGGCTGCAGAACTATCCTGCCTGTGAGGAGGATGTTGCATCAGTGCAGTTTGCTGACACTGATTCTATGCTGGGGGAGAGCAGTAAAGAAGTTCGGTTGGAGGTAATTCCGAACATTGCTGGAAAGTTTGCTGAGCCTAGAGAGGCAGGAGAGGCGATTGATGGAGAATTGGCTGAAGCCATTCAGTATATGCTCTCCCACCAGTTACAGGAGCTAGCTATGGATGAAACAGCAAAAAACTATAAAGCTCCTGTTAATTGTGATCTCCTGAAGGTACCGGTGGTTAATCACCAAATTTGGTCACAGATGGGTATGCGTGCTAGGGCCCAGGAGATGAAGTTTCAAAAAGTGCTTAAACTGTTGTCAGCAGGTATTACAGCTGTGGTGAAAGTGATTGATCCAAGCAATGTGGTTGAAGCACACCAGGACGGACTGGGATTCCTTTGTAATGCATTTTTTGAAATCAATAACATCAGGAGGGCCGCTTATAGGCCAGTGCTTAATCCGAATTTGGCAAGTTTGTGCAAACCGACCAGTGTACCACCACAAAATCTGTTGTTTGGAGGTAACCTTGCAAAAAGGGTCAAAGAATGTCATGAAGATGTTAAAACTATGGCCCTCATTAAGCCGGCTGGTAAGCAAGGCAAAAGGTTTTCTCCGTATTGGAAAGGAACTAATGTGGATGCAGGAGACGGAACTGGCAGGCTGCCAGCATGAAGGGGAAGGTGCCTTTCTCCACAAGAGGTCGAGGACAACAAGGTCCGCAAGGAAAGATGCAGGTAAGGAAAACATCGACAGACGATGAATTAATTGATGTTCCTGTTCAAATTGGGGGAAGGTTAAAATTGTTTCTCAAACAATAGCAGCAGTTGACATCAGATTTGTTCATACTTAGTAGTATTGAAGGGGTGAAAATTGAATTTTACTCTAAGGACAGTCTACCTAATCAACATTTTCCTAGTCGTAGACTTATTTTTTCAGATGAAGAAAATGTGCTTATTCAAGCAGAGATTCAGTCGTTACATAAGAAAGGGGTAATTGAGCCTTCTGTCTATCAAAGTCGACAATTTGTGTCAAATATATTTCCCAGATCTAAAAAGACTGGGGGGTGTAGAATTATTTTGGATTTATCGAGTTTGAACAAGTTTGTTTGTTATAGGCATTTCAAAATGGAAACCTTTACCACGGCCAAACATCTATTGTCCAAAGGGTGTTATATGGCAACTATTGATTTAAAGGATGCGTATTACTCAGTGTCTATTCATGAGGATGATAGAAGATATTTTAAATTTATTTGGATGACTCAGCTGTGGCAATTCAGGGCATTGCTGAATGGATTAACTTCAGCTCCTAGATTATTTACTAAATTGGTAAAACCTGTGCTAGCGTTACTTAGAGCTAAGGGGCATGTGGCAATGGCCTACTTAGATGATATTCTGATTGTTGGAAACTCATGCTGAAACTCAATCATCAGTTTCAGTTGTTAAAATCACTTTTGAACAAATGGGATTTGTTATTCACCCAGATAAATCTAAATTATCACAAGTCCAAATTATTGATTATCTGGGATTTACCATTAATTCCAATCACTTGTTGGTAACTTTTCCCAGGGATAAATTGAATCAGTTAATTGAGGACTGTGTTAATCTCGTTGGAGAACAAAGGCCTTCAATTAGACAAGTAGCCAGGTTAATTGGGAAGTTTGTGGCAGCATTTCCAGCTGTGCAGTATGGTCCTCTGCATTATCAACAATTACAACGATCAAAGGAACAGGCACTGAGAATACAAAGGGGCCATTTTGATAGGCCTATGCAGTTGTCAGCTGGGGCGATTGCTGACATACAATGGTGGATAGCAAATGTTTCAACAAGTTTTAGGAAGGTTTTGGTGGAACCACCGTCACTGATATTACAGACTGATGTAAGTGCACTGGGTTGGGGTGCAACAGATATGTCTTCTAGTTGTGGAGGCCGATGGAATGTGGATGAGACGTCGCTTCTTCAATTAAGAGGGATTAATTATTTAGAGTTGTTATAATAGAGTTGATAGACTGGCTAACCAGATTTGGAGCTGGTGTATTGACCAAAATATCTGGCTTTCAGCACTTTATTTGCCAGGAAGATTCAACACTGTAGCTGACACTAGGTCACGTCAGTTTAATGACAACATTGAATGGATGTTAAATCAGGATGTATTTAACCAAATGATTGTTCAGTATGGATTGCCAGATATTGACTTGTTTGCATCTCGATTAAATCATCAGTTACCTAGATATGTTTCATGGGAACCAGATACTGGGGCAGTAGCAGTGGATGCGTTTTCGCTGCATTGGGGAGGAATGTTTGTGTATGTATTTCCTCCATTCTGTGTCATCAGCAGATGTTTGCAAAAGATCAAGGAGGACTCCGCTTCAGGGGTATTGGTAGTGCCAGATTGGCCTACACAAGCATGGTTTCCCGTTGTATTACAAATGGCTAGGGAGCCTTACATGATTATTCCCAAGAATAAAAATCTACTGGTAAATCCAGTCACTGGGGATCAACATCCTTTACATGATCGTATTGATCTGTTAATTTGCAGATTTTAAGGAGGCCATACCTGGGGAGAGGACTGTCTCATCGGACTGTGGATGTTCTCACGTCGGCCTGCAGGGATAGTACACAGCAGCAATATATCACCTATATAAGGAAGTGGGAGCAATTCTGCCTACAGCAGAATATTGTATATCACACGGACGTATTGGAGTTTTTGTCAACTCTTTATTTTGACCAAAAATTAAGTTACAGTGCGATTAATTTAGCCAGAAGTGGTCTGTCTTCTTATTTACCTATGAATGCAGAATTACATACAGTGGGGACACATCCGTTAGTTTCACGATTCATGAAGGGAGTTTTCAATTCTAATCCTCCTAAACCCAGGTATGCCGGTATTTGGAATGTGAGTGAGGTTCTTATGGTTCTTCGACAGTGGGCTCCGGTTACAAGCCTATCTATAGCCAAATTAATTATTAAGGTGGTCATGCTTATGGCGTTGGTTTCAGCTCAACGTGTACAAACGTTGCAAAAGCTACGGCTAGATAGAATGCATGTGTCGGCAGATGCCATTATATTTTATGTCTATGATTTGCTTAAACATAATAGAAGAGGCATGACAGGATGTAAGATTGTGTTTTCAGCATACCCAGCAGATGATCGCTTGTGTGTAGTTTCACATTTATCTCGTTACATTGAGATTAATAAACCTCTGAGAGGAACAGAGTCGGCTTTGTTTATTAGTCACAAAAAAACACACAGTAAGGTGTCGGTGCAAACAATTTCAAGGTGGCTAAAGCAGGTTCTGGCAAGTGCTGGAATTGATACTGATAAATTCAAATCTCATTCCACCAGGGCGGCATCAACTTCCGCGGCAAGGGCGATGGACGTGCCAATAGACCATATCCTCGCGGCCGCAGGATGGTCCAGTGAGCTAACTTTTCAGAGGTTTTATCACAAGCCGATTTTCAAGGCTCGGGTTGTTTGCTGATTCTGTTTTGAGTACTGTTACACTTTCCCCCTGAGTTAGAGGGGTTTGTTATGATTTTGTTTGTAAATAAACTGTTATTCATTTAACAAATGTTGTTACTGATGCATGATTGATTGTTAACGACTTTGAGTCAATCCAGGCAGTGTGAACGTCGGATTTGGATCTGCGGCATGAATTCACAGTGCTTTGAAGTCTTCACGTAGTCACTCACGTGACTCCGAAGTAAAATAGTAAGATTAAACGGGAACTTACCAGATTGAAGTTTGATCTTTATTTTATGAGGAGTTGAGTTGAGGGACTACGTGCCCTCCGCTCCCACCCTCATAGATCTCATCTGGTAGTTCTAGTTTTATCATCTTACCATTATACTTCAGTCATTGTTAGCTGTGAATTCATTCCGCTGCTTTGAAGATTGACGCATCAACGGCTGTACGGGCTTCTATTCACGTAGTCCCTCAACTCGACTCCTCATAAAATAAAGATCAAACTTCAAACTGGTAAGTTCTCGTTTAATCTTACTATTTATGTTGCCTTGGTTTGCATCGGTTGTTGTATTGATTGTGTGATTATTGTATATATTGTTTTGTATATTGTTATTCCACGAGCTTTGTGGCAACTTTCGCACTCAGAGTCTATAAATGGAATGAGCTGCCAGAGGAATTTATAGAAATGAATACAATTATGAAGAAACTATGGAAGTGAATACAGTTATGATTTGTAAAACACATTTGGACAGATATATGGATAGGAAAAGTTTTTAGAAAGCAATAAACCAAATGCAGACAAATGGGACTGGACAAATATGCCAATTTGGTCAACATGGACAAGCTCTCTGCAGATGTGACCTGTTGCGAACCCTTTTCTCCTTTCCTTCCCCCTTCCAGAGTAAGTTTGCTCCATCTCCTGTGCACTTCCGTGGGAATATTTACTGATATACCCATTGGCTCAAAGCAATTGGCTTTTGAAGAAGACCGTCAGATTCATTGAAATCTTTAGGAAAATAAGGTAAAGGAGAATTCAAAGATACTCTACAAATATATTAAGAACAAAATAATAACTTGGGAGAGAATAGGATACTTAAAGATCAAGGAGATGGTCTACGTGTGGAGTAACAAGAGATGGATAAGGTTTTAAATGTATATTTCTCATCCATGTTTATCATGGAGAAAGACATGGATGTTAAGGAATTCAGGGAAGTTAATAATTATGTCTTGAAATCAGTCCAGTTCACAAGTCTTAAGTCTGTGAATTTTAAAATAGGAGAAGCTAAAGGAAGCTCAATCCTCAGGACCTAATCATGACAATGCAGCGGTCATTTCTATCAATACCATCATGCAGAAGTAGCACTGACACTGGTAGATAGTTGAACAAGAGCACATAAATTCATCCTTCATGTTTGTTCCCTTACTATCTGCCACAAACTCAATTTAGCTAGTGCGGCCTTCAAGACTCTAATAGCTCATTCAATGGTACCCAATACTGTCTCAATGATTGAAATGGAAGCTCCCACCCAGTGTATATTCTGTGACCTTGTTACTTTCAGTGCTTCTTCCATGCGTGTTGAACATGGAGGGGCAATGATTCATCAGTGGAATGTAGATGTTTAACGGAGGGTAGATCATGAGGAAGTTTCCTAGCTCGTGTTTGATCTGATACCATCACGAGACATTGTTGACGTTCTCCCTCCCTCTTCGACAACACTGTGCCATTGCTTCTGGTGGATCATTTAGGCTTTAAGTAAATTAAATATTAGTTATGGGTGACAAGAATCAAACCTTGTGGGCACCATCTTTCCTCGATGATTGTTGCTGGCTTTGATTTGTCCTTTTGCCTTCCTTTCATTCATTTTTTCTTTGTATCTTTCCATATCTCTAGTTTTCTTCACCCCTGACTCTCAGTCTGAAGAAGGGTCTTGACCCGAAACGTCATCTGTTCCTTTTCTCCGTAGATGCTCTCTGACCCGCTGAGTTACTCCAGCATTTTGTGTCTATCTTCGGTGTAAACCAGCATCTGCAATTCCTTCCTACACACATAAGTATATATATTTCTGTGTGAAGGATCTAGTACGGTCAGCCTCAGGGACTTTACTAACATTTGAATAATAGTCATGGTTAATCATGGTCTCTTTCTGTTTAAAATGTATTGCACCTAAATTCTTGGACTATGAACCAAAAGATCGTTTGGTGGTGGTGGGCCTGATCTCAGACAACGATGAGAAGGCCTACCGGGAGGAGGTGGCTGATCTGGCACTCTGGTGTCAGGACAACAGCCTCCTCTTGAACATCAAAAAAAACGAAGGAGCTGATCGTGGACTTCAGGAGGGCACATCATCCGAGGACGCACACACCACTGAGGATAAATGGAGATACTGTGGATAGGGTGAGCAGTTTTAAATACCTGGGAGTCCACATCTCTGAGGATATGACATGGACATCGCAAGCTGCAGCACTCGTGAGTAAGGCAAGGCAGCGCCTTTACCACTTCAGGCAATTGAGGAAATTCAGAGTGTCTCTGAGGATCCTCCAGTGCTTCTACTCCTCCAGTGCTTCTATATTGTGAGGATTTTCGCCAGCTTACTCACCGTTCTCCTACGCTCCAAGCCACCAATTTTTGTTCCGATTGGTGAAATATTAGAAAAATTATGAAGGTTAAAAAATCGTGAGATCAACAGATTGGTCTTCATTCACCATGCCCTTTCCGGCACCCGCTGGAGAATAAAGTTCCGGAGGCAGGGCGGAGTCGACAACTAGTGCTGATTGAGTCCGTAAGATTGGAGTCGGGCAAGCCTATGTGTGTAGTTGGGAAAGCTGCTTTGTGGAGTCGGGAAAGCCGCTTTGTGGAGTCGGGAAAGCCGCTTTGTGGAGTCGGGAAAGCCGCTTTGTGGAGTCGGGAAAGCCGCTTTGTGGAGTCGGGAAAGCCGCTTTGTGGAGTCGGGAAAGCCGCTTTGTGGAGTCGGGAAAGCCGCATGGTGGAGTCGGGAAAGCCGCATGGTGGAGTCGGGAAAGCCGCATGGTGGAGTCGGGAAAGCCGCTTTGTGGAGTCGGGAAATCCGCTTTGTGGAGTCGGGAGATACTGTGTGGTGCCGCGGCCAGTGGCCGCTGAGTGGAGTCCCTCCTGTAGATGAGCTTCCACAGTGATGTCCACCTGGTAGAGGCACCCCTGAACCCACTGGCCGAATTCCCGGACTGGTTTCACTCGAAGCTGGGGAAGTTGCCCTGCAGCTACAGGATTGCCCTCAATCCCGACATCACGCCGGTCGTCCGTCCCCCGCACCGTGTGTCCTTTGCCATGAGGGGCAAGGTCGAGTCTGCTCTTCGCGAGATGGTGGCCACGGGCATCCTGGAGCCAGTAACGGACTCCACCCAGTGGGTTTCTACTATGGTTGTCGCTGCGAAGAAAGACGGATCTGCATCAACCCCAAGGACTTGAACTTGGCCATCAGGCGCCCGCACTATCCCATGCGGACGGTGGAGGATGTTGCTGCACAGGTCGGCCCTGCCACTGTGTTCTCGGTTCTTGATGCCAAGAGTTCGTTCTGGCAGATACCTCTAGACGAGCGATCCTCGCACCTGACAACCTTCAGCACGCCAGTGCTTCTACTCGGCGTCTGTGGAAAGCATCTTGTCTGGAAATATTACAATCTGGTTTGGGAATTGCTCTGCCCAGGACTCGGAATTGCTCTGCAGAGAGTAATGCATTCGGCTGAACGCACTGTGGGAACTTCTCTCGCCCCTCTGCAGGAACTATACATCAGGAGGTGCAACTCCAGAGCCACTAAGATAATGGGAGACCCCTTCCACCCCTGCAACGGACTGTTCCAGCTGCCTCCGTTGCCATGCTGTGAGAACGGAGAGGATGAGAAGGAGATTCTTCCCAGAGGCCATTCAGACTGTAAACTCCTATCTCACCAGGGACTAACTTTACTGTACCACAATACCGCCCACAATATTTAATATGAAAAAGAACATGTGATTCTGTTTGTAGTTTGTTGGTTGTTTGTTTGTTTTTTGCACAAAGTCCGCAGGCACTGCCACTTTTCATTTCACTGCACATCCCGTATGTGTATGTGACGAATAAACTTGACTTGACTTGACTTGAAGATCAAACACACAATCTATCTATCTATACTATTACTAAAACTCTCATCTTGACCACTTCCGGTCTGCGTTGTAACTTAATTTGCGCAAAAACACTACCGTATATTGTGAGGATTTTCGCCAGCTTACTCACCGTTCTCCTACGCTCCAAGCCACCAATTTTTGTTCCGATTGGTGAAATATTAGAAAAATTATGAAGGTTAAAAAATCGTGAGATCAACAGATTGGTCTTCATTCACCATGCCCTTTCCGGCACCCGCTGGAGAATAAAGTTCCGGAGGCAGGGCTGAGTCGACAACTAGTGCTGATTGAGTCCGTAAGATTGGAGTCGGGCAAGCCTATGTGTGTAGTTGGGAAAGCTGCTTTGTGGAGTCAGGAAAGCCGCTTTGTGGAGTCCGCTTTGTGGAGTCGGGAAAGCCGCTTTGTGGAGTCGGGAAAGCCGCTTTGTGGAGTCGGGAAATCCGCTTTGTGGAGTCGGGAGATACTGTGTGGTGCCGCGGCCAGTGGCCGCTGAGTGGAGTCCCTCCTGTAGATGAGCTTCCACAGTGATGTCCACCTGGTAGAGGCACCCCTGAACCCACTGGCCGAATTCCCGGACCGGTTTCACTCGAAGCTGGGGAAGTTGCCCTGCAGCTACAGGATTGCCCTCAATCCCGACATCACGCCGGTCGTCCGTCCCCCGCACCGTGTGTCCTTTGCCATGAGGGGCAAGGTCGAGTCTGCTCTTCGCGAGATGGTGGCCACGGGCATCCTGGAGCCAGTAACGGACTCCACCCAGTGGGTTTCTACTATGGTTGTCGCTGCGAAGAAAGACGAGCGAAATACGGATCTGCATCAACCCCAAGGACTTGAACTTGGCCATCAGGCGCCCGCACTATCCCATGCGGACGGTGGAGGATGTTGCTGCACAGGTCGCCCTGCCACCGTGTTCTAGGTTCTTGATGCCAAGAGTTCGTTCTGGCAGATACCTCTAGACGAGCGATCCTCGCACCTGACAACCTTCAGCACGCCCTTCGGCAGGTATCGCTTCCTCGCATGCCGTTTGGGATCAACTCTGCCAGCGAGGTGTTCCAAAGGACCATGGAACAACTGTTTGCTGGACTTCCGTGTGCCATCATTGTCGACGACATCCTGGTCTATGGGAAGAATGTCGCTGAGCACGACCACCACCTTCGCCAGGTGCTGCAGCGGGCCCGGGAGGTCAACCTGAAGCTCAACCCGAAAAAGTGCCGATTCCGGGTCCCTGAGGTCACCTATGTGGGGCATGTTTTCACGGCATCGGGGCTGAAGCCCGACCCGCAAAAGACGGCCGCAATATCCGAGATGCCTGCACCTGCTGACGTGCCTGGCCTGCAGCGCTTCTTGGGCATGGTCAACTTCCTGGGAAAATTCATCCCCGACCTGAGCGAACTGAGTGCCCCTCTGCGGGATCTGGTGAAGAAGGACACTGCCTGGGCCTGGTTCCCGCAACACCAGTGTGCATTTGACACCCTCAAATCTAAGCTGATCAGCATGCCAACGCTGAAGTACTTCGACCTCCAGCGCCCCATCGTTCTCACGTGTGATGCATCTAAGTTTGGCCTCGGGGCCGCCTGCCTGCAGATCCATGACGGGGTGCAACTGCCTGTATCCTACGCGTCCCGCACAATGACGTCCGCTGAACAACACTATGCCCAGATTGAGAAAGAACTGCTGGCGGTGTCTTTGCCTGCTCCAAATTCAAAGACTATATCCTGGGCAACTACTTCACTGTCGAGACGGACCACCAGCCTCTGGTCACCATCCTCAACAAGCCAATACACATGGCCTCCTCCCGGCTCCAGCGCATGATGCTCCAGCTACAACGCTTCACTTTCACAGTGGTTTATCGCAAGGGCAAGGACATGGTTGTTGCAGACACGCTGTCTCGGGCGCCTCTCTCATCCACAACCCAGCATCCGTACGAGACGTCCGATCTTATAGTCCTGGGCGTGAACTTTGTGCCCTCCGGTCAGTTGAAGTCCCTAGCCGAGCACACGGCGGCAGACGCTTCGCTACAGCAGCTGGCCGCGATCATCAGGCAGGGCTGGCCAGACCGCCGTTCTTCCCTGCCGGCCGCAGCGGTGCCTTACTTCTTGGTTCGTGACGAGTTGGTGCTGCATGATGGTGTGATTGTGAAGGGGCACAAGGTGGTGGTGCCCGAAGCACTACGGGAACAATACTTCGAAACCGCTCATCGTGGCCATCCCGGGGCCGAGGTGACCCTTTCTGTCGCTCAGAGCCAGTTCTTCTGGCCCGACATGCCTCGCTACTTCCGGGATAGGGTCTCCGCGTGCCCTACCTGTAATTGCCTCGCTCCACAGCAACAGCGGCAGCCGCTCCTGCAGCAGCCAGCTGCTGACCTGCCATGGTCTGCGCTAGCAACCGACATCTTCGAGTGGCACGGAAAGCACTTCCTGGTGCTTGTCGACTCTTACTCCAGCTGGTTTGAAGTTGACCAGCTCCACTCCCTCTCTTCCTCCGCGGTCATCGACAAGTTGCGCCGCCACTTTGCCACCTTCGGGTCCCCCGTCAGCCTGCAGTCGGACAACGGCAGCCAGTTCACCAGTGCCGAGTTCCGCGCTTTTGCTGAACGTTGGAACTTTCGTCATTACACCAGCAGCCCGGAATACCCACAGAGCAATGGACTGGCCGAGCGCGCGGTCCGCAGTGCTAAAGGATTGTTGGAACGTTGCCGCCTATCCCGCTCCGACATCTACCTGGCCCTGCTGAACCTCCGCAACATCTCCCGCGACCATGCCCTGGGCTCCCCGGCTCAGCGACGCATGTCCCGAGTCACGAGGCCCACGGTCCCGGTGTCTCAGCAGTCCCTGTCCCCCTCCGTCTTTAAACCTGCCTTGGTCCGGGAACGCATTGCCGAAAGACACGATATCCAGAAGCGTTCCCACGACAGGTCCTGCCGTGTCCACTGCCCTCTTCTCCCCGGCCAGGTCGTCCGTATGTGGTCCTCTTCTGGCCGTTCCAGGCTGGCCGTGGTCGTCGGTTCTGCCGGTTCCCCTCGTTCATACCTTGTCAACCACGACGGGAGGGTGTACCGCCGGTCCCGCCAGCATCTCCGGCTAGTGAACGAGCCTCTCCCTCCCCCAGCGGCTCCGTATGCCCCCCCGCTGCCCCTGTCGCGGCCCTGTGCTTTGCCCATTCCTCTGGGGCCGACCTCCCCTCGTCCTCCTCCGGAACGCCTCTCGGCTGCGGTCCCGATTTCTCCGGCTTCCGCGCCCTTCTCTTCGCCACCCTCCCCGATGCCTTCGTCGCCAAGGGCTTCTCCTGTCCGTAGCCCCCACCATGCCCCAGCGTCCCCGCTTGTTCCCGTCGGGGAAGGAGGTGATGGCGAGGTGCGGACCCGGTCTGGTCGCCTGGTCAGGCCGCCGGTCCGTTTCGGCGATTACGTGTGATCCTGTATCCCTGTGCTTTACTGTTTGCACTCACCCTGGCGCATGAGACGTGGTCGCCCTGTCACTCACTGTTTGTTTTGGTAGAGGAAGGATGTAGATGATATGTGTGTACACCTTTAATTGATAGTAACGAAGTCCATGCTAACCACTCCCCCCACCAGTTAGTATAATTGCAACCCACACGCCCCTAGCTCTCTCTCTAGTGTTCGTGACAGACCACGTACAGCCAGGGCTATGTATAACGTGTGCTTAATAAAGTACTGAAGACTTTACGGTGTCTGTGTACCCACTCTGCACCTCCCCCTCCCCCCACACACCCCCTTCCCCCCCACACCCCTACATCCCTCCTTCCCCCTCCCCACACAACTCCCCCCCCCCCCCTTTATCCCTCCCCGTTCCTTTGTGGCGTCGGGAAAGCCGCTTTGTGGAGTCGGGAAAGCCGCATGGTGGAGTCGGGTAAGCCGCATGGTGGAGCCGGGAAAGCCTCTGTGTGGAGTCGGGAGGTGCTGTGTGGTGCCACGGCCGGTGGCCGCTGAGTGGAGTCCCTCGCCCTTCTCCCCACATACCCTCTCCCTCCCCTTTCTCCCCACACACCCAGGGTTACCAACTGTCCCGGATTCGCCGTATTTCGTCCCGGCGAAACAACCTAAATACGGTGTTCCGGCAGGCAAACATGTCGTTACGGAGAAGGGCGGGAACGAAAAATAATCAAAACAATAAACGGGAAGGGCGGGGGCGGGAGCGGGAATGAGCGGCGGTTGGACACGTGCAGCGGGAAGGGCGGGAGCGGGAACGAGCGGCGGTTGGACACGTGCAGCGGGAATGAGCGGCGGTTGGACACGTGCAGCGGGAATGAGCGGCGGTTGGACACGTGCAGCGGGAAGGGCGGGAACAAGCGGCGGTTGGACACGTGCAGCGGGAAGGGCGGGAACGAGCGGCGGTCGGACACGTGCAGCGGGAAGGGCGGGAGCGGGAACGAGCGGCGGTTGGACACGTGCAGCGGGAAGGGCGGGAGCGGGAACGAGCGGAGGTTGGACACGTGCAGCGGGAAGGGCGGGAGCGGGAACGAGCGGCGGTTGGACACGTGCAGCGGGAAGGGCGGGAGCGGGAACGAGCGGCGGTCGGACACGTGCAGCGGGAAGGGCGGGAGCGGGAACGAGCGGCGGTTGGACACGTGCAGCGGGAATGAGCGGCGGTTGGACACGTGCAGCGGGAAGGGCGGGAACGAGCGGCGGTCGGACACGTGCAGCGGGAAGGGCGGGAGCGGGAACGAGCGGCGGTTGGACACGTGCAGCGGGAAGGGCGGGAGCGGGAACGAGCGGCGGTTGGACACGTGCAGCGGGAAGGGCGGGAACGAGCGGCGGTTGGACACGTGCAGCGGGAAGGGCGGGAACGGGAACGAGCGATGGTGGGTACAGGATGATGCTACAGACAGAGATGGTCAAAAGGCTGTTAAGACATTCATGTGCAAGGAACAGAGGTAACATTAGCATTGTGGGGCTAAGGGCCCATTGCCTGTGTTGTATGTTTCAATAGACAATAGGTGCAGGAGGAGGCCATTCGGCCCTTTGAGCCAGCACCACCATTCACTGTGATCATGGCTGATCATCCCCAATCAGTACCCCGTTCCTGCCTTCTCCCCATATCCCCTGACTCCGCTATCTTTAAGAGCCCTATCTAGTTCTCTGTTGAAAGCACCCAGAGAACCGCCTCCACCGCCCTCTGAGGCAGAGAATTCCACAGACTCGCCACTCTCTGTGAGAAAAAGTGTTTCCTCGTCTCCGTTCTAAATGGCTTACTCCTTATTCTAAGACTGTGGCCCCTGGTTCTGAACTCCCCCAACATCGGCATTGTCATTTAGACAATTGGGTTTATGTGTATGTGTATACTAAAGGATGTTTATGTGTGTTTAATGAGTTTGTATATAGTACTAGTTGAAAAAAGGAAGGTTGGATTCAACGCGCGTTGCAGATTTTGGGTCGTTGCCATACATATTTCTGGTGCCGCAACATGTTACTGAGAGAAATGCATTTACCCCCATTTGTTACTGACAAATGGGTTGAATGTTACTGTGAACTAAATTTAGGGTTGGCATCTCTGCACACCATCCCTTTCCCCTCCCCCTTCCCCCCTCCTCTTCCCCCTCCTCCCCACACAACTCCCCTCCCCCCACATTCCCCTCTTTACCCCTCCCCATTCCTACTCCTTCTCCCCATCCCCACCCCCCCACACCACCCCCCCACACCACCCCCCCCCACCCGCCCACACAACCCTCCCTTCCCCCCCCACACCACACCTCCCCCCCCCCCCACACCACACCTACTCCGCACACCACCCCTCCTCCCCACACCACCCTTTCCTGGGTTGCGTTGGGGGAACAGGTGAGTGGTGGAATATTGTGTTGGGGGGACCAGGCCTCCCATGTGACTGTGACCCAACGGGTCCCATTAGTCTAGTAATTATTCCAACCGCTGAAAGGTTCTCGACTTGAAATAATAACTTTACTTTCCGGTCCGTAGATGCTATCTGACTTGCGTGTATTTTCTCTTTTATTTCCGAATGGTAGTTTCCATCACAAAAAGGAAACAATGCTTTTATTGCAAGCAATATTTTAACAGTGCACATCAGATTAAATAGCTATTATTCCACACTTGTAAGGATATATAAATGCAAAGAAATGAGCCATGGTTTTATGCAGTCCTGTCTTTCACATCCTGGATTGCAACAAGTTAGTTTACAAACAGAGAATTAAAAATGTCAGCAAATTTACACAGGGATTCTGCAAATTGATTAGCAAATACAAGCAAATGTAGTAAGTTTTGGAGAATTCCCCTTGAACATTTGTCATCTCACCCTTTCCAATACATTGTCCAGGTGTTTCAACTACAACCTAATAAAGTGTTATGATTATCAATCACTTTAACTGTTATCTGCATGTTAATTTTTGCTGCTGAAATTACTATGCTCTTACAGAAACTTTCTTAGGCACTATTCCATGCACAATACAAATTATCGGCCCAACAACCAAACACACAATACCTATGACAACTGCTGCAATCCAAGCCTTTTGCGGTGTATAATCATCATTTGGTTCCACTATAGGTTCCACTATAGGTTCCACTATAGGTTCCACTATAGGTTCCAATGTAGGTTCCACTATAGGCACAAAGAAAGATACCCTGGCTATATTTGACACTTCTGATGACTGATTGCTTTCATCATATACACGCACAGCAAAGTAGATTGTTGTACCATCTTGGATGTACTTATTCTCAGGAGTAATTCGCACCACTTCTCTGGAGCCGTACGGTTGTGGATGCATGCCAGTCAGATTAACCATTGAAGCTTTGGAGAAGTAGTCCCTTAGCTGCAGCAGGTTTTCACTCATTCTCATCTCATAAAGAGATGCTACAAAAAGGAAATAAAAACATTGGATATTAAATGGGACAGTCGACGATGGAGTTACAGGGAAAGAGAGTAAAGGGATGGTTAATGACCCCAGAATTAACAGGAAAGGAAGCTCACAAAGGGATAGGAGAGTATGGCCAAGTGTAATAGGGATCGATGTGAAATGTGAGATGCATAAGGAATTAAAAGTATTGTATATGAATGCGCGAAGTATAAGAAGTAAAGTAGATGAGCTTGAGACTCAGTTACAGGTTGGTAGTTAAGACATTGTGGGGATTACTGAGACGTGGCTGCAGGAGGATCGGGCCTGGGAACTTAATATTCAGGGTTATACATCCTATAGAAAGGACAGGCAGGTGGGCAGAGGAGGAGGGGTAGCTCTGCTGGTGAGGGATGGAATTCAGTCCCTTGCGAGGGAAGACATATAGACTGATGAGATAGAGTCACTGTGGATAGAGTTGAGGAATTGTAAAGGCAAGAAGACACTGATTGGTGTTATTTACAGACCCCCAAATAGTAGCCCGGATGTAGGGTGTAAGTTGCAGCAGGAGTTAAAACTGGCATGTAACAAAGGTAATGCCACTGTGGTGATGGGGGATTTCAATATGCAGGTAGACTGGGAAAATCAGGTTGGTTCAGGACCCCAAGAAAGAGAGTTTGTAGAATGCCGAGATGGATTCTTAGAGCAGCTTGTAATGGAGCTGACCAGAGAAAAGGCAATTCTGGATTTAGTGTTGTCCAATGAACCAGATATGATAAGAGAACTCGAGGTAAAGGAACCGCTTGGAGGTAGTGATCATAATATGATTAGTTTTAATCTGCAATTGGGGAAGGAGAACGTTAAATCGGAAGTGGCAGTGATGCAATTGAACAAAGGGGACTATGAAGGCATGAGAGGGGAGCTGGCCAAAGTAGACTGGAATGGAATCCTAGCAGGAATGACGGTGGAACAGCAAAGGCAGGAATTTCTGGGCATAATCCGGAAGATGCAGGATCATTTCATTCCAAAAAGGAAGAAAGATTCTAAGGGAAGCAGGAGGCAACCGTGGCTGACAAGAGAAGTTAGGGATAGAATAAAACTAAAAGAAAAGATGTATAACACAGCAAAGAGTAGCCGGAAGCCGGAGGATTGGGAAACTTTCATAGGACAACAGAAGGAAACAAAACGGACAATACGGGCTGAAAAGATGAAGTACGAGGGGAAGCTGGCCAGGAATATAAAGGAGAACAGTAAAAGCTTCTTTAGATATGTTCAGGGAAAAAGAGTAGCAAAGTCAAATGTGGGTCCCTTGAGGCAGACACGGGTGAAATTATTATGGGCAACAAGGAAATGGCAGAAGAGTTGAATAGGTACTTCGGATCTGTCTTCACTAAGGAGGACACAAACAATCTCCCAGATGTACTGGAGGCCAGAGGATCTAAGGGGGTAGAGGAACTAAAATAAATTGCCATTAGGCGAGAAATAGTATTGGGTAGGCTAATGGGACTGAAGGATGATAATTCCCCTGTGCCTGATGGTCTGCATCCCAGGGTCCTCAGGGAGGTGGCTCCAGAAATAATGGACGCATTGGTGATCATTTTCCAATGTTCAGTAGATTCAGGATCAGTTCCTGTGGATTGGAGGATAGCTAATGTTATCCCACTTTTCAAGAAAAGAGCGAGAGAGAAAACGGGGAATTACAGACCAGTTAGCCTGACTTCAGTGGTGGGAAAGATGCTGGAGTCAATTATTAAAGAGGTAATAATGGAGCATTTGGATAGCAGTAAAAGGATTAGTGCAAGTCACCATGGATTTATGAAAGGAAAATCATGCTTGACTAATCTTCTGGAATTTTTTGAGGATGTGACAAGTAAAATGGATGAAGGGGTGCCAGTGGATGTAGTGTATGTAGACTTTCAGAAAGCCTTTGATAAGGTCCAGCACGGGAGACTGGTGACTAAAATTAGAGCACATGGTATTGGGGGTAGGGTGTTGACATGGATAGAAAATTGCTTGGCAGTCCGGAAGCAAAGAGTAGGATTGAACGGGTCCTTTTCAGAATGGCAGGCAGTGGCGAGTGGAGTGCCGCAAGGCTTGGTGTTGGGGCCGCAATTGTTTACCATATATATAAATGATTATAGGATATATATAAATGAGTACAGAATCTTTATGGAGGCATGGAGTAAATGAGGTGCTAGAGGAGTATAAAGAATGTAAAAAGAATCTTAAGAAAGAAATTAGGAAGGCTAAAAGAAGACATGAGGTTGCTTTGGCAAGAAAGGTGAAAGTAAACCCAAAGGGTTTCTACAGCTATATTAATAGCAAAAGGATAATGAGGGATAAAATTGGACCATTAGAGAACCAGAATGGACAGCTATCTGCAGAGCCAAAAGAGATGGGGGAGATATTGAACAATTTATTTTCTTCGGTATTCACCAAGGAGAAGGATATTGAACTCTGTGAGTTAAGGGGAAAAAGTAGAGTAGCTATGGAAACTATGAGATTCAAAGAGGAGGAAGTACTGACACTTTTGAAAAATATAAAAGTGGATAAGTCTCCAGGTCCTGACAGGATATTCCCTAGGACATTGAGGGAAGTTAGTGTAGAAATAGCAGGAGCTATGACAGAAACATTTCAAATGTCATTAGAAAACGGGAATAGTGCCGGAGGATTGGCGTACTGCGCATGTTGTTCCATTGTTTAAAAAGGGTTCAAAGAATAAACCTAGCAATTATAGACCTATTAGTTTGACGTCAGTGGTGGGCAAATTAATGGAAAGGATACTTAGAGATAATATATATAAGCATCTGGATAAACACGGTCTGATCAGGAACAGTCAACATGGATTTGTGCCTGGAAGGTCATGTTTGACAAACCTTCTTGAATTTTTTGAAGCGGTAACTAGGGAAATTGATGAGGGTAAAGCAGTGGATGTTGTCTATATGGATTTCAGTAAGGCCTTTGACAAGGTTCCCCATGGAAGGTTGGTTAAGAAGGTTCAATCTTTGGGTGTTAATGGCGGAGTAGCAAGATGGATTCAACAGTGGCTGAATGGGAGATGTCAGAGAGTAATGGTGGATGGCTGTTTGTCAGGTTGGAAGCCGGTGACCAGTGGGGTGCCTCAGGGATCTGTGTTGGGTCCACTGTTGTTTGTCATGTACATCAATGATCTGGATAATGGGGTGGAAAATTGGATAAGTAAGTATGCAGATGATACTAAGATAGGTGGTGTTGTGGATAATGAAGTAGATTTTCAAAGTCTACAGAGAGATTTGGGCCATTTGGAAAAGTGGGCTGAAAGATGGCAGATGGAGTTTAATGCTGTTAAGTGTGAAGTGCTACATCTTGGCAGGACAAATCAAAATAGACGTACATGGTAAATGGTAGGGAATTGAGGAATGCTGTGGAACAGAGGGATCTAGGAATAACTGTGCATAGTTCCCTGAAGGTGGAATCGCATGTAGATAGGGTGGTAAAGAAAGCCTTTAGTGTGCTGGCCTTTATAAATCAGAGCATTGAATATAGGAGTAGGGAGGTAATGTTAAAATTGTACAAGGCATTGGTAAGACCAATTCTGGAGTATGGTGTACAATTTTGGTCGCCTAATTATAGGAAGGATGTCAACAAAATAGAGAGAGTACAGAGGAGATTTACTAGAATGTTGCCAGGGTTCCAGCAACTATGTTACAGAGAAAGGTTGAACAAGTTAGGTCTTTATTCTTTGGAGCGCAGAAGGTTAAGGGGTGACTCGATTGAGGTCTTTAAAATGATGAAAGGGATAGACAGAGTTGACGTGGATACGTTTTTCCCATTGAGGGTAGGGAAGATTCAAACAAGAGGGCACGACATGAGAATTAAGGGACAGAAGTTTAGGGGTAACGTGAGGGGGAACTTCTTTACTCAGAGGGTGGTGGCTGTGTGGAATGAGCTTCCAGCAGAAGTGGTGGAGGCAGGATCGATTTTAACATTTAAAAGTAAAGTGGATAGGTATATGGACGTGAAGGGAATGGAGGGGTATGGTCTGAGTGCAGGTAGATGGGACTACGGGAAAACAAATGGTCGGCACGGACTGGAAGGGCCGAGAGGGCCTGTTTCCGTGCTGTAATTGGTATATGGTTATATGGTTATTTGGAAGAGGGAATTAGGAGCAACACTAGCAAGTTTGCGGATGACACAAAGCTGGGTGGCAGTGTGAACTGTGAAGAGGATGTTAGGAGGTTGCAGGGGGACCTGGACAGGTTGATTGAGTGGGCAGATTCATGGCTGATGCAGTATAATATAGATAAATGTGAGGTTATCCACTTTGGTGGCAAAAACAAGGGGGCAGATTATTATTAGGTTAGGTTAGGTAAGGGGGAAGTACAGCGAGACCTGGGTGTTCTTGTACACCTGTCACTGAAAGTTGCCGTGCAGGTACAGCAGGCAGTGAAGAAAACTAATGGAATGTTGGCTTTCATAACGAGGATTTCAATACAGGAGTAAAGAAATTCTTCTGCAGTTGTATAGGGCTTTGGTGAGACCACATCTGGAGTATTGTGTACAGTTTTGGTCTCCTAATTTGAGGAAGGACATCCTTGTAATTGAGGCGATGCAGCGTAGGTTCACGAGATTGATCCCTGGGATGGCAGGACTGTCATATGAGGAAAGATTGAAAAGACTAGGCTTGTATTCACTGGAGTTTAGAAGGATGAGGGGGAATCTTATAGAAACATATACAATTATAAAAGGACTGGACAAGCTAGATGCAGGAATTTTTTTCCCAATGTTGGGTGAGTCCAGAACCAGGGGCCACAGTCTTAGAATAAAGGGGAGGCCATTTAAGACTGAGCTGAGAAAAAACCTCTGTGGCAGGGAATTCCACAAATTCACAACTCTCTGGGCGAAAAAGGTTTTTCTCACCTCAGTCTTAAATGGTGCCCAAAATTGCTCACAATATTCCAAATGTGGCCTTACCGGCACCTTATAGAACCTCAACATTACATCCCTGTTTTTGTATACAAGCCCTCGTGAAATAAATGCTGGCATTGGTTTTGCTTTCTTTTCTACCAATTCGACTTGCAATTAACTTTTTGGGAATCCTAAACCAGCACTCCAAAGTCACTTTGCACCTCCGATTTTTGGATTCTTACCCCATATAGAAAATAGTCCACGCCTTTATTCCTACTACCAAAATGCATCACTCCACACTTTGTTACACTATATTGCTCACTATATTCCATCTGCCACTTACCTGTGCAATCTCCCAACCTGTCCAGGTCCTTCTGCAGAGTCCCTGCTTTCTCTACACTAGCTGCCCCTCCACCTATTTTTGTATCATCGACAACTTTGCCACAAAGCCTTCAATCCCCTCATCCATATCATTAATATACAACATGAAAGGTAGCGGCCCCAGCACCGATCCTTGCGGAATTCAACTAGTCACCGGCAGCCTACCAGATAAAGCCCCCTTTATTGCCACTCTTTGTCTTCTGCCATCCAGCTAACCTGCTATCTGCCCTGTCACACTGTCATCTCTCATCTTCCGAAGCAGCCTAACATGTGGCACCTTTTCAAAGGCTTTCTGAAAATCTAAGTAAACAACATCTATCTCCTGCTATTTATTTCATCAAAGAATTCCAGCAAATTTGCCAAGCAAGACCTCCCCTTCACAAAGCTATGCTGACTTCAGCCTATTTTATCTCGAACTTCTAAGTACTCAGTAACCTCATCCTTTTTAATGGACTCTAAAATCTTACCAACCACTGAAGTCAGACTAATAGGTCTATAGTTCCCACTATTATACTTTACTCCCTTTTTGTAGCAGTGGGGTAATATTGGCAATTTTCCAATCATCTGGGACCACTCCTGACTAGTGATTCCTGAAATATCACTAGCAATGTCTCCACAATCTGCAAAGCTACCTCTTTCAGAACACTAAGGTGCAGTTCATCAGCCCATGTGACTTATCCACCTTCAGCCGTTTCAGCTTTCTAAGCACCTTCTCCCTGGCAATAGCCACTCCACTAACTTCCACCCCTTGACTCTTGACTTTCAGGCACGTTGCTGGTGCCTTCCACTGTGACTGATGCAAGAAAGTTATTCAACTCTTCTGCCATTTCTTTATTGCCTATTAATACTTCTCCTGCATCATTCCCCAGTGGTCCAACATTCACTCTTGCCTCTTTCTTGCTCTTTATATAACTGAAGAAACTCTTTTATATTATTGGCTAGCTTACCTTCGTATTTCATCTTTTCTCCCCATATTTACTTTTTAGTTACCCACTAATCTTTGCTATGATATACGGCTTATCTTTTAGTTTTATCCTCCTTGACTTGCCTTGTGAGTCACGATCACCTCTTTCTCCCCCTAGAATCTTCCTCTTTGGAAAGAAAAGATCCTGCATATTCTGGATTATTCCCAGAAATTCCTGCCATTGCTGTTCCACTGTCATTCCTGCTAGGGTTCCTTTCCAGTCAACTTTGGCCAGCTCCTCCCTCATGCCTCTGTGGTTCCCATTGCCCTGTTGCAATACCGACACATCGGATTTCACCTTCTCCCTCTCAAATTGCAGATTAGAACTTATCATGTTGTGGTCGCTACCTCCTAATGGTTCCTTTACCTTGAGTATCTTATCAAATCCGGTCCATTACATAACCCTAAATCCAAAATTGCCTTTTCCTTGCTCCACTACAAGCTACTCTAAAAATCCATCTCGGAGGCACTCTACAAACTCCCTTTATTGGGGTCCAGTATCAACCTGATTTTCCCAGTCTACCTGCATATTGAAATCTCCCATGTCCACCGTAGCATTGCCTTTTTTACATGCCAATTTTATCTCATGATGTAACTTGTACCCTATATCCTGGCTACTGTTTGGGGGCATGTAAATAACTCCCATTAGGGTCTTTTTTACCCTTATAATTTCTCAGCTTCATCCACAATGACTCTACATCTTCTGATCCTATATCACCCCTCACTAAGGACTGAATTTTATTCCTAACCAACAGAGCTACCCGCCTTCCTGCCATTCCGATATGAGGTATAACCCTGAATATTCAGCTCCCAGCTCCAATCCTCTTGCACCCTCGTCTCTGTAATTCCCACAACATCATATCTACCAATCTCACTGTGCTACAGCTCATCCACTTTGTTTCTCATACTATGCGCATTCAAATACTACACCTTTAATTTGGCATTCACCTCCCTTCTCACACCGGCCCTGATTTTACCCGACCTTACTCTCTTATCCCTTCTTGAACTTTCCATCCCATTAATTTGGGAGACTACTGTAACATTTCCTGCACTCTCTTTCCCTTTAATTCCACCCTCACACTTTCAATTTGCTGAACCCCTCCCCCCACTATATAGTTTAAAGTATCTACAGTCCTTACATCCCAAAAACTTGCTAGTTGGTGAGTTAATATGTACTGTATATTTTCCCTTGTTAGAGAATCTGGAAAGAGGGTTTGCAATTGTTGGAATTGTGAAGAGAATAAAATGGGATTAATGTAACTTGGTGCATGATAGGCAGCAGAGACTCAGTGGCCCAAATAACCTGATACTAGGTTGCATGACTCCATTATCTGTTCAGTTTACTTCTGAAAAGAAACAAAATCATTATAAGCATCTTATAAGCCCAACAACAATTACCTGATCCTTGATCATAGTCTCCTCCTGGAGCTGACCATTCCAGCACAATTTTATTATTAACTATTGTTGCTTGAAGATCTGTGATTTTACATGGTGGAAAGTCAATAGTGGATGTCCCGGAGGGAATTGAAATAGTTCCGCCTGCTTGAACCCTGTTGAAGTCTCCTGAAATACCATCCAGATCTGTTTTATTAACCAGAGGCTGTTGTGGAATTACCTCAATATTTCCTGAATAGAATAGAAAGACATGTACCTATTCAGTCCTGCTTACCTCATCAAACTTTTAACTAAAATGACAAGACAATTCTCACCTAGACTGCAGTTAATTGAGTAACTCCCCTGTCAAACAAACCTGGTAACCATGTTGTGTAGGAAGGTACTGCAGATGCTGGTTTACACTGAAGATAGAGACAAAATACTGGAGTAATTCAGCGGGACAGGCAGCATCTCTGGATAGAAGGAATTGGTGATGTTTTGGGTCGAGACCCTTCTTCAGTCTGAATTCCTTCTATCTAGAGATACTGCCTATCCCGCTGAGTTACTCCAGCATTTTGTGTCTATCTGGTAACCATATTGCTGTATGTATCCAAGATTTATTTTTATCATTTCTACATCACTGCTGTGCACAATGCTTCCAAAAATGTTATGTTCATTTGTTTTAAACTATGTCTCTCCATCTCCGTGTGCATTTATGTCTCCCTAAGAATAGGTGTGCATAAGTTATTAATATTAAGTCATTTGGCATTTCCTGGCACGATATAATAGTGCATTAGGATAGATATGTTCTACCACCGGGTGGCGCGGCGAGAGGCAGCCTCGCCAACAGCCTGTCTTGTCCCTTTCTTCTTTGTTGTTTTTAGTCTATTTTATTGGTATGTTTTAGTTTTTGTATAATGTTAGGGGATGGGGAAACTTTTCATCTCTTTCCTCGACGGGGATGCAACTTTTTCCGTGTCGTATTTCCGTCTGCACTGCGGCATTAACATCGTGGAGCTGGAGGTCCCTTTGTTAGGCATCTGCTTCGGGGACTTCAACTGTGGGGGCTTCGATTGCCCTGAATGCGGATGTTTCGGTCGCCCCAACCGCAGGAGAAAAGGAGGAAGAAAGTAAAAGTTATTCGCCTTCCATCACAGTGAGGAGTGCAAGGTCACCGAAAGCAAGATGGATGCTGACTGCGCTAGTGGGGACTCAAAGTTATTGCCGTGATTGCGGTGGTCTCGGTGTTGGGGGGGGAAGTCCAGAACATAAGAGGCTCAACTACAACTTCCGACAACTTACCTGGATCAGGAAAACGGCAGAAAACTTTTCCGTTTCGGACAAGCTGCTTGAGCACCTCAAGGCTCTCGCAATTTCGTGATCTCCCGCACCTGCGGGAGCCCCGGACTTTAAATTTTCCCACGCTTGCTGGAAATCATCTGACCCGACTGAGGAACCCAGGTGCTGTACCTCGGAACCCCGGGATGACCTCCAGAGCCAACGGGCTGGATCTCCCAGGAACAATGAAGCTGGAGCTGCAGCTGCCGACTTTGAACTAGCTGGAGCTGCCGTCTGTGAAGGAATCCCCGTTCCAGCGCAGGTCCGCAGAAACTGCAGGTACAGTAAACACAGTACCTGGAAACAAAGGGGAAGCCGCCATTGTGTCCGGAAACGTGGCCGGCGGGCAGGACTTCAGGTCAGACTGAAGCGCAGGGGACTTCGACCCCCTCTCCCTACTATCCTACTGGCCAATGTACAGTCCCTTGAAAATAAAGTGGAGGACTTAAGGGCAAGACTGCTTTATCAAAGGGAGCTGACGGAATGCTCTGTGTTCTGTTTCACAGAGACATGGCTCACCCCCAGCTCCCCAGACTCAGCGGTCCAGCCTGAAGGGTTCTCCATCCACCGCATGGACCATACACTGGCATCAAGGAAAGGGAAAGGAATGGGCGTCTGCCTCATGGTCAACTCTGCGTGGTGCTCAGACGTGGCAGTCTTGTCCAACTCTTGCTCTCCACACGTGGAACATCTGGTGGCGAAGTGCCGTCCCTTCTACCTTCTGAGGGAATTCACCTCCATCATCCTGACCACGGTCTACATCCCACCCCAGGCAAAAGTCCGTCTGGCACTGGAGGAGCTGCACGCCGTGGTCAACAAACACCAGACGTCTTACCCCGAGGCTTTTACCACCATTGCTGGGGACTTCAATAAGGCAAACCTCAAGAAATCACTCCCCAACTTCCGCCAACATGTCTCCTGCTGCACCATCAAGAATGCCTACCGCTCTATCCCTCGCCCTCACTTCGGTAAATCCGACCATACCGCGGTGCTGCTTCTTCCTGCCTACAGGCAGCAATTAAAGAGCGTACCCCCAGAGGTGAGGACAGTACAGAGCTGGTCGGGGGGTGGGGGGGGGCAGAGGAACAACTACAGGACTGTTTGGAGTCTGTCGACTGGGCAATGTTCAAGGACTCGGCAACGGACTTGAACGAATATGCCACAGTCATTACAGACTTCATTAAGAAATGTGTGGAGGACTGCATCCCTACAAAAACCTTCCGAGTGTTTCCCAATCAGAAACCTTGGATGAACTTTGAGATCCGCACTCTTCTGAAGACCAGACACCGGGCATTCACGTCTGATGACACAGTGGTCTACAAGAAGTCCAGATACGACCTTGGTAAGCCCATCAAAAAGGCCAAAAGGGAGTTCTGCTCCAAGCTGGAGGATGAGCTTTCTGGGCATGCACATCTGTAAAGATCTTTCCTGGTCCGAGAACACAGATGCAATTATTAAGAAAGCTCATCTGCGCCTCTACTTCCTGAGAAGATTACGGAGAGTCGGTATGTCAAGGAGGACTCTCTCTAACTTCTACAGGTGCACAATAGAGAGCTTGCTGACCGGTTGCATCGTGGCTTGGTTCGGCAACATGAGTGCCCTGGAGAGGAAAAGACTACAAAAAGTAGTAAACACTGCCCAGTCCATCGTCGGCTCTGACCTACCTTCCATCGAGGGGATCTACCACAGTCACTACCTCAAAAAGGCTGGCAGCATCATCAAGGACCCACACCACCCTGGCCACACACTCATCTCCCTGCTACCTTCGGGTAGAAGGTACAGGAGCCTGAGAACTGCAACAACCCGGTTCAGGAATAGCTACTTCCCCACCGCCATCAGGCTATTAAACCTGGCTCGAACAAAACTCTGAACATTAATACCCCTCCATATGTTATTTGCACTTTATTAATTTATTAATTAATGTGTGTATTTAAGTATATAACTGTAGTCAATGCCTACTATGTTCTGTTGTGCTATGCAAAGAAAGAATTTCATTGTCCTGTCAGGGACACATGACAATAAACTTTTTTGACTTTGACGTGACTTTGAGACAGATGTTCGGCAGCTGTGGCGGGGCCTGAATGCAATCACCTCTTACAAGGCGAAATCACGAGGCAGCTCGAATGTTGGCGAAACAACACTCCCTGATGAGCTCAATGCGTTTTACGCATGCTTTGATAGGGAGAACACCGATGTGCCTTCCCGAGCCCCCATTCGCTGTGATGGTATTTCAGTTTCAGTCACAGAGGCCGAAGTCAGGAAATCCTTCAGAGGGGTGAACCCTCGAAAAGCGCCTGGACCTGATGGTATGCATGGTCGTGTTCTAAAAACCTGTGCGGACCAACTGGTTGGAGTTTTTATGGACATTTTCAACCTCTCACTTCTGAGGTCTGAGGTTCCCACCTGCTTCAAAAGGGCATAAATTATACCAGTGCCCAAGAAGAGCAAGGTGACGTGCCTCAATGACTATCGACCTGTGGCACTAACGCCTGTGGTGATGAAGTGCTTTGAGAGTTGATCATGGCGCAAATCAACTACTACTTCGACAAAAAACTGGACCCACTGCAGTTCGCTTACCGCCACAACAGATCAATGGTGGATGCGATCTCGCTGGCTCTCCACTCCGCTCTGGACCACTTGGACAACAAAAACTCATATGTCAGGCTGTTATTCATCGATTACAGCTCGGTATTTAATACTATCATCCCCTCCAAGCTGGTTACCAAACTCGCAGAACTGGGTCTCTGCGCATCCCTCTGCAATTGGATCCTCGACTTCCTCATTCACAGACCACAGTTCGTATTGGTGGAAATGTGTCAGACTCGATAACAATCAGCACGGGAGCACCTCAAGGCTGTGTGGTCAGCCCCCTACTGTACTCACTCTATACTCATGACTGCATAGCTGGTCATAGTGCGAACTCCATCATCAAGTTCGCTGACAACACCACTGTTGTGGGACGTATTACTGATGGGGATGTCGGAGTACAGAAGCGAGATCGAGCAACTGTCCATATGGTGCCAGCACAATAACCTGGCCCTCAACACCAGCAAAACCAAGGAATTGATTGTGGACTTTGGAAGGAGTAGGATGGGGACCCACAGTCCCGTTTATATCAACGGGTTGATGGTTGAAAGGGTCAAGAGCTTCAAATTCCTGGGCGTGCACATCTCTGAAGATCTTTCCTGGTCTGAGAACACTGATGCAGTTATAAAGAAAGCACATCAGCGCCTCTACTTCCTGAGAAGATTACGGACAGTTGGTTTGTAAAGGAGGACTCTCTCTAACTTCTACAGGTGCACAGTAGAGAGCTTGCTGACCGGTTGCATCGTGGCTTGGTTTGGTAACTTGAGAGCCCTGGAGAGGAAAAGACTATAATGCGAATGGTATGTTAGCTTTCATAGCAAAAGGATTTGAGTACAGGAGCAGGGAGGTTCTACTTCAGTTGTACAGGGTCTTGGTGAGACCACACCTGGAGTATTGCGTGCAGTTTTGGTCTCCAAATCTGAGGAAGGACATTATTGCCATAGAGGGAGTGCAGAGAAGGTTCACCAGACTGATTCCTGGGATGTCAGGACTGTCTTATGAAGAAAGACTGGATAGACTCGGTTTATACTCTCTGGAATTTAGGAGATTAAGAGGGGATCTTATAGAAACTTACAAAATTCTTAAGGGGTTGGACAGGCTAGATGCAGGAAGATTGTTCCCGATGTTGGGGAAGTCCAGGACAAGGGGTCACAGCTTAAGGATAAGGGGGAAATCCTTTAAGACCGAGATGAGAAAGACTTTCTTCACACAGAGAGTGGTGAGTCTCTGGAACTCTCTGCCACAGAGGGTAGTTGAGGCCAGTTCATTGGCTATATTTAAGAGTGAGTTGGATGTGGCCCTTGTGGCTAAGGGGATCAGAGGGTATGGAGAGAAGGCAGGTACGGGATACTGAGTTGGATGATCAGCCATGATCATATTGAATGGCGGTGCAGGCTCGAAGGGCTGAATGGCCTACTCCTGCACCTAATTTCTATGTTTCTATGTTTGGAAAAGACTATAAAAAGTAGTAAACACTGCCCAGTCCATCATCGGCTCTGACCTTCCTTCCATCGAGGGGATTTATCGCAGTCGCTGCCACAAAAAGGATGGCAGCATCATCAAAGACCCACACCATCCTGGCCACACACTCATCTCTCTGCTGCCTTCAGGTAGAAGGTACAGGAGCCTGAAGACTACAACGACTAGCTACTTCCCCACAGCCATCAGGTTATTAAACCTGGCTCGGACAAAACTCTGAACATTAACATCCCTTTATCTGTTATTTGGACTTCATCAGTTTATTTATTCATGTGTGTATTTACGTATATAATGGTATATGGACACACTGATCTGTTTTGTAGTCAATGCCTACTATGCTCTGTTGTGCTGAAGCAAAGCAAGAATTTCATTGTCCTATCAGGGACACATGACAATAAACTCACTTGAACACTTGACTTGAAGTCACGCCACGGGAGGGTACTGGAATCTGGTGTGAGTGTGGACGGCTTTCTGACTGTTTGGGTGGATAGGGATTGCAGAGAGAACGACAAACAGTCGGTGCAACTCTAGTCACATCACAGTGGAGCGTGTGTGTGGCCCGGACATTGGACTGATGGCTTTGGGTCTCCATTTTTGCTGTGTGCCTAGGGATTATCACACGCCGCTGTAGTGGCTGTTTATGTTTATTTTCAATGTAATTTTGTATCTTGTTGCTTTCTTTTGGTATGACTGTATGATAAAATCAAATTTCACTGTACCTCAGGAGTATTGAACTATAGTTATGTTGGGTGGAAAATACAATAAATAATGTTTATCTCTTCTGAGGTGCCGATATGCCGTACTTGCGCAGACTATCACAAAAGAAACACTGATCATGGATAATCTATTCTGGTCTCGATTCTTTCCCTGTGTCCAGGGATGGAAAACCTGAGGGGGGGGGGGGGCAAAGGGCACACATCCCCTCCATGTTTTGAGAGGTGGGGGACATCCCCCCCAAGTTTTTGTGATCCGGATTTTAAAATCTCCGCTTTCCGCGAGACAGTGGAAGTGGGACTGCTGATCGAGGGCGCCGATTGGACGAGAGAGACGTCGGTCAGCAGGCAATGGGGCGGGACATGATATGGGTGAGCGCGCGCGCATCAGAAATTTGTGTCCCCCGTCTCCTCCATGGTTTGATAGTGAGTTCCGCTCTTGCCTGTGTCTGTTCCCTATACCCTTCAATACCTCAATCTTTCAAATATTTATCTATCTACAACTTCAGTAAATTGAATGATGTAGCCTTCCTCACTCTTTTTTATGTGAGAATGCCAGAGATTCACCATCTCCAGGGAATAGAAATTTCTACATATCTCAGTTTAGACAACACACAATAGAAAATTACATTGTTGATTGGCATTACAAACATAGAACAGCTTCTGATTTTAAATCGGTAACATACATTTGGACAATCCTAACCCTCAGTCCCTGAGCCCTGCACACGTGCCAACACCATTTGTCCACCTTTGTCCACCCATCCGGCAATATAAAAGACCCCCCACCTGCATCCATCACTTGCCTTGCTTTGTCCCTCCCCCACCTCTTTTCTAGCCTGCTCGCGCCACAACAAAGAAGAAGGATTCCAAGCTGAAACATCACTTATCCTTGATCTTCAGAGATGCTGCCTGACTTGTTGGGTTACACCAGCACTAAGCATATTCTATGAAATATTCCAACATCTGCAGTTCCCTATGTAGGAACTTGATATAGTTCGTAAGCACTGAATTAGTGCAGTTAATGTACTATCCAAAGATTCACCGTTAAAATAATAATTGTAACTTGCAGTTGCCGAATAATTATTACCGTTTTCTGCGTATCCCGGTATTGGCATGGCTTGTCCCTCTGTTGTGAATGTTATCCTTGTAGTGCCTTCGCTTCCCTGTACACGCACCTTAACGCTGTATCTTCCGTTTCCATTTAAGCTGAGGAAATACTTTGTATAAATCCCATCATTTCTGACAATATCAGCGCCTAGAGACAAGGAAAAGTAATGTAGGTGCAATAGAGATTGTTACCCTCACCATATTCAATTATAACAAAGGCAAAAATATTCAAAGGAAGAGCTTCGAGCTTTAAGCAATTTTTTTTCATTGTTTCATAGATTGCTTAAAAGGTAATGGTCTTGATATTATTATTTAGACTGCTTTTCTGTTGAGGAGCCTCGTGGGCACTTCATGTATTGAAAAATGTCGGCCAATGAAGACAATTCTTCAGTGGAACTCTCCCTTCCTTGGGCAGTGTCACAAGATGTACAGACATACAGCCACCGATACAGGCATCCTGGTGGGACTGATCAAAGGTTTTCATCCACTGATTCCCAACCAACAAGAGAGAATGTGCAGACATCAGGAGCAGAGCTAGTCCAAGGACGTATCAGTGTAGCAATAGTGTCAAAACTGTTTGGTTAGACGAGTAACAGGATAGTGGTAATGTCCTGGGAGAATCTAGAGACCTTGGGTTTAATTTTTCAAATTTTTCACAAGAATATTGAGGTATTCCTGTTATGCTTTTATTTTAGACTTTAGAGATACAATGCTGAAACAGACCCTTTGGCCCACCAAGTTTATGCCGATGAGCGATCACCCCATTCATTGACCTACACACACTACATCGGTCGAGAGAATTTTGCTGAACTTGAACTGTTCTGCTTGCTGACACGTATTGCAAAACTAAAGAAGCCGCATTGTTCTTTGAAAAGCTTTGGCCGAACGACTGAGCATCGTGTACAGATACCTATTTCTTTGTGTGCGATGTAATTATATGTTGTCTGCAAAACCAACAGCGCCTATGTACGGGTCTGAGTAATGTAATTTAGGCCATTTCGATCAAATTGCAACTCCCCGACTAAGCTGTTTAAGGAACGCAGGTCTGGGTTAGTCTGCATTTACACTTGATCCTCACCCTCAATAACTTCTCTTTTGATTCCTCCCATTTCCTCCAAACACAAGGCGTAGCTATGGGCACACGCATGGGCCCCAGCTACGCTTGCCTCTTTGTTGGGTACGTCGAACAATCCTTGTTCTCGGCGTACCAGGGCCCCATCCCCGACCTCTACCTCCGTTACATCGACGACTGCTTTGGTGTCACCTCCTGCACCCACACACAACTGACTGACTTCATTCATTTCACCACCAACTTCCATCCGGCACTCAAATACACTTGGACCATTTCCGACACTACCCTACCATTCCTTGACCTCACCATCTCTATTGCAGGTGATACGCTCCTGACCGACATCCACTACAAACCTACTGACTCCCACAGCTACCTGGACTACTCTTCCTCCCACCCTGCTTCCTGTAAGGACTCCATCCCCTATTCCCAATTCCTCCGTCTACGCCGCATCTGCTCCCAGGATGAGGTGTTCCACACCAGGTCATCACAAATGGCCTCATTCTTCAGAGAACGGGGATTCCCCTCCCCCACTATTGATGAGGCTCGCAGCAGGGTCTCCTCCATACCCCGCAACACTGCCCTCGCTCCCCATTTCCCCCACTCGCAAACAGGGCAGAGTCCCCCTGGTCCTCACCTTTCACCCCACCAGCCGGCAAATACAACATATAGTCCTCCGCCAGTTTCGCCACCTCCAACGTGACCCCTCCACCCGCCACATCTTCCCATCTCCCCCCCTGTCTGCCTTCCGCAAAGACCGCTCCCTCCGCAACTCCCTTGTCCATTCTTCCCTCCCCTCCTACTCTACCCCTTCCCCGGGCACTTTCCCTTGCAACCGCAAGAAATGCAACACTTGTCCCTTCACCTCCCCCCTCCACTCCTTTCAGGGACCCAAGCAGTCCTTCCAGGTCCGACAGAGGTTCACCTGCACCTCCTCCAACCTCATCTACTGCATCCGCTGCTCCAGATGCCAGATGATCTATATCGGTGAGACCAAGCGGAGGCTTGGCGATCGCTTCGCCGAACAACTCCGCTCGGTCCGCAATAACCAACCCGACCTCCCGGTGGCTCAGCACTTCAACTCCCCCTCCCATTCCACATCCGACCTCTCGGTCCTGGGCCTCCTCCACGGCCAGAGTGAGCAACACCGCAAGCTGGAGGAACAGCACCTCATATTCCGCTTGGGGAGTCTGCATCCTTTGGGCTTGAATATTGAATTTTCTCAATTCTGTTAACCCTTGCTGTCTCCTCCCCTTCCCACCTCTCCCTCAGCCCTCGGGCCCTGGCATTCCCTCTATCTCTATCTCCCTCCCCCACCCGTCGCACCAGCTTCTCATTTTCACACCACAAACAGCTTACAATGGCTTGTTCCCTTTATCACCGATACTTTTTTGCATATCTTTCACTCATTGTTCCTTATCTCTCCACATCACCGTCTATATCTCTTGTTTCCCTGATCCCTGACCAGTCTGAAGAAGGGTCTCGACCCGAAACGTCGCCTATCTCCTTCGCTCCTTAGATGCTGCTGCACCCGCTGAGTTTCTCCAGCTTTTTGTGTACCCTGCATTTACACTTGTTTGTTTGGCAGTATATAAACCTATGCAGTCCGTACTATCTCCCGGAGCAGTTCCTCTGTGATATCATGTAATAATGTCTCACTTTCCATAAGTCCGAGTCCTCGATTGATTTCTCTGGCACTAGGGACAATTTAACAATTTAATTAAGCCAAGTAACCTACAAAGCTGTACATCTTTGGAGTGTGGGAGGAAACCGGAGCACCCCGAGAAAAGAGGACCCATATTCCCAGTAAAACAATGAGTAGATATTTTTCAATAGAGATACAAGGATCTCCAGGTGCTGGTTAATAAGAAATGATACAAAGTGCTGGAATAACTCAGCGGGTCAGACAGCAACTCTGGGGAACATGCTAGGTGACGGTTTGGGCCAGGACCCAACTTCTGATTGATTTTTCAATGTCAGCTACTGTTAACAGGTACAACAACAATTGTTGCCTTTTGTTATGCAATATTCGGTTCCATTGACATAATTGACCTGGAGGTGAGGGGTCTGTAAAATCTCTAAGGGGAACGTGCAATTCTGACCACAGCCATTTCCCCCTCCCCTTCCCCCCCTTCCCCCTCCCCCTCCTTCCCCCCCTCCTTTCTCCTTCCCCCCCTTCCCCCCTTCCCCCCTCCTTCCCCCCCTCCTTCCTCCCCCCCCTCCTTCTCCTTCCCCCCCCCTCCTTCTCCTTCCCCCCCTCCTCCACCCCCCCCTCCTTCTCCTTCCCCCCCCTCCTCCACCCCCCCCCCCCACCCAATACATTCAACACCAAAAGCAAGGAATGGGTTACATTTTGGGTCAAGACTCTTCTTCAGATGCTTCCGTATCAGTAGTAGTTAGGGGCAGATGCCAGATACAATATTGGCATTTAAGAGACTTGTGGATAGGCATATGGATAAGCAGGGAATGGAGGAGTATAGGTTATGGGCATCATGTTCAGCACAGACATTCTTCTATGTTGTAAGAGAAATGAAGTTGGTTGCACTGACTGGGTCAGAGAGCTCGCTGTAAATTACTTCTGTCATCTATTCACTTTTGACATAATGGCACTAAAAGCACTACTTCCACTAATTGTCCCCAGAGGAGAAACCATTCCAGTGATTTTATACTAGTTCCTATTGAACCTAAAAACTCCCAAAATATGTAAAGTCACTATTACTCAGTCTGACTCAAAAGTATGATTGAGACAAGGGTAAGTTCAGGCCTCAGAAGACCAACATGGTCAAAAATGGTAGGCTTTTTCAAACATATTTCATCAATGGGTGGGAATCAGACAGTTTCCCGGTAAGGTCTGGAGTTAGGCAGGGTTGCCCTCTCTCTCCTGTCTTGTTTGTCTGCTGTATTGAACCTTTTGCTGAATCCATCAGGAAGGATGCTGGCATAAGAGGAGTGACATTGCCAGGCAGTGGGGGCATTCAAGTAAAGACCTTCCTGTACATGGACGATGTCGCTGTCTTCTGCTCGGATCCAGGGTCGGTTCGCAGACTGATTAGTATCTGCGACCAGTTTGAGTCGGCCACGGGAGCCAGGGTGAACCGCAGGAAGAGCGAGGCCACGCTCTTTGGCAACTGGCCCGACAGATCTTCCGTCCCCTTCACCATCAAGCCTGACTTCTTGAAGGTGCTGGGGATCTGGTTCGGTGGTGCTGAGGCACTGTAACAAAAATTGGCTGGAGCGGATAGCCAGGGTGGGGAGGAAGCTGGAGCTGTGGAGGCAACGCTCCCTCTCCATAACGGGAAAGAATTTGGTCATCAGGTGTGAGGTGCTCTCGGGGCTGCTGTACTTGGCACAGTGTGGCCTGTCCCTCCCTCATACGCCACAGGGATCACCCGGGCCATCTTCCAGTTCATCTGGGGGTCGAGGATGGACCGGGTGCGACGGGCCACAATGTACAAGTCGGCAGACAACGGGGGTAAAAGCGTGCCCAACGTCGCCCTCATTCTGATGGCCACCTTCGTGTGTGGCTGCATCAGGCGGAGTGTAGAGCCAAGGCACGTGGGCACCAAGTGTCACTACCTGCTGAGGTTCTACCTGTCCCCGGTGTTGAGAAGGATGGGCCTGGCGCAGGTGCCACGCAATGTGCCAGTCAGCTGGACATTGCCGCCCCATCTGTCGTCGGTGGAAGGGTTCTTCCGGACCAAGACCTTTGACCACATGTCCATCGGGCAGTGGTCTGCACAGAATGTCCTGCAGGCACTGCAGGGAAAGGACTCTATGGACCCGGTGGCGTGGTTCCCTGAGCAGACTGCCCAGCTTGTCTGGCAAAATGCCTCATCGCCAGAACTCACCAACAAGCACCAAGACCTGGCTTGGCTGGCGGTGAGGGGAGCCCTCCCAGTCAGATCCTTCCTGTACCGTCGGAACCTCACTGCCAGCGCACGCTGCCCTCGGGACGGCTGCTATGGCGAGGAGACGGTTGCCCACCTCTTCACAGAGTGTGGGTTTGCTAAAAGAGTCTGGAGAAAAATGCAAGGGTCCCTGGTACGCTTTATCCCGAACAGCTCTGTCACAGAGGACTCAGTGATTTACGGACTGTTCCCAGGGACACATACGGAGGCTGACATCGAGTGCTGCTGGAGCGTCATCAACTCGGTAAATGACGCCCTTTGGTCTGCCCGAGCATTGTTCACCACCCAGCAGAGCGAGATGTCCGTCAGGGAATGTTGCCGACTGGCCCGCTGCAGACTGCAGGAGTACGTGCTGAGGGACGCACTGAAGTTCGGTCCAGCCAATGCCAAGGCTCGGTGGGGGAGGGCCACAGTCTAACGCCCTTCCGCTGCTGGACATGGGGGGTACGGTATGGTGGAGAAGCCCATCAATATAAGGGAAGGTATCCCACGCCTCTGTGGCACGAGTGGGGGACTGATTTGTGGAAATTTGGAGGAAAGAAATGTCTAAACTGTATTGATCTATTGTACAGCCTCCGAAAATGTCGGATGGATTTTCCGCAAGGTTAATGTATTGTATATATTTATCATTCGAATAAAGTATATTTTGAAATATTAAAAAAAATAAAATAAAATCATTCATTTCTGTGTCAAGTACAGCAGCCCCGAGAGCACCTCACACCTGATGACTAAATTATTTCCCGTTATGGAGAGGGAGAGTTGCCTCCACAGCTCCAGCTTCCTCCCCACCCTGGCTATCCGCTGCAGCCAATTTTTGTTACATGCCTCAGCCCCCCCGAACCAGATCCCCAGCACCTTCAAGAAGTCAGGCTTGATGGTGAAGGGGACGGAAGATTTGTCGGGCCAGTTGCCAAAGAGCATGGCCTCGCTCTTCCTGCGGTTCACCCTGGCTCCCGTGACCGACTCAAACTGGTCGCAGATACTAATCAATCTGCGGACCGACCCTGGATCCGAGCAGAAGACAGCGACGTCGTCCATGTACAGGGAGGTCTTTACTTGAATGCTGCCACTGCCTGGCAATGTCACTCCTCTTATGCTCGCATCCTTCCTGATGGCCTGTCCCTCCTACGCCACAGGGATCACCCGGGCCATCTTCCAGTTCATCTAGGGGTCGAGGATGGACCGGGTGCAACGGGCCACAATGTACAAGTCAGCAGACAACGGGGGTAAAAGCGTGCCCAACGTCGCCCTCATTCTGATGGCCACCTTCGTGTGTGGCTGCATCAGGCGGAGTGTAGAGCCAAGGCACGTGGGCACCAAGTGTCACTACCTGCTGAGGTTCTACCTGTCCCCGGTGTTGAGAAGGATGGGCCTGGCGCAGGTGCCACGCAATGTGCCAGTCAGCTGGACATTGCCGCCCCATCTGTCGTCGGTGGAAGGGTTCTTCCGGACCAACACCTTTGACCACATGTCCATCGGGCAGTGGTCAGCACAGAATGTCCTGCAGGCACTGCAGGGAAAGGACTCTATGGACCCGGTGGCGTGGTTCCCTGAGCAGACTGCCCAGCTTGTCTGGCAAAATGCCTCATCGCCAGAACTCACCAACAAGCACCAAGACCTGGCTTGGCTGGCGGTGAGGGGAGCCCTCCCAGTCAGATCCTTCCTGCACCGTCGGAACCTCACTGCCAGCGCACGCTGCCCTCGGGACGGCTGCTATGGAGAGGAGATGGTTGCCCACCTCTTTACAGAGTGTGGGTTTGCTAAAAGAGTCTGGAGAAAAATGCAAGGGTCCCTGGTACGCTTTATCCCGAACAGCTCCGTCACAGAGGACTCGGTGATTTACGGACTGTTCCCAGGGACACATTCAGAGGCTGACATCGAGTGCTGCTGGAGGGTCATCAACTCGGTAAAAGATGCCCTTTGGTCTGCCCGAGCATTGTTCACCACCCAGCAGAGCGAGATGTCCGTCAGGGAATGTTGCCGACTGGCCCGCTGCAGACTGCAGGAGTACGTGCTGAGGGACACACTGAAGCTCGGTGCAGCCAACGCCAAGGCACGGTGGGGGAGGGCCACAGTCTAACGCCCTTCCGCCGCTGGACATGGGGGGCACGGTATGGTGGAGACGCCCCTCAAAAATAAGGGAAGGTATCCCACGCCATTGTGCCACATGAGTGGCACGAGTGGGGGACTGATTTGTGGAAATTTGGGGAAAAGAAAATGTCTAAACTGTATTGATCTATTGTACAGCCTCCGAAAATGTCGGATGGATTTTCCGCAAGGTTCATGTATTGTATATATTTATCACTTGAATAAAGTATATTTTGAATTATTACCCATATCATCCATCTGAGGTATGCTTTTACGAAATTGTATTCCCTTCGTTTTTACTGCCAGCAGCGCTAACAGGGGAATATTTTCTTATATTCCCCTTTCTAGCGAACGCCTATGGACTTTACCTGTTTAAACAGCGGGGAATATAGTCTTATATTCCCCTGGTCTCACATCCGGGAACTTGGCAACGTGACGGCAACGTGACGCTGCGTGCGAAATTTAAAATTTATTCTCAAAACAAACAAAATGGCAGCCGGTTGCGAGAAGAGGTTCGCGATTTAAAAGTTCGACCTTCACATTGTCACATAAATGAATTACATAAATTACATAAATGAAAACATAAATATTACATTGTTTTTAGTACCCTTATTTACAATGTTGCAATGGTTTTAGTACCCTTATTTACAATGTTGCAATGCATATTGCAAAATGTATAGATACATTCATATCATATATGTTCAGATTTTCCTCTAGATGTCTGATAATGGGTAATAATAACAATATTGACTGTCCTCTTTCGGGAGATACGACATATATTGCCCTCACTAGATCCATATTGCCCTCGTCTTCGACTCGGGCAATATGAATCTACTTCAGGCAATATATGTCGTATCCCCCTCAAGGCCAGTCAATATTCTATTAATATTTTAAAAAAATCATTCATTTCTATGTTGCTTTATTTCATTTACATCTTATGGAAAAGAAGCTAAGTTCTGCTACATTTCTACAGTTTTGGTCCATACACTACATGCTCGAATTCAATAAAAGAAGCTAAGTTCTGCTACACGTTTTCTGTACAGTTTTGGTACATACACTATCTTTTTGCATGCTCGAATTCAATATAAGCTTAAGAAAACAAAGGATGTCAGTTTGTTCTATATCTCTTACCTAAGCCATCACTTCAGAAAGCTGCAGTCCAACTGGAGGACCACTAGCTTGAAGACGTTCAATAATATGCTTTCTGCTTTGTGAATAGAGATTGGGTCAAGGGTGATATCCTTTTTTTTCAAGTAATTAAATGCATGCAACCTATGACTGGTAGAAATCCATGACTAACTTCCACATAAATAATCATTGGGTTTTTCCCTATATTCTGATTTTATTTGATTTTATTTGAGTTTCATTTTGATTTTTATCTTTTCTGATGCAGTTGATATGCACGATCAACTTTGATTGGAGGGATGTTTGACCATCTGCTGCTGAGCACACGGGATGTCCAAGCCAATACTGTGACTAAGAGAGGCAGCCAGTGCCCCACAAGAAGGAGTATAGAAGATCAGCTCAATTGAGGTTCTTAATTTAGTGCAATTGTTTATGATTCTGTCCCACGTATCTTCTACTCCAAGGCAATTCAACAGAATACGGTGAGTAGCATCATCATCCAGGGTCCAGTCTGGGAAACAAAGAATCAATTAGATCTATAGGAAATTCCTCAAAGTTTGTTCTATGTAGTTTACCACAGTTCAAATGTTAATTCGATGGAGAGAATTGCTCATTAACATTGAATCTGTTGTATGGAATAGAGACACATCTGTGCACAGGATGGACCTCAAGAAGCATTTAGACAATGTAGCCAAAGGAAAAGTAGCTTGGCATTTCAATAATAGAATGGAAAACAGGGATGGTCGAAGGAAAAACGAAAAAATACTGGAAACACACTGCGAGTCGTGCAGCCTCAGGAGTAAGAAATATTATTAATATTTCAGTTCAATTGTAACATGTGTTTTAATCCATACCTGTGCTGTGCCATTAATCTTAAGTCGAGCTGTGCGCACAGTCTGATTAATTTTAAAGTCATCGTTATTGTATATCTTTCCATTCGGGTCATACACAAATACATCAGGAGTCTGTGCCTCCCAGGTAACCACAAAGGTTGTGTCATTGCCAATAGACTTATCGATAATGACAGTACCATTCAACCAAGTGTTGTTGTCAATGTTTGTACCTGAATTTTCAAGCTGTGACCAAACAAACAGAATTATTATTTTACCATAAAGCAATCATTAAAGTAAAAGAATAAGAGGAATTGAGTTCTCGAAAAGGTAAGTCCCCACCTAAATTATTTAAATGAACTTCAAAAATTGTGGATGTGCTGCAGACAAGACAGGTAAAATAACAGAAAGAATATACTTGGATTTGCTGTGATAATTTGCAAATGTCAGTTGGTATATTTGCAAATTTCAGTTGGCAGTTGTATAGGGCCCTGGTAAGACCACATCTAGAGTATTGCGTACAGTTTTGGTCTCCTAATTTGAGGAAGGACATCCTTGTGATTGAGGCAGTGCAGCGTAGGTTCACAAGATTGATCCCTGGGATGGCGGGACTGTCATATGAGGAAAGATTGAAAAGACTAGGCTTGTATTCACTGGAGTTTAGAAGGATGAGGGGGGATCTTATAGAAACATATAAAATTATAAAAGGACTGGACAAGCTAGATGCAGGAAAAATGTTCCCAATGTTGGGCGAGTCCAGAATCAGGGTCTACAGTCTTAGAATAAAGGAGAGGCCATTTAAGACTGAGGTGAGAAAGTACTTTTTCACCCAGAGGGTTGTGAATTTGTGGAATTCCCTGCCACAGAGGGCAGTGGAGGCCAAATTACTGGATGGATTTAAGAGAGAGTTAGATAGAGCTCTAGGGGCTAGTGGAATCAAGGGATATGGGGAGAAGGCAAGCACGGGTTATTGATTGGGGACGATCAGCCATGATCACAATGAATGGCGGTGCTGGCTCGCAGGGCCAAATGGCCACCTCCTGCATCTATTTTCTATGTCTTTATGTTTCTATAAACTACATAAACACTTTAAATAGTAAAACCAGAAAATGCTGGAAATACTCAGCAGGGCATGTAGCATCCGTGGCGTGAGAGAAACTGTCAACGGTTCAGGCCCTTCTAATAATTTCCAGCATCTTCTGTCTTTCGTTTCAGATTTTCAGCATCTGCAGATTTTTTTATTTTTGTAAGCAATCTTATTTAAAAAAAAATTAAAAGCTTGTCATTAACATTTTAAATGATGAAATCTCAACACATACAGTATTCGCAGGTGCTGCCTGCACCAGGACTCTTTGTTCCAATCCAGGCATGTGATTAGCTTGGGTCATGGGGTTTGCTGCAGGTACATGAGTTTGGGGTTGGATGGGTAGGTGGCATTTTATATCGAAGTCTCGTGATGAGATTACGTGAAGAACCCACCAGCCCGCATGCGCATCAATATGTCATCGCATGGCGCGGGATTCGGAGGCATTCGAAAATGCTGTTTTTGTTTGCTGGGAAGGCCCACTGGCTCCGAAAATAGATGCAGTGGGCATGGAGAGGCTGACAGGCGCGACCTGTACAGCTACCGCTGTAGAGGCTCCGGAAGGGAGCAGGTGGTCGGCCTCGGAGTAAACTGGTAGGCACAACCTGCACAGTAAGCTCCACCAAGGGTCCAAAGGAGCAGAAGGCTCCGAAGGAGCAGCCTGTCCCACCGGGCGAAAGGGAGCAGTTTGGCAAGCCTGGGGCCGAAGATATGGACAGGCACGGCCTGCAAAAGAACTTCGCTGAACCTCCGATAAGGAGGTCGACCCGGGCTCGGAGACACTGGCAGCATACTCTGTCTAATACCTTCCACTGGCTCTGAAAAAGAGCAGGTTGGCGACCCGGGCACAGAGAGCTTGGCAGGGTGGCCTGCACAGCAACTGCTGAAAGTTCCGAAATGGAGCAGCTTGTTGGAACCAGGTTCAGAGACGCTGGCAGGGTGGCCTGCACAGCAGCCTCTGTGAAAGCTTCCAGAAGGAGCAGCTAGTAGTCTACGCTGGTTCAGGGTAGACCAACTTGAAACTGGCTGTCCAAATGGATCATATTTGCCAGGGAAGCAGTGCCTCAACATCTATGATTGAGATTATCAGGCTGCCCACAAGAGTGAGAAAGGTGCATTTCATTGATAGAGGCAGTTAAACTCAGATATTTGAGGAGGCAGGGAGTTTGATGATTCCCTCAACACATGCTAAATCCTTTCAGCTCAGCTAAATAGAGTTCCAGCACGCTAAACATCATTTGCCATCCTCGCAGGGATAGCGTAACCAGTGAAGGTCGAACTGGCATGTAGCATTTTTACCTGACTTGCAGGTTCGTGTCACAAAAGTAAATAAATAAAGAACTAAATAAATAAATGAGAAATATGAATAAATAATAAAAAGCAAAAGCAGTGTAAGGGAGCAGTTTGGCGACAATATTGGGCAGAAAGGCACTGCCTCAACATCCATTGAGGATATCATCTGTAGGCCTGATTGAGAGACTGGTCGAAGGGAATGTGTTCCGCACACTGGCGACCGAGACATGTAGTTCCAGTCAGATGTCTGCGGCAGCAATACCTGGTTCAGGGTTGCATTATGATATCTCCCACTCTGAGGAGGGGTGTTTTGAGGATTATTCGTGGAGACTCTGACTGTGGGGTAGTTGACAATTAACTCAAATTCCCACATCAAGTGGATGATATGCTTCAACTCAAGTCTCATAAGGATCTGCTGGCACTTGTGACTAAATTTACCATCCCTTCTGGGATAGGAGAACCGTTAGAGAAAGAACTGGCAAGTAGCATTGGTTATTTGACTTCTCATCAGTTGATTGAGAAGTTCATGCAGGCACTGCTGGATAGTATGCTAGTCCTGATTTCTGCCAGGCACTGGTCGGTAGGTTAATGCCACCATTTGGGGCTATCTGAAGGGTAAAACAAAATCAAATGCTTTAGACTCCAGCGAGTTCAGAGAATTCTCAAAGAAGGATTATGGCATTTACGAGGTCAGTTGAGGGAACTCAGCTGTCTGAATTGCAGTAGATGCCTTAGCACGTTTGTGTAATGCACAGTGTAAACTCAAATTGTGTTGGGATGGTATAGGCCTGAGATAAACCCAATATATGCTAATTTTGTGCAAGGCTACAAGTATCTCTTTGGAGAAGACTGTGCAGTCTGCAAGTATCTCTTTGGAGAAGACTTGGGCGAGCAAGTAAAAGACTTGCACGAGGAATTCAAGGATGTGGTGGTATGGTAAAGACACCCTTTGTGGGTAAGACTCCCATTTACTTGCATACATATCATCCCTACCAAACTAGTGGCAGATACTGCTACAATGAGGCTGGTTGGAGCACCAGGCCTGCACAATTAAAACCAAGCCAGAGGGCTTTATATTTGCAGGTTTTAGCGCTCACCATGGAGGCAGTGCACTCCACATACTCAGTATCGTTCCCCAGCTGGCTACGATTCCTGAGCCAAAGGGGGCAGAGCTAAATTTAGGGTCAGTTGACTCTATTGATCATCCACCTAAGGCCATTTTTGGTGGTGTCAGTCTCAGGGATTCTTGGATCTTGGTGGCGGGGGTTCATTTGAGTTCACTACAAATCACCTTTTGTCTATTATTTTATTGGCAGCCTTGGTGGTTTTTATAGCAAGTGCTTTCTTAGAAACTGCCTTGATCACATCTACAGCCACCGCCTGTCTCGTCATGGACAGCAAAGTGACAATGAGGTGGAGGCCGTTGAGGTATGCGAATATTATTCCATCAGTCGCATGAGATGTGCTGACGATATTCAAGTGGGAGATAGGTTGCGACGGTTCAACAACAGGTGGTGACAGATAACCTCCGATCTTTCCATTTTACAAATCATAAACGGTTATAAGATTCAGTTTCTGGCTGATTAATTTCCTCCGGGGCAAGAGAAGCCAAGATTTTCGTACATACGGTCTAAAGAGGAAACTATGGCTATCCAAGTTAAATCAGAAACATTTCACAAAAGGATGAGCAGGCTGCCCATGAACAAGAGGGGTATATTTCTAATATCTTCTCACGGTTGAATAAAAGTGGAGGATGTCAAATCATTCTAGGATTTGGCATCTGCTTGGTTTAACCATTTTTAGATGGATAATTTTCATTCAGCAAAATAGCTGATTACAGAGGATTGCTTTAGGGCCTCAATCGATCTCGAACATGCATACTTTTCCATATCAATACACAAGAGTCACAGGATATATCTCAGATTTATCTGGCAAGGCCAGTTGTGGACATTTTAGGCTCTACCTAAGGGGTTGACCAGCCCTAGGCTATTTACAAAGATTCTAAAGTCAATTTTGCCCTACTCAGATCTAAAGGGCATTTTGTCATGGAGTTTATAGAGGACATGCTTATTGTAGGGAAGAGATCAGGTGTCACAGAGTTAGCTATTTTAGCAACCAAGGCACTCCTAGAATATCTAGGGTTTGTTATTCATCCAGGAAAGTCCATACTGGAGCCGACATAATTTATTACATATTTAGGTTTTGTCATAAACTCTGCAGATATGTCTCGGACCCTACACACAGATAAGACTCGGGGTAAATTTATCAGTTAGATGCCTCCTAAGAATAATTCAAGACGAAGGCAACATGAAATTATAGTAGTGCCAAAATTGGCCTACTAACCATGGCTTCCAATTCCATATAAATAAGTCACTGAAAGAAGCTCCTATATTTGCTTGAAGACACGAGCGGTGGCTTGCTCAACCTATTTCTCATGCAGCTATCATTGCGTGGTTGTATGGAAAGTTTTGTGAAGAGACACATGTGAGCTACCTTTAAACAGAAGTAGCAGAGGTTTGTGGTTTTCTTTCAGTTTGGGTTTAAGAGAAGCGACTATGTTATAGTGCAATTAACACTGCTCGTACTGTTTTGTCGTTGTATCTAGTACTATAAGTGGGACAATAAATTATTGGCTTTCACCCATTGTTGACTAAGGTAATGGAAGGTGTCTTTTATATGAACACTCTAAAGCCTAGATACAAGTAGTGAGAGGCTAATGTTTAATCAGTATATATGTTTATGCAGATTATCATCAGCTGTATTCCTAGCACTGGAGTAGTTATTCTTAAGTTAGTCATGCTTATGACACTGATTTCAGCACAAAGAGCAACAGTCTTTTACACAATCTCCGTCTGGGGATCTCTCGTCATATCAGGGGGCTGACAAGAGGGTAGCATTTTATGTGAATGAACTCATAAGCAAAACAGGCACGGTTGGGTACATCGATTGAGACTAGACAGCATAACCCACCAGATCGGAGATTGGGGGTGTTTATTATTTAAAAGGTACACTGAGGTTAATAAGAAACTACGAGATGAAGGAAAAGTTTCTTCATAGTTATATAATAGTTTCACAAGAGACTGTTGGTGCAGACTATTTCAAGATGGATAGAGTGTAAGCAGCTGAAAGCAGGAGTGAATACAAATCATTTCAAGTCTCACTCTACCAGGGGGGCTGGATTGTCAGCAGCCAATAGAATGGATATTTCCCTTTGATCACTTTCTTGCAACAGTAGGAGGCTCCGATAAGCGCACTTTCAGAAGTTATAAAATTTCGTTGAACATGTCTGGACGGTGACAGATAGAATTCTGAACAGTGTTGCATGAGCTATTGTCTAACCCAAAGGCAATTGGGACTGTGGTCCAATTAAGGGCTATGTACATGTATGTCAAGTTAGCATCATGATGTTAATGCCCTATGTCTTTTCTACCATTTATGGTTTATCTGTTTAGTGTTTTCACATATAGATTGGTTTACTGCATGAAACCACAGGGCTTCGAAGGCTTCACGTAGTCTCATCACGAGACTTCGATATAAAATAGAAAGATTAAACGCGAACTTACCGTTTGAAGTTTGATCTTTATTTTATGAGAAGTTGGAGTGAGAGACTATGTGCCCACTCCCAACTCTGAATCTCATAAAGATCATTTGGTAAGTCAAACGTTATTAATCTTTCTACAGTTTAATTTGGTGCAAGTGGTCTGTGGTTTCATACAGTCGCTTTGAAGATTGATGTGCATACGGGCTGGCGGGATCTTCACGTAGTCTCTCACTCCAACTTCCCATAAAATAAAGATCAAACTTCAAACGGTAAGTTCTCGTTTAATCTTTCTAATAACAGTCATAGAGTAGGTCAGGGACTCCAAGAGCAGCTGAGATGAAAACCAGAAACTCCAGGAGTGGCAGAAATGCAAGCATAAGAGTCTGGAAATGTGGGCAGTTGAACTATCTAGCCTATTGCAGTAATAACTGCAATATGGCAACTTAGGCAGGGCCTTACTGAAGGGTAATCAAACCTGGATGGTCTGTTGGCTGCTGTCACCATTTTCAGATACTAATCCTGTGAAAGAATCAATTAATCCACTGGTGTCCAGGTTATCAGTTGCTGCAAACTGTAAGCCTCCTACAGAAATAAAATGATAAATGTTATGTCAACTCAGTGTCACCACATGTTATCTTAACTCAATGATACATTTCAACTCAGATGGTATACCTGATCTATACCAATTAAGAAGTTATCAAACAATCATTGTGTATTAAAACCAGACCTGTCCAACTGGGACTAAAACATTTGAAAACTTTAACCCTGATATTAAATTGGTCTGTTCAGTGGGAACAATGTGAAGAGGAGGGAAATGTTGGATCTAAAATGATAAATGATTGCTTGAAACTGCCCATTAAGGCAGATCCATCATTCGGTGGGACAAGGAATAATTTGTATCATAGCACAGTATCCTCAATATCTTCAATCCTGACATATGGGGCCATCTGCATTAAGTTTGCACATTCTCCCTGTGACTGCATGGGTTCTTCCACATACAGTGAAGTCCCTCATGGACATACAGATTGATAGTTAGCCACTGTAAATTGCTCCAAGTATGTAGGTGAGTGGTAAAATCTTGCAGGGATCCAATACCAATAGAATGTTGGAAAATTAATGTGGGAACGGGACTGCTCTATGAACCAGAATTGACTTGATAAGCCAAAATGGCTGTCTACGTCATTTGGAAATATTAACTCCTATGTTATTAACTGTCCAATGGAAGGGTTGAGCAAGCAATTCAGTCCAGGGTATGGGCAGACAATAAATGTGGGTCTCATTCACAACAGCCACCTTACAAATTAATTAAAAAAAACATAAATTATGAGTTTTGGTGAAAATGTTTTACTCAGAACAGGGTTCAAATATGAAATAATGGAAGGACTAGAGTCAGTTGGTAACGATGCATTTAAGAGGAAGCCAGTAAAACAACTGTGGGAGAATATATTGATGGCATAAACTTGTTGGGTTGAAAATTCCCTTTCGGCGCTTTATATGCTGTAATTTAATGCTGTTAATTTTTGTTAGTTGATTAATCCTTTCATTATACCTTCACAAAATGTGTGTGATATGCCTTGTGCGCAATTGAATCACAGAAGCATGCTAACTTCCTGCTTGTGATGGTAAAAATGGGACAGGATCAGGAAGAAAATAAAGAGAAAAGTTCCACCAATTCAAGCTTTTGGATGAACTCCAAATTCAATGCTTTCAGTTGAAGTTCTTTTGTTCGTTGTTCATGTTATGCAGGGTAATTTAATAAAAGCCTGTTAATACCAGCATAACAAAAGTGAAGGGGAATCCCATAGACAAACATGTGTAATGTTAGCATTACTTCTTTCCTGGCGGGTAATTGCAATAGATTCCATGCCACAACTTCCAACGAATCTCCCTCTTGTGGAACCCTCCAAATTTAAAAGTCAGTGTCACAATTAAGTGGAAAAGCTCCAGGAATAGATCCAATACTAGCAGAAGTTTTCAAAGAAGGGGACCCATTGTTGAATGAGAAACTGATAGTTACTTCAGGTTCTATGGAACAAACAAAAGCACCTCCGAACTTCAACGACACCTCAATTAATCACGTAGAATGGTAAGGAGAGCTGTCAAGATTACAATAATCACAGAAGAATCTATTCTTGACTGCCGGTAAACCCCAAACTGGAGGCCTGCTAAACAAACATACCATTCACCTTGAGGGAAGTCTATATCCACAAAGTCAATGTGATTTCTATGAAGGGCGTGGAAAAGTAATCATGATCTTCAGAGCAATATAATAACAGGAGAAATGCAAAGAACGAAATTATAGCTTTTCCCCATCTTTGTTGATCTCACGAAAGCTTTTGTGACACTATTGTTTTTACACTATTGTTTGTTGACTGCAAGATCATGTTAAATAAGTTCAACATAATTGACAACATCATGATGGTATGATGACCAGAGTAATAGATGATGGAGACTCTCTCCCAGTTACCAATGGTGTGTAACATTGCATGTGTTTGTCACCACAATGTTTAGTATGATGTTCTCTATGTAACTGTCTGATGCCTACCCTGATAAAGAGGATAGAATCAAACATAGATGCAGGACTGATGATGCTCCTTTTAACCCAAGGAGACACTTAGTAAAATCCAAAGTATGAGAAACCACCTTAAGGAATATTGTGTTTGCTGATGACTATGCATTCAATGCAAGCTCAGAAGCTGAGGAAAGATATGCAGGCATTGGCCAGGGTCCGGGTGGGGGGGGGGGGGGGGGGTTATGAGAATGATGCCGGGGATGATTGGGTTAACATATGAAGATGTTTGGCGGCTCTGGGCCTGTATTCACTGGAGTTTAGAAAGATGAGGAGGGATCTCATTGAAACCTACCGGATAATGAAAGGCTTAGATAGAGTGGACATGGAAAGGTTATTTCCAATAATTGGAGAGTCGAGAACCAGAGGGCACAGCCTCTGAATAAAAGGATGTACATTTAGAATGGAGATGAGGAGGAATGTCTTTGGCCAGAGGGTGGTGATTCTGTGGAATTCTTTGCTACAGACAGCTGTGTAGGCCAAGGCATGGGCTATTTTTAAAGCGGAGATAGATAGGCTTGATTAGTAAAGGAGTCATAAACAAGTTTGTTTAAGAAGGAACTGCAGATGCTGGAAAATGGAAGGAAGACAAAAATGCTGGAAAAAAACTCAGCGGATCAGGCAACATCTATGGAGCAAAGGAAATAGACAACGTTTCGGGTCGAGACCCTTCTTCATCTGGCCATTCACAAGCATGTTTGTGAATGGTCAGATGCGTCAGTAGTGGACAAGATTGCCATTCATGGCAGCATTCTCTCAAGTTCGGTCAACAGGCAGCTCTGCTTTTGGTAGACGAGTAAAATGTGGAAACGAAAAGTAATCATCCTAAAGCCAAAGCTGAAATTGTATAGTGGTATATAAGACTGATCTTACTCAATGCTTGTGAGACATGGACAGTGTACAGCAGATGTGCACCGGAACCACTTCCCCGTGCCCTGTCTATACAGGATACATCAACTCAATTGGAGAAAATGATTCCAGCCATACAGATTCTGTCCTACCACTTACACGTTGTTGAATGAATCGCAGATCAGAAGAACAGGACATGTCAAGAGTTTGTTTTTCTGGCGAAAGAGGGTGTTGGTGATGATGAGGTTGTGTTGAGCACATTTGCTGAGAAGTTGGAGTTGATGTTCCTGATGCCTTCCTTTCCTATGGTTCCCTTCCGGAGGTGTTGTTCGGCTGACCCTGGCGTTGAAGTCTCCTAGGAAGATAATCTTATCCTCTCTGGGGATTCTAGACAGTGTCTCGTCCAGGCGGGCGTAGAAGGTCTCTTTTACTTCCTCTTCAGAGTCTAAAGTAGGGGCATAGGCACTCACAACTGTTGCCATCTGGTTGTTGGCAAGCACCAGACGGATGGTCATGAGACACTCACTGATTCCCACAGGAAGTTCAGAGAGGTGGCTGATGAGCTGGTTCCTGATGGCAAACCCAACACCATGGATCCTGGGCTCATCAGTAGCTTTTCTTTTCCAGAAGAAAGTTTAGCCACCCTTCTCCACCTTCAGTTGTCCTTCGGTTACCCGCCAAGTTTATGTCTTATGTCAATTCGGCATCATCTCAGTCTATTGCGATGGTTGTGGTTCTCCTCTCTGTTCTGTTACTGGTTGCACTATCCATCAATGTGCGCACATTCCATGCTCCAAAGTTCATATTCATACTTCTGTGTTTCTGACTGCTTATGGTGATACCCCTGGACGCACTAATCCAGTCGGTAATTTTGAGGCAGGCTATTTTTAGGGCACCTTTTCTAGCCCTTTCCCCAAGTGGGATGAGCAGAGTAGATACTAAAGAGGACTACTCAGTCATGGATGCAGCTGCCGAAGGGCTCTTATGCCTCGTTCCACAAGTCCAGCGATTGAATCTAGCACCCACCGCCTGATATGCCAGCTCATGACTAGGGGCTTCCATACCTCACAATCCTGCCCCCGTTGGCACTTGCTGGTCACCATAGGACGTAATCCAGGGTGCTAGGGTGGATTCCTTATATGGAGGATGTCTGTGCGTGACTTTGTTTAACGTGGGGAGACTGGTGCACAGACAGCCACTACATGGTCCTTGACAGATCTGGGTCAGGACGACCGGGGACCATTTCTGCTGCAGCCGTCATCCGCTTTCCCAGCCGTTGTGACGCTCCACTAAAGTCAGCCATTAACAGTTCCACCGTTGAGGTCTTGGTTGGATTGCTCTTTGTCAGAGACCTCCCCCTCGACCTTACCGCCATGGGCGACCTACCAGGAGCATGGCATCACTCTCAGGATCTCAGGACCACACAAGCTTCTCCACCACGACAAGGTGACAATCCACGGAGAAGAAACATGTCAAGTCAAGATTAAGTCAGATGACACAATATCAATGCAGCTAGTTTATGGAAAGCTGATTGAGGACAAACAGTGGACATAAAAAGAGTTTCAAAGACTCTTAGAACATCCCTGAAGAGTTTCAATAATGACACAACCATTGGCAATAATGATCATAGGACCGTCCTGTTTGGAGTACCCATATAAAAAGGACTGCTCGCTCAAATGAGGAAGCTCATTAGCTCAGGAAGGAAATCTCAAAAATCTCAAAAATCAAGAACCACTGATACTACATTATCCCTACTGTCAGTTGTGTAAAAGAAACTATTGAGCCTAGATTGGTCTGATCAGCCATCTCTGTACCCAGCACGAACCTATAGACCTGGATGTCATGATCTTCCTCGAAAAGGAGTGATGAACAACATAAATTTGTGTGATAAGATTAACAATTTATTCAGAGGAATGCTAACTAACTTCTTATTTTTGTTGAATTGGTCAGATCTGGAGAAAAGTCCAGCAGCATACAGATTTTAGATGGACTTCATATTTAATGCTCCCACCTGAAGTTCTTTTGTCTGTTGTTTACGCTATGTTTGATAATTTAATATAAATCTGTTAATACCAGCATAACAAAGGTGAAGGGGAATCCCGTAGAACAAGCAAATGAAATGTATGCGTGTTTGGTTTCCCAGTGGAAAATTGCAATGTCTTTCAATACCAGTTACCTGTCATGGCTGAGAGCTCTTCTAATTCTTTAGCTGCGGATGGCCCTAACGCAATAGTGTGGATTACAGATCCACTTTCTTTTACTTCTTGGAAGCAACTGCTTATTTGTCCATCTATTCCATCTGTCAGTAAAATGATTTCATCCCCCTTCGTAGCATTGTCATCTCCACGAAGTACCTGCAACAATGATTCATCAACATGGGGAAAAAATGTAACAATTAAAATTAAAAGAAATGGCCAAATTTTATCGGTTTACCTCAAAGCCAGACAGAATTCCTGCACAAATGCTCGTTCCTCCATTAGCTGTTGCCGGTAACAGCTTTACAAGATCCTCTCTCGTGATATCACTAACGATCATTTTTAAATGTGTTTGAATGCTCGCAGACGTGCTAAAAGTGACAATTCCAGCTTGTGAACCTGTCTCAGCAATCTGCTGCAAGAATATCTCGGCTGCTTGTCGGAGTCTGGCAATGCGATTCCACTGTGTATCAAAAAAGCAACATTTTCTTAAACTTTGTATTTAAACAAAAAAGATCTTGTAAAATGTATTAAATAATTTCTGTCAATGTTGTTTAACCAAGAGGCTTGTTTTGGTCTAGATGGTATCAGGTTTCTACTTTATCAGAATACCCAGCCCCCGACTTGTTCGTTTTAGGAGTCACAGTAGGGTTTCATCCCAGAAATTTATATCAATGACCTTACCGATGACATGCTTCCTGAGACGTCAAGAACTAAGCAAAGCACGCGGTTTTTGGATTGTAGAAGTGTGAAATTTGGTTTAACTGAACCATTGTGGGGTGAAGAAATGTTTTGAAAATCTTCCGACTTGCTGATGACGTCCCAAGTGCTCTTGTAATTGCACATTTTGTTCTGCATGTTTGGTGCTTCAGGATTGTGAGTGGTGTTATCACAGAATTTATCCACCTGGATATTTGTACAAAGGACACCAGGGTTAAAGTGGCTAGAGCATTAGATAAGACATCTCTGGTTAAAAACGCTGAATAAGGTCTCATTAAATGTAATAGAATTCTTAGTGAGAATTGAGTGTAAGACCTTCAAGACTGGTGGAGTGTTCCTCTACAGATAAACTTGCAGCGATATTTGTTAGTGCTACCCATGAAGGTCTAAACTTATGTGGCAGTGGAGTGGGGACAAGAGCTGCACGTCAGCAGGTGGAGTGATTGAGCAAAAGTTGAGGTTCAGTCAGGTACGTTTAATAGCAAAAACAGACAGGCACAGGTTAATAAAGACGACGGGACTGCCTATCTGAAATCTCTAATGTACAGAGGGAACTTGGGTCTAAATCCATAGCTTCCTGAAAGCAAGTGGTAAAGATGGCCCATGATGTGCTTGCGTTCATTGGTCAGAGCATTGATTATAAAAATATAGGAATTAATTGCAGTTTTACAGGACTAGAACAAATGTAAGAACAAATATATTGGACATTGCAGGCAGCTGCACGACTTATAGGGTTGTCATAGTAGGGGATTTTAACTTTCTGAATATAGACTGGGACTGCCATAGTATCAAGAGCTAAGAACGAGTTGAAATTGTCAAATGTGTTCAGGAAAGTTTCTTTAGCCATTATGTAGAGGGCACTGCAAAGCTTGACCTACTCTTAGGAAATTGGGAGGGCAAGTGACCAAAATGTTGGGGGGAGAGCCTTTGGGACCACTGAGCACAGTTCTATTAACTTTAAAATAGTTTTAGATAAAGAGCAAAGGATCACTGATATTTCTGGAGTTATAATTCAAAATTGGGGCAAGGCCAACTTTGATGGTAATCGACTCAAACTTGCAAAAAATGATTGGGAGAGGTTGTTTGCAGGCAAAAGGATGTCCAGAAAGTAGGATGCTTTTTTAAGTGTGTGATGGTGAGAATTCAAAGCATGCATGTTCCTGTAAAAGTGAAGGGCAAAGCAGGAGGGAGTAAGGAAGTCTGGATGATGTAAGAAAGCTGAATGAAAATGTCTCAGATACAATAACATTTAAAACCTATTGAAGTTGAGGTTCGTTACTTCAAAAAAAATTTGACTGGATACAAAAAAATGTCTCTGTACCTCATATATGTGACAATAATAAACTAATTTAAAGTAGATGGGAAGAAGAAAATTTAAGTTACACCCATTAAAATAAATAACTTTAAATAATCCAGTAAGTACAGAAAAATAGACTGATCTCCCTCTTTGCCTCCTCATCTGCAGGCCATGAACCCCCATAGTAATCAGTGGGGCTTCAAATCTCACACCAGGCCTGGACCTGGTACTGAATATGAGAATAATACCCCAGCATGATGTTGTGAGATCCAACCAAGACTGGGCTTCACCATTGGATAGAAATCCAGCGGATGGAATGAAAACTGACAAGAGTCGGCCTCTCGAATCAGTAAGTCCCCAGACTCTCACCGCATTCATTTAATTCCTAATTAGTAAGTGTGGCTGATCCATTTGGAGCCGGCATCAACAACAAATACAATCTGGGCAAATAACTAGGGAACTAGCTTCTCGTGGCTCTACTTACATTCGGTAATCCCTGTAAGTACATTATTGAAGATGATGACATCTGATTTTTCTCTGGGAAAAACTGACATTCCTTGTTTGGTAATCCTGTGCTATTATCAATGGTACACGAGGAACACAAACTGCCCTTACATTCAGCAGTTATTCCCCTTATGCTGAGAGAACATCTGAAAGTCAAAATAATAATTAGAAAACTGCACATGCTTATATTTATACACTTGACAATTTCATCAGAAAAGACTTGGAGTAGATAATTGTCTGAAGAAGGGTCTCGACCCGAAACGTCGCCTATCTCCTTCGCTCCTTAGATGCTGCTGCACCCGCTGAGTTTCTCCAGCTTTTTGTGTACCCTGGAGTAGATAATTCATGGGTCTTCTCATTACTGGCCAATTATTTCATTGTAACCCATTGATTGGACTTCCCAACGCACACACAGCACCCTTCAAAGATTAGTGGGGATGGCTTTCAGTACTTTTATTGGCAGTTGCTGCTAAAAATCCTTCCCGTTTTTCATATTCGAAACCTCCAATCAAACCATAGCTTAATTTTGTCAATACATCTACTGCAGCAGATGGCACATCCAGGTAAACCACTAAACAGCTCCTGACTGCCCTTTCAGTCTGTTTTCTTGCACAAAAAAACCATTACACAGCTTAGAAGAAAAATACTGACCACTCAGAACTCCAAGACATAAAGTGCTGGAGTAATTCAGTAGGTCAGATAGCATCTCTGTAGAACATTGCTAGATGACGTTTTGGGTTGGGATCCTTCTTCAAACTATTTGTGCTGGGGAAGGGGGATGGGCAAGAAAGCTGGAAGAGAGGTGGGAGAGGACAAAGACTCGTAAGTGATAGGTGGATATAGGTGAGGGGGTTTGGTTGGCAGATGGTTGAATGACCCGAATTGTTATCAATCTATTTCTCCAGAGATGTTGCCTTGACTCGCTGAGTTACTCCAGCACTTTGTGTTTATTTTTTTGTAAAAATCTGTAGGTTTTTGTATATTCAAGAAAAAGAGTTGTCCTACACTCCTGGCCAACTTGTGTGCTTCATCCAGCATAACTTAAAACAGATGTAAAGTTCAATATCAAATTGTTGTTTGTGAGAGCAAGCTTTATGCAGTATTGATTGCCATCTATCTATCTATATACTTTTAAAACTCTGTGTGTGTGTCTGTGTGTCTGCCGACCGGGTGCGTGGGTGTATGTCACATTCCATTTTTTTTTCAGATAAGATTTTTGGCCTTTGATTCCATGGTCCGCCAAAACCACAAGCTCAAACTCCGTAATTTTTTCCACTTCGCTAGCGATTTCTCTTGTACATTCACGGATTTACTTCTCATTACATTTAGACATTTTTATGTACACATTTTTTAATAAAATACTCCCCCCCCCCCCCCACACTCACTCATTTTAAAATCGAAACGGCACCTCACGAGCTGCTTACGTCACATTCCCACATGCCGACCAATCCCAAGCCGCTTCTCTCTCTTCATTTGCCAGCCCGGCTCCCCCCTCCCTCCCTCCTCCAACTACGCTCGCGCCTCCCGCAGCTGAACTCGCCCACACGCTCCAAACCCCCCCACCCCTCCAACTATGCTCGCGCAGCGCCTCCCGCAGCTGGAATCGCCTGCGCGCGCGCCCGCTCAAAAACCCACAATCTCAAAATGCTCTGCCAATCGGGAGGAGAGATGGCATTAGTTCCGCAAAGCTGGCGCAGCTCGCAAAGCCCCGCCCACCTGCGCACCCCCTCCCATCCACTGCACGCTCCAGAAAGTCACAAGCAGGATCTTTGGTCAGAAGCCCACAGCTCAACTCTCATGCCGGCATGCTCTGCAGATCGGGAGATGAGATAAGGTGACGGGCGGGCGGGGTAAGGCCCGATCCTGGGGAGGTGAATAGGGGGGGTCGGGGGATTGAGGGAGAGGGGGAATGGGGGAGGTGAGGAGGGAGAGTGTGGGAATAGTGGGGGTGATAGGGAGTGGGGAATAGATGAACTGCTCCTACCCCTCTCCCCCTCCCACCCTCCCCACTCTTCCCCCTCTCTCCCCTACCCCTCTCACCCTCTCTCCTCTCACATCTCTCTCTCTCCCCCCCCCCCTTCCCTTCCCCCCTCTCTGCCTCCTCTCTTCCTCTCTCTCCCCTATCACTCCACTCCTCCCCCACCCTCCCCCCTCACCAACCCTCCCTCACCCACCCTCCCTCCTCCCCTCCACCCCCTCCCCCTCTGTCTCTTGCCTTTGTCTCTGCCCCTTTTTCTTTGTCTCTCCCCATTCTCTCTCTGCTCTCTACCCCCCTCTCTACCCCACTCTCTCTCTCTCCCCCCTCTCCCCCCTCTCCCCCCCTCTCCCCCCTCTCTCTCTCTCCCCCTCTCTCTCTCTCCCCCTCTCTCTCTCTCCTCCCCCTCTCTCTCTTCCCTCCCCCTCTCTCTCCCTCCCCCCTCGCTCTCTCCCTCCCCCCTTTCTCCCTCCCCCTCCATCTCCCCCCTCTCTCTCTCACCCTCTCTCCCTCCCCCTTCTCTCTCTCTCCCTCCCTCTCTCTCCCCCCTCTCTCTCCCTCCCTCTCTCTCCCTCTCTCTCTCTTCTCTCTCCCCTCTCTCCCCTCTCTCTCTCCCTTCCTCTCCCCTGCCTTCCCCTAACCCCCCTCCGCTCCACACCCACCTCTCCCCCTCCATTCCCCCCACCTCTCCCCCTCCCTTCCCCCCACCTCTTCCCCTCCCTTCCCCCCACCTCCCCCTTCCCTTCCCCCCCTCTCAGCCCCCCTCCCCTCTCTCTCCTCACATCTCTCTCTCCCCTCCTCCCCCACCCTCTCCCCCTCCCCCACCCTCCCTCTCCTCCTCCACCCCCCCCGTCTCTTTCCCTTCTGTCTCTGCCTCTCTCACTGTCTCTGTTCATTCTCTCTCTGCCCTCACTCTCTACCCCCCTCTCCCTATCTAGACACGCCTGCAAAGTTGGGGGCTGTGCGTCAGTGGCTAGGGTGGTTATGGGGTAAAAGGATCTAATTAATAACATTAATATAATATCAAGGAGGTAGTTAGTGTGGGGGTGGTAAGTGTGTGTGACACCGCATGCCCCCCGCCCCCCCCGGCGCTTTGGGGGAACAGACCCAACGGGTCTGCACTTGGTCTAGTATTCCTTAAAACAGCCCGTAAAAAGTATACCATTGGCTGTAATGCATTTTAGGACATATCAAGATTAGGAAAGTTATTACAGAAATGCAAGTTCTTCCCTGTACACCAGTACATTCTTGACTAGAGATTCTTATGACCTAACAAAATCATACCTTGTTGCTTCAGAAGTTCTATTGCTGGATTTGTAAAATGGGATCAGATCATTATGTTCATTAAATACACCCCAGCGAAAACGAGCCCATTCATGAACCAATACTCTACCTACAAAAGTAAGATGTTTATTTTAATAGTTAACTCGTTGCTTTCATGTTCTTAAGATATAAGCTGTACAATTATTTCTGCAGGTTTAGCTATTGACATAATTCCCTTGCAAGGGCAAAATACTCTCAATGGGATGAAGTTCTTTTTCTGCGATTATATATTAGAGTTGTTTTGTCTGAATCAACAAATGTGAGCTGTGTTCATGATATGCAGTATTATAGGTAAATGACCATGCAGCCACTTTCACCACACGTCTTTCTTACTGACAGGTGTACCGCGAGCCCAAGACAGCCTAAGCTGGAGGCATTTTCAATTAGATGCTTATTTCAATTGGAAATCCTCACATTTCCTTATAATTATGCAGCCGTGGTTTGAATTGAAAACGTGTCTGATTTAATGGCAGTGGAAACTCTGGGTACTTGTATGTAGCCAGACTCATTCTGGAAACAATCAAGCAAGCTGAAGGTCCATTATAGGTCACATTTCTTTTCATTTTCTGATATTTTGCATTTTACAATTCCCCTTTAGAACAATGAAACAATAGACCCATTAGTCTGACCACTTAGGGAAATTTGAATTAATTAGCTGGCAGTAACGTTGTTTATGATGGCTAATGAATTTTTCTGAGGAAGTAACTAATTAACAACAACATATTGATATAACAATGTTCCAAGAAGTTTTATGTAAGCATTTTCAAAATGAATTGAAACTTCCAAGTTGAAATATAGGGCAGATGGGAAAAGGACTGGTTACTTATTTGGCTAATTATAGTATTCAAAAAGCTCTAGCAAATTTAATTCTAGGATTTCCCTTTAATCAATCCATGTTGACGCTGTCCAGTCTTATTATTTTCTAAATGCCTTGTTAACATTTCTTTATAATTTCTAAACTGCTGATAGTAAGCTATTTATCCTTGCAACCTTCCACAAGTTTCGCTCTGCCTCTATTCTGTTCAATTCCCCTACTTTTTTCTATTTGAACGAATCTTCAACCAGTCACTTATTATTACTTATTATTATAAATGCATTACTTATTATCTCATGATCCACAATTTCCTCCTGACGTTATTGCGCGCTTTCTGAGAATCCAACTTGAGCTATTTCACCCTCAGAAATTACGCAAACATGTTGGTTTTGGCTTATTTTGTGAATTTCTTACTATCTTGCTGCCAAGTCTTCAACAATTGATTAAAGCGTTTCTCTACTGTTGACATCAAGATGATTTCCTATGGTTTCCAATTTTCTCTAGCCCTCTTTAGAATAGCAGGTTCATGTCTACTACCATTCAAATAATGAAAGGTATTTTAGAATTTTTGGAACACTCCCACATTCTTTACACCCATCGCTTTGTGAAACATGGTGGGACAGTCAACCCCCAACTTTTCAGTTGGGATTTTCAATGGGCTTTAGATCAGTAATCATATCATTAAAGCTTGAAGTACTGAATAGCCTACACTTGTTCCTATATAACCATTTAACCATATAACAATTACAGCACGGAAACAGGCCCTCTCGGCCCTTCCAGACCGTGCCGACCATTTGTTTTCCCCTAGTCCCATCTACCTGCACTCAGACCATACCCCTCCATTCCCTTCCCGTCCATATACCTATCCACTTTACTTTTAAATGTTAAAATCGATCCTGCCTCCACCACTTTTGCTGGAAGCTCATTCCACACAGCCACCACCCTCTGAGTAAAGAAGTTCCCCCTCACGTTACCCCTAAACTCCCGTCCCTTATCCACGTCAACTCTGTCTATCCCTTTCATCATTTTAAAGACCTCAATCAAGTCCCCCCCTTAACCTTCTGCGCTCCAAGGAATAAAGACCTAACTTGTTCAACCTTTCTCTGTAACATAGTTGCTGGATCCCAGGCAACATTCTAGTAAATCTCCTCTGTAGTCTCTCTATTTTGTTGACATCCTTCCTATAATTAGGCGACCAAAATTGTACACCATACTCCAGAATTGGTCTCACCAATGCCTTGTACAATTTTAAACATTACTTCCCTGCTCCTATATTCAATGCTCTGATTTATAAAGGCCAGCACACCAAAGGCTTTCTTTACCACCCTATCTACTTGCGATTCCACCTTCAGGGAACTATGCACAGTTATTCCTAGATCTCTCTGTTCCACAACATTTCTCAATTCCCTACCATTTACCATGTACGTCCTATTTTGATTTGTCCTGCCAAGATGTAGCACTTCACACTTATCAGCATTAAACTCCATCTGCCATCTTTCAGCCCACTTTTCCATATGGCCCAAATCTCTCTGTAGACTTTGAAAATCTACTTCATTATCCACAACACCACCTATCTTAGTATCATCTGCATACTTACTTATCCAATTTTCCACCCCATCATCCAGATCATTGAAGTACATGACAAACAACAGTGGACCCAACACAGATCCCTGAGGCACCCCACAGGTCACCGGCTTCCAACCTGATAAACAGCCATCCACCATTACTCTCTGACATCTCCCATTCAGCCACTGTTGAATCCATCTTGCTACTCCGCCATTAACACCCAAAGATTGAACCTTCTTAACCAACCTTCCATGGGGAACCTTGTCAAAGGCCTTACTGAAATCCATATAGACAACATCCACTGCTTTACCCTCATCAATTTCCCTAGTAACTGCTTCAAAAAATTCAAGAAGTTTTGTCAAACATGACCTTCCAGGCACAAATCCATGTTGGCTGTTCCTGATCAGACCGTGTTTATCCAGATGCTTATATACATTATCTCTAAGTATCCTTTCCATGAATTTGCCCACCACTGACGTCAAACTAACAGGTCTATAATTGCTAGGTTTATTCTTTGAACCCTTTTTAAACAATGGAACAACATGCGCAGTACACCAATCCTCCGGCACTATTCCCGTTTCTAATGACATTTGAAATATTTCTGTCATAGCTCCTGCTATTTCTACACTAACTTCCCTCAATGTCATAGGGAATATCTTATCAGGACCTGGAGATTTATCCACTTTTATATTTTTCAAAAGTGTCAGTACTTCCTCCTCTTTGAATCTCATAGTTTCCATAGCTACTCTACTTTTTTTCCTTACTTCACATAGTTCAATATCCTTCTTCTTGGTGAATACCGAAGAAAATAAATTGTTCAATATCTCCCTCATCTCTTTTGGCTCTGCAGATAGCTGTCCATTCTGTCTCTCTAATGGTCCAATTTTATCCCTCGTTATCCTTTTGCTATTAATATAGCTGTAGAAACCCTTTGGATTTACTTTCACCTTTCTTGCCAAAGCAACCTCATATCTTCTTTTAGCCTTCCTAATTTATTTCTTAAGATTCTTTTTACATTCTTTATACTCCTCTAGCACCTCATTTACTCCATATCTCCTATATTTATTGTAGATCTCTCTCTTTTTTCGAACCAAGTGTCCAATTTCCCGTGAAAACCATGGCACTTTCCAATTTTTACTTTTTCCTTTCACCCTAACAGGGACATAAAGATTCTGTACTCTTACAATTTCCCCTTTAAATGTCCTCCATTTCTCTTCTACATCCTTCCCATAAAACAGAGTGCCCCAATTCACTCCTTTTAAATCCTTACGCATTCCCTCAAAGTTAGCCTTTCTCCAATCAAAAATCTCCACCCTAGGTCCAGTTCTGACTCTCTCCATAATTATATTGAAACTAATGGTATTGTGATCACTGGTCCCGAAGTGCTCACCAACGCATACCTCCGTCACCTGACCTGCCTCATTTCCTAACAGGAGGTCCAGCACTGCCCCTTCTCTGGTCGATACCTCTATGTACTGCTGCAAAAAACTTTCCTGCACACATTTTACAAACTCCAAACCATCCAGCCCATTTACAGAATGTGTTTCCCAGTCTATTTTTGGAAAATTGAAATCTCCCACAATCACTACCTTGTGCTTACTACTAATATCTGCTATCTCCTTACATATTTGCTCTTCCAATTCTCGCTCCCCATTTGGCGGTCTATAATACACCCCTAAAAGTGTTGCTACACCGTTCCCACTTCTCAGTTCCACCCAAATAGCCTCCCTAGACGAGCCCTCTAATCTATCCTGCCAAAGCACTGCTGTAATATGTTGCATGATTTATACAGTCGTGAATAAACATGGTGCAGCAATGCAGGTTTTTTCAAATTAATTTACCTTTTGGACCATAAACCGAGGTCATTTTATCATTTAGAATGAACTTTGGGGTGAAATGAATGTACCGACCCATCTCGCCACATCCGCCATATTGCAGGGTGTACGGTGCATCTCCATGTTTAAGGTATGATTCAGCAATGATCACATCAGCCTATGAAAGAAAATTGAATGTTTCCCATATGAAAATCATTGCACACAAAAAAGCACTGCCAAGGGCAGAATTATAGATGTACTAGGTCTGAGAACTTTGTACAATAATGCCAACATTTTAAGAAATGTCTGCCTTGCTCCTCTTTCCATTCATCGTTGCTCTGATCATTTCTCCCCTAACATTCCACCTCTCAATATTTATGGATCTTAGAACTGACTCTCACATACCATTGGACATCCTTCTTCTTTTTCATTGTCTTTGAGTATTCCCCTTGTTACTCCGATGTCAAAATTCCACATATTCTCTCTCAGTGCTCTGTTAAACGACCAACCCAGCTAACACCACAAGATCTGGATCATGATATTGGTGCAATCAGGGACATCTGGTTGAGCGAATGGCAGGTCTGGCAACTGAATGTTCTCGGGTATAAAGTTTCAGTCGTGTCAGAAGTCTCTGCGGGGTGTTGAATTGCTGATTGTGGAAGCAATTTTGCAATACTCAGTGGATTCTTGGAGGGATCAGCCAATTAAACGATACCGGTAGAATTTTGGAATAAGAAAGGGACAGTCATTTAGATTATACTTAGATTAGAGGAGGGGTTATACTGTAGCCTCCTGCGGCAGTCAATAGGACATAGAAAAGGTATGTAGGCAAGTCTTCAAATGGTGTAAAAGCAATAGGGTTACAGTAGCAGGAGATTTTAACTTTCCCAATATTGACTTGGATTGACGGGATTAATAATTTTGCTGGGGATTAGATGGGAAGGAGTTGATAAAATGCATTCAAGGTGGATTTTTGAAGCAGTATATTGAGATCTCTACTGTGGAGGGGACTGTACTTTATTTTATCTGAGGGACAGAGGATGAAAAAGTGATTGAAATGTCTGTGGAGAAACCTTTTGGGAACAGCGACCATACAATGCACTGTAAATTTCAAGATGGCTGTGGAAAATGATTAAGCAGGTCATTAACTTAGGGCCCTAAGCAGATTTTCATGATATAAGACAGGACCTGGATGAGATAAACTGGGAGTAGCTACTCAGGGGAAAACAATATCTGACAAATGGGAGGTATTTCAGAGCGAGCTAATAAGAGTTCAGACCCAGATCCCTGAACTCGTAAGAGGCAAACCTGTTTAAAATGTTATTGAAGATTTGATCAGGGAAAAGAAAGAGGCAGAGTTATCGAATGAGTCCTTGAAATCCATAGAAGATATAGGAAAAAGCATAAGTAAGAAATTCGAGACCAAAAGGGGCCTGAAGTATCCTCAACATGTAGGATTGAGGAGAATCCTAAAGGAGAATGTCATAGAAGCAAGAGAGTATCCAAGGAAGGAATAACTCCCGTCAAGGATCAGAGGGAATCGTATGCATGGAGCCAGTGGATATTAGTGTGATAAGAAGTGAGTACTACTCAACAGTTTTCACCAGGAAGAAAGATCTGTAGGCTGGAGTGTTGAGGGGTTTGGTACACTGATATTCTGGAGCTCCGTACCAGGAAGGAGGAAGTACTAGAAATATTGGAGCTCAATGGGTGGTAGAAAAATCCCCAGGGCCGATGGCATTTATTCCAGGATGCTAAGAGAAGAAATTGCTGGCACTCTGACAGAGATTTTTGTATAGCAGATGAGGTGCCGGAAGATTGGAGCACAATTGGATTGGATTGTCCCCTTATTTTAAAAGGGTAGAAAGGATAAACCTGGAAACTACAGGCCAGTAAATCTTACTTCAGTGGTAGGGAAATTGTTGGACAAAGTTTTGCAGAATAGGATTAATTTTCACTTGGAAAGACGGATTTATTAGGAGGGGGGTCAGTGGGGTTATATGCTTGAGAGATCGTGTCTTGTGAAGCTGAGTTTTTTGAGGAGGAAAATTTATGAAAGCAGAATGGTATATGTAATTAACATGGACTTTAGTAAGGGTTTTGTCAAGATTTCACATGGTAGGCCGTCCAGAAGGTTGTCACAAAGAATCATTTTATCATTATAATGTTATATTATAATGTTATTATAATATCATTATATCATATTTTAATTATATAATATAATAATAATGAGTTATATCATTAGTAATAGATGTTAGTGAAAACACCATCCACTACTGCACTTACCCAGACAGTTATGTATCCATTTTGGTAGAGTAGTGGTGGATGGGAGTGGTAACTAATGATACACCACAGGGATCAGTGCTGGGACTTTTGTTGTTTATTACTAGAGCCAGGATGTTTAGGCACTAAAAAACTGAAATAGGCAGGCAAAAAGGCATAATAAAATTACAAAAAAGGCACGAAAAAGGCATTTATTGACAAAAAAGGCATTTATTTCCACCACCAAAATATGGTTTAAAATGATAATATAGTATACTACATTAAATGACCAAAGTTGTCTGGTTGCACATAATTACTAGCATTTTTTCCCCAAATTATCTGGTGTTAAACTACTGACGATCCTGACTGCAGCAGATTCTTCTTCTTCAAAACAATTGATAATTTCTTTTATCTTTTCAAAGTTTGCAGCATAGTAGAGTACAGCAGAGAGCCATGTACCCCACCTTGTCAAACGGGCTGAGGAGGTAGCGGAATCTCGGCTGTCATTTCCTTGAACAACTGCACATGTGACGGTGCTTTGAGGAAGATTTTCTTGACATTGGAAACTAGGAAAATGCAACATTTTGGGGAATACAACTTTAAGTCACAAACAAGAACATTCTTGTGTTTTATAACTTCTGGCCAATGTACAGCAAGTGAAGATGTAAACAACTGAGCAATAGTTGAGCTGTTTGATTTTCCAATACTTCCGATGTCAACTCCTTTGATGGTTGACCTGCCTCCAGTGTACCGATGACCACATTGGCAACATAACTCCCCACAGCATCAGTTGTCTCGTCTATTGAGATCCATAGTTTGTTGCATGCAACTTCATCTCTAATTTTCTGCACAACAATGTTTAAGTTGCTGTCAACATAATTTTTCCGTAATGATGACTCGCTTGGTATAGCTTCCTCTGTGTATTTCTCTAAAAACCCTCTGAGAGATTTGTTTTCCAATTTCCCAGTGGAATTCCAGCATCAATGAATGCCTTGCACAGATCACTCGAAAACTCAGATTTGCAACTGGAGCCAGCACTAAATGTAGTGAGGAGACAAGCTTGGGTAGTCTACACCCCAGCGGTATCAACATTGACCTCTAATTTTAGATAGCCCTTGTCTTCTCCCTCCTCCCCCTCCCCTTCCCAGCTCTCCTTCTAGTCCTACTGTCTCCACCTCTTCCTTTATTTTCCTCACCCCCTCACATCAGTCTGAACAAGGGTCATGATCTGAAACGTCACCTATTCCTTCTCTCCATAGATACTGCCTCACCCGCAGAGTTTCTCCAGCATTATTTGTCTACCTTCGATTTTTCCAGCAGCTGCAGTTCTTTCCTAAATAGATCTTGGAGAAGACTAATCCAGCGGGCAGTGGCATGAACGAATGAATGACCGACGGTGGCGCCCCAAGTTTCGACCCGGTGGTGGAAGTTTTCTTGTAAGTTATACTATGTTAACACGTTAATAATAACATTAATATTAACATGTTAACATAGAAAATGTCATTGTAATCACGGCACAACTAGAGAAAATAGCATGACCTTTTAGCAAAATGGCAAAAAAGGCTGATTTAGGCACTCGATCGTGAAAAAGGCATTATCCTTGTGAAATCATCAAAATAGGCTTGAAAAGGCACATGGCATTTATGGAAAAATCCTGGCTCTATTTATTACGTATATAAATTACTTGGTTGAAAATGTAGTTGGTATTATTTGTAAGTTTGCAGATGACACAATAATTGGTAAGCCATAAATAGCGAGGTTATCTGCGGAAATGTAGATCAGCTGAAATGTTGGCCAAAGGTGTAGTGGATAGGTGTGATGTCAAATTCTGGTAGGACATATTAAGTAAATAGCAGAGATATTAGGAGTGTTAATGTACTGAGAAACTTTGGCATGCAAACCCATAGCTCTCTGAAAGTAACAGCACATGTGGATAGCATAGTGAAAAAGCCACTTGTTATGCTTGTCTTCCTAGGTATTGAGTGTGAAAGCTGGGACATAGTGTTTCAGTTACATGTTGCATGTAACAATGGTCAGACCCACCGGGTGGTGCCAGCAATGGCTATCTCTCCAACAATCTGTTTGTCCCTTCCTTTGTTGTTTTTTTAGTATGTATTAAATTTATGTTTTTAGTGTTCTTTAGCTTGTTTTCTGTGGGGGGTGGGGGAGGGGTTGGGGAAAACTTTTTTAAATCTCTTACCTCGACGGAGATGCGATTTATTTCCATATCGTATTTCCGTCCGCTCTGCGGCCTAACAGCGAGGAGTGGAGGCCTTTACTTGAGACCAACTTTGGGAGTTCCAGCCGCAGGAGCCTGCGGACTTAACATAGCGGCGCTCGCAGTCTCTGATTAGAGACTGTGTTCAGGAGCTCCAAGCCACAGGAGCTTCGATCACCCCAATGCAGGAGCTTTGATCACCCCGACGTGGGAGCTTCGATCGTTCCGACGCGGGGGCTTCGGTCGCCCTGACGTGGGGGCTTCGACCGCCGGCTGCGGGGGTTTCGATCGCCCCGACTGAGGATGGTTCGACTGCCGCGACAGCGGGAGAAAAATGAGGGAAGAAGATTAGACTTTATTGCCTGCCATCACAGTGAGGAATGTGGGGAATCCGCTGTGGTGGATGTTTATGTTAACTTTTATGTATTTGTGTGTCTTATTGCTATTTTTCAGCATGGCTTTATGGTAATTCACATGGAAGACTGTACCTTAATTGGTACACGCGACAATTAAACACCTTTAAAACCTTTGAAATCTTTAGTGTGTACAGTTCTGGTCACCACACTACAGGTCAGATGCAGTAGCTATAAAGAGAGGTGCACAAGTGATTTACCAGGATGTAACCTAGAATGGTGGGTTGTAGTTAGGTGATTATATAGCCTGGGTTTATTCTTATTGGAACATAGGAAGCTGAGGAGAAACCTGACAAAAGTTTATAAAATTGTGAGAGACATAAATAGAATTTTTTTCTCAAACGTAGGGGCATCTGGGAGAGAAGTAGGGGAGTCTTACAATTGCGAGGAGAAATTTAAAAGACATCTGAGTGGTGATGAATATCTAGAGCAAGCTTCCAGAAGAGATGGTAGGAGGCAGATACAATTGTGCCATTGAAAAGACATTTAGATAGTACTTACATATGTACTTAGATAGAAAAGGCATAAAGGGATATGGATTGAATACAGGCAAATTGGATTAACGTTAATAATCATTACAATCGGCATGGACGAGAAGCGCCAAAAGGGCATGTTTCTGTGCTGTACAACTTTGACTAAGATCTTGCTTTCACAGTATTGTATCCAATACAACACAATTTCAAAGCTACCAGACATAAACTGCCTCACTTGCCCAGCACCTCTCTTTTCATAATATGCACACATCTGTGAAACTTATCGACACTGTTCTCAAAACCAATTAAGTTCCAGATTTCCAATACTGATACTCGCAATTTGCTGTCACTTGGCCCCAGCCACCTTGTTCTGTCAAGCCCTGCACAGGTCACTACTAAAACATAGGAATCATATCTTAATATCCATTTCCAAATACTAACAAGCCACAGGCCACCATGACATTCCTGACAGATTCCAGAATAACCTAATGTCGTCAAAGAGCTGGAACCCAATTACAGTTTCTGAATCCCTCAGTCCAGTTGGCAAACACTTGTGTGCACCAGGCTTCCAGACTGGTAAGAGGAAAATAAAATAACAGACACAATTAAAGTGAGTGAGTTACTATTTCAAGGAAAATACAACAGGGTTGTGCAACTCAACTTCCAAAGCACAAGCAAACGTTTCAGAATTTACATTTTTCAAACAACCAAGACCAGAATATTATACAGTCATACAGTGTAAGTATGGATCCTTCGGCTCACTGAGTTTGCACTGACCATCAAACTCCATTTACTCTAATTTTACACTAATCCCATTCATTACCAGGTATAAATTCCATCATTTATTGTCAGTGGAGCAATTCGTAGCTGAGAGAGACTGTTAACCGATAGAGTGATTGTACTTGTAAGAAAATCCTTGGAAAACTGCTGTTTTGCCAGGTCTATCCTTAGAGTTTCCCTTGCTCCATCACTGGAACTTTGGCATATAACCCATATCTGTAAAAAGAGGACACAAAGTGCTGGAGTAACTCAGCAGATCAGACAGCATTTCTAGAGAAAGTGGATAGGTGACGTTTCAGGTCGAGACCCTTCTGCAGACTGTGAATTCACCTTCATTCTTCTGTGAATGGAAGTTTTTAGGATAGGTTCCACTGGTGGAAAGCTATCAATAATAGTTTCATTCTTTCACCCCTATTGTTCTTACCTTCTCATATGATTCATGAGTTCGACTTTGAACAAGGCTCAAATTCAGTGGCCAGGAAGCAGGCAGCAGGATTTTTACATCTGAGAAGTAAAGTTGATATTTCGTCGCTTGGTAGAGGTAGTTCGAGGCTTCAGTCACCATTTCCTGCAAAAACAAACTCAGAATTAAAAGGTAATTCCTGGCTTTTAATCACCTGGAGAGTGGGAAAAAGAACATAAAATTACGCTTTTAACTCTCACCAAATCCGATAGTAACACATAATATAAATAACATCTAATGAACAAAAGCAATGGAAAAAAGATTATTTCAAACATCATCTCACCTGAATGCTTTCAATAAGCTTGTCGTTATATTGGATACTGGGATTTATTGCAAATACAATGTCTTGGTATCCATTATTGACCAGTGTAACCCTGGAACATTTTATAACGCAAATAGACAGGAGATAGCAGAACACCAAACTTGGTACTTGCATGGTTGTTGCACTGAACTGTTTTCTGCTTGAGCAACACGAGTAATAGATCTGGCAGTTCCACCTACTTCTCAAGATGAATTGAAAAGGATTAGAGGAGGAGGTTGCACTAACACTGAGGAAATAATATAACATTGGACTAGAAGTTCCAACAATTTCCAAATAGGAGTTTACAATAATTAAAATGAAAATGAGATGCTCTGGAAAGAAAACTGAAATAACCAGGTAGCCAAGAGCAACGACAAATTTCAGTACTACAGCTCTGCCACTTAGATGTTATAAAGTGCTGAATTGTTTGACATATAGCAACTGATGGGACCTTGACAATGATTTCAATCTTTTGCACAAATCAGTTTCTCCCAGGCTTGAGATATTTGTAGATCTTTCCCTAACATGTAATCTAACTGGGAGAAGGAACGAAGGACCCACAGGGCAGGAGAAAATGCTGGAATCGGGAAGTGGAAAAAGAAGGCTCTCAGCAGATGACTCTTTCCATGAAGGATTTTCGAGAAGCAATTCTCCCACCTGATGGCAAAGGAACAATGCATGAGGCAAAACATCACATTGACATCTGTCAGCTGTTCTATGATAGTTCTTGTCTCAGAATACTTTATGTATGATTGTTAAGGTTGCTGAGGCTATCATTTGGGTTAGAATTTATGTTTGTGAGCAGTGGGACCATTGGTCCTGGTATTATTTATTCCTGCACCCAAATTTCCCAAGCAACTTTGATTTTGATCAAAGTGCATGGTAAAATACAGTTCGATACATATGACAATAAACTCAACATGTCTAGACAGTTAACTTCTAATTAGAAACCCTTCACGCTGCCTCGGCAAGGCCAGCAGCATATTTAAGGACAAGTCACATCCTGGCCACTCCCTCTTCTCCCCTTTCCTATCAGGCATAAGGTATAGAAGTGTGGAAACGCACACCTTCAGATTCAGGGACAATTTCTTCCCAGCTGTTATCAGGCAACTGAACCATCCTATCACAACCAGAGAGCAGTGCTGAACTACTAGCTATCTCTTTGGTAACCCTCTGACTATCCTTGATCAGACTTTGCTGGCTTTACCTTGCACTAAACGTTATTCCATTATCATGCACCTATACACTGTGAACGGTTCGATTCTAGTCATGTACTGTCTTTCAGCTGACCGGATAGTACACGTGACAATGAACTAAACTGAATTGAACTGAAAAGATTGCAAAATCCTGATGGGGAAGAAAGTTTGTCAATATGAGAATGGCAGCATTTAATTTATGCACAAGTAGCACCATAAACATTGTGTGCAGGAAAGAACTGCAGGTGCTGGTTTAATTCGAACGTAGACACAAAATGCTGGAGTAACTCAGCGGGACAGGCAGCATCTCTAGAGAGAAGGAATGGACAACGTTTCGGGTCGAAACCCTTCTTTAGACAAGAAGGGTCTCGACCCGAAGCGTCACCCATTCCTTCTCTCCAGAGATGCTGCCTGTCCCGTTGACTTACTCCAGCATTTTGTGTCTACCACAAACAATGTGATTGATTTCAGATAACCTCTCTGATAATTCCTCAGCACTCTCTCAGTATTGCATAAAATGCTAACCCAGATGACTGTTTCTAACATTTGACATTAGGGTCAGGCTCTTTAGCCCATTGAGGCTGCACCAATGAGACTGTCATATGCTGAGAGAATGGAGCGGCTGGACTTGTATATTCTGGAATTTAGAAAGATGACAGGGGATCTTATTGAAACATATAACATTATTAAGGGTTTGGACCAGGGCCACCCTTAGGAGGTGCGGGGCCCAATTGGGAACAATTTTAGTGAGCCCTAGGTTCCCAGCCAAGGTCTGTCAGCCGTGTTATTTAGTATATATTATGAAACTGTACACTAAGGTGCAATGGATTATAAACTGTCTTAATCTCTCCCGCTCTCGTCTGACTGTCAGTACCTCTGCTGGCTTCCAGCATCGGGAGCTCACGGGTCCGGGTGGGAGACCGCTCTCCGGAGCTCCCCCAACACAACTTCTCCAGCCCGCGTCGCGGGGTTGGAACGACCCGGAGCGGGGCCGAACATCGCCCGGCACGGCTTTAATCGCCGCGGGACATTCCAGCGCCCGCCGAGGGCTCCAACTTTGTGACTTTGGGCCTGGAGCGGGGCCGTACATTGCCCCGCGCGGCCTCAATGGACGTGGGACTTAACACCGCCCGCCTGGGGCGTCGACATCGGGAGAGAAATGGTGCGGGGGAGAGAGAAGAACTTTGCCTTCCATCACAGTGAGGAGGAGAGTCACTGTGATGGATGTTTGTTTGAATTGAATTGTTTGTGTGTTTTTTTATGAATTGTTCTGTTTGTGTGGCTTGTAGAAACAGAGTTTCGTTCAAGCCTCTCTGAGGTTCGAATGACAAGAAATAAAATCAAATCAAACATTTACCGTAGCTGCTAATTACCATTAAACTGCATTATTTCACGCCTTATTTAACGAAGGTTTATTAATATTCTGTATGGGCTCTGCGGTTGCAACCAGCTCTTTGCAATCAATATTTCAATCTGTGGTCCGGGAGAATGTCGGCCCGGTACAGCTCCCTCCCGATGGGTGGGACTGAAGGGCGGGAATCGTAAGGCCCCGAGGTTGCTGATGGGAGGGAGCGGGGAATGTGACCTGCTGTCACTCCAGCCGCACTTTCGCCACACGACTGCTCCCGGCAGCTTCTCAAGTTTCAGCCATGTGAAGCTGATATTGTCCATTTTTTTCCCGACACACTTGTTAGTTACTATACGTACCAATCGCAGCCGTGGCTTACCACTGGGTCCTGTATTATGCACACACATGTTTTGTGTGCAAATGGGGGGAGAAGGAGACGTGATGTTTCTGTTGATACGATAGCTACAACAGGCCTTCAGAGCCACCTGCAGTTGGGACCGTGAAATGACGCCAACACCTGGCGACTATTGCATATAGACTCAGTGCCTGTTTCTGTGCATTATGTGCTAAACGGGCAGTGTACTTGGGTACGGCAATAATCGCACTGATCTCTTTGCAAAATAGTTTCACGGTACCTTGGTAGACGTGACAATGAAGGAACTATTGTGTCCACACGTTTATGCATGTGAGTGTGTGGCGAAAATCAAACACTATTCCATTTGGTAACTGCTGCTTTTGGGAGCGGGCGGCACTGTTTGCTTCAGATGCATCTTGACTGACTAATTCCAGATAAGAGTCAGCTGCTCGGTCAGTGACTATCCATGGTAACATCGGGCGTGTGTACACATCCGCTGGCGGGCTCACTGTAACTGCCTGAAGTAAAGTTATAGTAACAGGTCCTCCGTGCCCCGAGTGTAAAATACTGGTAAATGTGGGTGCAGAAAGGGATATGGGAATAGTATCCCGGAAAGTAGTGACAGTATTGAGCGTTAACCGCGGGGCTGTGTTGTCGCTGAGGAATTTCACCTACTGGGGTCGCTGCTGAGGGGATAGAGTGTGTTGCCCACCAGCCTAGCACGGGGCCCCCTAAGGCGCTTGGCCCAATTGGGAGCAATTGGTTCAATTGGCTTAAGGCCGGCCCTGGTTTGGACACGCTAGAGGCAGGATGTTCCCGATGTTGGGGGAGTCCAGAACCAGGGGGCACAGTTTAAGAATAAGGGTTAAGCCATTTAGAACGGAGACGAGGAAACACTTTTTGAGTTGTGACAGAGTTGTGAGTCTGTGGAATTCTCTGCCTCAGAGTGTGGTGGAGGCTAGTTCTCTGGATACTTTCAAGAGAGAGCTGGATAGGGCTCTTAAAGATAGCGGAGTCAGGGTATATGGGGATGGGGCAGGAACGGGGTACTGATTGGGATGATCACCCATGATCACATTGAATGGCAGTGCTGGCTCGGAGGGCCGAATGGCCTACTCCTGCACTTATTGTCTATTGTCTATTGTCTGTCATTGTGGACTAACAATCTCAAACATCAATTTTACTGCATTATTTCAATTTCCTTTTAATTTCCAGAAATCTATCAATCTCCATTTGTATCACAGTCATGTCCTCAAAACTATCCATCTCCATCTCCAACTAGATTAAAGAGTAGATAATGGACAGGCAATGGTTCACAATGAAAGAAATAAGACATGTTGAGAGCAAATATACTTTCCTTTAGTGCACAAAAGCATGTCAGGCAAGGGGCTCTAAAAGAAAATTTTGAAGATAAAGGATTATCTTGTCAGAGGTTATGGGGAGAAGGCAGGAAAATGGGGTAGAAGGGAGAGATAGATCAGCCATGATTGAATGGCGATAGACAATGATGGGCCGAATGCCCTAATTCTACTCCTGTCACAATAATCTTATGATTATTAAGGTGCCATAAAGGGCAGTAAGTTTAAAGATTTTGAGCATTTTGGAATTTAGTAATTGTTGACGAGGAAGATGATAAGGAAAGTTGGATATAAGAAGAGCATAAAAACAAACTTTTGTTTGTGGCATAAATGTAAACTGGAAAATGGCTAGCAAGAGTTAATTGCATTCCTTCCTGGAACTGGCAGTAGTGTTAATACATGCATTTGTTTTCACAGAATTCACCTAAAACCACCCAGAAACACTGGGAAATCAAAAGTCACCATGTTTCTAGGAACTGTTTGGCTTGAGAACGGTTTGTTTCCTGCGATTGTTCTGCTGGAAAATGATTTGTTTCTTGGAACAACTGAGTGCATTTCCATTTGAACTGTAGTCTTGAGGACTGCAAATACTTTGACATCGCAGTGCTCTACAAGAGCTAAAGGGTGATATCACTCATCTAATCCAGAACATTCATCTAATCCAGAATCCAGATATCCAGATATATCTGGATATTAATCTGGATATTAATCCAGATTAATATCCTGGATATTAATCCAGATATCCAGGCATATCACTCACCTAATCCAGAACATTCTGTGGAGGCCCAAAACTTGCCTCTTGTGTTTCCATATTGCATAGAAGTAGGCTATTCAACACATCCAGTGGCTTTCAGTATTACCTTTGTCCTTCTGGTTCTGTGGTCTTAGCTGAATCAATATACGGTTGTCAATTCACCGAATAACACACAGATTTGAGATGTGAAAGGAAACAGGAGGACTGGGAAGAAACACAACAGCCACACTGAAAACTTGAAAATTCCACATGGACGGAAATCCGAGGTCCAGATTAAACCTGGGTTACTGGAGCAGTGCTGGTGTTCAATAAACCTTTCAAATTCACATATTTACTCCAATCTGATCAAAATTTGGTTATAAATTAGATTAAAGTTCCCATGGATGTTAGTATAATCCTCTTTTTAATGTTATGGTTATTTGTCAGTAAATCCTAGCTGTATCTGACAGGAAAACAAATAATGTGTTTTTTTAACAGAGCTAAAGTTCAAGAAATTTCTAGAAACACTGAAGTGCAGGTAGAAGTATCAGCTATTATATAGAGAGCAGAGTGTGTGTAGGATAGTGTTATCCTAAACCGAGGTATAGTGAAAAGCTTTTGTTCCATGCTAACCTGTCAGCGGAAAGACAATACATGCTTACAATCGAGCCATTCACAGTGTACAGATACTTGATAATGGAATAATGTTTCGTGCAAGATAAAGGCAGTAAAGTCCAATCAAAGATTGTCCGAGGGTCACCAATGAGGTAGCATAGGTTGTGTTAGGATGGTTCAGTTGCCTGATAACAGAAACTGTCCCTGAATCTGCAGGCGTGCGTTTTCACACGTCTGTACCTTTGGCCCGATGGGAGAGGGGAGAAGAGGGAGTAGCCAGGGTGCGACTCATCCTTGATTATGCTGCAGAGTGTGTGTAGGATATAGTGAGGAGAGTTTGTTTAGCAAATGCTAGATCATCACAACCCATTGTGAACACTGGGTTTTGTCTAAAAAACGGATATACTTCTCAGCATTGAAGTGTATTCTGCACTCTGTATCTTTCCCTCTGCTCTATCTATCGTACATGAGTTTAAGCTGATTGTATCAATGTATGGCATGTCTGATCTGTTTGGATAACATGCAAAACAAACCTTTTCACTGTACTACAGTACACGTGACAATAATAAATCTAAAACCGACATGTAGGTACAATAAATAGTTTAGAATTCCACAGTAACCCTTCCCATTGTTGATCAGCCATACATCTGGTTATTTAGTCGTTTATCTTTGCATATCTGAATATCAGTCGGCACAAGTTGAAACTTTTTTGCAGCGGAATTAAAACACAAAGGTTAATTGGGATTCTTCCCGAAAAAAAAAAAAAAACCCAAAATCAAGACAACACAATGCGTTTAAAATGAAGTCTGTGATTATTGGCCAAAACAGCAAACTCTAAATAGCAGAGGGTAATGGAGAGACACAGAGGTTTCACAAGAGCAGATACTGGACATGAATTATGTAATGTTATCTTTCTATTCAATCAACACTCCATCCATCACCATTTCTAAAGGTTGATATCCCAAGCCAGATACAGTACTGAAGATGGTGTCTCAACTAGCAGTTTACCATAATTTTAGTAACACGGCTTTTATTCTGTACTCCAAGCTCCTGTTTTATAAATTCAGGCATCTGCATATTTGTCATATATCAATGCATTCATTTGTTTCTTTTCTTTATTAGCATCCTAAGATAAGAGATAAGAATGAGTGGCAAATTGATGCTGCCACGGGACAGTTTCTCCGGAGTTAGAATCATAGAATCAAAGAAAATAGGTGCAGGAGTAGCCTTCGAGCCTGCACCGCTATTCAATATGATCATGGCTGATCATCCAACTTAGTATCCTGAACCTTCCTTCTCTCCATACCCCCTGATCCCTTTAGCCACAAGGGCCACATCTAGCTCCCTCTTAAATATAGCCAATGCGCTGGCCTCAACTACCTTCTGTGGCAGAGAATTCCACAGATTTACCACTCTCTGTGTGAAAAACGATTTTCTCATCTCGGTCCTAAAAGACTTCCCCCTTATCCTTAAACTGAGACCCCTTGTTCTGGAGTTCCCCAACATCTGGAACAATCTTCCTGCATCTAGCCTGTCCAACCCCTTAAGAATTTTGTAAGCCTCTATAAGATCCCGCCTCAAAACTCCTAAATACCAGCGAGTACAAGCCGAGTCTATCCAGTCTTTCTTCATATGGAAGTCCTGCCATCCCAGGAATCAGTCTGGTGAACGTTCTATGTACTCCCTCTATGGCAAGAATGTCTTTCCTCAGATGCTAGATCATCACAACCCAGTGTGAACACTGGGTTTTGTCTAAAAAACTGATATACTGATAACCCTTCCCATTGTTGATCAGCCATACATCTGGTTATTTAGTCGTTTATCTTTGCATATCTGAATATCAGTCGGCACATGTTGCAACTTTTTTGCAGTCTTAAATATAGCCAATGAACTGGCCTCAACTACCTTCTGTGGCAGAGAATTCCACACTCACCACTCTCTGTGTGAAAAAAGATCTTCTCATCTCGGTCCTTAAAGACTTCCCCCTTATCCTTAAACTGTGACCCCTTGTTCTGGAGTTCCCCAACATCGGGAACAATCTTCCTGCATCTAGCCTGTCCAACCCGTTAAGAATTTTGTAAGCCTCCAGCCAAGATTGCTGAGAGAAATAGTAGTGATTGCAGTGGTGTTGCCTATAGCTTTGCAAACATCTGTAGATACCGTAGCGGTGGGTGGTAGATTGGGGTATTGGTAGACTTGCCTAGAGTCTGAAGGAGCCTATTTTTTAACGCTCTTCTGCAAAGAAGGGTGCATGGATAAATCCAGCAACTACAGACCATTCAGGTTGATCTCAGTGGGGACGGTATTTCTAGAAACAATAATTGTCGTTACTATAACAATATTTAAAAACCATTTGGACAGGTCCATTTGGAGAGATTTAGAGGGATATGGGCCAAACTTGGGTGGGTGCAACTAGTGTACATGGAGCATCTTGGTAGGCATGGACAAGTTGGCCCTTTGGGCCTATTTCCATTCTCTATGACTTTATGACTTGGACTTAGAATTGATTTGTTTTTTTGTTTTTAAAAAAAAAAAATTTATTATAGAAACAAAGTAATTACAAAGTACACACTTATACGACGATAAAAAATACATGATAATAATGATAAATTGATGCTGTTTATCTTATTTGTAATATTATTAATTATACATATTAAGGTTGTTTATTTTATATAATTGGGAGTATGTGGTATTAATAGTACATTCCTAGTATTAGCAATATACTCATACTACCCATGATATCCATATTTCCTCTGATTTCCAAATACAGGTCCCCATGTTATAATTGATAATACACAATATTAACCGAACTTCTATGATATTCATTATATTTTCATAATTTTAAGAATGTTTGTATTATTATTGACTTTAAATTTCAAAATTATTATATAGTTGAAAATACACAATTTTATATAATTGAAAGTACAAGACATTAATAATATTTTCATACAACCAGTGATATCTACATTCGTACTAATATTAAGAATTTAATATAATGTGTTTCTATACTTTTTTCTAATTAAGCATAGGAAAATAGAAAAGAGAGTATGGAAAGTTTGATGGAGATTGGAATATTACTCATTAATCCGTCCTTGGAGATATATTCATGATTTATTATATATATTTCTTCATCCATTCAGATATTCAGGCCTCAAGTCAAGTCCTCGCGCCGAACCATTATGACCCTGTAAATATTTAATATATGGAGACCAAATCCCTCTGAAGAGATCTAACCTATCCATAAGGACAAGCCTCAATCTCTCCAAGTGAAGTGTCTCCGACATTTCTGTATTCCACATTTTAATTGTTGGGGATGCAGGGCCTTTCCAAAATTTGAGTATTAATTTTTTCCCAATTATTAAACAATAGTCGATAAAAATTCTTTGGTTCATTATAATTAGTTGGTCCGTTTCAAGTATTCCAAGTATTATTAACTTTGGATCAGAAGTCATAGTAATATTAATAACATTCGAAATTATCTTAAATATTTCGTTCCAGTATTCTACAATTTTTATACAATTAGTAAATGAATGTGACAAATTTGCTTCTGAGATTTGACATTTATCACATATAGGAGATAATTTTGGAAATATACTATGTAATTTAGATTTGGAATAATGTAGTCTATGTAGAATTTTAAACTGTATAAGGGCATGTTTAGCATTTAACGAGCAATGATGTATGTGCTGTAAGCTTTCGTCCCATATTTCTGGTCTTATTATTTGACCTAATTCATTTTCCCAAAGCTGTCTATGTGTTTCTGTTGATGGGATATCACTTTCCAATAAAATATTATAAATATACGATATCATTTTTTCTGTATTTGGATGTTTATTCAAGCATTCATCTAAAATTTCAGTCTTTCTATTTCTAAGTTCTTGTGTATTTGCAGAAACATAGTTTCTGATTTGTAAATATCTAAAATATTCATTATTGTGTAGTCCATAAGTTTGTTGTAACTCTTGAAATGAAAGAAAAGAGTTTTCCTTATAAAGATCACCCATGTTAAAGATTCCTTTATTTTTCCATTGTAAATAAGCCTTATCCATCGTTGAAGGTTTAAACGTAAAATTATTGGCAATGGTAAGACCTAATGGTATAGATTTTAATTTTAATGTTTTCTTTATTTGTTTCCAAATGCGGATTCCGTTTTCTATTATCGGATTTCCACTATAAATTTTCTTAGCTACGTTAGTGTTAGCGAATATTATAGAACTAATTTCAAATGGAGAACAATCTTCTTTTTCCATTTTTAACCAGTTTGGTTTATTATCTATTTCTTCTAGCCAAAAATTCATATTTTTAATATTAACTGCCCAGTAATAAAACATAAGATTTGGTAATGCTAATCCCCCATTTATTTTAGCTTTACATAAGTGTTTTTTATTTATTCTGTGGTTCTTATAATCCCAGATAAAGTTAGTAATTAGGGAATCTACTTTTTTTTAAAAAATTTTAGGGAGGTATATCGGGATTAATTGAAATAAATATAATAATTGTGGGAGAAAAATCATTTTTATCGCATTGATTTTACCTATCATTGAAATAGGTAAACTTTTCCAGTATAAAATATTCTTATTTAATTTATTCAGTAATAAAGGGAAATTAAATTTAAATAAAGAATCAAATCTTTTTGTAACGAAAATGCCAAGATATTTGATATTTTCATTTGTTATCTTGAAAGGAAATTGTTGTAATATATGTAAATTATTCATCGTTATTGGCATAAGTTCACTTTTATTCCAATTGATACTGTATCCTGAGATTGATCCAAATTCCGTTATTAGTTTTAACAAATTTCGAATACTTGTTTCCGGTTCAGTGATATAAAGTAATACATCATCCGCATATAACGAGATTTTATTCTTAGTATCTTTAGTATCATATCCATGTATTTCCGGGTGTAATCTCACCCTTTGGGCGAGAGGTTCTATTGCTAGCGCGAACAATAAAGGTGATAGAGGACAGCCTTGTCTACAACCTCGAGATAAACTAAATTTAGTTGATAACATACGGTTTGTTGTTATTCTAGCTGTTGGGTTTGCATATAACAATTTAATCCAAGTAGTAAACTTCTCTCCTAGCTTGAAAGCTTCCATCACCGAAAATAAATAAGGCCATTCTACTTGGTCAAAAGCTTTTTCTGCATCCAGCGAAATAACTACTAAATCTTTTTTATCACTTCTTTTCGAATATATAATATTAAATAACCGTCTTAGATTGTATGAGGAATATCTTTTAGGTATAAATCCTGTTTGATCGGGATGAATTAGTTCGTTAACAACTGAACTTAATCTTTGTGCTAATATTTTTGTTAGTATCTTTTGATCCGTATTTAATAGAGCTATTGCTCTATATGATCCTGGTTCATCCAAGTCTTTATTTATTTTGGGTATAAGTGTTACAATAGACTCGTTCAGCGTATCTGGTAATTTCTGTTGTGTATATATCTGTTCCTATAATGATTTCAGAATTGATTTGTTAAAGGCAGAATGAGTTTATATACAGTAAACTGAAGGAGTTTTATGATGGGGTAAAATGGTCTACTATGTGTTAAAATGCATGATGTTGTGTTATTTAGATTGTTTTATGTGGGGGGTGGTGGGGGGGGGGGGGTTCTAAAACTCCTAAATTCCAGCGAGTATTTGTTAAAACTCCTAAATTCCAGCGAGTACAAGCCAAGTCTATTCAGTCTTTCTTCATATGGAAGTCCTGCCATCCCAGGAATCAATCTGGTGAACCTTCTCTGTACTCCCTCTATGGCAAGAATGTCTTTCCTCAGATTAGGAGACCAAAACTGTACGCAATACTCCAGGTGTGGCCTCACCAAGACCCTGTACAACTGCAGTAGAACCTCCCTGCTCTTGTACTCAAATCCGTTTGCTATGAATGCAAACACACCATTCGCTTTCTTCACAGCTTGCTGCACCTGCAGGCCTACTTTCAATGACTGGTGTACCATGACACCCAGGTCTCGTTGCATCTCCCCTTTTCGTAATCGGCCACCATTCAGATAATAATCTACCCTCCTGTTTTTGCCGCCAAAGTGGATAACCTCACATTTATCCACATTATACTGCATCTGCCATGCATTTGCCCACTCATCCAGCCTATCCAAGTCACCTTGCAGCCTCCTAGCATCCTCCTCACAGCTAACACTGCCCCCCAGCTTCGTGTCAACTGCAAACTTGGAGATGTTGCATTCAATTCCCTCATCCAGATCATTAATATATATTGTAAATAGCTGGGGTCCCAGCACTGAGCCTTGCGGTACCCCACTAGTCACTGCCTGCCATTCTGAAAATGACCCGTTTACTCCTACTCTTTGCTTCCTGTCTGCCAGCCAGTTCTCTATCCACATCAATACTGAACCCCCAATACCGTGTGCTTTAAGTTTGTATGCTAATCTCTTATGTGGGACCTTGTCGAAAGCCTTCTGAAAGTCCAGATATAACACATCCACAGGTTCTCCCTTATCCACTCTACTAGTTACATCCTCAAAAAATTCTATAAGATTCGTCAGACATGATTTACCTTTCATAAATCCATGCTGACTTTGTCCAATGATTTCACCGCTTTCCAAATGTGCTGCTATCCCATCTTTAGTAACTGTAGCATTTTCCCCACTACCGATGTTAGACTAATTGGTCTGTAATTCCACGTTTTCTCTCTCCCCCCCTTTTAAAAAAGTGGGGTTACATTAGCTACCCTCCAATCCTCAGGAACTACTCCAGAATCTAAAGAATTTTGCAAAATTATCACTAATGCATCCACTATTTCTGGGGCTACTTCCTTAAGTACTCTGGGATGCAGCCTATCTGGCCCTGGGGATTTATCGGCCTTTAATCCATTCAATTTACCTAACACCACTTCCCGGCTAACCTGGATCTCACTCAGTTCCTCCATCTCATTTGACCCCCGGTCCCCTGCTATTTCCGGCAGATTATTTATGTCTTCCTTTGTGAAGACAGAACCAAAGTAGTTATTCAATTGGTCTGCCATGTCCTTGTTCCCCATGATCAATTCACCAGTTTCTGACTGCAAGGGACCTACATTTGTTTTAACTAACCTTTTTCTCTTCACATATCTATAAAAACCTTTGCAGTCCATTTTTATGTTCCGTGCCAGTTTTCTTTCATAATCTATTTTCCCTTTCCTAATTAAGCACTTTGTCCTCCTCTGCTGGACTCTGAATTTCTCCCAGTCCTCTGGTAGGCTGCTTTTTCTGGCTAATTTGTATGCTTCATCTTTAGTTTTGATACTATCCCTGATTTCCCTTGTTATCCACGGATGCACTACCTTCCCTGATTTATTCTTTTGCCAAACTGGGATCAACAATTGTTGTAGTTCATCCATGCAGTCTTTAAATGCCTTCCATTGCATATCCACCGTCAACCCTTTAAGAATCACTTGCCAGTCTCTATCTTGGCCAATTCACGTCTCTTACCCTCAAAGTTACCTTTCTTTAAGTTCAGAACCCTTGTTTCTGAATTAACAATGTCACTCTCCATCCTAATGAAGAACTCAACCATATTATGGTTACTCTTGCCCAAGGGGCCACGCACAACAAGACTTCTAACTAACCCTTCCTCATTACTCAGTACCCAGTCTAGAATAGCCTGCTCTCTCATTGGTTCCTCTACATGTTGGTTTAGAAAACTATCCCACATACATTCCAAGAAATCCTCTTCCTCAGCACCCCTGCCAATTTGATTCACCCAATCTATATGTAGATTGAAGTCACCCATTATAACTGTTTTACCCTTGTTGCACGCATTTCTAATTTCATGTTTGATGCCATCCCCAACTCCACTACTACTGATAGGTGGCCTGTACACAACTCCCACTAGCGTTTTCTGCCCCTTAGTGTTTCGCAGCTCTACCCATATTGATTCCACATCCTCCAAGCTAATGTCCTTCCTTTCTATTGCGTTAATCTCCTCTCTAACCATTTGGCTGCAAGGACACATTTACAATTGTCGCTGAAAATACGGAACTGAAAAAAGTACGAAACACTACTTTGTCGTCTGTGCTTAACATGAGAAACATACGTCTGCCGAAGTGTCCAATATAGCTGTGATTTCTGTCTTTGTGCCTTTGCATGAGGAATCAGGCTGTAACTGCGTATCAAAGAGCATTTGGAGTGCAGTACTAGTCGCAGTTATTATATGTTTGATTGTTAGGATTACTGATCAAGTTGCACGGAAGTACAAGATTTGTAGAACCAGTAGGAGTATACAAATGGAATGCAGTTATTTAGGTTATTCATCCGAGCATTTACTTTAATCTGATTTAATTATGGGTGTTGGCGGCAAAGATTATTGGGATTCTCCAACATTTTTTCGAGGGTTCAATGGTCCTTTCGAATAACTAGGAGAAATCCCTTGGAAATTCTGCCCTAATTAGTTTGCCCATCCTCAGGATGAGTAGGAAGTTTGTATCGTTTTGACTGGCGAAACCATGGTGGGAAATCACAGTGACCAATTCCGAGGCTCAAACGTGAGCTCCAACCAATCTAACTCAATATCCAATGTTTTTGGGGGACTTTATGTTTTCTACCAGGCTGGGAATCTATGTAATTGAATAATTTTAATGCAGTTCTGTGCAAATAAACAAAATCTTCTGGTATGGTCTCATTGTTTTATTCATTTTCAGACATCACCTTTCAGGATTCATTACGGAGGTGCTTGGATCTTGCTTTTTTCTTGGAGTGGGTCTTCATTACACAGACAATAGGGTGCCAAGGATTTAGGGTGTAGAAAGGAACTGCAGAAGTTGGTTCATAGTGCCAAAGTAACGTATCTCTGGAGAGAGATGCTGCCTGACCCACTAAGTTACTCCTGCACTTTATGTCTAACTAGGGGTTTAGGCTTTGGTTTACTTTTGTCACATGTACCGAGGTACAGTGAAAAGCAAGCTTTTGCATGCTTTCTGATCAAATTATATAAGACCATACATAAATACAATCAAGTCAAACTCAAGTACAATAAGAGGAGCAAAGGGGAAGATACAGATTGCAGAATATTTGCCCGATGGGAGCAGGAAGAAGAAGGAATGACTGGGGTGGGACAAGTCTTTGATTGTGTTGGCTGGTTTTTCGAGGCAACTTGAAGTGTATGTGGAGTCAATGGTGGGTAGTCTGGCACTCATTAGAAAGTCTTAAAAAAATCATGATCATTATAAACTTTGTGTGGGACTATCAGAAAAATTGTACTAACCAGAGTTCACTGTTTAAAATATAATGACTCCGGAGTTTTGTGTTCCAAGAGGTAAATATCACCTTTAATGAAGCAAGTAATGGAAACAAAACCATGTAAGCATCTTCTTCACCATCTTAGTTGATGGAGTAGAATTACATTCTTCTTTATCAATTTCACTCTTAAAAAATGGTCTCTCAAGCTCCAAGAAAGTCAATTTATGCTGCAGTCATTCTCCATTGATTAGGGACATTATTTTCAGGGTGGCATTGTGATAGGTTAGTGGACTCGTAATCGAGGGTATAAAATCCGGAGTTGTGAGTTCAAAGTCCGCTTTAGCACATTGTAAAATTTAAATTCAGTTCATTAAAGTAATCTGGAAGTTAAGATTTTGGGCAGCACAGTGGCACAACTGATAGGGATGCTGCCTCACAGCACCAGAGACCCTGTTTCGATCCTGACCTCGGGTGCTGTCAGTGTGGAGTTTGCACATTTCCCTGTGACCGCGTGAGTTTCCTCGAGGTGCCCCGGTTTCCTCCCTCATCCCAAAGACGTGCAGGTTTGGAGGTTAATTGATACATAATATCTTTATTCGTGGACTGTTTAATTGGAGATCAGGACTATATCGTTAGTTTATGAGAGGTCCATTCACCGTTGTGATAACAGCAGGAAAAGGTTGTTCTTGGTACTGGATGTATATGCCTACATGCTTTAGTATCTTCTAACTAATAGGAGAAGGGAGAGGAGAGAATAACTGTGGAGTGAATGGTCCTTGAAAATGCTGGCTGTTTTCCTGACGCAGCGTGAGGTGTAGATGGAGTTAATGGAGGGGATGCAGGGGTGGGGCAGTTTTTTTGTGATGGACCGGGGGGCATCCAAAACTCTCTATAGTTTCTTGTGGTCTTGGGCAGAGCAACATGCCAAACAAGTTGTGATGAATCCCAAGAGACACAAAAAGCTGGAGTAACTCAGCGGGACAGGTAGCATCACGGTGACGTTTCGGGTCAAGACCCTTCTTGATAGGATTTTTTCCACAGTGCATCTGTGGAACTTGGTAAGGGCCGTTGGAGACATGCCACATTTCCTTAGACTTCTGTGGAATTAGAGGTGTTGATGTGCATTATTAGCCGAACATCAACATATTTGGGCTACGACAAATTATTAGTGATATTTACATCTTGGCTTGAATCTCGTGATCATCTCCACTTCAGCGCCATTGGTTTGGATTGAAAGATACAGCATGGAAACAGGCCTTTTTTGGCCCACCAAGCCCACGCCAAAGGGCCTGATACCATGCTGTATCTTTCAATCAATCACCCGTTCACACAATTTCTGTTTTCTCACTTTCATATCTTCTACATATACACTAGCGGGAAGTTTACAGCAGCCAATTAACCTACAAATAAACCCACATGTCATTAGGGTGTGGGAGGAAATAATATCTGGTGCTGTGAAGTAGCGGCTGTCCCACCGTGCCTCGCTAAAACGGTGAACGATATGGCAGCAGCCACTAATGTTGTTGATAGGGTCTCCACATTGCTTCCCCATATATGTAGCACCATTCTTCACAATTCCATCTTCACTAAAGCCATCCCTCACTATTTTGTTCTGTATCAAGCTCTTTCCAAATTTATTTACCCCTCTTAATTATAGCTTAACATTTTGACCTAGTGCCATAAAATAATACAGCGTGCAAACAGTCCTTTGGCCTAATTCACCCATGCCGACCAAGCTGCCCCATCAAAGCTAGTCCCATTTGCCCGCGTTTGGACCATAACCCTCTGAACCCTGCCTATCCAAGTGTCTTTTCAATGATCTTATTGTAACTGCCTCAACTACCTCCTCTGACAGCTCGTTCCATATACCCCCAACACATTCTGAGTAAAAAGGTTGTCCCTCAGGTTCCTGTTATATTTATCTGTAGTATGTCTGATCTGTTTTGACAACATGCAAAGTAAAGCTTTTCACTGTACCTCGGTAAACGTGATATCAATAAACCAAACATTAAATCTTGAAGATAGGCACAAAAAGCTGGAGTAACTCAGTGGGACAGGCGGCATCTCTGGAGAGAAGGAATGGGTGATGTTTTGGGTCGAGACCCTTCTTCAGACTGACGTTTTGGGTCGAGACCTTAACATTAAATCTTGCCCGTCTCACTTTAAACCTATGCCCCCTGGTTCATGATTCCCCCACCTTGTGTAAAGGACTGCATTAACCCTATCTATTCCATTAGCATCGGGAACCCTCTTCCTAACTGAGCAACTGATTTAATTAGCATGGTCTTCCCTGGAAGTTCACAACAAGAAGAATCACACAATCTATTCTAGCTGTGTCAGCAGACATTTTCATGTTTCAGTGTTACTCTTACAGCTGCGGCTTACCACACGGGCATTTGCTGGGTGCCATTTCCTCTTTTCCTGAATTGTTTTCAACCAGCAGCTTGGTTCAATGAAACCATTGCCTTTTCTAATTTGGAAGTGAGAGTGAAATGGGTATTACGTGAACTGTTAGCATATGCTGTGGCTGATGCCTCCAAACCAATACGTAGTCAACTTGCATCAACTGTAAGGAGTACTTCTTTGCAAATGAAGGAAAGTCTGATTTCAGAGCCTCGTCGCTTTAATTAAGGCTGCTCCTGCCTCCAGGCACTAAACGTTTACGAGCGTATCGGCCATCGGTGACAATCACTTTCTGCTCACAATGAAGTCAATAGGATGGAACATTGGGATCTGAGCACAAAATTGTGCACATATAGGGCAAGGCCAGCAGCATAATCAAGGACGAATCATACCCTGCCCACAACCTCTTCTCCCGTCTTCCATTGGGCAAAAGGTATAGAAGTGTGAAAATGCACTCCTCCAGATTCTTCTCAGCTGTTGTCAGGCATCTGAATCATCCTACCACAACAAGAGAGCAGTTTTGAACTACTATCTACCACTTTGGTGACCCTGGGACTATCTTTATTTGGACTTTACTGGCTTTATCTTGCACTAAACGTTATTCCCTTTCAGCATGTATCTGCACAATGTGAATGGCTCGATTGTAATCATGTATTGTTATTCCACTGACTGGTTAGCATGCAACAAGAATTTTTCATTGTACCTTGGTAAACATGAACCAAAACTGATATTTAGTTACTAAGCCACATCTCCAGCCAAGATTGCTGAGAGAAATAGTAGTGATTGCAGTGGTGTTGCCTATAGCTTTGCAAACATCTGTAGATACTGTAGCGGTGGGTGGTAGATTGGGGTATTGGTAGACTTGCCTAGAGTCTGAAGGAGCCTATTTTTTAACGCTCTTCTGCAAAGAAGGGTGCATGGATAAATCCAGCAACTACAGACCATTCAGGTTGATCTCAGTGGGGACGGTATTTCTAGAAACAATAATTGTCGTTACTATAACAATATTTAAAAACCATTTGGACTGGTCCATTTGGAGAGATTTAGAGGGATATGGGCCAAACGTGGGTGGGTGCAACTAGTGTACATGGAGCATCTTGGTAGGCATGGACAAGTTGGCCCGTTGGGCCTATTTCCATTCTCTATGACTTTATGACTTGGACTTAGAATTGATTTGTTAAAGGCAGAATGAGTTTATATACAGTAAACTGAAGGGGTTTTATGATGGGGTAAAATAGAGAGACGGTGAGGGACTTCACCAGGTGGCGCCAGCAATGGCTGCCTCGCCAACAGTCTTTCTCTTCCTTTTCCTTCTTTTTTTGTTTTCTACTATGTGTTAAAATGCATGTTGTTGGGTTCTTTAGATTGTTTTATGTGGGGGGTGGTGGGGGGGGGGGGGGGGGGGGGGGTTCGGGTTTTAATCTCTTACCTTGACAGAGATGCAACTTTTTCCATATAGCATCTCCGCCCGCACTGCGGCCTAACATCGTGGAGCTGGCAATCCCTCTGCCTGGTATCGACCTTGGAAGTGGGAGCCTGCGGACTTAATATCGCGGAGCTCACGGTCCCTGACTAGGGACCGACTTTGGGAGCTCCAAGCCGCAGGAGCTTCGACCGCCCCGACGTGGGGGCATCGATCGCCCCGACGCGGGAGCTTCGATCACCGGCTTCGGGAGCTTCGATCGTCCCGACTGCGGATGGCTCGACTCCCCCGACCACTTTCCACGACTTTATTGCCTTCCATCACAGTGAGGAACGTGGGTTATCTACTGTGGTGGATGTTTATGTTAACTTTTATGTGGTTGTGTGTCTTGTTGCTTTTTTAGTATGGCCGTCAGGGAATTATAATCAGTTATTCAAATGGGTAGCTCTAAGACCAGCGTTTCTTTAGATTAGTGATCTAAACGGTTGTGTTTGCTTCACGGGTGAATGACATATGATGTGGATTGCACTGGCATTCAATGGGCTGCTGGACAAGTATGTGAAATGAGAATTGCATGTAACTGGGGCATGGGTGGGGGAATAAGACCAGCTGGGTTCCTCTTGCAGAGGGTTGGCACAGTCAGGCCAAATACTCCCCTCCTTACAGTAATCTTCCTGGAATTCCGTGATGCCACTGTACATTAAACTGGCTGCAAGAGAAGAATTATGGATTGAGTATGAATTCTCACAGGTTCTGCTGTTTGTAAGGGTGGCACAGTGGTGCAGTGGTAGAATTGCTGTCTTCCAGCAAATGCAGCGCCGGGGACCCGAGTTCGATCCCGACGACGGGTGCTGTCTGTACAGAGTTTGTATATTCTCTCTGTGACCTGCGTGGGTTTTCTCCGAGATCTTCGGTTTCCTCCCACACTCCAAAGACGTACAGGTATGTAGGTTTATTGGCTTGGTAAATGTTAAAAAAAATGGTCCCTAGTGGGTATAGGATAGTGTTAATGTGCGGGGATCGCTGGTCGGTGTGGACCCGGTAGGCCGAAAGGGCCTGTTTCCGCACTGTATCTCTAAACTAAACTATGTACTCATAGAGTCATACCTTCATACAGCATGAAAACAGGACCTTCGGCCCAACTAGTCCATGCCAACCAAGATGCCCCATCTACATGTCCCATTTGCTTGCTTCACCCCATATCCCTCTAAACTTTTCCTATCTATGTACTTGTCCAAATATATTTTCAATGTTATAGTACCTGCCTCAACTAATTTCTCTGCAGCTTGTTCCTCCCCACTGCCCTCTGTGTGAAAACGTTGCCCCTCAGGTTCATATTAAATCTTGACTCTCTCACCTTAAACCTACGTCCTTTGGTTGTTGATTCCCCTACCCTGGATAAAGGACTGTGCATTCACCCTATCTATTCCCCTCATGATTTTACACAACTCCGTAAGATCACCCCTCAGCTAAATGAGACTAGCTTAGATGGAGCATCTTGGTCAACATGGACGAGTTGGGAAAAAGGGCCTATTCCCGTTCTGTGTGATTCTACGTCACAAAAAGGAGACAATAGTTTCATTGCAAGGATATTTTTTTATTAGTGTACAGCAATGGAAATAGCCACAAAATTAATCAGTTTTATAAATTCCACACTTGCAAAGAGAAATAAATTTGTTCAAATGCAAATAAGTGAGACGGGTTAGTGCAAGTCTGGACTGCAGCATGCTGAAGTGTAACCAGATCTTCAGGTTATGGAAACACAAGGAACTGCAGATCCCGAGTTACAAAAAAATATAGTTCTGGATTAACTCAGTGGGTCAGGCAGCATCTCTGGACAACGTGGATAGGCGACGATTTGGTTCCGGACCTCACGGTCTGAAGAAGGGTCCCGACCTAAATCGTCACCTATCCCTATCCTACAGAGATTCCGTCTGACCCATTGAGTTCCTCCAGCACTTTGTGTTTTTCAAGTCAGTCTATACGCAGGAGAATGAAAGAATAGCCATGGATAACATTGGACGGGAAATCTCCCCAATTGTGGTAATCTTAGGATGAGTAAAGGTTGGAAGATGGAGCAAAAATTGCAAAATTCCCATCGGATCTTCACCTTCTCTCTCCCTTTCTAACCTATTCTGTAAAATTGAAAGCCAGCTAAATGGCTGGAAGTTCATTATTAACTATCCATTTATTACAATGGTACACTCCCAGGAGACCACTTTTTTTTTTTTTGGCGCACAATATAAACAATGATCCCAACAATAAGACACCCAATAATTCCGATCAATATTGGAAACCATATCTTCTGGTTTGCACTAGTCCACCATTTCCTCTTAGACAAAGGCTCAAAGAAAGATGCCCTGGCTATGTTTGACAGTTTAGAAGAAAGATTTCTTTTGTCATACGCACGCACAGCAAAGTAGATCGCTGCACCATTTTGCATGTTTGGATGCTCGGAGTAAATTGACACTGTTTCCTTGGAACCATAGGGTTGTGGATATATGGTAGTCGTATTAATCAACAGAGCTCTGATAAAATGATCTCTTAGTTGTAGAAGTTTGTCACTCATTCTCATTTCGTAGCGAGATGCTAAAAAAAAGGCATAAAGGAGATTGGATGTGAATTTTTTTAATACACAATTGGATAAAGCAGACAGTTACTATGGCTTTATGAAAAGAGGTCAAGAAAGTAGACAGGTTATGAGCAACCTTCAATAAATATAGAGACACCAAGGAACTGCAGGTGTTGGTTTACAAAAATAAACACAGTGCTGGAGTAACACAGCAGATCAGTTAGCATCGCTGGAGGACATGGTGGGACATGGATAGGCAACATTTCAGTCATTATTTCAGGTACCCTTCTTCAGTTATCAAGATTCAAGATTCAATGTAATTGTCACATGTACAAATTAAGGTACAGTGAAATTGATGCCAAGACCAACTCTTATCTACCTCTACATAATCCATATCCCTGCATTCCCTGCATATCCATGTACCTATTGAAAGGCCTCTTAAATGCCATAATATGCATATGGCATTTTGCATCATTTAATTTTATACAAATAGCTGAACCATCTTATCACCAACTGTTGAGTGGTAAAGACTTATCGTCTACCTCTTTCTAGATGCTCGGAATACCTTTAACGGAATTAACTGCACTTTATCTTGCACTAAACATTATTCCCTTTATCCTCTACCTATACACTGTAATGGCTTGATTGTAATCATGTATAGTCTTTCCGCTGACTGGCTAGAACGCAACAAAAAAAGCATTTTGTTAGACTTTGGTACACGTGACAATAATAAACTGTACTAAACTATACTAACCAAGTAGACTAAACTAGACTAAGCTATAACTCCATTCGTTTCGTGCAATATTTTATATCAATTGTAATGTTTTATATAATAATAACCGTTGTCTTTACACTTGTAATACATTTCTTAAACTATTTCTGCATTGTGCTGCTCTTTGTATTTGACTTAATTTAATCCACTAAAATGGATTAACACAAAATTCATGTATATGGGACAACTATATCCCTGCTGTAATAAGAACCCGTCAGTGATTGGATCAATTCACACCTCGAAAAAATAATTCCTTACAGGTAACTTATAATCACAGTCAGAATTACCTGATCCTTTATCATAGTTTCCTCCTGGTGCGGTCCATTCCAGCTTAATTTTATTTTTAACTATTGTTGCCACCAGATCTGTGATTGTAGATGGTGGAAAGTTAATAAGGGGTGTCGCCGATGGAAGTGAAATCGACCCTCCTGCTTGAACCCTGTTGAAGTCTCCTAATTCATCGTGTAGATCTTCCTCACTAACGTCAGATTTGAATGGATTTACCTCAATATTTCCTAAATGGAAAGAAAGTCATGCACTGCTTAGATCCTGCCTTCATAGCTTCACTAACCAGTGCAAAGAACATTTATAAGGATGTTGCCAGGACTCGAGGGGCTAAACTACAGCGAGGTTGAGCAGGCTAGGACTTTATTCCTTGAATAGCAGGCGGCTGAGGGTGATCTTATAAAGGTGTATAAAATCACGGATTGGATAGGGTGAATGCACAGAAGGACACAAAGTGCTAAAGTAACTCAGGGTCAGGCATCATCTCTGGAGTACATGGTTAGGTGACGTTCAGGTCACTCCTAATTGACAATTAGATCAGACAACTTATTCTCCCATATATATATGAATACTTCAGACATTCTTGCCTTCATTGGTCAGGGTATTGAGTACACAAATTGGGATCGATGCTGCAGTTGCATAGAATGTTGATAAGGCTACGTTTGGAGGACTGTGTGTAGGAAGTTGCTGGTTTACTGCAGATGCTGGTTTACACCGAAGATAAACACAAAATGTTGGAGTAACTTAGCAGGTCATGCAGCGTCTCTGGAGAAAAGGAATACATGACGATTAGGGTCGGGTTTCATTCTGAAGAAGAGTCTCAACCCGATATGTCACCTATTCCTTTTCCTCCAGAGATGTTGCCTGACCCAGTGAGTTACTACAGCATTTTGTGTAGACTAAAATGCTGGAGAAACTCAGCGGGTAAGGCAGCATCTATGGAGCGAAGGAATAGGTGACATTTCGGGTTGAGGCCCTTCTTCAGGCTCCTGCATTTTGTGTCTATTGTTGGAGGACTGTGGACAGTTCTGGTCACCCTGCTACAGGAAGGATGTTATTAAACTGGAAAGGGTGCAGAAAGGATTTACCAGGATGTTATCAGGACTGGGAGGTTTGAGTTGTGAGGAGATGTTTGATAAATTGTGTCTTTGTTTCCAGGAGCATTGGCGGCTGAAGTGTGAACTTATAGAGGCTAATAAGATCCTGAACGGTATACAACAGACAATTGACAATAGGTGCATGAACAGGCCATTCGGCCCTTCAAGCCAGCACCATCATTCAATGTAATCATGGCTGATCATCCCCAATCAGTACCCTGTTCCTATCTTTCAGAGCCCTTTCTAACTCTCTCTTGAAAGTATCCAGAGAACCGGCCACCACCGCCCTCTGAGGCAGAAAATTCCACAGATGAGGTGAGGTGATGATGAGGTGATAAGTCACAGTTGAGGTGTGAGGTGTATAGATGAGGGGAAAAGTCACAGTTTTTTCCCCCAGAGGAGGGAAGACTAAAAATCGAGGCATCGGTTTAAAATGAGGGGGAAAGATTAAAAACTGATCTGAGGGGTAATTTACTCACACAGAGGATGGTGCGTACATGAAATGAGCTGTCAGGGGAAGTGGTAGAGGCCGGTACAGTTACTACATTTAATAAGCATTTGGACACGTGTACAGACGGGGAGGATTTGGAGGTATGTAGTCCAAGGGCAGTCAAGGGCAACTAGCTCTGTTAAGCAACTGGTTCAGCATGGGCAAGTTGGGCCAAAGAGCCTGTTTCTCTGCTGTGTAGCTCCATGACTGTATTAGCGATTCCACCTCTATTTTGCTGAATCTTCATTACCATTCTCCACGTATCCTGGCAGGCACAGGTTCTGTCCTCCGCTTCTGACTGTTACACTTGTGGTGCCTTCGATTCCCAGCACTCGCACTTTCACACTGTATCTCCCCTTTCCGCGGAAGTCGATGAAATACTTTGAGTAAACCCCGTCATTCTTAACAATATCAGCGCCTGAGAGCAAGAAAAGGTAAATGAAAACCAAAGAAGTGTGTTCTGGCAATAGGCTTGATTGTATCCTTGTGCAGTCTTTTCTTTGACAGGATAGCACGCAAACAAAAGCTTTTCACTGCACCTTGGTGCACGTGACAATAATAATAAATTAAACTGAACTAAAAATCTAAATAAAGACACAATAAATGATTGTTGACGAACGATGAAAGAAATATTAGTAATGCACTAACATTAGCATTTACATGCAAAATGGTATAATGGAGATTGATAACCTCACCATATGGATATTCATTAATGACTAAGTAATATTTGGAAACCAAGACTATGCTACAAAGCTTTCTTTGATTGTTGTGATACATTGGCCTTGGTATTAATGTTTCGATAAGCTCTTGTAATTTTCTATTTATTATTTTTCTCAGAATGTGGTAATCACTGCCAAAGCTAACAACTGGCTTGCAGTTTGCAGTCACAACATCGATGGATTAGACCAAGTAAGGGTGTCCTTCCCTGCTGATCATTAGTGACCTGGATGGATCATGGATGGCACAGTGACGTAGCGGAAAAGCTGCTGCCTTACAGCGCCAGAGTCCTGGGTTCGATCCTGACCTCGGGTGCTGTCTGCACAGGGTTTCTACGTTCTCCTTGTAATCGCGTGGATTTTCCCCGGGTGCTCCAGTTTCCTCCCACATTCCAAAGACATGCAGGTTTGTAGATTCATTGGATTTGGTTAAATTGTAAATTGTCCCTAGTGTGTAGGATAGTGATACTGTATGGGTAGCCATTGATCAGTACGGACCCGGTGGGCTGAAGGGCCTGTTTCCATGCTGTATCTCTATACTAAACAAAGCTAAAATCAATGGATTGGTTAATGTATCCTACCTAAACCATCATCAGAAAGCTTCAGTTGAGTTGGAGAAGCATTGGGACGTTCAATAATAGCTGTCACGATCGCATTCAGGACTGGTAGAAATCCATGACTAACTTCCACATAGGAAATCATTGGGCTAGTGGAGTCCTTCTGGCTGATGTACCCGTTAACCTTGATTGGCGGAACTTGTGCGTCGGCTGCTCGAGAAGTGACGATGATGGTTATAACCTGGTTGCCTCCGGTGTTCAGGATGCTGTAGAACCAGGTTCCACTCTGGGAAACGGAGAGTCAGTGTTATTTATATTCGCAAGGTGTATAGGAGCTTTCTCAAGAGTTGCTCTGTCATCCAGCATTGCCCAAATATTAATTATTGTCTATGCTGACTGAATTGATCTCAGCAAAGACTCAACATACTCAACAAGTTAGGCAGCATCTGTGAAGAGTCGAACAGAGTTGACATTTCAGACTGGATAGAAAATGCTTTGTTCCATACCTGTGCAGTGCCTTTAATCATAAGACGAGCTGATTTTGCAGACAGATCTATCTTAAAGTCAGCGATATTATAAATGGTTCCATGGGGATCACGTACAGACATCGTCGGAATCACTAACTCCCAGTTCATCACGAAAAATGTATCATTGCCAATAGTCTTATCGATAACAACTGTACCATTTAACCATCTATTGCTCCCAATGCTTGTTCCTGAACTTTCAAGCTGAAACCAAAAAAACAGAATCATTATTTTACTGTAATACAATCACTTAGTGAGAATACAAGGACTTATGTCATGGGTCCCCGGCAGAGTTATTGGACGAACTTCGTAAAGTCATGACTGTTGCAGGCCAAGTCAATGGATAGGTGCAGCGTAGGTTTACAAGGTTAATTCCCGGGATGGCGGACTGTCATATGCTGAGAGGATGGAGCGGCTGGGCTTGTACACTCTGAAATTTAGAAGGATGAAAGGGGATCTTATTGAAACATATATAATTATTAAGGGTTTGGACACGCTAGAGGCAGGAAACATGTTTTCGATGTTGGTGGAGTCCATAACCAGTGGCCACAGTTTAAGAATAAGGGGTAAGCCATTTAGAACGGAGATGAGGAAACATTTTTTCACACAGACTTGTGGGCCTGTGGAAATCTCTGCCTCAGAGGGCGGTGGAGGCCGATTCTCTAGATACTTTCAAGAGAGAGCTAGATAAGGCTCTTAAAGATAGCGGAGTCAGGGGATATGGGGAGAAGGCAGGAATGGGGTACTGATTGGGGTTGATCAGCCATGATCACATTGAATGGCGATGCTGGCTCGAAGGGCCTAATGGCCTACTCCTGCACCTATTGTCTATTGTCTATTGACATGGTAAAGGCAGTGATTGACCGATTCTTGATTAGTACGGGGTGTCATGGGTTTTGAGGAGAAGGCAGGAGAATGGGGTTGAGAGGGAGAGATAGATCAGCAATGATTGAATGGCAGAGTAGACTTGATGGGCCGAATGGCCTATTTCTGGTCCTACAACTTATGAACTTATGGAAGGTAATCAAACCTGAATGGACTGCTGGCTGCTGTCACCACTTCCTGATATTAATCCGGTGAATGAATCAATTAATCCACTGGTACTCAGGTCATCAGTTGCCGCAAACTGTAAGCCTCCTGCAAAGGGAAATTGGTAAATGTTATGATTGGCTTGGCTAATATCCATCACCTATCCTAATTAAGAAGTTAATTAAGTAAACTCTGTGAAATGCAGCCAATGTGGCAAGACCTATCCAAGAAGGCCAAGAGAGTTTAATTGCCGTATGCACTGGGAACAAAACAATGGGAATACTTGCTGCAGTTTTATAGACATTCACTCAGAGGCTGGCTATTCACTCAGAGGATGGTGGGTACATGGAACAAGCTGACAGAGGAGTTAGTTGAGGCAGGTACTATAACAGCATTTAAAATATACTTGGACAGGAACATGAATAGGAAAGATTTAACGTGGAGCATAGAAGAATGCAGCATAGGAACAGGCCCTTCAGCCCACAATGTTTGTGCTGAACATGATGCCTACCTGAACTGATCTCATCTGCCAGCACATGATCCATATCCCTCCACTTCCTGCACTTCCATGTGCCTATCTAAAAGCCTCGTAAACACCACTATTTTATCTGCCTCCGCAGCAACCCCTGGCAGTGCGTTCTAGACCCCCACCATCCTCTGTGTAACAACGTGCCCTGCACATCTCCATTAAACTTTCCTCATCTCACCTGATGGCTATGCCTTCCTGTGTTGGACAACTCTACCCTGGGAAAAGGTTCTGAGTGTTCACTATGCCTCTCATAATTTGATATACTTCTATCAGGTCTCCCCTCAAGCTGACGTTTCAGAGAAAACAGTTCAAGTCCATCCAGCCACCCTGTATCTGAAACCCTCTAATTCAGGCAGCATTCAGGTAAACCTCCTCTGCATCGCCTCTCCTCTTTGGAAGGATATGGGTCAAATGCAGAAAATGGGACTAATATTAGATGGGGCATCTAGATCATCATGGACGAATTGAGCTAAAAGGCCAGTTTCCATGCTATACCACTCCATGACTCTGTTAATGCAACTAAGACTCATTAACGCAACAACTGCCCTACTATCTTCGTCAAACTTGGACTAAAATTGTTCACTCCTTTAATCCTGACTAACCTTGCTCTGCTGAAGCGACCAACATGAATAGATAGGAGGTGTTTGATCTAAAATGGCAAACAGGTGTATGTGTCGTGGTTAGCACTATCCACAGTCCCAACAGGAAATTTTGGGTAAAGCGCGTGCCCAGAATCCAGAAGAGCAGAATTTTACTGGGGCGGTAAAGTGGCACAGAGATAACGTTGCTGCCTTACAGCGCCAGAGATCCGGGTGCTGTCTGTACAGAGTTTGTACATTCTCCCCATGACCACATGCGTTTTCTCCGGGTGCTCCGGTTTCCTCCCACACTCCAACGATGTACAGCTTTGTAGGTTAATTGGATTTGGTAAAATTATTTGCGCTGTCTGAAATTCACACGGTGCAAAGCCAAGGTGATACAGACACACATCGCGATGAACAGGAAGGTTAAGACGGCTAGCATAGTGTACGGTGAGTCCTTTTAAAGAGGAGGGAGGGGGGGAGGGGAGGAAGGGGGAGAAGGGAGGGAGAAGGGAGGGAGAAGGGGGGAGGAGTGGAGACACTTTTAAGAAGCCAGACAACTTTTAATAAGCCAGAGATACACAGTTGTGAAGTTTGGCGGGCATTTAACATTGCCGGTCAGTTATCCTTGGTTCTGAAAACTCGTGTTTATGTTTTTTTTCCCCAATGAGCCAATTAAAATGACCGGACAGCAAAAGTGATTAACTAAAACTATCTATGACAACCTTGACTCCCATAACTACATGGCAACCCCACTACAACTGCACCTACGACTACAGGATTATCAATTTTCTATATGGCAATTTTATCACAGAAAAATTTTCAACATGTTGAAACATTTGTGCTGACGATACTGAAGCCGCGACTAGTTCCCAGAATGCGGGCACTCCTCACAACCATGAAGGAGACTCCCCAGAGACCACCAGCGAACATATGGCGACCATATGGCGCAGAGTCTCCTGCACTCTCCTAAATGGTCGCCTAAGTTGGACAGGCCCTTTAGTCTTCTCTGTCTTTCAGTGGGATAATCGTTATCCTAACATAATATATTCAGCCACTTCCTTTGAGTACCAGTTACCTGTCATAGTTGAGAGCTCTTCTAGCTCTTCAGCTGCAGATGGCCCGAATGCAATAGTGTGGATTACAGCTCCACTTTGTTCCACTTCCGGGAAGCAATTGCCCATATTGCGATCTATTCCATCTGTCAGTAAAATGATTTCATCCCCCTGCGTGGCACTGTCATCTCCACGAAGTACCTGCAACAATGAATTATCAACATGGGAAAAAATGCGACATTTAATTTGCAAGTCGAATCGGTAGTAAGGAATCGGTAGTAAGGAAGGCAAGTGCAATGCTTGCATTTATTTTGAGAATGTGGCACGGTGACATAGCGGTATAGCTACTGCCTTACAGCGCCAAAGTCCCAAGTTCAATCCTGACTACGAGTGCTTGTCTTTACGGAGTTTTCTCCGACATCTTCGGTTTCATTTCATACTCTCAAAGCATACAGGTTTGTAGGTTAATTGGCTTGGTGTAAATGTAAATTGTCCCCAGTGTGTGTAGGGTAATGCTAATGTGCGGGAATCGCGGTCAGTGCAGACCCGGTGGGCCGAAGGACCAGTTTCCACACTGTATCTTTAAACTAAACTAAAGGGTGAGAATACAAAAGCAGGGATATAATGCTGAGGCTTTATAAGGCACTGGTCAGACGACATTTGGAGTATTGTGAACAGTTTTCGGCCCCATATCTGGGGAGGAAAATTCTGGCGCTGGAGAGGGTCCATAGGAGGTTTACAAGAATGATCCCAGGAATGGTTAGGCTAACATATGACGAGCGTTTGAAGGCACAGGGCCTGTACTCGCTGGAATTTAGAAGGGTGAGGGTGGGGGGGACCTCATTGGTACTTACCAAATAGTGAAAAGCATAGATAGTGGATATGGAGAGGATGTTTCCAATAGTGAGAGAGTCTAGGACCAGAGGCCATAGCCTCAGAATAAACGGAAGTACCTTTAGAAGGGAGATGAGGAAAAATTTATTTTGTCAGAGGGTTGTAAATCTGTGGAATTCATTGCCACAGAAGGCTGTGGAGGCCGTCAATGGATATTTTAAAGGTGAAGATCGACAGATTCTCGATTAGTACAGGTGTCAGGGGTTATGGGGAGAAGGCAGGAAAATGGGGTTGAGATAGAAAGGTTAGTCAGCTATGATTGAATGGAGTAGATTCTGTGGACGAATGGCCTAATCCTGCTCCTCGTACTTATGAACTTACAGGTATTAATTAAATTTAATAAATTGGACAAACTTCACAGCCTTACCTGAAAGCCAGACCGAATTCCTCCACAGATGTTTGTACTCCCAGCAGCTCTTGTTGGTAACAGCTTTACAAGATCCTCTCTTACTTTATCATTATTGATCCGTTTTAAATGCGTTAGAATGCTTGCACCGCTGTTAAAAGTGACAATTCCCACATATGATCCGGTCTCAGCGATCTGCAGCAAGAATATCTCAGCCGCTTGTCGGAGCCTGCCGATGCGATTCTCCTGTATATCAAAAGGGCACCGGTCAGTGTCCAGAAACAAAAAGCATGGCAGGGCCATGGGGAAGCGTTATAGAGGGCAGAGGGATCCAGGAGTGGAGGTACAAAGTTCCCTGAACATGGCATCACAGGTGGATAGGAAGGTCAAGCAGGCCTTCGGTACATTAACCTTCATCCAGTCAAAACATTTCACTGTATCTCGGTGTATATGACAATAATTAAGCATTGGCAATACTAACAGAGAATTCAGCAGAAAATCATGATGGACTATTGTAAAAACCTTACCGTCCCCATGCTTCCTGAGACGTCAAGGACTAAGCAAAGCACACGATCCTTGGCCTGAAGGAGCGTGAATGTTGGTTCGACCGAACCAGTGTGGGGCGAGGAAATGTTCCTGAAATCCTCCGACTTGCTGATCACGTCCCAAGTGCTCCTGTAATTGCACATTCTGTTCTGCATGTTGGGCGCTTCAGCATTGTGAGTCTTGTTATCACAGAATTTATCCACCTGGAAGTTTGCAGAAACAGAACTGAGGTGAAAGAGGCTGGAACCGCTCAAAAAGCACTCAACAATATGCCGCTAAATGTAAAACTACAATCCCCCCTCTCTCTCGCTCACTCCCCCCACTCTCTCTCCCTTTTCTCTCTTGTCCTCTTTCACCCCCTCTCTCCTCCCTCTCCTTCCCCCTCCCTCCTCCTTCTCTCTCTCCTTCCCTCTCTCACCCTCCTCTCTCTCTGTCTCCCTCTTCCCTCTCCTACCCTCATTCTCTCCACGTCTCTCTCTCCCCCTCTCTCACCTCTCTCACTCTCTCCCTCACTCTGATCCCCCTGTCGCTCTCCCTCTCTCCGCCCTTTCCCCTTCTCTCTCTCAGCTAACTCTCTCTCATACCCTCTCTTTCCCCCTCTCTCTGCCCTCTCCCACTCTCTCTCCCTCTCTCTCTTATCCTCCAAACGCTCTCCCCTTCTCTCCCTCATCCTCCTAACTCTCTCCCCCTCTCTCCACCTTCTTTCTCTCTCCCTGATCCTTACTCTCTTTCTCCTCCCTCTCCTTCTCCCGCCTTCCTCCCTTTCCTTCTCCCTCCGTTGGCCCCCAATGTTGGGCCATCAACCAAAGGTCCACCAATAGACAAGAATCCAATGGGTGGAATGAAAATTGACAGTTTGCCTCTCAAATCCATCAGTAAGTCCCCAGACTCTCATTGCGTCCACTTAAGTCCTAATGAGTAAGTTTGGCAGCTCCATTTAGAGCCAGCAACAACAACCAACATAATCTGGGCAAATAAAAAGCTTCCTGTGGCTTTACCTACATTTGGCAATCCCTGTAAGTACATTATTGAAGATGATGACCTCTGATTTTTCTCTGGGAAGAATTGGCATTGTTTGTTAGGTAATCCTGTGCTTTCATCAGTGGTACATGAAGAACACACACTGCCCTTACATTCAGCAGTCTTTCCTCTTATGCTGAGAGAACATCTGCAAGTCAAAATAATAATTAGAAACCTGCACTTGCGTTTGTACGTATTTGTACACTTGCCAATTTTATCAGATGACCTGCGGCAGCCTGTCTGTTTTTTTTTTTAAATTTTATGTCTACTTAAATGTAGGTGTTCGTATTTATTTTGTATTGTTTATAACTGTGTATTTGTGGGGGGGAGGGGGAAACTTTTAAAATTTCTTCCCTGTACGGGTGACCCGACTTTTTCGTGTTCGGTCTCTGTTGACATTGGTGCCTAGCACCGTGGAGCGGCCTCCGACCGGGAGGCCTCTCTGAGGTTCGAATGACAAGTAATAAAATCTAATCTAATCAAAAAAAGAGATGAGGAGTGATCAAATATACCGGTCCAGACAAAAATGCTGGAGAAACTCAGTGGGTGAGGCAGTTTCTATGGAGCCATAGATGCTCCATCGATGCTGCCTCACCCTCTGAGTTTCTCCAGCATTTTTGTCAACCTTCGATTTTTCCAGCATCTGCAACTCTTTCTTAAATATACTGGTCCTCTCATTTACAGCGCAGTCGTCAATTCTGATCAGTTGCCTGTAGATTGCCCCTAGTGTGTGTAGGATAGTGCTCATGTATTGGGATGGGTGGTAGGCATGGACTCGGTGGGCCGAAGGGTCTGTTTCCCCACTGTGTCACTAAACTAAATTAAACTAAATTAAACAACCCCTGGCATTTTGTTGCAGAAACACACCACCCTCTGTATAAAAAACTTGCCTCAACCTCTCCTTTAATCTTTGTCCCTCACATTTTAAAGCTATAGTCTTTGATATTTCTACGCTTGGAAAAAGGTGTTAACTATCTATGCCTCTCATCATTTTATATACTTCTGCTAGGTCTCCCCTCAACCACCGGAGTTCCAGAGAAAACAATCTATGTTGCAGCAAATGCTAGGGGAGGTTGGACACTAAATAATTGGGTTGCTGGAGAAATATAATTCCTCCCTGTTTTCTTTCAGCTTGACATCGCAAAGAGCAATTCAGATTATGCACTTAGCCTTGACGTACCTTGTTGCTTCAGTAGTTTCGCTGTCAGATATGTAAAATGGAACCGCATCATTATATTCGCCAAACACACCCCAGCGAAGATGGGCCCATTCATGAACAAATACCCTACCTGTGAAAATAATTATTTTTGCAATGGTGAATTCTGTTCTTTCGCATTCTCAGAGGTCCAAATAGCAACCAAGAGCATCTGAGTCAGTCTGGTTATGCACCCACATCGACTTGTGTTGAAATTGCCCAGGAAGCCACACATAGGAGAAGGAAGAAGTATATAATGAAGGAACAATAGGTTGGACGGCACGGTGGAGCAGTGGTAGAGTTGCAGCCTTGCAGCTCCAGAGACCTGGGTTTGAATCCCGACCACGGGTGCTGTCTGCCCGGAGTTTGCACGTTCTCCCCGTGACCTGCATGGGTTTTCTCCTGGATCTCCGGTTTCCTCCCACACTCCAAAGACGTACAGGTTTGCAGGTTAATTGGCTTGGTAAAATTGTAAATTGTCCCTAGTGTATGTAGGTAGACAAAAATGCTGGAGAAACACAGCGGGCGAGGCAGCATCTATTGTGCGAAGGAATAGGTGACGTTTCGGGTCGAGACCCTTCTACACATCTATGGAGCGATAGTGTATGTAGGATAACTTTAGTGTATGGGGATTACTGGTCGGCGCGGATTCGGCGGGCCATAGGGCCTGCTTCTGCGCTGTATCTCTAAACTAAACTAAAACTAAAGTTGTTAAATGATACACTTGGGCCTTTGACAAAATATCATGTTACCCCAATTTAGTTTTAAGCAGCACATACAATGCATGAAATAGCAGTGCAAATTAATTTAATGTAATTTACCTTTCGGACAGTAAACGGAGGTCATTTTGTCGTTTAGAATGAAGTTTGGGGTGAAGTGAATATACCGTCCCCTCTCGCCACACCCGCCATACTGCAGCGTGTATGGAGTATCTCCTTGTTTAAGATATGGTTCAGCAATGATTACACTCGCCTATGAAAGAAAATTGCACATTCCTAGGTGAAAGTCCCTCCACACTGCCAAGAGAGGAATTCAAGAGCATTTAATTGTCATATGCACGGAAACATAAATAAAACAAAAACAATATTAGTGCAAAACAAAGCAAAAGGGCAAGCAAGACACTTTGTAGTTTAGAATGTAGTTGCTGTTTGTACTGTTCCATAGCCTAGTAGTTAGGAAGAATCTGTTCCTGAACCTGGAGGTCACCATTGGCAGACTCCTAACACCTTCTTCCCGATGGCAGGAGTGAAATGAGGTGCGGATCTTTGTAATGCTGGCTGCCTTTTTGAGGCAATACCTCCTTTAGATCACTTCAATGGAAGGCAGCTCAGTACCCAAGACGGACCGGGCTGTGTCCACCACTGTTAGTAATCTCCTTGTAAATTGTGAATTTTAATATGCTATACTTGAGAACTTATGGCCCTGTCCCACGGTACGAGTTCATTCCAAGAGCTCTCTCGAGTTTGCCATGATTCGAACTCGGAGATTTACGGTAATGGCCGCTCGTTGGTACTCTGGGCTCTCATTTTTCATGTTGAAAAATCTTCATGAGTCTTCCCGAGCTTACCTGCCATTAACGAGTCTTCCCGAGTACCTGACATTAGCGTTACGAGCCGCTAAGAGACGTCTCCGAGGTCCGATGCACCAGCTACGTTCATTCTCCGTGCTTACCACGAGTTTGATTTTTTTTTAAACTCGGGAGAGCTCTTGGAATGAACTCGTACCATGGGGCAGGGCTACTAGTGTAAGTGTATTGAGAGATCTGGGGTCAATCTTGCTTTCATTTCCCTCATCTCTGCCTGACTCCTATTTGCCCCAGTTACCCCATACTCCAAGTCTTTCCAGACTCCATTCTGTCAATGTTCCTTGTGCTTGAACAATTCCCCATTGTCCTTTTGGGCCAGGTTCACATTCCTGCAAGGTTCAATCCTGACTTCCTGTCTGTACGGAATTTGCTCCTTCTCCAGCAAGGATTTCCTGAGGGTGCTTCGGTTTCCTCTCACATCTCAAAAATGATTTCCGTTTGTAGTATTAATTCACCTCTGCAAATTGTCCCCTAACGTGTAGGGAAAGTGGTCTGAAGAAGGGACTTGACTCGAAACATCACCTATTCCTTTTCTCCAGAATTGATTTTTGTGTCTATCTTTGGGAGAACATAGAACTTGTATGAATGAGTGGTCGATGGTCGGTGCGGACTCGGTGGGCTGAAGGCCTGTTTTCATGCTATATCTCTAAACTAACCTAACTATACTTGTTCATTTTCAAAAATAAGTTCAATTTTTTATTGTGTATAGGGAATTACCTTGACTCTCATTGAGAGACTATTAACTAGGGTGACACAGTGGAGTAGTGGTGATTGCTGCCTAACTGCGCCAGAGATCCGAGTTTGATCCTGACCAAGGGTACTGTGTGTATGGAGTGCTCGGAGTTCTCCCTGTGACTGCGTGGGGTTTCTCTGCGTCCTCTGGTTTCCTCCCACATTCCAAAGACGTGCAGGTTTGTAGCTGAATTGGATTCTATAAATGGCCCCGTGTGTGTAGGATAGATGTAGTGTGAATGCTTGTCGACGTGGACACAGTGGCTCGAAAGGCCTGTTTCCACACGGTATCTCTAAAACTAAACGGTTAGGGAGATATTACTTGTAAGAATATCTAGGCAAGTTGCTATTCGGCCACATTTATCCTCAATCTCCTCAGCTCCATCACTCGATCATCAACATAACACTCACAACGTACAATGGGCTTTTTAGGCGGTGTCGCTGGTGGAAAGCGACTAATATTAATTTAATATTAATATTTGCTCTTACCTTCTCGTATGACTCAGTAGTTGGTCTCTGAACCACGTTCGAGTTCAGTGCCCAGGTAGCAGGTAGCACGATCTTTACATCTGAGTAGTAAAGTTGATGTTTTGTAGCTTGGGAGAGGTAGTTTGAGGCTTGAGTCATCATCTCCTGCAAAGTAAATTCAGGATTAAAAGATAATTCTTGGCTTTTAATCACCTGGCGGGCAGGGTAAGAATGCGACAATGCGCCATTAACTCACATTAAATCCAAAACACACGCAAGATGAATAACCTACAACGAACAAAACAGCAGAAATTAGATCGCTTCAGACATCACCTCACCTTAATGTTTTCAATGAGCTTGTTGTTATATTGGATGTTGGGATTTATTGCAATAACAATGTTTCGATACCCATTGTTGACCAGTGTAACTCTGGAGCAGTTCAGAACACAGACATTCAGGAGACACTGCAACACGAAGCCCAGGATTCTGTGAAACATCCTCATTGCTCTGAAACTCACTCTGCTCAACAATACTTCATACAAAGCAAGAAATAGGTTCTCTAGTGCCACCCATTTCCTGGGAGTGAACAGAAAAGTGGTTGGTGATGGCTGTACGATGTGGTGAGGAACTGGGTGAGAAATTCCAGCCCACTGCAAATATTCCTTTGTTCAGCATGTGCAAGGCCAGTATTTTACAATGATCTTGCCCAGAGTTGGGGAATTGAGGACCAGAGGACATAGGTTTAAGGTGAAGGGGAAAATATTTAATAGGAATCTATGGGATAACTTTTTCACACAAAAGATGGTGGGTGTAAAGAATGGGCTGCCAGTCGAGGTAGTTGAGACAGGGACTATCCCAACGCTTATGAAACTGTTAGACAGGTACATGGATAGGACAGATAAAAATGCCGTCAGAGATAGTAAGACTGGTGGGAGAACTGGGAAGGGGGAGGGATGGAGAGAGAGGGAAAGCAAGGGTTACTTGAGAAGTCAATGTTCATACTGCTGGGGTGTAAGCTGCCCAAGCGAATTATGTGGTGCTGTTCTTCCATTTAGTGCTGGGCCTGACTCTGACAATGGAGGAGGCCCAGGGCAGAAAGGTCAGTGTGGGAATGGGAGGGGGAGTTAAAGTGTTTAGCAACTGGGAGATCAGGTAGGTCTTGGCGGACTGAGCAGGAGCTGATCAATGAAATGATCACTGAGCCTGCACTTGGTCTCACCGATATATAGGAATCCACACCTGGAACAGCGGATACAGTAGATGAGGTTGGAGGAGGTGCACATGAACCTCTGCTTCACTAGAAAAGACTGTCAGGGTCTTTGAATGGAGTCGAGGGGGGAGGAATATGGGGACAGGTGTTGAATCTCCTGCGGTTGCAGGGGAAAGTACCTGGGGAGAGGACGGTGTGGGTGAGAAGGGATACGTTGACCTGGCAGTTGTGGAGGGAATGATCCCTGCGGGAAGCAGAAAGAGGTGGAGATGGGAAAATGTGGCTAGTAGTGGGATTCCATTAGAGGTGGCGAAATGTCGGAGGATTATGTGCTGTATGCGACGGCTGATGGGGTGGAAGGTGAGGATAGGTGGACTGTCCCTGTTACGACTGGGGGGGAGGGGGAGTAAGAGCTGAGCTGCAGGATATCAAGGAGACCCTAGTGAGGACCACATCTATATCTATAAGGAAACCCTTGCATACCCAATCTCTCCTTCCCTCCTCCTGCCCAGTTCTCCGACCAGTCTTACTCTCTCTGACTACATTATCTCTGTGTGTTTGCTTTGCTGTTACCTTCCCCCAGCTAACAATGATCTATTCTACATTTCCCTTGATCTTCATTCCCTTTGTCCTGTTTTCACACCTTACACTTTACACTATGATACACCCTCTCTCCTGACATCAGTCTGAAGAAGTCTCGACCCGAAACGTCACCCATTCCTTCTCTCCAACGGTGCTGCATGGCCTGCTGAGTTACTCCAGCACTTTGTGTCTATCTCCGGTTTAAACCAGCATCTGCAGTTCTTTCCTACACAGGTACATGGATAGGCCAGGTTTGGGGGGATATGGATCAAACGCAGGCAGGTGGGACTCGTGTAGTCGGGACATGTTGGCCGGTGTGGGCAAGTTGGTCCGAGGGGCCTGTTTCCCCGCTGTATGACACTGTGACTTATATATTACCCATCTCCAATTGCCCTTGAGAAGACTGATAAAAAAATCGTTCCAACTATAAAACTGAAATAATTTAATGCAAAGTTGTAATGTGATTTAGTTCAATCTGAAATTTAAAACAAATATTAGATTAGAAAAAGACACAAAGTGCTGGAGTAACTCAACGGTCAAACAGCATCTCTGGAGAGGGTACACAAAAAGCTGGAGAAACTCAGCGGGTGCAGCAGCATCTCTGGAGAACATGGATAGGTGACATTTTGCTTCAGGACCCTTCTTTGTGGACTAAAGGCCTATTCCAGAACTGTACTCTTCTACGTTCTCTGTTAATTCCCACTGTGTTCCTTTTTCACCTCCACCAGTCCGTCCAGGTATGTCTCTCCTTTTGTTCACCTTTTCCATACTTTCCTCTCCCTGCCCCCCATATGTTTCTTAGACATACCGGCCTGCAACACCTGGTTCCATCTGCCCATCATCCTAATACCTATCTAAAGGTCGGGAGCGCTGCAAGCCGGCAGCCCTGTCGGCAGCGTGACCGTTTTTTTCCAACTTTTTTTGTTTTTTTAGTATGTTTTAATGTATGATTTTAATGTTTCTTTGTGTGTCTTGTGTGGGGGGGGGTTTGGTGGGGGGGGGGGTAAGGGGGTGGTGTGGGGGGGGGGGGTAAGGGGGTGGTGTGGGGGGGGGGGTAAGGGGGAACCCGCATTGGTCGCCTTCTCCATGGAGAGGAGGAGGCGACTTTTTCCTTGTCGCCTCCCCCGTGGCCTAACAGCGAGGATCAGGCGGCCTTTCCCGGAGACGCGCCCGGGGCTTCAGCGGCGGGCGCAGCGCGGACTCTCGGCGTGGAGCGGAGGGGAGCACTCCGTTCGCTGGCCCGCGGCAGCCGGCAGCCTGAAGTCGTGGTCTGCAGAGCTCCAGCTGGCCCTGCAGTCTGCGGTGCTTCTAGCTGTGGCGCGAACTTTAAATCTCCAACCGCCGGCCTGCGGCCTACACCAGCCTGAAGCCGCGGTCTCCGGTCGGGAGGCAACGATTCTGGACTTACCTGGACTTTTTACCTTGTCTGCACATCTGGACGCCCGCAGCGACGGCTGTGGAGGGTTGAGGTCCCGATCACGGGACCTCAAATGGAGGAGGATTGGACAATTTTTGTGCCTTCCACCACAGTGATGAATGCTGTGGTGGATGTTTGTGTTAAATTTTGAATGTGTTTTTGTGTGTTCTTTATCATTGTACCGCTACTGGCAAATTCATTTCACTTGCACTTTATGTGCAATGTGACGAATAAAACTGATTGTATTGTATTTTTGTATAGGACTGAGGACTGAGTCTGAAGAAGAGTCGCAATCCGAAACATCAACTACCCATTACTCCAGAGATGCCACCTGACCCGCTGAGTTACTCCAGCACATTATGTAATTTTTTGTAGACCAGCATCTGCAGTTCCCAATGTCAACATTGGACTAGACATGAATTGGCTGTGGTAGACTGGGAATAAGACATGGCAGTAGACCATGTCTTATTCCCAGGGAATAAGACCATGGGTCACCATACTCTAGTTCTATGTTATCCCACTTGCACATCCTACACACTAGGGGCAATTTACAGAAGCCGATTAACCTACAAACCTGCACGTCTTTGGGGTGTGGGCGGAATCCTGGAGCACCCGCTGAAAACCGCACAGGGAGGTCACAGGGAGAACGTACAAACTCCGCACAGACAACATCTGTAGTCAGGATCGAACCTGGTTCTCTGGCGCTGTGAGGCAGCAGCTCTACCATTGCATCCTCCAGCAAAGACCACATGGTTTTCAGCAAATATATAAATCCTTAAGCTACCAAAACCCATGACAAACATGAAAACAGACGGTAAATACTTCTGTAGGACGCAAGCACAAAAAGATGAATGAAAATGAAGGGGGCTCCTTTTTAGTCTGAGACGTGTGATATTATAGCGAGGAATAAGGAAAGGGCAGAGAAATTAAACAAATATTTTGTAGCCACCTCCATGGAAGAGGTCCCAGAAATAGTAGGGAAACAATGTGGGGAGAGACAGTGGAGCAGAAAGAAAATGGACTTTGTGAAAGAAACATTTGGAAAAATTGGTTGCAGCTGGCCTTCATCTCAAGGGATTGAACGAGATACGCATGGAAAAATGGGTGCAATGGTTGTGGTGATCCAGAATTACATGGGTTATAAAATGGGTTATAAGAAGGCAGCAAACTTCACACTACTGTTTACAAAAAAGGAAGAGAGAAAACAAGGAACTGTAAATTGGTTGTCTGGAAATCAGAAAGGGAAGTGGTTTAGTAAATCTGGTTAGAGTTTGTTGAGGTTTTAAGTGGAGGGGTGAAGGGGAACCAGGCAGTGGTCTTGGTGGATTTTGACCATTAAAGTTCATTAGAGTTCATTAGAGAGCTTAGGGAAAGCAGGAGTTGGGAGTGTTGTAACTAGTGTGGCATCATAGTGGTCAGTGCTGGGGCTATATTCATGCCAGTGATTTGAGTATTGGAGTTATACAACAGGGAAACTGACCCTCTGACCCAACTTGTCCATGCCAACTATATCTATGCCAGTGATTTGAGTCATAGTTACACAACAGGGAAACAGTCCATTTAATCCGACTCATCCATGCTGACCAAGAGGACTATCTAAGCCCATCTTAATTGCCCGCGTTTGACCAGTTGGGGGCTATGGGTGAGTGGTGGAATAATGCGTTTGGGGACCAGCCCTCCCGTGTGACAGGGACCCAACGGGTCCCACTTGGTCTAGTATCCCTCTAAACCTTTCCTATCCATGAACGTATCCAAATGTCTTTTAACTATGTATTGTAATTTGAACCATCTCTAACGCCAAATTATTGTTAAATTTGGGTTTAGGACCAGGAGTTTATCCAAGTTTACTTATGGTAAATAGCAGGGTGAGAAATTGGAAAGATTTCAGAGGCTTCAGAGCAATGTAAACTGCATTAGATGCTTGGGTGAGATCATGATAGAAAATAGGGAAAGATAGATCAGTCATAATTGAATGGCGGAGCCATCTTGATGGACCAAATGGCCTAATTATGCTCCTATCACTTATGACACGCTGCATTTACTTAATTGTCTTCAATTCTACTGAATGCTTCAAGTCAACGATCATTCTTTTAAACGTGGAGCATTTAGTAAAGTAAGGTGTTCTATAAGGGGAAATTAAGTCATGTGCCCTCATCCAGTCCATGCTGAGGTTATGTTGGAAGAGTCAAGGTAAATATAGAGAGAGTGTTTGTTATTGAAGGAACGCTTCGCATTGTAGTAATGTTAGGGGTACTTTAATGAGGTTTGGGAAAGAACATAGAACATTGAGCGCAAGAAAAAGGTTTTTGGCCACAGTGTCTGTGCCGAACATGATGCTGACCATCTATAAGCTAACTGCACATAATCCATATCCCTCCATTTCCTGCATATCCACATGCCTGTTCAGAAATTTCTGAAATGCCGTTATCAGAACTGCCTCAACCAACACCCCAGACAGCGCATTCTAGGCACTCTCCACTGTGTTAAAACATTGCCCCGCACATCTTTAAACTTTGCCCCTCTCACTTTAACCTATGCTCTCGAGTATTTGATTTTTCCATCCCGGGAAAAGATTCTGATTGTCTGCTCCATCTCTTGTCTCTCATAATTTTGATGTACTTCTATCAAATCTCTCCGTAACCTCCAGCTCTCCAGAGAAAACAATCTATGGCTGTCCAACATTTCGCTGTAAATGGATCCTCGACTTCCTGACCAAGAGATCCCAATCAGTGAGGGTAGGGGATAAATTATCCTCGATGATAATCCTCAACACTGGTGCCCTGCAAGGATGTGTTAGTAGTGACCTTCTTTACGCCTTGTACACCCACCACTGTGCAGCCATGTCCAAATCTAATTCAATTTTCAAATACGCAGACGACGCCACCACTGTAGGCCGGATATAAAATGATGATGAAACTGAGTACAGGAAGGAGATAGAGAACCTTGTGTCCTGGTGTGGAGACAACAACCTTTCTCTCAAAGTCAGCAAGACAAAGGAGATAGTGATCGACTTCAGGAAGCGAAGCGGTGCGCATACCCCAGTTTGCATTGACAGTGCCAAAGTAGAGATGGTTGAAAACTTCAAATTCCTAGGAGTCAATATCACCAACAACTTCTCCTGGACCACCCATATTTAAGCAACGACTAAGAAAGCACACCAACGCCTCCATTTCCTTAGAAGGTTTAGGAGGTTTGGCATGTCTCTAACAACTCTCACCAAATTCTTTAGTTGCACCATAGAAAGCATTTTATTAGTATGCATCACAGCTAGGTTTGGGAACAGCTCCATGCAAGACCACAAGAAATTGCAGCGAATAGTGGACGCAACCCAGACCATCAAAAAAGCCAACCTCCATTCCATTGACTCTATTTACATCTCACGCTGCCACAGTATGGCCAGTAGCACAATCAAGGATGAGTCGCACCCTGGCCACTCCCTCTTCTCCCCTCTCCCATCAGGCTAAAGGTATAAAATGTTAAAGAAGGAACTGCAGATGCTGGAAAGTCGAGGCTACACAAAATGCTGGAGAAACTCAGCGGGTGCAGCAGCATTTATGGAGCGAAGGAGATAGGTAACGTTTCAAGCCGAAACCCTTCTAAAGGTATAGATGTGTGAAAACTCACACCACCAGATTCGGAGACACCAGTTTCTTCCCATCTGTTATCAGGCAACTGAATCATCCTAGCGAGTAATGCTAAACTACTATTTACCTCATTGGTGACCTTCGGACTATCCTTGGTCAGACCTTGCTGGTTTTACCTTGCACTAAACGTTATTCCCTTATCTATATAATTAAAAGTCTCATCTTGACCGCTTGCTGTTTGCGCTGTGCTTTGATTTTTTTTTAAAGCGCTACCACATATGGCTGTGATTTTTTGGCCATCTTTCTCAGAGTCCTCCTCTGATGATTTTTCCCATCGATGAAAAATAAAAGACATTAGTGTTAAAAAAAATCTTGAGAGTCTCTCTCCTGTCAATCACTGCCATGAAGGCCATGGCCCTTCCGGTGGGAGGGGGGAGGGACTATAAAATCCAGGAGTGTGGATGTGGCTCAGTCTGTCTGCCAGATGGCCAACGAGAGGTCACGACTCTCTGTCTGAGCTGGGAATCTACAGAACACTGTGAGTATGCAATGTACTTGAATAAATGATTTGTTAGTCCTTAATGAAAATGAAATAAGTTGTTTGCCCTGCCCTGTGCTTGAAACTGCAATGGCAATGGAAAGGAAGTGAAAATGCAATGAGCTGTTTGGCTTGGGACTGCCCTGTGGTGAAACTGCAATGGCAATGGAAATGAAGTGAAAACGCAATGAGCTGTTTGGCTTGGGCCTGCCCTGTGCTTGAAACTGCAATGGCAATTGAACTGAAGTGAAAATGCAATGAGCTGTTTGGCTTGTGCCTGCCTTGTGCTTGAAACTGCAGTGGCAATGGAAATGTAGTGAAAATGCAATTAGCTGTTTGGCTTGAGCCTGCCCTCTGCTTGAAAGTGCAATGGCAATGGAAATGAAATGAAAATGCAATCAGCTGTTTGGCTTGGCCTGCCCTGTGCTTGAAACTGCAATGCAATTGGAAATTAAATGAAATGAGTTGTTTGGCATGCCTGAAACCACTAATTTCAGCCCACAAGGCCCCTATTAACAGGGAAACCAGTCCCCTTTTCCCAAAATGCCCATTAGCCCAGGAGAAACATTTTGGCCCTAATGTCCAGAAAAAGTGCCTTTCACTGAGATTTCACTCTGTTTTTTTTAAAGAGCCCCTTCGGCCCATCAGGCCTGTAATAGCCCAGGAGCTCCTTCGGCCCATCAGTAAGTATTCCCCCTGCAAGTATTAAAGCTCACCCCAGTATTTTTCTCCCTCCCTTCATTTGCTTCCTGTGTGATCCAGGCCAGGATAGACTTTCCTCCTTCATTGCTATGATCTGCAGAAAAGGATGAAAAATGTCTAAAATTGATTCTGCACCCTCTCCCTCTTCTCTCTCACAGAGTCTCTCAGGCCCCTGCTCCACCCACCAGGCCTGAGTGACTGAGCTGCCAGGCCAAGAATCCCTTCAGTCCACAATGTCCATACTAGCCCTCTGGAAACCAGTCCCTTCGGCCCACAACACCCATACTAACACTCCAGAAAGCCTCCCCCCACTGGCCAGCAATATTGGAATTGGTGGAGAGGTGGAATATTGCTTTGGGGGACCAGCCCTCCCGTGATAACATGGGACCCAACAGGTCCCACTTAGTCTAGTCATGTATCTATACACTGTAAATACCACCTAATCTAGGTATCATTCTGGTAAAGATGGATATAAAATGCTGGAGTAACTCAGCGGGTCAGACAGCATCTCTGGAGAAAAAGGACAGGTGACATTTTGGGTCGGAACCCTTCTTCAGACTAATCATTCTGGTAAATCGCCTCTGCACGAGTTCTAACTCAGGTCTGTTACATTTATACCTACCTCAGGTATAAAAGGTATGAATGTTAAAAGGGTTCAGATTGCGGTATCAACTTTGCAAAAGGTAGTTGGTTTTCTTCCAAGAAAAGGGAACCAACATCTACAGGTGGTGGTGGTGATAGAAGTAAGTAAAAACAGGTTCTTGTGGCTACCCAACAATGCACTTTAAAACAGAAAACCATGAACCAGGTTCTGCAAGTTTCTTGCGAGGGAAATAAGTGAAATTTGTCTGCCCTTTCTCCAAACTCGTTCTCTTAATATTCTGACCAATTATACAATCTGTTTTTCATCTTTATAAACCTTTGCTCAGCTCTGCATCGTTTCGACCAGTGAATTGAAGGGCCTGTCCCACTTTCACGAACTAATTCACAACCTCTGCCGAGTTTGCCCTTGACTCATACTCGCAGCATAGTCGTCACGAGGTCATAGGAGATCGTAGGAAGGTCGTAGCAGGCCGTGATGCTAGTCGTAGCTACTCGTGGCATCAAGTAGGTTGCGGCGTTCTAGCCTGGTGAAAAATGTCCACGAGTAAAAAAGGTTGTGAATTAGGTTGTGTAATTGGGACAGGCCCTTTAACCCCTCCCGAGTCTCTACCATACAAGCTTATCAGTAGAGACAACAAAATTCTGGAGTAACTCAGCGGGTCAGGCAGCATCTCTGGAGAAATGGAATAGGTGTCATTTTGGGTTGAGAACCTTCTTCGAACTGAGTCAGGGGAGAGGGGAACAAGATATGAAAAGGTATAAAGAACAAATGAATGAAAGGTATGAAAAGAGCAAATCAAAACTTGCCAGATGATCAAGGATTGGTGGAGCTCACAATAATCCATTATTGGCTGTGGTGAAGGTGATAATGAGAGGATAAAACAGTGAAACTAAACAGGACGACAGTGAAACTAGTAGGACCACTAGGGTGGGGGAGGGACGGAGACAGCAGGACTAAACAGGACCAATCACCTGGAATGGGGAGGATTGCAGCAATTGGTGAACACTGCCCAGTCCATCCCTCTGCTCCACAACACTTCCCAGAGCCCAGCCATTCACTCTGAAGGTCTTGCCCTGGCTTGACAACCCAAGATTCAATACCTAGCATTTATCTGCTTTAATCTCCATCAACCATTCCTCAGCACACTTTCTCAGCTGATTAAGATCCTGCTGTAATTTTTGCTAACCACCTTTGCTTTCTACGATACCTCCCACTTTAGTGTCATCTGCAAACTTACTAATCATGCCTATTACATTCTCATCCAAATCATAGTCATAGAGTGATACAGTGTGGAAATAGGCTCTTTGGCCCAACTTGCCCATACCGGCCAACATGTACCAGTTACACTTGTCCCACCTGCCCACGTTAGGCCCATATCCCTCCATACCTGTTCTATCCTTGTATCTGTCTAACTGTTTCTTAAATGTTGGGATAGTCCCTGTCTCAACTACCGCCTCTGGCAGCTTGTTCCTTACACCCCACCACCTTTAGTGTGAAAACGTTACCCCTCAAATTCCAGACTATAGGTGCTGCCTGTGTGGAATTTGTATGTTCTTCCTGTGATCCTAGGGGTTTTTTCTTCCAAACTCCAAATACTTACAGGTTTGTAGGTTAATTGCCTTCTATAAATTGCCTGCATGCGTAGGATGCGAAACTGAGATAACACGAGTGTACGGGTGATCGTTGTTCGGTGTGGACTCGGTGGGATGAAGGGCCTGTTTTCACACTGTATTTCTAAACTAAACTCTGAGTGAAAATATTTTTTCCACATTTCCCCTCCAAACCCCCTTTCAGTTAGTTGAATCTATACCGCCTGTTTTACAGACACACAAGAAATTGCAGATGCTGGTTTACAAAAAAAAGATACAAAGTGCTGGAGTAACTCAGCGGGTCAGGCAGCATCTTTTGGAGAACATGGATTGGTGAGGCTTCGGGCTGGGACTCTTCCTCAGACTGATTGTGGTGGGGGCTAGCTGCGGGTAGAAAGCAAAAGGGGAGGAGGGGAAGGACAAGGCCTGATGTGATAGATGGATACAGCTGCAGGACTTCGAAGAAAGACAATTTCTTGCCTATTTACTCCACTTGGATCCTCATGTTTATAGGCCTCACTTGAATTAGATAGAGCTCTAGGGGCTAGTGGATTGAAGGGATATGGGGAGAAGGCTGGCACGGGTTATTGATTGGGGACGATCAGCCATGATTGCAATGAATGGCGGTGCTGGCTAGAAGGGCCGAATGGCCTCCTCATGCACCTATTTTCTATGTTTCTATGAATCTCTCCACGGCCTCATTTGATTCAAGGCAAACATCTCTAGGCTCTAAACATTTCCTAATGCTCCAATTTTCTGGATCTGGAAGCATCTTCATGAAGTCTAAAGAAGTGTCTCGATCCGAAACGTCACCTATCCATGTTCTCCAGAGATGCTGTCTGACCCGCTGAGATACTCCAGCGCTTTGAGTCCTTTAGCATCTTCGTAAATCTCCTAAGCTTTTTAGACTTTAGAGATACAGCGTGGAAACTGGCTCTTAGGCCTAGTGAGTAGAGGCGCTTTACCAAACTAGTAGAGGTGCTTTCGATAAAGTTGCATTCAGGGAGATTCATCACCGGGTTAGAGAGCCCTTCTTAGTTTAGTCTAGATTAGAGATACACTATGGAAACAAGTCTTTTGTTCCACCTTCACCGCCGACAAGCGACCCCTGTACTTACAGTAGTCTATCCTATACACCAGGGACAATTTTACAGAAGCCAATTAACCTACAAACCTGCACATCTTTGGGATGTGGGAGGAAACCGGAACACCAGGAGAAAACCCACATGGTCACAGAGAGAATGTGCAAAGTCCGTACAGACAGCGCCCGTAGTCAGGTTCGAACCTGTGTCTCTGGTGCTGTGAGGCAGCAGCTCTACCGCTGTGCCACCTTGCCGCCCGTGTCCAGCATAGTTGCATTTCTCGTATAATGCAGTGACCAGAACTGTACGCAACCCTCAAACTGTGGCCCAACAAGTGTTGCCCACAAGACAGGAAACATGAAAATAAACTGTAAGAACTTCTGCAATTATTTAACAAGGAAAAGAGTTGGAAAGGCAAATGTACAGATGCCCACACAGGTGGGGGAATTTACAAGGAAATAACCATGTCTTGTGTGATGACGGGGAGTTAAAGTGCTGAGCAACCAGGAGATCAGTATTAAACCAGCTTTTCTCCAGATAGCAGGCTGTAGCTATTTGGCTTCTTCAGTGATCAATGCTTGGACCACAGTTGTCAGATTTATATGTGTGCTGCCAGTACAAACCCAGGTGAGATTATGAGTAGGGAGGAGGATTAAGAGAGACTTCAAGGGGAAATGGACAAGTTGAGTACTTGGCAAAACGAGGCAGATGCAATACAACGTGGCACAATGCACTGGTGCATATAATAGAAATGCAAAGTTTTTCAAGAGTACAGAGAAGGTTCACCAGACTGATTCCTGGGATGGCACGACTTCCATATGAAGAAAGACTGGATAGACTTGGCTTGTACTCGCTGGAATTTAGAAGATTGAGGGGTGATCTCATAGAGACTTACAAAATTCTTAAGCGGTTGGACAGGCTAGATGCAGGATGATTGTTCCCGATGTTGGGGAAGTCCAGGACAAGGGGTCACAGTTTAAGGATAAGGGGGAAGTCTTTTAGGACCGAGATGAGAAAATCGTTTTTCACACAGAGAGTGGTGAATCTGTGGAATTCTCTGCCACAGAAGGTAGTTGAGGCCAGTTCGTTAGCCATATTTAAGAGGGAGTTGGATGTGGCCCTTGTGGCTGAAGGGATCAGGGGGTATGGAGAGAAGGCAGGTACGGGATACTGAGTTGGATGATCAGCCATGATCATATTGAATGGTGGTGCAGGCTCGAAGGGCCAAATGGCCTGCTCCTGCACCTAATTTCTATGTTTCTATGTTTCTATGTTTAGTTTAGTTTTTGTACGAAGTTAGAGTGAAATGTTTTTTGTCGTGCGCTATACAGTCAGCGAAAAGACTATACATGATTATATTCAAGCCATCCACAGTGTACAGACATGAGATTAAGTGAATGATGTTTAATGCAAGATAAAGTCCAATAAAGACCGATACTAGATAGTCCGATGGTCTCTAATGAGTAGATGGTAGGTCAGGACTGCTCTCTAGCTGTTGATAGGATGGTATAGTTGCCTAATAACAGCTGGGAAGAAACTGTCCCTGAATCTGGATGATTTCATTTTCATACTTCTGTGCCTCTTGCCTGATGGGAGAGGGGAGAAGAGGGAGTGACTGGGGTGAGACTCGTCCTTGATTATGCTGCTGGCCTTGGCGAGGCAGTGTGAAGTGTATATGGCGTCTATGTAAAAGAGGTTGATTTGCGTGATGGTCTGGGCTACATCCACAACTCTGGGATTTCTTACGGTTTTGGATGGACCTGGATACTAATCACTGAAAGCCAGCACAACATGCAGTTAAGAAATCAAGAAGTATGCTTGTCTCAGTTACAAGATTATTGATTATTGCACTGGGAGTAAGTGTGCCTTACTATAATTATACAGGGCATTGGTGAGAGAATCTGGAATATTGTGTACAGCAAAAAAAAAAATCAAACTACCGGAGAAATAAGGAACTGCAGATGCTGGTTTACCAAGGAAAGCCACAAAATGCTGGAGTAACTCAGGTCAGGCAGCATTTGTGGAAAGAAATGGACAAACAACGTTTCGAGACAGGAGCCTTCTTCAGACTGATGAAGGTGAGTGAAGATAGTGGTAGAAAGGGGAGGGGAGAAGGGATGGGGCAAGACCAGGCAGGTGGCTGGTGGATTCAGGTAAGGAAGGGTTGATGGGCAGATGAGTCAGGTGGGGGGGAGGGGATGATGATTTTAACTAAGACTGAAGGTGAAAAATGGGCAAGACAATGGACATGGGCAGCACAGTGGCGCAGAGGTAGAGTTGCAGCCTTCCAGCGCCAGAGACCCGGGTCAAATCCTGACTATGGGTGCTGTCTTTACGGAGTTTGTACGTTCTCCCTGTGACACAGAAACGTAGAAATATTGAAAATAGGTGCAGGAGTAGGCCATTTGGCCCTTCGAGCCAGCTCCGCCATTCAATATGATCATGGCTGATCATCCAAAATCAGTGACGTGCGTGGGTTTTCTCCGAGGTTTTTGGCTTCCTCCCACACTCCAGGCTTGTAGGTTAATTGGCTTGGCGTAAATGTAAAATTGTCCCTAGTGTGTATAGTGCAGTGTTAATGTGTGGGGATCGTTGGTCAGAGCGGTGTCAGTGGGCTGAAGGACCTGTTTCCGCGCTGTATCTCAAAACTAAACTAAAGCTAAAAGGGTGCAAATGGTAAAAGGAGGTGGGGAGTGAAATATAGATCCAAAGGGAGGGATGGTGGGTGTAAGGGGATGGGGGAGGGTGGGAGGAAGGTTGGGGGGGAGGGGGAGAACAATGGGGGTAGGGAGGGGAGATGATAAGTGGAGGAGGGCAAAGAAGCGAGGTGAAAGGTGGGAGGAGTGGTAAGCAAGGTACGCAAGGGCAGAGAAAGGTGGGTAGGTGAGGAGGGGGGGGGGGGGGGGGGGAGGGGGGGATAGGTGGGTTTGCCTGAGATTGGAGAATTCAATGTTCATGCCATTAGTTTGTAGGCTCCTCAGGAGGAATGAGGTGCTGGTCTTCCCGTTTGCAGGTGGGCTCATTCTCTCAATGGAGAAAAAGGTTGATATGGGAATGGGAATGGGAAGGGGAATTCGAATGACCTCCTTCTTATGCATAGTTTTGGTCTCCTTACCCACAAAAGAGCCTTGGCATGCAGGGAGTACAATGAAAGATTCAGGGAATGCAGATAGATGCAAAAAGCTGGAGTAACTCAACGGATCAGACAGCATCTGTGGAGAAAAGGAATAGGTGATGTTTCAGTTCGAAACCCTTCTTCATGCAATGAAGATTCAGGGAAGGCAGATTTTGCATATTAGGAAAGATTGAAGATCTGAGATATGGATTCTCCAGAGATGAGAGGTATGAGACTCCAGACACAGCAGCCGAGTTCTGTCATTGCACTCTCGGGGGATTTCAAACCTACACACACTTCTATTCCATGCCTTGATAAAGGAAAGTATTCTGTGTAACAGGCAGCATCTGTGGAGAAAAGAAATGTACGACGTTTTGGGTCGAGACCCTTCTTTACACTGAGAGTCAAGGGACAGGGAGTCTAGAAATATAAATATCTCTAGAGGGAGCCTATATATCTCTAGACTCCCTCTCCCCCTGACTCTCAGTCTGAAGAAGAGTCTTGACCTGAAACGTCACCCATTCCTTTTCTCCAGAGATGCTGTAGATTCAGGGTTAGTTCCTGTGGATTGGAGTGTAGTGAATGTTATCCCACTTTTCAAGAAAGGAGCGAGTGAGAAAATGGGGAATTATAGACCAGTTAGCCTGACATCGGTGGTGGGGAGGATGCTGGAGTCAATTATTAAAGAAGTAATACCGGCGCATTTGGATAGCACTAAAAGGATTGTTCCAAGTCTGCATGGATTTATGAAGGGGAAATCCTGCTTGATTAATCTTCTGGTATTGTTTGAGGATGTGACAAGTAATATGGATGAAGGAGAACCTGTGGATGTACTGTATCTGGACTTTCAGAAAGCCTTTGATAAGGTCCCACACAGGAGATTGGTGGGCAATATTAGAGCACATGGCATTGGGGGTAGGGTATTGACATGGATAGAGAATTGGTTGGCAGACAGGAAGCAAAATGTAGTTATAAATGTGTCCCTGTCAGAATGGTAGGCAGTGGCGAGTGGAATGCCGCAAGGCTCGGTGCTGGGGCCGCAACTAATTACAGTATATATTCATGATTTAGATGATGGAATTAAAAGTAACACTAGAAAACTTGTTGATGACACAAAGCTGGGCGGCAGTGTGAACTACGAAGACGATGCTAGGAGGTTGCAGGGTGACTTGGACAGGTTGACTGAGTGGGCAGATGCTTGGCAGATGCAGTAGATAAATGTGAGGTTAACCACTTTGGCGGCAAGAACAAGGAGGCAGATTATTATGTGCAGTTTTGCTCTCCTAATTTGTAGACGGACATCCTTGCTATTGATCCCGGGATGGCGGGACTGTCATATGAGGAAAGATTGGAAAGAATGGGCCTGTATTCACTGAAATTTAGAAGGATGAGAGGAAATCTTATAGAAACGTATAAAATTATATATGGCCTGGACAAGCTAGATGCAGGAAAAATGTCCCCAATTTTGGGTGAGTTCAGAACCAGGGGCCACAATCTAAGAGTAAAGGGGAAGCCATTTAAAACTGAGATGAGAAAAAACCTTTTTCACCCAGAGAGTTGTGAATTTGTGGAATTCTCTGCCACAGAAGGCAGTGGAGGCCAATTCACTGGATGAATTAAAAAGAGTTAGATAAAAGAGAGTTACATCCAGGGGGCGCCGCACGATGGCAGCCTCGCCGACAGTCTGTCTGTCTTTGTCTTTTTTTTGTGTTATTTTTAGTGTGTTTTAAAAGTTTGTGTTAACGTTCTCTGGTTTCTTTTACATTGGGAGTGGGGGAAGGGGTCAGGGGGAACTTTTCTCTCAATCTCTTATCTTGCCGGAGATGCGATTGTTTTCCGGATCGTATCTCCGGTCCCTCTGCGGCCTAACATCATGGAGCTGGAGGCCTTGCTCGCTACTGACTTTGAGCCCCACCGCGGGGACGTGGAGTTACCATCGGAGCCGATCCCTTGCCTGGGATCGAAGCTCCAACCGCGGCCTGCGGATTTCACCATCGAGGAGCTCGCAGTCGAGACCGATGTCGGGAAGCTCCAAACGAGGTAGGAGGTTGCGACCAGCCCCGACCCGGGGTCCGATCGCCTGGCGCGGGGGAGCTGAGATTCCCCAACCCCCGATGCAGGAGCTTGATTGCCCCGACACAGAGGGCCCGACCGCCGGCTACGGGAGCCAAGATCACCCTGTCAACGGAAGGCTCGAGGCCCCTGACCACGGGAGAACCAAGAAGGTAAGAGATTGAACCATTTTTCGCTTTCCATCATAGTGAGGAATATGGAGGTGTCACTGTGGTGGATGTTTATGTTAAAATGTATTTTGTGTTTTCTGTTGCTTTTTATTGGGATGACTGTATGGCAAATGAAATTCCTTGTTTGTTGCAAAACATACTTGGCTAATAAAGTATGATTATGATGATACTTGAAAAATTAATTAAACAGATAAACAGAAAATTTTGTGTAAGGAAGGAATGCTGGTTTACATCAAAGATTGACACGAATGCTGGAGTAACTCACCGGGGCAGTCAGCATAGAAACAAAGGAAATAGGTGCAGGAGGAGCCCATTTGGCCCTTCGAGCCAGCACCGCCAGTCATTGTGATCATGGCTGATCATGCACAATCAGTAACCCGTGCCTGCCTTCTCCCCATACCCCTTGGTTCCACTAGCCCCTAGAGCTCTAATCATTGTGGATGATCAGCCATGATCACATTGAATGATGGTGCTGGCTCAAAGGGCCGAATGGCATACTCCTACCCCTTTTGTCTATTGTTTACAGAATGTTTACCTGACCATCAAACATATAACTATGTTTACACATCTGTTGTGCTCCTGCAAGTTGGAATTTCATTGTCCCTTTTTGGGACATATGAGAATAAAACATTTGACTATCTCGAGACTGGATCCACATACAGTATGCTGAGCCCTGAGTTGTCAGAATTTCAACTCGATCCTCTGCCTTTTTTCCAAACGTTAGTGAATCTCCCCTCTGTTCCAGTGGGGGGTCCCACCATTGCTGGCAGCGGCATGATGCTCCACATGATGGATGATGAGATCTCCACACATGCCGGGCATGTCCTGCTCTCCACCACCTATAACCCCAAGACTGATTCAGACCAAAATAAACACAAGGATATCAACAGCATTTTCCATGACTATCCTGATAAGCTCTTGTGCTGTATCCTGGTACAGCTCTTGTCATGGCAAAGCTTTTCACTGTACCTCAGTACACTTGACAATAAACTAAACTGAACTAGAACTCTGTTCATCTGGCATAGTGGGTGAGTGCACTTTTTTCGTTTAGTTTGGAGATAGCCCCAGCTATTATCAGGCAACTGAACCATCCAACCAACAACCAGAGAGCAGTCCTGAACTACTATCTAGCTCATTGGAGAACCTCGGACTATCTTTAATTGGACTTTATTGGACTTTATCTTGCACTAAACATTATTCCCTTTATCATGTATCTGCACACCGTGGATGGCTCGATTGTAGTCATGTATTGTCCTTCTGCTGACTGGTTGGCATGCAACAAAAGCTTTTCACTATACATCGGTACAGGTGACAATAAACTAAACTAAACTACAGTGTGGATACAGACCCTTCGGCCCACCAAGTCCACGCTGACCACCCATCATGATCACCCAAACACTAGTTCTATCCTACACCCTAGGGACAATTTACAGAAACCAATTAACCTACAAACCTGCATATCTGCAGAATGTGGGAGGAAACCGGAGCACCCGGAGGAAACCCACAAAGTCACAGGGAGAACGTATAAACATCACACACAGGCAGCACCCGAGGTCAGGATTGAACCTGGGTCTCTGGCGCAGTGAGGCAGCAACTCTGCCGCTACGCCACTATGCCAACTTTACTGTTTGTAAAAATAATGGACGGCACTGTGGCACAGCTGGTGGAGCAGCTGCCCCTCACAGCACTAAAGCTGTGTCCCTACCAGTCACGCCACTGTGAAATCATTGTTAATGCTTGGTGACATTGTCATGGCAAGAGTCCAGGAGACAGCTGGTGTTTGTATGAGAAAACCCTCCAGGATTTTCTTTTCAATGTAAAGCCATTTATGCTCAGCACTAATTTTTGATTTTATTTCGGAGTCACGTGAGTGACTTCGTGAAGACCCCGCCAGCATGCATGCGCGACATATCGTCGCGCGCATTTGCCTCGACAAGCTTGGGGGGGGAGTGCGCTCTCTCCACCAGCTCCTTCAAAAGGCCGTCAGGTAAGTCCACTAACCTTAACTTCCAACAGGATGGACACCAAAGGGAAACGGAAGGCGACACTCTCCAAGAGCCGCGGGGCATCAACCAGCCAGCGGCCTCTTTCACCGGAGCTGCGAGCACCACCGGCAGCATCCGGGCGGTCGGGGGGAAGAGTGCGGAAGTCGGGCGCTTCCGTTACACCAGCGCCCGACTTATCACCTGAATGGCTGACCGCACAGGAGCTGGATATTGCCGACCCAGACTTCGTGCACCCATCCCCCAGGAAGCGGGGGACCAGACAGGTACGTGGACAGCGACCTCACCCCGGGTTGCAGTGGATCCACGGGGACCGGGCCGGGGAACGGCTGCGCTACAGGGGAGCCCAGCAGCCGCCACACGCCACGTACAGCTGCCAGGGATATCTGCCGTAGGGCAGTCTGGCAGAGCTACTGCTGCGTTGAGCAGCCCTGCAGGAGCAGGTGCTGCTGCCATAACACCTCGTCAGGCTGCGGTCAAGGGCGTTGGTGGCAGCAGTAGACGGTCGGTTAGCTTAGCTCTGGCAGCTGCCGACCATGCACCTCCATGCAGAACATTGGGCGACAGTGGAGGCAAGCCTGCACGGACTCCGTGGAGCCAGGTTCCGGGGGCCGGCGCCGATTCATCTCCACTGCCTTCCTATCAGGCAGGTGGGCCGCCACAGTCTGCTCGAAGGCCGACTAGCGGAGAGTCCGTGCGGGAGTCGTATGAGCCTACAGGGGCGGTAGGCCACGACAACCTGCCTTCGGACCCTAGTCTGCATCTCACGGAGGTGTGGTCCATTGGCGGAAGCCCCAGAGAATTTGCAGGGCCTCGGCTTGTCCGCCGCGAGTAGCGGGGACGGTCGCATTGAGCGGTTGGAGCTCCTGATGGAGCAACTCCTCCAGCGGGACAGGGACTGGGATGAACGGGATTCGCGGGCCTCTACTAGCCACGCTAGGAGCCCACTCAGCCTCTCGTCTTCTCCAGCCAGGAGTGCCAGCAGTTGTCCGGCCGCTGCCTTCGAGGACGACCCGGGACTGCCGGAGACCGCAGAGCCAGAGCACGATGAGGACATGCTGGACGTGGTGGGCAAATTTGCCACGGCCTCACAATCTGGGGAGCCCCTGCACCACAAACTGGCGGGCACCATTAATTACCTGACCACTCACCAGCTTCAGGGTCAGGTACTTAATGAGACCATGGAAAAATTCAAACCACCTGAGAACTGCATCAATCTCAGTGTTCCTACGGTTAATGCCCAGATCTGGGGACACTTGAGCACGACCACCAAGATGCAGGACGTCCGTCTCCAGCGCATCCTGAAGCTCCTCTCGACGGGCATTACGGCGTATGCCAGGACCCTCGATGGGGATAATGTGTCCAGCGAGCAGCAGGATGCCCTGGCACTTCTATGCAACGCCCAGTTTGAAATCAACTGCCTGCGCAAGAGCTCCATCCGGCCCACTCTCAACCCGAAATTTGCGGGGTTGTGCCGTCCCTCCACCGCTCCACCACCTCATCAACTGTTTGGGAAAGATCTCTCCAAGCAAGTCAAAGAACTCGATGAGGAGGCCAAAACTGTGGGCCTTATGAAACCTCCTCCGGCTAAAGCCCACCCATATCACCATCCACGACCACACACTACTTGGAAGCAGCGCCAGCCGGATAGGACACCAAGGACCTATCTCCCTCCACTTCCCCAATCACAGCGGCCTTTTTTAGGGCAAGGCCTGCAGCGGCCCGCATGGAAGATGCGGCCGCCATCCCGACAACCACCGCAACATCCCCCCAAAACGCCATACGCCAGGACCCGCCGCTAACTATGGAGGTAAGGGGGTCTGGTTCCTCCCAGGCAGTAGCACTTCTTCCTGCACAAGTCGGGGGACGGTTGCGGGCATTTAGGGGAGCTTGGGATACTATCACCACTGAAGCGCTTATTCTACAAAGTGTTCAAGGTTATGTCATAGAATTCATTGATGGTCAACTTCCCCCTACCCAGCATGTACCTCACCGAAAATTTACACTCTCTCACAATGAGATTGAGGCAGGACATGCTGAAATCTTACGGCTCGCAGCCAAAGGGGTGATTGGCAAAACGACGCACGAACCCCTTGAGTTTGTGTCCAACATCTTCACAAAAACCAAAAAAGATGGGGGGTGTCGGATTATCAAAGACCTAACCGAGTTGAACACTTTTGTACAATATACCCACTTTAAATTGGATACCTTCGAAACAGCTAAGCAGATGCTTTACCCGGGGTACTTTATGGCCTGTATCGATTTAAAAGATGCATACTATACAGTTTCCCATCACTGAATCGCACAGAAAGTTTCTGAAATTTGTCTGGAAGGGACAGCTGTGGCAATACAAAGCGTTACCTAATGGGCTCACCACAGCCCCCAGACTATTTACCAAATTAATGAAACCTATATTGGCCCTCCTCCGACAACAAAATTATATCGTCATGGCGTATTTAGATGATATCCTTATCGTGGGTCAGACCCTCCAATTGGCTATACAGGCAGTTACAGCAACCAAATCTTTATTTGAGAAGCTAGGGTTTGTAACCCATCCAGACAAATCCAAACAGCACCCCTCTCAAATTATGGATTACCTGGGTTTCACCCTTGACACAACCTTAATGCTGATCACTATCCCACCCAACAAAGCTATCGCCATAAAAGAAGCGTGCCACAGCCTTGCTTGCGCCAGGGTTCCGACTATCCGGCAAACAGCAAAGGTGATTGGGAAGCTGGTAGCTACATTCTCAGCTGCGCAATTCGGCCCGTTGCATTACCAACATCTACAAAGAACAAAGATCGCAGCATTAAAAGCAAATGCTGGGCACTTTGATCGACCAATCCGGTTGCCACAACAGGCTAGAGCCGAGCTACAATGGTGGATTGACAATATTAGTGAGTGTCACAGACCCATCATTGTTAGCAACCCATCCGTCGTGCTACAGACTGACGCAAGCGCACAAGGCTGGGGTGCAACTGACACCATGTCCAGTTGTGGTGGCAGATGGGACTCTCATGAGTCTACCCTCCTCCAGTCACAAGTAATAAATTATCTGGAGATGTTAGGGGTTTTCCATGGACTACGGGCTTACTGTACTCACTCATGGGACTTACATGTCCGCCTCCAAATAGATAACACAACGGAGGTGGCTTATATCAATCATATGGGTGGTATCAGGTCGTTATCTTGTGATGTATTGGCAAACACAATTTGGCACTGGTGCATCGAGAGAAATATTTGGATTACAGCGACCTATTTGCCAGGGAAGCTCAATACAGTGGCGGACACCAGGTCACGAGTGTTCAATGACAACATCGAGTGGATGTTGAACCCCCAAATTTTTGCTGATATTATAGCTCACTATGGGACACCAGATATTGACCTCTTTGCGTCCAGGTTGAACCATCAGATACCAACGTATGTGTCTTGGGAACCAGACCCTGGGGCAGTAGCTATGGATGCTTTTTCTATCCATTGGGGGAAATGGTTTTGCTACGCATTTCCCCCATTCTGCCTCATCAGTCGAGTATTGCAGAAAATTAAACTGGATTCTGCAGCTGGCATTTTGATCATTCCCGACTGGCCTACACAGCCATGGTACCCGATGGTCCTCAAAATCTTGAAACATCCATGGCTTCTGATTGGTAAACACCCCAAATTAATTACTAACCCCATTACGGGGGACAGTCACCCGTGCCATGGTCACCTAAACATGTTGGCCTGCAGGTTCTAAAGAGGCCGCTCGTCAAGGCCGGCATATCACCATGAGCCATGGAACTCATCTCAGCATCATGCCGAGCATCAACCAGGAGGCAGCACCTCACACAGATCAGGAAGTGGGAGGCATTCTGCTCCTGTACCAACACGACCTCCAACTCGGCAACAATCCCTGATGTCCTGGAATTCCTAGAGGGCCTTCATTTAGATGCTGGCCTTAGCTACAGTGCCATCAACAGCGCCAGGAGTGCACTGTCCTCTTACCTGGACATAGGTATAGGCTCCAACCACTTGGTGTCTAAATTCATGAGGGGAGTGTTTAACACCAACCCTCCACGGCCCAGATACAACTTCACCTGGGACATAGGGATCGTTCTGACCCTACTGAGGAGCTGGTCTCCTATGACCGAGTTACCACTCAAACAGCTCACCCTCAAAGTGGTGATGCTGATGGCACTGACTGCAGCTCAACGAGTCCAGGCATTACAAAAGCTGCGGCTGGATAGCATGGTCTCCACCCCTACACAGGTGACTTTCTTTGTCCAGGACCTATTGAAGCAGCACAGACCTGGGGCTCATGGGCTGCAGTTGGAGTTTCGGGCGTACCCCACAGATGCCACCCTCTGCATAGTCACCCATCTCCACCTCTACATCCGCACTACACGAACCATCAGGAAGATGGAGCAGGGGCTCCTCATCAGCCATAAACCTCCGCATCACCGGGTGACTGTGCAGACAATCGCCAGGTGGCTCAGGGCGGTGTTGGGTGCAGCAGGAGTCGCTACTAACATTTTTAAATCTCACTCTACTTTGGAAGGTTGCTTCACTAGCCCAGCCCGCGGTGGCGAGGGCCATGGAGGTGCCCATGGACCACATCCTCGCCACCGCGGGCTGGGCTAGTGAAGCAACCTTCCAAAGATTCTACAACAAAACCACTGGTCGCCCCGCAACATTCGCAGAAGCCGTGCTGAGAGACGCTCAGTGAATGTTTGTCCTCGGGTTCGGGGTTATTTCTGCAATAAATATGCATTATTTTTCAGCCTGTTCGGTCTGAACTCCATTAACAGCCTTCCTCCATCAGGATTGCGGCAGTGTGATAGCATGGACGTTGTCCAGGGCGTGAAATCACAGAGCTTTCAAATCTTCACGAAGTCACTCACGTGACTCCGAAATAAAATAGTAAGATTAAACGAGAACTTACCAAGTTCGAAGGTTGATCTTTATTTTATGAGGAGTTGCGGTGAGGGATTTCGTGCCCTCCGCTCCCACCCTCTATCATCAGGTCAACTGGTATGTTCTACGTTCTTAATCTTACTATTTTCAGTCATGGTGCGTTCTGTGATTCCATACCGCTGCTTTGAAGGATGTCGCGCATGCGTGCAGGCGGGGTCTTCACGAAATCCCTCACCGCAACTCCTCATAAAATAAAGATCAACCTTCAAACTTTGTAAGTTCTTGTTTAATCTTACTATTAATGTTCATTCATGTTGAGTTACGTAATTTTGCTAAATGATGTGTTTACAAGCGTTCTGCCTAACTTTAGAAAAATGTTTTACCAAACCAATTGTCTTAGATAGTACAGTGGTGCCGCTGGTAGAGCTGCTGCCTCACAGCGCCAGAGACCCAGGTTTAATCCTGACCTTGGGTGCTGTGTTTGTGAGATCTGCATGTTCTCCCTTTGACCCCTTTGTATATTAATGATTTGGACGAGGGAATTGCAGGCTTTGTGGGCAAGTTTACGGGTGATACAAAAATAGGTGGAAGGGCAGGTTGTTGGTAGAAAGCAGGGGCTCTGCAGAAGTACTTGAGCAGGTTGGGAGAGTGGGCAGAGAAGTGGCAGATGGAATTTAGTGTAGCAAAGTGTAGAATCATGCATTTTGGTAGCAGGAATAAAGGCATAGACTATTTTCTCAATGGGAAGAGAATCCAGAAAGCGGAGATGCTGGTGCAGGATTCCCAAAAAGTTAATCTGCAAGTCGAATCGAGATTAAAGAAAGCAAACTCAATGCTAGCATTTATTTCAAGAGGGCTTGTATACAAAAACAGGGCCTGTAAATAACTTCCATTAGAGTCTTTTTAACCCTTATATTTAACCCTTATAATATATTTTACCCATATAATCAACTCTATCCACAATGACTACATCTTCTGATCCTATATCACCCTTCGCTAAGGATTGAATTTCATTCCTAACCAACAGAGCTACCCCACCAACTCTGCCCACCTTTCTGTCTTTCCGATAGGACCTTTAAGCCTAAATATTCTGATACTCTTGCAGCCTCGTCTCCGTAATGTCTACAACATCATATTACTCTCTTCTCTCTTTTTAAACTTTCTGTCTTGTTACTTCTGGAGACTTCTGAGACCTTTCAATAGACAATAGACAATAGGTGCAGGAGTAGGCCATTTGATCCTTCGAGCCAGCACCGCCATTCACTGTGATCATGGCTGATCATCGACATTCAGTACCCCGTTCCTGCCATCTCACTGTATCCCTTGACTCTGCTATCTTTAAGGGCTCTATCTAACCCTCTCTTGAAAGCATCCAGAGAATTGGTCTCCACTACCTTCTGAGGCAGAGAATTTCACAGATTCAGATTTCCTGTACTCTCATTCACGTTAACTCCACACATACGCTTCCACATTGTTGACTCCACCACCCACCCACCCCACACTATTTAGTTTAAACCCACCCATGTAGCACTAGCAAACATGCCTGCAGAATATTGGTCCCCTCTAGTTAAGGTGCAACCAGTCCCTTTTGTACAGGTCACCCCTGCCCCAGAGAGATCCCTATGGTCGAGAAAACTGAATCCCTGCCCCCTGCACCAACGCCTCAGGCACACATTCAGCTTCCCTATGCCTCTGTTCCTCCCCTCACTAGCATGAGGTACTGGAAGCAAACCAGAGATAACTACCCTGGAGGTCCTGCTTTACACCCTCCTACCTAATTCTCTATACTCGCGTTGCAGAACCTCCTTCCTCTTCTGACCTATGTCGTTTGTGCCTACATGCACAACTACTTCCGGCTGCTCCCCTTCCCTCTTGAGGATGTCCTGCAATTGGTCTGAGACTGAGACGTGTTGGAGCCTGGCACCAGGGAGGCCACACACCATCCTTGAGTGTTGCCTGTTGCCGCAGAATCTCCTGTCCGCACCTCTGACTATTGAGTCACCCACCACTCGGTCTCTCCGGTTGTGCCTCCGCTCTGGGATTCGAGTCACAGACCTGTCCGCCACTTAGACTGGAAGTGTCATCTGCCCCGACAGCTCCCAAGAGGGTGTACCTGTTTTCAAGAGGTTCATCCAATGAGGTCTCCTGCACTCATTTAATCCCCTTATTTGCTGTCCCTAACCTTCGCACCTCCTGTACTCTCGGAGTGGCGACCTGACTGTAAGTCCTGTCAGGAAGCTTTTGTTTCCCAGATGGTCCGTAGGTCATCCAGCTGCTGCTCCAGTTCCCTAACTTGGTCCTTGAACTGCTGCATCTGGACACAGTTCCCACAGGTGTAGTGGTCAGAGGCACCAGCAGTGCCCCTGGCTTCCCACATCCTGCAAGAAACACACTGCAACAACATACCTACCATCACTGCAATAAGTCACTTATTAAGATAATTCTCACAACACACACAGAGCTGATTTAAACGTAGTCTTCTTGCCTCAGCCTCTTTGCCGAAGACTCCTGAGCCAAAGACTCACACTGTACCTCCACACGTCACTTCTGAGCCAAAGGCTCATGTTGTAACTCCACACGGCACTTCCCCTCAACACGTCCGCTCCCAACAGGCCCTTCCGCTGGTCTGCCTTCTCTTTTATCTGCTGCAAACTATCTCCAGCTAAGCCTATCGGATGCCTGCTTCACTCTAATGTCCCACCTCGACAATTTGCACTCTGAAACCGCAACTCCAACTTGCCGCCGACTTTTTGAATCCTCTATGTCTTTTTAAAAGCAGATTCTTCCGACATTACCTCCCACATTTCCTTCCACATCCCAAGAATGTGTGGGTTTGCAGGTTAATTGACCCCCTGTAAATCGGCTCTAGTGTGTAGGGAGTGGATGTGAAAGTGGGATAACATAGAACTAGGGTGAATGGGTGATTGTTGGTCAATGTGCACTTGGTGGGCTGAATTGCGTATTTCCATGCCGTATCTCTGAACTAAGCTGAATATCTTTATCTTGAAGAAAGAGGGGTCGTAGATTTTGCTTCTGTCCCTGACTGTAAGCAGAAGCCAGACTAAGCAAAAATAGCCTTGAAATACCTGTATACGCAAAGCATCTGATTGCTTTGCTAAAGTATCTTAATTCCCCCAGGACTTTCTCAGATATTAATTATTTTGTTGCAGGGGGACTATTTTGATGGAAAACCTAATTATGCTCAATAAAGCAAAATTCCGACAATTTCTCAGTGGGCAAGATGTTCCTTAGTGTTTTAAATAAACAATAGGCAAGTTTATTTTATTTTCCAATCTCCTCCAATCTACTTAGGGCGGCATGGTGGCACAGCAGTTGTTGCCTTGCAGCGCCACAGACCCGCGTTCGATCCTGACTACGGGTGCTGTCTATACCGAGTATGTACCATCTTTCCGTGACCACATGGGTTTTCTCCAGGTGCCTCCCACACTCCAAAGACATACAGGATTGTAGGTTAATTTGGATTTGGTAAAAATTGTAAATTGTCCCTGGTGTGTAGGATAGTGCTAATGTATAGGGATCACTGGTTGGCATGGACTCAGTGCCGAAGGGCCTGTTTCCACGCCGTATCTCGAGACTAAACTAAACTTCATACTTTCAGTCTCAGATTCATTTCTCCTTCATTCAGGTATTGCTAGTTTATTCATGTCTTTTGCTGTAAAGCTTCTCAAAATCCTACGCCTTGACCAGACTTGAGGACACATCATCTCTCTGTTCGCTGCTCAACTTTCCTGTCCACCTACACCATTCTTCTTGAATCTCATTGGGACATCTTGTTAAATTAAGTGGTTGCACTTAATCCGGAGTTATTGCTATTAGTGGTGTCAAAAATGGAACATTTAATGTACAATCCCTCAGTACCCAAGGTTTCTGTGGAGAAAACAAAAGACACAAAGTGTTGGAGAACTCAGCAGGTCAGGAGGCATCACTGGAGGGCATAGAGAAAGAGTCAGGATCCTTCTTCAGACTGACTGTAGTAGGGGAAGAGGAAGAGGTGGAAAAGAGGTGGGGTGGGACAAAGCCTGACAAGTTTAGTTTACGTTACTTTAGTTCAATTTAATTTAGTTTAGTTTAGAGATACAGCGTGGAATCAGGCCCTTCAGCCCACCGTCCACATCGAGCAGTGATCACTCATATACTAGTTCTATCCTACACACTAGGGGCAATTTACAAAGCCCAATTAACCTGCAAACCTGCACGTCTTTGGGATGTGGGAAGAAACCAGAGCACACAGAGCAAACCCAGGTAGTCACAGGGAGAACGTGCAAACTCCACCCAGAGAACTCCCGAGATCAGGATTGAACCTGGGTCTCTGGCGCTGTGAGGCAACAACTCTACTGTTATGCCATTGTGTTTTGTTCAATTTCTATAATCAGAATTTGGCAACCAAAACAGTATTATTAGTCCTGAGAATACTATTGTAAAATCTAAAGGAAATGTAGTTCTGCTATAGAATTCCTCTAAATTAAATGATCTGTTACAGTGGAGATCCACTACAAAAAGTCAGTCAAAGTCAATTTTATTCATCACATGCACCCAAAGGTGCAGTGAAATCAATTTGTCAGCAGTGATACACTTTAAAAAAAACACACAATACACAATAGAATTTAACACAAACATCCACCACAGTATTCCTCACTGTGGTGGAAGGCAACAAAGTTCCATCACTCCTCATCCTTTGTTCATCCGTGGTCGGGGGGGGGAAGAGAATAACGAACACGCTGCTGGCATGGAAGCCTACTCGCAGTGCCCCCAACCAACTAATAAAATAACTTGGTTTTAAGTGCTCTAGTTTTTTACGGAAAGTGAATAAAACAAAACAGCCATTTTGGAAATTTTATTTTTTTTATCAGCGCAGGGCTACATCAAAATCATTCAATTATACGAATTCCATGTCAGTTAAAAACAAACGCACAACATTCTTCAAAAGCAACAAATCTAGACTCAGATTGGAGAGATATAATGTTTGAGCATTAGGATTGTTCCAGGTTTATCTCTGTGGGTTCACCAGTCAAAACCATGCGATCTTGAGTTTAGTTTTGAGTTTGATTTTAGTTTATTGTCACATGTACCGAGGTACAGTGAAAAGCTTTTGTTGACCTTCACACCCATCCTAAGAGGATAAGGGCTGAATTTCCCAGGGATTTCTCCCAGTTGTTGGGGAAAGGAACATAAAAAGCCTCAGAAAAACTTGAGACAATTCCTTTGATTTTCACAACCACCCACACCCAGAATAAAACAGGACAAAGTAAATGCTGGATTAATAACATAATTACTTGCTTTCTCTGTATACGAAATGTTTAGGAAGGTACTGCATATGCTTGTTTAAACCGAAGACAGACACAAAAAGCAGGAGTAACTCAGCAGGTCAGACAGCATCACTGGAGAAAAGGAATAGGTTATTCCCCGACTCTCAGTCTGGAGAAGGGTCTTGACGCAAAACGTCACCTATTCCTTCTCTCCAGAAGGAATATTCCTTGACCCACTGATTACTCTAGCATTTTGTCTCTATCTTCTTGCTGTCTATTACAACCTCTCCTCATCTTCTTTTTTCCCTTTTAATTTGTACCAAAAGATCAGTAATCCAACAACCATGCAAACGAGAGGCAACACTATTAGTGTGATCAAAATAGTCCTTGGTCTGGGATTGTCTATGACAGGCAGAGGCTCAACGGAATAAATCATAGCAACATTGGACATCTTGGAAGGCTGATTCTTTTCATCATAAGCAAGGATGGCGAAGTAGGTCGTTCTGTTCTCCAGTTCGGTACTTTCAGGGACAACTATAAACATTTCCTTGGAGCCAAATGGCTGTGGTTTCAAGTTCGTCAAGTTAACTTGTTCAGCTCCGGAGAAACTATGTGGCAGCAGTAATTTGTTGCTCATTCTCATCTCATAGTACGATGCTGATAAACATAAGAAACAAATGAATGCATTGACATTTGACTGGAAAAAATATTTTGATGATCAAAGGTACAAGACAAAGAGAACAGATTGGGTTCCACAGTGGCGCAGCGGTAGAATTGCTGCCTTACAGTACCAGAGACCCAGGTTCAATCCTGACTACTGGTGCTGTCTGTATGGAGTTTGTACGTTTTTCGTGTGACCTTGTGGGTTTTCTCCAGGTGCTCTGATTTCCCCAACACTCTAAAGATGTACACGTTTTAGGTTAATTGGCTTTGGTAACGATTGTTAGTCCTTATGCGAGTATAAGGTCAGTGCGGACTACGTGGGCCAAATGGTCTGTCTCCACGCTGCATCTGTAATCCTTAAAATGAACTCTAGATTGCAAATGAAAACTTTTTCGCTATTTTATAGCAAATTACTAGTTGGGACATCATCTTCAGTACACTAATAACGAGGAACTGCAGATGCTGGTTTACTAAAGAAAGACACAAAATGCTGGAATAACTCAGGAGGCGGGGCAGTTCTTCAAAACATTTTACATTTTGACAGCCCCACTGTGAAATCTCTTTGAGGTCTGCCCACTTTGAAGTTTCCTCCCTTTAAAGGGAATTCTGCGAGACCCTCTCTCATTGCTCCTCTTCTGTAATTAAAAACCGTATTCTGTCCTGCCTCTCCTCTCTTTCAACTTTCTTTCTCCACCCCCCCACCACTTTTTCAATCAGTCTGAAGAAGGGTCCCGACCCAAAACGTCACTTATCCATGTTCTCCAAAGATGCTGCCTGACCCGCTGAGTTACTCCAGCACTTTGTATCTATCTTCAGTATTGTGTCCAATGTAGGATATCAACCTTTAGACATGGAAATGGATTGAGTGGTGTTTGAACGTAAATGCTGAAAAGAGCACAGGGCAGATTTATGGGAATGCTGTCAATATACGAGGGCCTGAGCTGTAGGGAGAGGTTGTGCAGCCTAGGAGCAAAGGAGGCTGAGGGGTGGTTCTACAGGGGTGTATAAAATCATGAGGGGAATAGACAGGATGAATGCACAGAATCTTTTACCCAGAGTAGGAGAATCAAAAACCAGAGGACATAGGTTTTGGTGGGAGGTGAAAGATTTAATAGGAACTTAAGGGGAAACTTTTTTTACTCAGGGGTGGTGGGTATATGGAACGATCTGCCAGAGGACCTAGTTGTGCCAGATATGACAACAGCATTGAAACGACATGGTACAGGTACATGGATAGGAAATGTTTAGAAGGATTTGAGCTTAACACATGCAAATGGGAGCATGAGCAGAGAGACAGAGGGGTGTAAAATGAGGGTAGAAGCAATAGGTAGCAAGGTGAAAAGTAAAAGTGGCAGGCAGAAAAATCCAGGCCAAAAATCAAAAAGGGCCACTTTTCAACATAATTGTATAAGGGGTAAGAATGTTGTAAAAACAAGCCTGAAGGCTTTGTGTCTCAATGCAAGGAGCATTCGTAATAAGGTGGATGAGTTGAATGTGCAGATAGTTATTAATGAATATGATATAGTTGGGATCATGGAGACATGGCTCCAGAGTGACCAAGGCTGGGAGCTGAACATCCAGGGATATTCAATATTCAGGAGGGATAGACGGAAAGGAAAAGGAGTTGGAGTAGCGTTGCTGGTTAGAGAGGAGATTAACGCAATAGAAAGGAAGGACATTAGCTTGGAGGATGTGGAATCGATATGGGTAGAGCTGCGAAACACTAAGGGGCAGAAAACACTAGTGGGAGTTGTGTACATGCCACCTAACAGTAGTAGTGAAGTTGGGGATGGCATCAAACATGAAATTAGAAATGCGTGTAACAAGGGTAAAACAGTTATAATGGGTGACTTCAATCTACATATAGATTGGGTGAATCAAATTGGCAGGGGTGCTGAGGAAGAGGATTTCTTGGAATGTATGCGGGATAGTTTTCTAAACCAACATGTAGAGGAACCAACAAGAGAGCAGACTATTCTAGACTGGGTACTGAGTAATGAGGAAGGGTTATTTAGCAGTCTTGTTGTGCGTGGCCCCTTGGGCAAGAGTGACCATAATATGGTTGAGTTCTCCATTAGGATGGAGAGTGACATTGTTAATTCAGAAACAAGGGTTCTGAACTTAAAGAAAGGTAACTTTGAGGGCATGAGACGTGAATTGGCCAAAATAGACTTGCAAGTGATTCTTAAAGGGTTGACGGTGGATATGCAATGGAAGGCATTTAAAGACTGCATGGATGAACTACAACAATTGTTGATCCCAGTTTGGCAAAATAATAAATCAGGGAAGGTAGTGCATCCGTGGATAACAAGGGAAATCAGGGATAGTATCAAAACTAAAGACAAAGCATACAAATTAGCCAGAAAAAGCAGCCTTCCAGAGGACTGGGAGAAATTCAGTCCAGCAGAGGAGGACAAAGTACTTAATTAGGAAAGGGAAAATAGATTATGAAAGAAAACTGGCACGGAACATAAAAACGGACTGCAAAAGTTTTTATAGATATGTGAAGAGAAAAAGGTTAGTTAAAACAAATGTAAGTCCCTTGCAGTCAGAAACTGGTGAATTGATCATGGGGAACAAGGACATGGCAGACCAATTGAATAACTACTTTGGTTCTGTCTTCACAAAGGAAGACATAAATAATCTGCCGGAAATAGCAGGGGACCGGGGGTCAAATGAGATGGAGGAACTGAGTGAAATCCAGGTTAGCCGGGAAGTGGTGTTAGGTAAATTGAATGGATTAAAGGCCGATAAATCCCCACGGCCAGATAGGCTGCATCCCAGAGTACCTAAGGAAGTAGCCCCAGAAATAGTGGATGCATTAGTAATAATTTTTCAAAACTCTTTAGATTCTGGAGTAATTCCTGAGGATTGGAGGGTAGCTAATGTAACCCCACGTTTTAAAAAGGGAGGGAGATAGAAAATGGGGAATTACAGACCAATTAGTCTAACATTGGTAGTGGGGAAAATGCTAGAGTCAGTTATTAAAGATGGGATAGCAGCGCATTTGGAAAGCGGTGAAATCATTGGACAAAGTCAGCATGGATTTATGAAAGGTAAATCATGTCTGACGAATCTTATAGAATTTTTTGAGGATGTAACTAGTAGAGTGGATAAGGGAGAACCTGTGGATGTGTTATATCTGGACTTTCAGAAGGCTTTCAACAAGATCCCACATAAGAGATTAGCATACAAACTTAAAGCACACGGTATTGGGGGTTCAGTATTGATGTGGATAGAGAACTGGCTGGCAGACAGGAAGCAAAGAGTAGGAGTAAACGGGTCATTTTCAGAATGGCAGGCAGTGACTAGTGGGGTACAGCAAGGCACAGTGCTGGGACTCCAGCTATTTACAATATATATTAATGATCTGGATGAGGGAATTGAATGCAACATCTCCAAGTTTGCGGATGACACAAAGCTGGGGGGCAGTGTTAGTTGTGAGGAGGATGCTAGGAGGCTGCAAGGTGACTTGGATAGGTTGGGTGAGTGGGCAAATGCATGGCAGATGCAGTATAATGTGGATAAATGTGAGGTTATCCACTTTGGCGGCAAAAACAGGAGGGTAGATTATTATCTGAATGGTGGCCGATTAGGAAAAGGGGAGATGCAACGAGACCTGGGTGTCATGGTACACCAGTCATTGAAAGTAGGCATGCAGGTGCAGCAGGCTGTGAAGAAAGCGAATGGTATGTTGGCATTCATAGCAAAAGGATTTGAGTACAAGAGCAGGGCGGTTCTACTGCAGTTGTACAGGGTCTTGGTGAGGCCACACCTGGAGTATTGCATACAGATTTGGTCTCCTAATCTGAGGAAAGACATTCTTGCCATGGAGGGAGTACAGAGAAGGTTCACCAGACTGATTCCTGGGATGGCAGGACTTCCATATGAAGAAAGACTGGATAGACTTGGCTTGTACTCGCTGGAATTTAGGAGATTGAAGGGGGATCTTATAAAGGCTTACAAAATTCTTATGCGGTTGGGATGGCTAGATGCAGGAAGATTGTTCCCGATGTTGGGGAAGTCCAGGACAAGGGGTCTCAGTTTAAGGATAAGGGGGAAGTCTTTTAGGACCGAGATGAGAAGATCTTTTTTCACACAGAGAGTGGTGAGTCTGTGGAATTCTCTGCCACAGAAGGTAGTTGACGCCACTTCATTGGCTATATTTAAGAGGGAGTTAGATGTGGCCCTTGTGGCTGAAGGGATCAGGGGGTATGGAGAGAAGGCAGGTACAGGATACTGAGTTGGATGATTTGCCATGATCATATTGAATGGCGGTGCGGGCTCGAAGGGCCGAATGGCCTACTCCTGCTCCTATTTTCTATTATTCTATGAAATAGGAGTATCTTGGATCGGTAGAAAGCATATAGTAGACAATAGACAATAGGTGCAGGAACAGGCCATTCAGCCCTTCGAGCCAGCACCGCCATTCACTGTGATCATGGCTGATCATCCACATTCAGTACCCAGTTCCTGCCTTCTACCCATATCCCCTGACTCCGCTATCTTTAAGAGCCCTATCTAACTCTCTTGTGAAAGTCTCCAGAGAATTGGACTCGACTGTCTTCTGAGGCAGAGAATTCCACAGATTCACAAATCTCTGGGTGAAAATGTTTTTCATCATCTCCGTTCTAAATGGCCTATCTCTTATTATTAATCGGTGGCCCCTGGTTCTGTACTCCCCCAACATCGGGAACACGTTTCCTGCCTCTAGTGTGTCCAATCACTTAATAATCTTACATCTTTCAATAAGATCCCTTCTCATCCTTCTAAATTCCAGAGTGTACAAGTCCAGCCGCTCCATTCTATTAATATATGACAGTCCCGCCATCCCAGGAATACTGTTGGATTGCATCACAGCTTGGTTTGGGAACAGGACATTGAAAGATACATTTCTGAATAATCTGAACTATGGTGATGTAGTTTGATATCAACAATGATCACTGTAATCCTGAATTGTATTTATTATGCGTGACATTATCTAGCATATGTCAAACACACAAGCCTGTCTACAGTAGATGCCTATCTGAACTGATCACGTCTGCCTGCACATGGTCCATATTCCTGTACGTCAATATGCCTATCCAAAAGTATTTTAAACGCCACTATTGTATCTGTTTGTATCACCCTTGGAAGCGAATTCCAGGCCTGCACCACTCTCTGTGCAAAACACTTGCCCCGCACATCACCATTAAACTTTCCCCCTCTCACCTAATAGCTATGCCCTCTGGTGTAGCACACTTCTACACAGGGATAAAGGTTCCAGAATGTTCTCTTAGTTTTATGTACTACTATCAAGTCTCCCCTCATTCTCCGATGTTCCAGAGGCATGGACTCATGGGTTGAAGAGTCTGGTTCCATGCTGTGTGATTCGACAAGTAATTCTCCAAAACACAGGCTTTTCTTGCCTTCGTAGTTCCTGGCCAATTTACTTCCATTGTGTCACACCTCAACTGGTCAGCAGAATTCCTTGACCATTTGTGTAGGAAGGTAAGGCAGATGCTGGTTTACACCGGAGATAGACACAAAATGGAGTAACACAGCGGGTCAGGCAGCATCTCAGGAGAAAAGGAATCGGTGATGTTTCGGGTCAAGACCCTTCTTCAGACCTAATCTAAAGGCGGATCTCGACCCGAAATGTCATGTATTCCTTCGTTCATAAGTTATAGGAGCAAAATTAGGCCATTTGGCCCATTAAATCTACTCTGCCATCCAATCATGGCTGATCTATCTTTCCCTCTCAACCCCATTCTCCGGCCTTCTCCCCATAACCCCTGACACCCATATTAATCAGATAGGGACATACAGCGCGGAAACAGGTCCGTCGACCCAACTCGTCCATGCCGACCAAGGTGTCGTATCTAAGCTTCCCCCATTTGCCTGCATTTGGTCCATATCCCACTAATCCTTTCCAATCCAGAGAACCGTCCAAGTGTCTTTTATATCTGTTATTGTACCTGCGCAAGTCACCTACAAGTTCTAGAGCTATAAAGCACAAAAATAGGCAGATCGGCCCAACTTCTCCTTGCTGAAATAATGTAATAAAAATGAATAGCAGATGCTGGTTTATACCAAAGATAGACACAAAATTCTGGAGTTGCTCAGCAGGTCCAGGCAGCATCTTTGGAGACAATGGATAGGTGACGTTTCGGGTTGAGACCCCTCTTCAGACTGTTGTTGAGTTCTCTAACATAGCTAGTCCCACTTGCATATGTGTGGCCCATATCCCTTCAACCCTTTTCTACCAATGTAGGTGTTCAGGTGTCTTTTACGTATTGTAATTGTAAGCACCTCTCCCACTTCCTCTGGCAGTTTGTTCCATATACACACCACCCTGTGTGGAAAAAGCTGCCCCTCAAGTCCCTTTTAAATCTTTCCTCTCTCACCTTAAACCTATTCACTATAGTTTTACAATCCCCTATTCTGAGACAGGGTGGCTATTCACTTTATTTATTCCCCTCATAATTTCATACAGCTCTATATCTTAAGGGCCTGTCTCACTGTACGAGGTAATTAAAGAGCTCTCCCGTGTTTAAAAAAAATCAAACTCGTGGTAAGTACGTAGAATATACGTAGCGGCTACGTCGGAGCTCGTGGATGTCTCGTAGCGGCTCATAATGCTAACGGCAGGTACTTGGGAAATGCGGTAACTTATGACGTTTTTTCAGCACTGTGAAAAATGTCCACGAGAGCCCCGAGTACCTACGAACGGCTATTACCGTAATTCTCCGAGTTCGAATCAGGGGAAACTCGGGAGAACTCTTGAATTACCTCGTATAGTGGGACAGGCCCTTTAGTCTCCAACACTCCAAGGATAAGAGATCCAGCCTATCCAGCCTCTCTTTACAACTCAAACCTGGAAACATCCTCATAAAACATGTTAACTCTTGCTGAACTATGTCATTATCCTTATGGAATATGCATGCCTTCAGTAACCATTTGGGGTGGCACAGACGTGCTGGTGATAGAGTTGGTGCCTTACACCTCCAGAGGCCTGGGTTCGATCCTGATTGGGTGCTGTCTGCAAGGAATCTGTACCTTTATTGCGTGGGTTTTCTCTGGGAGCTCTGGTTTCCTTCCACACTCCAAAGATGTAATGGTTTGTAGGTTAACCATATAACCATATAACAATTACAGCACGGAAACAGGCCCTCTCGGCCATTCCAGTCCGTGCCGACCATTTGTTTTCCCCTAGTCCCATCTACCTGCACTCAGACCCTACCCCTCCATTCCCCTCACGTCCATATACCTATCCACTTTACTTTTAAATGTTAAAATCGATCCTGCCTCCACCACTTCTGCTGGAAGCTCATTCCACACAGCCACCACCCTCTGAGTAAAGAAGTTCCCCCTCACGTTACCCCTAAACTTCTGTCCCTAAACAAGAATCCATCTACCTCTGCCTGAAAAATATCCATTGATGGCCTCCACGGCCTTCTATGGCAATGAGTTCCACAGATTCACCACCCGCTGACTAAAGAAATTCCTCCTCATCTCCCTCCTGAAGGTATGTCCTTTTAATCTGAGACTATGGCCTCTGGTTCTAGACTCTCCCACTGGTGGAAACATCCTCTCCACATCCACTCTATCCAGACCTCCCATTATTCAGTAAGTTTCAATGAGGTGCCCCCTCTCCAGAGATGCTGCCTGACCCACTGAATTACTGCAGCATTTTGTATCAATCCTCCCCAGCTATTTGATCACTTCATTGCTGGAAAGAAAAAATATCTGTAAGCCCCATATAAACACGGGAGCATTTACCTGCTCCTTGATCCAGATCTGCTCCTGGTGCGGTCCATTCCAGCTCAATCTTATCTTCAAGTACTCTTGCTTCAAGGTCCGTGATTTTACTCGGCGGGAAGTTGACAACGGGAATGCCCACGGGAATTGAAATCGATCCTCCAGATTTGACCCTGCTGAAGTTTCCGATCTGTGCCACAATATCTTTTTCACTGACTGGGGGTCTTGGCGGATTCGCATGAACAACGCCTGTGTGCAAGGAAAGACATACATCTCCAGGATCCAGAATCCATTGACCAAAACAGCATTGAACACGAATATGGAAAGTAGGCAGGAACAAGAACATTCCCACTCAGATCCCGAGAGCCTCCTGTTGGGGAACAGCAGGCACAATGGATCGATTCTGACATTTTCTCCCTGATTCCCTTTGTCACGAGTGCTGGAAGTGAGCATGAGAAACAGTGAAGCCACTCAAAAGAGCTGGCAGCACATCCTGACCATCAGGCAGAGTCATTAGCACAATACAAGATTCAAGAGAGTTTATTGTCACGTGTCCCTGATAGGACAATTAAATTGTTGCTTTGCTTCACTGTTTCTCACTGAATATCACTGTTCCCTGATGGTGGCGTGAAAGGTGGATCGGGTGGTAAAGAAGGCTTTTGGTACATTGATCATCCTGTAATGTGGTGACCAGAACTGCACACAATACTGCAATCATGAGGACTCACCTGTTTTTCAAAAATATTAATCTGCCATCCTTTCGTCTGGACCATCATATAATTCTCTATTAATGCTTCAATGTACTTTAAATCACATTTTCCATTAGATGTTTCACATGACAAAATTGTTTTTAGCTGGTAGAGCTGCTGCCTCACAGCGTCAGAGACCCGGATTCGATCCTGACCTCGGGTGCTGTCTGTGTAGAGTTTGCACGTTCTCCCAGTGACCATGTGGAGTTCTCCCTTGTGCTCCAGTTTCCAAAGACATGTGGGTTTGTAGGTTAATTGGCCTCAGTAAAATTAACCTTAGTGTGCAGGGAGTGGACGAGAATGTGGGATAACATAGAACTAGTGTGAACGGGTGATTGATGGTCCGTGTGGACTTGATGGGCCGAAGGGTCTGTTTCCCTGCTGTATATCTAAAACTAAAACCTTAAACTAAAAATGAACCTGGTAAGTTTTAGAGAACGTGGGAGACAAGGTTTCAACAAATTTAAAGGGAGTGTGGGAAGCTAAACATTCTTCTTCTTGCACTCAACGTTACTCATGTTATTGCCTTTACCATGTGTCTGAACACTGTGAATGGCTCGATTGGAATCATGTATTGTCTTTCCGCTGGCTGGTTAGCACGCAACAAAAGCTTTTCACTGTACCTCGGTACACGTGACAATAAACTAAACTAAACTATGGGGAGCGTAGGAATCGGTGAGTAGATTCCTGGAGTTTAGAAATATGAGGGGGGGGACCTCATTGAAACTTACTAAATAGTGAAAGATTTGGATAGAGGCCATCAATGGATCTCTGAGAAAACCCACACAGGTCACGGGGAGAATGTGCAAACTCCGTACAGACATGCACCCATAATCAGGATCGAACCCGGGTGTCTGGCGCTGTAAGTCAGCAACTTTACCGCTGCGCCATCGTGCCGCCATTTTATAACGTGAAATTCTAGACTTTGCATCGTGCTTTATAGCAGAGTTTCACAAGCCAAGAAATAAATGAGTGGTTGACTTGTCCACTCAGTACATCTCTGTTTTTAGTATCAGTCCCTGGCAAGCGAAAATTCATCAGCAATGAGTCATAGAGATGTACAATCAGAAACAGGATCGTCAGCAAACATTGTCCACGTGATATCTTACAATAAGGTCTACGAGATCTCCTGGTTGCAATGTTCGGCCGCTGTGGCCTACGGGAACCTCCCAGTTGTCAACCAATTCAACTCCCCATCCCATCCCCATACCACCACATCCGCACCAACCAGGAATCCCCGCACATTAACGCTATCCTACACACACGAGGGACAATTTTACATTTATACCAAGCCAATTAACCTATAAAACCTGTACATCTTTGTTATCTGGGAGGAAACCAAAGGTCTCGGAGAAAACCCACCTAATTTGAGGAAGGACATACTTGCTTTTGAGGGAGTCCAGCAAGGTTAGTTCCCAGGATGGCGGGGCTGTCATATGATGAAAGAATGGGGCGACTGGGCTTGTATTCACTGGAATTTATAAGGATGAGAGGATATCTTATAGAAACATATAACATTATTAAGGGATTGGACACGCTAGATGCAGGAAACATGCTCTCGATGTTGGGGAGTCCAGAACCAGGGGCCACAGGTTAAGAATAAGGGGTGGGCCATTTAGAACTGAGATGAGGAAAACATTTTTCACCCAGAGTGATGAATTTGTGCAATTCCCTGATTCAGGAGGTGGTGGAGGCCGATTCATTAGATGCATTCAAAAGAGGGTTAGATAGAGCTCTTAGGGCTAGCGGAAACAAGGGATATGGGTAGAAGGGAGAAAGGGAGTACTGATAGTGGATGATCAGCCATGATCCCAATGAATGCCGGTGCTGGCTCGAAGGGCCGAATGGCCTACTCCTGCACCTATTGTCTATGTATTTATGTATTTATTTAGTTCACAGGGAGAATGTACAAACACCGTACAGACTGCACCTGTAGTCAGGATCGAACCCGGGTCTCTGGCGCTGTAAGTCGGGAACTCTACCCCTGCGATACCATGCTGCCCTGTACGTTTGTTCCAAATCAAACTTGCTGTTCAATGGCTCAGAATGGCTAGCATTGTACGGTGGCGTAGGGGTAGAGTTGCTGCCATACAGCGCCAGACACCCGGGTTCAAACCTGACTAAGGGTGCTGTCTGTACGGAGTTTGTACGTTCTCCCATGACTTGCATGGGTTTTTGCCGGGACCGTCAGCTTCCTCCCACATTCCAAAGATGTACAGGTTTATAGATTAATTGGCTTGGCATAATTGTAAAATTGTCCCTTGTGTGTGTAATACTAACGTTGGTGTGTGGGGATCGCTTGTCGGCACGGACTTGGTGGGCCTAAGGCCCTGATTCCGCGCTGTATCTCTAAACTAAATGACATCACAAACCACCGCAAAGATATATTTTCATTGTCTTCGTTTGCATTGCCAAATATTTATTACCATCAATGGTGAGTCCCGGTGTGTACATGGCGTTCCCCCCTCTCTTGCTAGTCAGCTTTGAGGGCCCTTCCATTCCCTCTACGCGCACCTTGAAGCTGTACCTTCCACTTCCGGTAATGTTTAGGAAATACCTGGAGTAAACCCCATCATTCCTGTGAGTATCAGCCCCTGAGAGCAAATGAAGGCAAACAATGAATAAGAAGGAACTGCAGATGCTGGTTTACACCGAACATAGACACAAAATACTGGAGTAACTCAGTGGGTCAGGCAGCATCTCTGGAGACAAGGAATAGGCGACGTCTCGGATTGAGACCCTTCATCAGAACGAGTCAGGGGAGGGAAACTAGAAGGTAGACAAAAGTGCTGGAGAAACTCAGTGGGTGCAGCAGCATATATGGAGCAAAGGAAATAGGCAACGTTTCGGGCCGAAACCCTTCTTCAGAGGGAAACTAGAAGTAGGAGAAGCTACAGAACAAAGCAGAACCTGCATCGATGACGCAGGAAAGGTGGAGTCCACAATGGTCCATTGATGGCTGGGGCTGAGGTGATAACGAAGAAACACAAATGATGAAATTAGCAATTAGAAAATACCCCTACCTGCCTAAAAGTTTCTTAAATGTTGCAATAATACCTGCCTCAACTACCTCCACCGGCAGGTTGTTCCATATACCCACCACCCTTTGTGTGAAAAAAGTTACTGGTTCCTGTTAAGCCTTCCCCGCCTCACCTTGAACTTCTGGTTTGGATTGCATCAGGGATAAATATTTCTCCTGGCTGGAACTCAATAGAAAAGGTCCTTTACCCACACAGTGAGAGGGAAAGATAGATCAGCCAAGATTGAATGGTGGAGTAGGCTTGATGGGCCAAATGGCCTAATTCTGCTCCAAGAACTTATGACCAGTCTGCTCTTCGTCAATGGATCACTCCCAAATGTTCACCTTACAGTCACGGCACTGTTAACAATTCACGCAAACTCCAATTTTATTTCTCAGAGACATTTTCATGTAACCTACCTAAGCCATTATCGAAGAGTTCGTGTTCATTTGGGACACCACTGGGAGGTTCAGCAATGATTATCACCTTCGCATTTAAGACTGGTAAAAACCCCTGAGAGACTGTCACGTAAATAACCATCGGGCTTTTGGGATCCTTCCAGCTGACCCTCGGGTTAACGGTAACGGGGGCAATGTTCTCATCCGCCGCTCGAGATGTCACAGTCATCGTAACCTTCTGCTTCCCTCCAGAATTTGTGATGTTGTAATGCCAGTCCCCTGCCTGGGAGATAAATGGTCAGGGTTAATCCAAGGGCAATGACATCAAAACAGACAAGTTACGCGTTATCACCTTCCCCGCAGCCAACATTGGACCATTGTGGTCTCCACCTTTCCTTCATCATCGTTGCTGGGTTCATAATTAGCAGAATTAGGCCATTAAGCCCATCAAGTCTACTCTGCCACTCAATCATGGCTGATCTATCTTTCCCTCTTAACCCCATTCTCCTGCCTTCTCCCAAATAATCTGTACATAATGTACATAATATTTTCATTAGGCGAGAAATAGTATTGGGTAGGCTAATGGGACTGAAGGATGATAAATCCCCTGGGCCTGATGGTCTGCATCCTAGGGTCCTCAGGGACGTGGCTCTAGAAATAAAGGACGCATTGGTGATCATTTTTCAATGTTCAATAGATTCAGGATCAGTTCCTGTGGATTGGAGGATAGCTAATGTTATCTCACTTTCCAAGAAAGGAGCGAGAAAGAAAACGGGTTATTACAGACCAGTTAGTCTGACAGTAGTGGGAAAGATGCTGGAGTCAATTATTAAAAAGGTAATAATGGGGCATTTGGATAGCAGTAAAAGGATTAGTCCAAGTCAACATGGATTTATGAAAGGGAAATCATGCTTGACTAATCTTCTGGAATTTTTTGAGGATGTGACAAGTAAAATGGATGAAGGGGTGCCAGTGGATGTAGTGTATCTAGCCTTTGATAAGATCCCGCACGCACTGGAGACTGGTGTCTAAAATTAGAGCACATGGTATTGGGGGTAGGGTGTTGAAATGGATAGAAAATTGGTTGGCAAAGAGTAGGAGTGAATGGGTCCTTTTCAGAATGGCAGGCAGAGGCGTAAGGCTCGGTGTTGGGGCCACAACTGTTACATATATATTAATGATTTGGAAGAGGGAATTAGGAGCAACACTAGCAAGTTTGCAGTGGACACAAAGCTGGGTGGCAGTGTGAACTGTAAAGAGGATGTTAGGAGGTTGCAGGGTGACCTGGACAGGTTGAGTGAGTGGGCAGATGCGTGGCAGATGCAGTTTAATATAGATAAATGTGAGGTTATCCACTTTGGCGGCAAACACATGTGGGCAGATTATTATCTCAATGGGGTTAGGTTAGTTTTGGTCTCCGAATTTGAGGAAGGACATCCTTGTGATTGAGGCAGTGCAGCGTAGATTCACAAGATTGATCCCTGGGATGGCGGGACTGTCATATGAGGAAAGATTGAAAAGACTAGGCTTGTATTCACTGGAGTTTAGAAGGATGAGGGGATATCTTATAGAAACATATAAAATTATAAAAGTGTTAACGAAGGAACTGCAGATGCTGGAGAATCGAGGGTACACAAAAGGCTGGAGAAACTCAGCGGGTACGAAGGAGATAGGCGACATTTCTGGTCGAGACCCTTCTTCAGACTGGTCAGGGATCAGGGAAACGAGAGATATAGACGGTGATGTGGAGATAAAGAACAATGAATGAAAGATATGCAAAAAAGTATTGATGATAAAGGGAACAAGCCATTGTACGCTGTTTGTAGTGTGAAAATGAGAAGCTAGTGCGACTAGGGTAGGGGAGAGAGATAGAGATAGAGGGAATGCCAGGGCCCGAGGGCTGAGGGAGAGGTGGGAAGGGGAGGAGACAGCAAGGGTTAACAGAATTGAGAAAATTCAATGTTCAAGCCCAGAGGATGCAGACTCCCCAAGCGGAATATGAGGTGCTGTTCCTCCAGCTTGCGGTGTTTCTCACTCTGGCCGTGGAGGAGGCCCAGGACCGATAGATCGGATACGGAATGGGAGGGGGTGTTGAAGTGCTGAGCCACCGGGAGGTCGGCTTGGTTATTGCGGACCGAGCGGAGGTGTTCGGCGAAACGATCGCCAAGCCTCCGCTTGGTCTCACCGATATAGATCATCTGGCATCTGGAGCAACGGATGCAATAGATGAGGTTGGAGGAGGTGCAGGTGAACCTCTGTCGGACCTGGAAGGACTGCTTGGGTCCCTGAAAGGAGTGGAGGGGGGAGGTGAAGGGACAAGTGTAGCATTTCTTGCGGTTGCAAGGGAAAGTGCCCGGGGAGGGGTAGAGCGGGAAGGAAGGGAATAATTGACGAGGGAGTTGCGGAGGGAGCGGTCTTTGCGGAAGGCAGACAGGGGGGGAGATGGGAAGATGTGGCGAGTGGAGGGGTCACATTGGAGGTGGCGAAACTGGCGGAGGACTATGTGTGTATTTGCCGGCTGGTGGGGTGAAAGGTGAGGACCAGGGGGACTCTGCCCTTGTTGCGAGTGGGGGAATGGGGAGAGAGGGCAGTGTTGCGGGGTATGGAGGAGACCCTGGTGCGAGCCTCATCTATAGTAGGGGAGGGGAATCCCCGTTCTCTGAAGAACTAGGCCATTTGTGATGACCTGGTGTGGAACACCTCATCCTGGGAGCAGATGCGGCGTAGACGGAGGTGATTCCAGACTAATCCTGGCATGCCATCTCTTCATCCAACTATGGAAAATACAGACTTTTGGACAATATGAGTCTGATAATGTAATTTAGGCACCATTTACGCCATTTTTATTTATGATTTCTAACTTTCTCTTCATATTTCTCAGGTAATTTGAGATCATTATTCTGCTTCCTCCGTTTAAAGATCGATTTTTTTTTCCTGTACTTGTACCTTGTGTCATTTAATCTCTGGGGTACACAAAAGGCTGGAGAAACTCAGCGGGTGCAGCAGCATCTAAGGAGCGAAGGAGATAGGCGACGTTTCGGGTCGAGACCCTTCTTCAGACTGGTCAGGGATCAGGGAAACGAGAGATATAGACGGTGATGTGGAGAGATAAAGAACAATGAATGAAAGATATGCAAAAAAGTATCGATGATAAAGGGAACAAGCCATTGTTCTTTGTGGTGTGAAAATGAGAAGCTAGTGCGACTTGGGTGGGGGAGGGAGATAGAGAGAGAGAGGGAATGCCAGGGCCCGAGGGCTGAGGGAGAGGTGGGAAAGGGAGGAGACAGCAAGGGTTAACAGAGTTGAGAAAATTCAATGTTCAAGCCCAAAGGATGCAGACTCCCCAAGCGGAATATGAGGTGCTGTTCCTCCAACTTGTGGTGTTGCTCACTCTGGCCGTAAGGTCGGATACGGAATGGGAAGGGGAGTTGAAGTGCTGAGCCACCGGGAGGTCGGCTTGGTTATTGCGGACCGAGCGGAGGTGTTCGGCGAAACGATCGCCAAGCCTCCGCTTGGTCTCACCGATATAGATCATCTGGCATCTGGATCAGCGGATGCAGTAGATGAAATTATAAAAGGACTGGACAAGCTAGATGCAGGAATAATATTCCCAATGTTGGGTGAGTCCAGAACCACGGGCCACAGTCTTAGAATAAAGCGGAGGTCATTTAAGACTGAGGTGAGAACAAACCTTTTCACCCAGAGAGTTGTGAATTTATGGAATTCCCTGCCACAGAGGGCAGTGGAGGCCAGGTCACTGGATGGATTTAACAGAGAGTTATATAGAGCTCTAGGGGCTAGCGAAATCAAGGGATATGGGGAGAAGGCAGGCACGGGTTATTGATCGGAGACAATCAGACATGATCACAATGAATGGCGGTGCTGGCTCGAAGGGCCGAATGGCCATCTCCTGCACCTATTTTCTATGTTTCTATGTTACTAATCAAAAACCGAACTATCTTTGCCTTAAAAATATCCATTGATGTCCTCCATAGCCTTCTGTAGATTTGATTTGTTCTTTTGCATAGTTTTGTACCATTTCATATCTCTCTTTTGCATATCTTTATTTCTATCTCTAGTCTCTCTTTCCCCTGACTCTCAGTCTGAAGAAGGGTCTCAACCGAAACATCACCCATTCCTTTTCTCCAGAGATGCTGCCTGTCCTGCTGAGTTACTCCAGCATTTTGTGTCTATCTTCGGTATAGACCAACATCTGCAGTTCCTTCCTAGACAAGTTCCTGTGATATCTAGATGATATTTAAAACCAGTAATCACATTGTTGTTAAGAAGCTCCCTCGACCCAGTTATGTTGAAAATTCCAAGATCTTGATGCCAGTGGTGAAGAAGGAATGGTCCTATAGGTTCAAATTGACATAGGGATAACTTAAAGATGAAGAATTCCAATGCATTTGATACATAAAGTAATAGAATCATATAGCATGGAAACAGGCCCTTCAGCCCAACTTGTCCTTGCCAATCAAAATGCCCAATCATTTGCCACATCCCAAATACTGAATAGGTCAATAATAGGCAGCCCACATTGTTAAGTTGTGACCTGTCATAGAGGAGGTCGAGTTGATTTTACTTCGGAGTCACGCGAGTGATTCCGTGAAGAACCCCGCCAGTGCGCATGCGCGTCAGTACGTCAGTCGCATTGGTGCAAGCACCAGACTGGCAGGGCAGCGCTCCTGCTGGCAGTAAGTTAAACCTAGAAGGTAAGTTCGTTTTTACTTACCAGGGTTTTTTTCAATCAGGAGCCTCTCTTCACAGAGATTTTTCCTGCCAGTTTCACAGCCCGACTAGTGAGCTGGTTATGGACTATGGGGAAACACCGGTCCGACCGCGGAAGCGGATAACCGGCAAAAGATTGGGTTGTGAGATAAACAGCCGCTGACAAGGCAGTCAGCGGCTTCCAGCCTGCGGGGATGCCGTGGAGTGGCAAGGAAGTAATACCAGAGTCACTGACAGTGCGGTCAGCGGCTCACAGACGTCGGTCCCCAGGCAGGGAGGAAAAATGGTGGAGAAAGGACTCGTTCAGCCCTATTGGACTCGGGCCAGTCGGGCTGCAAGAGGTTTTTCTAATAATAAAGTTTACATGTATGTTAGTATTTTTCTTAAAATCAAAAATTAAAGTCAAAGTTAAAAGTCAAAAAAGTTTATTGTCATGTGTACCTGACAATGAAATTCTTTCTTGTTTAGCACAAGTTGCTTTAACCCTTCACAGGTAAAGCTGTACACTAAAAATGTGATTTAGTGAGCCTACACTGTAATAGCGCGGGCCTAAGGGACAGGCCGTGCCAGCAGCGCCTGAGATAGGGCTGCTTCATGTGTAATAGCGCGGGCCTATGGGACAGGCCGTGCCAGCAGCGCCTGGCAGGGCTGCTTCATGTATGAAAGCGCCGGCCTACGAGAGAGCCACGTCAGCAGCGCCTGGGACAGGGCTGTTTCATGTCAAAAAGCGCCGGCCTCTACGAGAGGCAGCACCGGCAATGCCTGGGACAGGGTTGCTCAAAGTAACACATAAATCTGCTAGGCCCACGGAATTGTGGGAAGATTCCCCGACGGGGCTGGATAGCAGAATAATAGGCCCAGGGAGTCGTGGGATGATTCATCACCGGGGCTGGATAGTGCGTTTGAAATGATTATCCCAAATACAGCAACTATTGCATACAGTGCTACAGCAGGGCACATGCCAGCAGGAGTGTCAGCGCCACCCTGAACAAAAAGGTGCCAACAGCTCCTAGTAGAAAGCTGTTTGATAGAACTCTCATGGATGAGGAGGCACGAGCCATGGGTCATCTTAGTTCTGACCCAGACTCGGATGGTAAGGTTGAGCCAGATGTTCCACCTCTGCAGGCCGCACCAGCAGTGCCAGTTGACAGAGCTCCTACAGGTCTCCCTCTTGGAGGCAGAGACCAAGACTGGTCAGTGTCCTGCTGACACTGAGTCTCAGGGTATGGCCGTGGGGCATACCCCAAGGGATGAAGGGCACGTGTCAAAGGTAACTTTTCCTGACAACAAAGTTGCCATCCCAGCAGAATGTTCTATTCGGGCATAGGTCCAATGGGTTCATATCAGCATAGGTATCCTGCGGCCTGCGGCAGCGCCTGTTTAGGGCTGCCTACGAATCGCCCCCTCTGAGGAGGGGAGTGCGAAAGGTCAATATAACTGACTTCAGGCTCTAAAGAAGTCGATATAACATACTGGAGCACATATGTGCCGGCAGTGAACAGCGCCAACAGGGGGATATGAGAGCCAGCCGCCGAATCTGTTATTCAGGTAGGCCTATTCAACAGGGGAGAAAAACCTGGCAGACAAATCAATTAAGGCCAAAGGTCATCGTTTCAGAACGCACCCCAGGCGCTCATCGGCAGTAGGCGGTTCACTGGAGCTGGGGGCAGCATGATAGCTCAGAAATTCCATGCACCCTACCAACCCTACTCAACAAAGTGGGTCTGGCACTTCCAAAACATGGGTAAGTGCATCATTCACAAGTTGTAATATTTACATTTGTTTGTACAACACACAAAGGATTAAAAGCATTCCAAGCAAGTTTGGATTATGGCCAGGGTTGTCTTTGAAGAAAAGGTTCGGAAATCGGGCCAGAGTTCTCATGCAAAGCATCCATGGAATAAGGCAGGAGTGGCCTGTTTATTATGAAAAATGGAGTGTCGGGCATATGAACTTTACGAATATGAAAACTTATTTTCCTGACAAACGACAGATTAATAAGGCTCTCAAAGATCCATTCTATGCAGTTCCCATTACAGAGGTTATCAAAGACAATATAACTATACTAATAACAGTAAAACATTGGGGAATGTGATAAACTGTTTGTTGGTCATTGGGATTTACCTTTAACTATTAATTAGCCTATGACTCCGCCCTGTGGCAAGAGATTGGAGTTAATAGCAACCTGTTATAAAATGGACTTTTATTTCATCAAGAGTAATTGGCAATATAGTAGCCGTGTTCAGCTGAGCAAATCAAGGAACTGATATCGTGCAAAGTAGCGACCTTTCAAAGGACATGTAGACCATTGTTAACAGCCTTATGCTATTATCAGCTGAAGCGACCTCAGTCACAATGATGAACAAACAGTATTCAGCATTGCTCCAGTAGTTTGGTCGGTCGAATTCAGTTATTACAAACTGATGCTAACGGCTCTAAGGTGAGAAGTTCCGAATACCATCTCTAGTTGGAGGTAGTGGAGATTTGCAGGAGTTACCAATTCTTCAGTTGTTGGTATCAACTAAATATATACACTAGATGCACCCCATGGGTAAGGGGCTATTGAGCGAATATACACATTCTACATGCTCAACTTCAAGTTGCCACATTACAGTGGTGGCATATGTTAGTTACATGGCAATCAAGTAAAAGTATCCTGTAATAGACTTCCGGTGGCGCTATGGAGGGCTAGAAAGCAACACCAGCCAGCTCCGTGAAAAAAACGAGGAAAAACCGGGGAGAAAAGACCTACCTGCTGCCTGCTGTTTCTGCACCGGCTGCCGTGAGTGACGTCATCAGGCGTGCGACTCATAATGTCAACACAGCGCAGCCCACCCATGGATAAACCCAAACTCCGGTATACAAGGATGAAAACGGCAGAACAAGAACAAGGCCTGACTGGAGCTTCGGGCTCAGGTAGGACACTATCCCTAGAAGATGTGTCGAAAAAAACGAAGAAAATATCGGAAACTGAAGAACTCAAAGTTTTTTTTGCACAAGAACTGGCAAAGTTAAAGAGAGAAATAAAGTTGGAATTAAAGACTGAATTGGCAAAACTGAATTTAAAGGAAGAAATAGAAAAAATCAAGGAGGAGATGAAGGAGTTAAAGTCTGAAATCAATAGCTCGGCCACGGAATTATCTGACAAACTGCGAAAGGAAATTGCAGAAATATTAACGGATCAATCTGCAAATATGATGGAAGAGATGAATGTTAAAATCGAAAATAAGGTGGAAACAAAGCTGGAACCAGTGGATGAAGAACTCATGGGGCACTCGACAGCCATAAAGAACCTTGAAGAACTAGCCGAAACAAGTGCTCAGACTATGAAAACACTCCTCATAGAAAATCAACGTTTATCTGATTTACTGGGCAAAATAACTGATAAATGTACCGAGTTGGAAGGACGCCAGAGAAGACAGAACCTAAGGATCGTGGGTATTCGAGAAGGGAGAGAAAAGAATCAAGATACCCGAGAGTTTACTGCAAACTTACTGCAAAAGGTTTTATCTCTGGAACAAAAGCCTTTACTAGCCCGAGCACACAGAGTAATGAGACGTTATACAAAGCAAGACGCTCCTCCAAGACAAATTATAGTAAAAGTCCAGTATGATCATGTTCTGGAGGAGATGATGAACAAAATTGTAAAAAGTAGAAATCTTACATATGAAGAAGATTCGATCAGCATTTACCGAGACTATCCAGCAGAGGTCTCCAAGAAACGAAATGCATTCAAGGAGACCAAAAGAATTTTGAGGGAAGTGAAGAATCTGAAGTACAGTCTGAGGTACCCAGCCACCCTGAGAGTTACCTACAACCAGGAAGAACATTATTTCAAAAACCCAGCGGATGCAATGAACTTTGCCCAGGGGATTAAGGAACGGGAGGAAGACTGAAAGAAATCTTCAAAGATGAACTATACCAACAAATAAATCGTATTTTCAGGATTGGAGTGGACTATGGACTTGTGGCACCTAAAGAAGATGGAGAAGGATGCTGATTGGAGACTCGGATTGGAGATACGGATTGGAGACTCTCCTATGGATACTAACAATTAGAATAATAACACTACTAATATTAATAATTAACAAATACTAAAATTCATACAGCGGTATTATTATTAAATAAAGCTGATAACTACCAATTAATGATTAACAACTAATTATAGCTGATTTACTTAGAATTAGGTAAACAGTAAATATAATCACACAAAATATAAAGTTTGACTTCATTTATCCCCCCTGGCACCCATTTAAAAAATATATATATTTTTTATTTTTCTCCCTTTCAAAATGTTTTTTTTAATTTTATATTTTTAGTTATATCTTTTAATATGTATTAAGTATAGATATTATCATATACTTGACCGATGGATCCTGTACACATCAGAGTTTAATATTCCCGGTTAAATATTTTTATGAATAACAATTTTAAGTTTGTAATATCGACTACGGAAGTCGGTAGATTGCTAGCAATGGTAGTATGGCTAACACTAACTACACTAATATTAGATGTAGTCTTTTCTCTCTTTGTGCACCCTATTAATCTCTTAATCTATCCTTTTTTAAATATTATTCTTTGTTATTATTGTTTTATATTTGAATGGAATTATAAATTAATACAAAGGAGATATATACGCGAGACATACCCAAGGGTCTTGAAATTCATCTATTCGGAGTTCGGGTGTAAAGTCGGGTATGTCGAGCTGAACCATTTGCTCTATTACATACCTCCTTAGATAAAAGATGCAAGATGCAAAACGAATACGGGGAATGGAGGAATAATGTTTTGTAGCTGGAATGCTAAAGGTATTAACGAACCAATTAAGAGAGGTAAAGTTTTAGCACATTTAAAGCACTTAATGTAGACGTGGCATTTATCCAAGAGACACATCTAAAAAAAGATGCAGAGCATAGATTAAAGGCTAAATGGATTGACAAAGCGTATCATTCTTCTTTTACACATAAATCTAGAGGTGTAGCAATATTAATTTGTAAAGGCATTTCATTTAAACACACTTCAACTATAACTGATAGTGATGGTAGATATATTATTGTAATAGGAGAATTATACACACAAAAAATGATTTTTTGTCAATATATACGGCCCAAATTTTGACAGCCCACTGTTTTATAAGAAAATATTTATTACTATCCCAGAATTACCACAACACAACCTAATAATTGGAGGAGATTTAAATTGTACACTAGATCCTTATTTAGACAGATCATCAAGACAACGGAAAATTAAATCGCATTCCAGTGATCTAATAAATAAGGGAATAAGGGATGGTGGGTTTCTAAAATGTGTATATTTTAATGCTAGGAGCATTGTAAGTAAGGTGGACGAACTTAGAGCCTGGATTGACACCTGGAAATATGATGTTGTGGCAATCAGTGAAACATGGTTGCAGGAGGGCTGTGATTGGAAACTAAATATTCCAGGATTTCGTTGCTTCAGGTGTGATAGAATTGGAGGGACCAGAGGGGGAGGTGTTGCATTGCTTGTCAGAGAAGATATTACAGCAGTGCTTTGGCAGGATAGATTAGAGGGCTCGTCTAGGGAGGCTATTTGGGTGGAACTGAGAAGTGGGAACAGTGTAGCAACACTTTTAGGGGTGTATTATAGACCGCCAAATGGGGAGCGTGAATTGGAAGAGCAAATATGTAAGGAGATAGAAGATATTAGTAGTAAGCACAAGGTAGTGATTGTGGGAGATTTCAATTTTCCAAAAATAGACTGGGAAAACACATTCTGTAAATAGACTGGGAAACACAATCTGGACTGGATGGTTTGGAGTTTGTAAAATGTGTGCAGGATAGTTTTTTTGCAGCAGTACATAGAGGTATCGACCAGAGAAGGGGCAGTGCTGGACCTCCTGTTAGGAAATGAGGCAGGTCAGGTGACGGAGTTATGCGTTGGTGAGCACTTCGGGACCAGTGATCACAATACCATTAGTTTCAATATAATTATGGAGAGAGTCAGAACTGGACCTAGGGTAGAGATTTTTGATTGGAGAAAGGCTAACTTTGAGGGAATGCGTAAGGATTTTAAAGGAGTGAATTGGGACACTTTGTTTCATGGGAAGGATGTAGAAGAGAAATGGAGGACATTTAAAGGGGAAATTGTAAGAGTACAGAATCTTTATGTCCCTGTTAGGTTGAAAGGAAATAGTAAAAATTGGAAAGAGCCATGGTTTTCAAGGGAAATTGGACACTTGTTTTCGAAAAAAGAGAGATATCTACAATAATTATAGGAGGCATGGAGTAAATGAGGTGCTAGAGGAGTATAAAGAATGTAAAAAGAATCTTAAGAAAGAAATTAGGAAGGCTAAAAGAAGATATGAGGTTGCTTTGGCAAGAAAGGTGAAAGTAAACCCAAAGGGTTTCTACAGCTATATTAATAGCAAAAGGATAACGAGGGATAAAATTGGACCATTAGAGAACCAGAATGGACAGCTATCTGCAGAGCCAAAAGAGATGGGGGAGATATTGAACAATTTCTTTTCTTCGGTATTCACCAAGGAGAAGGATATTGAACTCGGTGAGTTAAGGGGAAAGAGTAGAGTAGCTATGGAAACTATGAGATTCAAAGAGGAGGAAGTACTGACACTTTTGAAAAATATAAAAGTCGATAAGTCTCCAGGTCCTGACAGGATATTCCCTAGGACATTGAGGGAAGTTAGTGTAGAAATAGCAGGAGCTATGACAGAAATATTTCAAATGTCATTAGAAACAGGAATAGTGCCGGAGGATTGGCGTACTGCGCATGTTGTTCCATTGTTTAAAAAGGGTTCAAAGAATAAACCTAGCAATTATAGACCTATTAGTTTGACGTCAGTGGTGGGTAAATTAATGGAAAGGATACTTAGAGATAATATATATAAGCATCTGGATAAACAGGGTCTGATCAGGAACAGTCAACATGGATTTGTGCCTGGAAGGTCATGTTTGACAAACCTTCTTGAATTTTTTTGAAGTGGTAACTAGGGAAATTGATGAGGGTAAAGCAGTGGATGTTGTCTATATGGATTTCAGTAAGGCCTTTGACAAGGTTCCCCATGGAAGGTTGGTTAAGAAGGTTCAATCTTTGGGTGTTAATGGCAGAGTAGCAAGATGGATTCAACAGTGGCTGAATGGGAGATGTCAGAGAGTAATGGTGGATGGCTGTTTGTCAGGTTGGAAGCCGGTGACCAGTGGGGTGCCTCAGGGATCTGTGTTGGGTCCACTGTTGTTTGTCATGTACATCAATGATCTGGATGATGGGGTGGAAAATTGGATAAGTAAGTATGCAGATGATACTAAGATAGGTGGTGTTGTGGATAATGAAGTAGATTTTCAAAGTCTACAGAGAGATTTGGGCCATTTGGAAAAGTGGGCTGAAAGATGGCAGATGGAGTTTAATGCTGATAAGTGTGAAGTGCTACATCTTGGCAGGACAAATCAAAATAGGACGTACATGTTAAATGGTAGGGAATTGAGGAATGCTGTGGAACAGGGATCTAGGAATAACTGTGCATAGTTCCCTGAAGGTGGAATCACATGTAGATAGGATGGTAAAGAAAGCCTTTGGTGTGCTGGCCTTTATAAATCAGAGCTTTGAATATAGGAGTAGGGAAGTAATGTTAAAATTGTACAAGGCATTTGTAAGACCAATTCTGGAGTATGGTGTACAATTTTGGTCGCCTAGTTATAGGAAGGATGTCAACAAAATAGAGAGAGTACAGAGGAGATTTACTAGAATGTTGCCAGGGTTCCAGCAACTATGTTACAGAGAAAGGTTGAACAAGTTAGGTCTTTATTCTTTGGAGCGCAGAAGGTTAAGGGGGGACTTGATTGAGGTCTAGATGAAAGGGATAGACAGAGTTGACGTGGATACGTTTTTCCCATTGAGGGTAGGGAAGTTTCAAACAAGAGGGCATGACATGAGAATTAAGGGACAGAGGTTTCGGGGTAACGTGAGGGGGAACTTCTTTACTCAGAGGGTGGTGGCTGTGTGGAATCAGCTTCCAGTAGAAGTGGTGGAGGCAGGATCGATTTTAACATTTAAGAGTAAAGTGGATAGGTATATGGACGTGAAGGGAATGGAGGGGTATGGTCTGAGTGCAGGTAGATGGGACTAGGGGAAAACAAATGGTCGGCACGGACTGGAAGGGCCGAGAGGGCCTGTTTCCGTGCTGTAATTGTTATATGGTTATATGGTTATATGGTTAAATGCATATACAGATACCAGTAATATTAAAGATGTTTGGAGAATGCAAAACCCAGCTGGACGAGAATATTCATTTTACTCACCTGTGCATAAAGCTTATTCAAGAATGGATTATTTTTTGGTAGATTTAAAACTTATCCCATTCACTTATAATTCAAAATATCATAATATTATAATTTCAGACCACGCACCTTTAACTTTTATGATTAAAATAACTGGTAAAACGGAAAAACGGGGACAATGGAGATTTAACCCACAAATTTTAAAAGACAAAATACATCACAAAACAGATTAAGATTTTCTTTGAAATAAATGATAAACCAGAAATACCCTCGTCCCTATTATGGGAAACTTTTAAAGCGTATGTTCGGGGAATTATGATATCCTCTCAAGCATTTTATGATAAAGAGAATCGAAGGGAACAACAGGCATTGGAAAAGGAGATCAAACAATTAGACACAGAAAACGCTGCTAACCATGATAAAACATAATAAAATCTCTGCATTGAAATATAAATTAAATAAAATACAGTCAGACCAAGTTGTAAAACTCTACCAATATACTAAACAAATACAATTTGAATTCGGAGATAAACCACAAAAATTAGTGGCTCGTCAATTACGAAAATTGGAGGGAGAAAAATTAATCCATAGGATTAAATCAGACAAAGGTGAATTACTAGTACAAACTAAAGATATAAATGAGAGATTTTTGCAATATTATAAAAAATTATATTCAACCAAAACGACAGAAAATCTGACAGGAATAGAAATATTTTTTAAAAATTGTAATCTAAAAGGACTGGATTTAGAAAATAGAGAATTACTAAACGCTGAAATAACTACTAAAGAAATCGAAGAATCTATTAGGTCATTAAAAAATGGTAAAACTCCAGGACCGGATGGTATTGGTTCGGAATTTTATAAAACATTCTATGATCTGATAGCACCACGTTTGAAGACACTTAATGAATATATTTATGCACAACAGAAATTACCAGAAACATTAAATGAATCTATTATAACGCTTATACCTAAATTAGATAAAGATCTGGTTGATCCAGCTCTTTTAAATGCTGATCAAAAAATATTAACCAAAATACTAGCACAAAGACTAAATACAGTGATTAATAAAATAATTCATTCAGATCAAACAGGATTTATACCAAAACGATACTCCTCATATAACCTGAGACAATTATTCAATATTATATACACAAAAAGAAATATTAATAAAGATCTAGCAATTATTTCATTAGATGCAGAGAAAGCTTTTGATCAGGTTGAATGGTCTTATTTATTTTCGGTTATGGAAACTTTTCAGTTGGGAGAGAAGTTTATAACATGGGTTAAACTACTATATACTAATCCAACAGCTAGAATATTAACAAATCAAATGTTATCAAGTAAAGTTAATATATCCAGAGGCTGTAGACAAGGTTGTCCTCTATCCCCACTACTGTTCGCACTAGCAATTGAACCATTAGCACAATCCGTGAGATTACATCGTGAAATATATGGGTATGAAACCAAAGAAACTGAAAATAAAATCTCTTTATACGCAGATGATGTATTGCTTTATATTACAAAACCTGAAACTGGTATCCCTAACTTATTAGATTTAATAACTCAATTTGGCTTGTTTTCAGGATATAGAATTAATTGGAATAAAAGTGAACTTATGCCAATAATGGGAAATAACCCACATATACTACAACAATTTCCTTTTAAGATAGCAAATGAAAAAATCAAATACCTTGGAATTTATGTAACAAAAAGATATGATTCTTTATTTAAATCTAATATCCCACCCCTACTGAATAAACTACTTAAGAATATCCTATATTGGAAAACATTACCTATTTCAATGCTAGGTAGAATTAATGCGATAAAAATGATTTTTCTCCCGCAATTATTATACCCGTTTCAACTGATCCCGATATAGCTTCCTAAATTTTTTTTTAAGAAAGTGGACTCTATAGTTACCAATTCTATTTGGGATTATAAGAGTCATAGGATAACTAAAAAAAAACTATGTAAATCAAAAATAAATGGAGGTTTTGCACTGTCTAATTTTATGTTTTATTACTGGGCAGTTAATATTAAAAATATGAATTTTTGGTTGGAAGAATTAGATAAACAGCCAAACTGGTTAAAAATGGAAAAGGAAGACAGTTCACCTTTTGAAATTAGCTCGATTTTATTTGCCAATACTAAAATACGTAAGAAAGTTTATAGAGGAAATCCAATAATAGAAAGTGGGATACGTATCTGAAAACAATTAAAGAAAACATTAAAATTGGAAAGTATACCATTGTCTCTTCCTATTGCAAATAACATTACTTTTAAACCCTCAATGATGGATAAAGGTTTTTTACAATGGAAGAACTATGGAATTAATAAGATGGGTGATCTCTACAGGGAAAGTCTTTCTTTCATTTCAGGAATTACAACAAAATTACGGAATACACTCAAAAGAGTACTTTGAATATTTACAAATTAGAGACTATGTTAAATCAAACACACAGGATTTTAGAAATAAAGACAGAAATTTTAGATGAATGTCTAAATAAATATCCAAACAGAAAAATTAATATATATTTATAATATTTTATTGGAAAATGATGTACCAATGTCGGAAATATATAGGTAAGTATGGGAAAACGAATTAGGTCAAACAATTAGTCTAGAAGTATGGAATTAAAGTTTACAACATATACACCACTGCTCATTAAATTCCAGACACTCTTTGATACAATTTAAAGTTTTACATAGATTACACTTTTCAAAATCCAAATTAAACAGATTTTTTTCAAATGTTTCTGCTATATGTGATAAATGTCAGCATTTAGAAGCTAATCTAACGCATTCATTCACAAAATGTATAAAAATGACTAACTTTTGGATATAAATTTTTAAGATAATCTCGAATGTAGTTAATACAAATCTGACTCCAGACTCAAAATTAATCATCTTAGGAATATTAGAAATGGATCAACTACTAACAACGCAGCAAAGAATTTTTATCGATTATAGTTTAATAATTGGTAAAAAATGAATATTAAGATTTTGAAAAGGTCCTACATCCCCCACAATCAAAATGTGGATTACAGAAATGTCGGAGACACTTCATCTGGAAAGATTAAGACTTGTCCTTTTGGACAAGCTAGATCAGTTCAATGGAGGAATATGGTCTCCATTTATTGAATATTTAAAGGGTCAAGGTGGTCCGGTTCGAGGGCTTGACTGAAACCTGAATGAAGGAATAGATGAAGAATTATATATAATAGACCACTGATATATCTCCAATGAAGAATAGCCTGCTTAATACTCCATTTATATTATTGATTTTCTACTTTTATTTTATTTCTCTTTATTATTTCTCTCTACTATCTTCTTTCTGTTATAAAATAATAAAAAGTATGGAAGTATAAATAAGAATGATTGTAAACTTTAAAAATATTAAGAATGTATGTGATGAATAATATGTCTCTTCCTCTTTTATTTTATGTTATTCCTTCTTAATATGTATTTACTTCTAATAAAAATATTTTACAAAAAAAAAAAGTATCCTGTAATAATTTGCCTAATCTCCTTTGCCACTGGTGTATCATCCAGTTCAGATCGATGACAACACAGAATAGGTATTGGATCTCAAAGTATTATGAAAGTATGGTTCGATGCTACATCGAATATCAACATGTTGGTTTCATGTTTATTCACCGATTGCAAAAATATGTTGCACAATAGTGCGGAGAAATACATTCTCGCTACATTCTCTTCCTCCATTTTGCCTCATTAGTCGGGTCTTAAAACAGTCAGCAAGACTTCGCTTTGGGTTTCGTACTGTTGGACTGGCTAAGCAGACATGTTGCCTGCTTTCATCAGGCATAATAATACAACGGTGTACGGTTATTCTAAAAAAACGAAAACTTTGCTAGTTCAAACTGTGGTTCAGGAAACTGGCCTCTGCATAATAAAACAATTGTTGACTTACACATTCTGAATGGATTGACTTACGGTTCAGGTTCACATCAAGCCATGGATGTGCTCACTACAGAGTGCAGGGATAGCACCCAAAAAAGCAGTACATTCCTATTGAGGGGATCGGAAGCGGTTTTGTTTAAATGTTAATGTTACATATAATACGGTACAGATTACTGATGTCTTCCAGTTCATTCTTAATTGGTATTTGACAATAATTCAGTTATAGAGTCACTACAGCTGCAACAAACGGGAACCACTCTGTCGGGTTCAACCCCGGATATCGAGTTGTAAAAGAGATCTTGACACAAGTTCTCCCACTACAAGAATATGCAGTTGGATATTGAAAATGTGTTAACATTACTTCACCAGTGGGTTCAAGCTACATCCTTAGTCATGACACTAATATCAGCACAACGAGGGAAAACATTGCAAACGCTGTGGCTAGATAGGATGGAATTGGCTGCAGGTGCCATTACATTTTACATTCTGATCTACACAAGCAGAGCAGATCAGGGGTGGCAGGATTTAAGATCATTTTCGGATACCCCACGGTCTCACGTCTAAGTGGGAGGGCAGGCTTGCTATATTATATCAACGCCACCAGAATCCTAAGAAGTGTGGAATCAGCATTGTTTATTAATCGACAAACAACCACACGAGGGAAGGTCGGTTCAGACTATTTCAAGGTGGCTGCAGCAGATTCTGGTTTATTGCAGGTATTAACACTGACGATTGTATATCTCATTCCACCAGGGCAGCATCAACGTCAGCGGCCAGGGCAATGGACATTCCCATTGACCATATCCTCGCGACCGCAGGATGGTCAACTGAATTGGTTTTTAAATTTTTTTTTACATAGGCCGGTAACTGACCCGGGGGATTTGCCCATTCTGTTTTGCATCCACCAAAGCCTCCCCTGAGATACAGGGGTTGCTATTGATTTCTTTATTAATGTAAACCATTAATACATTTGATTCAATATCATGCTTAATAGTAAGATTAAATGAGAACTTACCAGTTTGAAGTTTGATAGTTATTTTATGAGGAGTTACGATGAGAAGGCCGTCCCACGCATGCGCATCAATCTTCAAAGCAACGGTGTGAAGTCACAGATAACAGTTGTTGAACTAACATAGTAAGATTATAGATGACTAGAACTACCAGATGATCGTTAAGTTACGAGGGAATGGAGCGGAGGGCACGTAATCCCTCATCGTAACTCATAAAATAACGATCAAACTTCAAACTGGTAAGTTCTCATTTAATCTTACTATTTTACTTCAGAGTCACGTGAGTGACTACGTGAAGACTTTGAAGGTCTGTGATTTCATGCCGAGGAACAAGTCCACACGTCACAGCTGCATCAATTGACAAGGAGTAAAATTTTAATGCATTCAAACATGACATGTTTTAACAATAGTAATGATTTAATAACAGAAAAGAAAAACAAACAATGACCCCTCTCACCCAGGGGGCAACAGTGATACAGAACCTAAAACCAGAGTCAGCAAAACCCCTGGATCTGGAGACAGGCTTATTATAAAACCTCTGGTACGTCCTCTCATTCGACCATCCCGCAACCGCCAGAATTTGGTCAAGAGATACGTCCATGTCCCTTGCTGCTGACGTTGATGCAGCCCTGGTGGAATGAAGTTTAAACATGTCAGTGTCCACTCCTGCACACACCAGAACCTGTTGAATCCATCTAGAGATGGTCTGCACCATAACCTGTTTGTGAGGTTTGGTGTAGCTGACAAAAAAGGAGAGTTCCGAGCCTCTCAAGCTCCTAGTGACCTTAATGTAATGGGTTATGGACGATACGGCACACACTCGTGGGTCTGAGGGATATGCCATGAAACTCAACTTGAGCCCTAGAACCCCTGGCCTGCTCTGTTTGACAAGATCCCGAACGAAAAAGGTGACATTATTGCCGGACAAACTCACACTGTCCAGTCTGAATTTATGTAGCGTTTGGACCCGTTGTGTTGAAGCCAGGGCCATGAGCATAACTACGTTCAATGTCAGATGGTGTAGGGACAGAGATGAAACTGGTGCCCACTGACGGAGCAGCGCGGGGACCATGCTGACATCCCATATATGAGTGTACCTGTGTCTAGGTGGAGTGGAATTAAAGACACCCTTCATAAATTTAGTTATTAAAGGGTGGGACCCTTCCGTGTGATGTGCTGACCCCAGCTGTAAATAATTGGACAAAGCACTGCGGGCACTGTTAATGGCACTATAACTCAGCTTGCTATCGTGATCATAGAAACTTCAAAACATCAGTGATTGTAGCTGTGTGGTATGAAATGCGAGAGCGGGAACAGTACATCTCCCATTTTCTTATGTGAGAGATGTACTGTTTCTGAGTGCTCTTCCTCCAGGCCGCAGTGATGACATCAACGGTACGCTCTGAAAGCCCGAGCCCCAGAACGGTCTCCTCAGAATCTGCAAACCAACGAATTTATATGGTCATGAAGAGGGTGGCTTATCCCTGTCACTGGGTATACAAGCAGATTTCTGCTCTTGGGCACTACCATTAAAGTCTGGGTGATTAAGGCTAGCACCAGAGGGAACCAATGCTGAATAGGCCAGTCTGGCACTACCAGAATACCAGTGGCGGAATCTTGCTGTATTTTTGCCACACATCGAGTAATGAGGCAGAATGGGGCAAATACATACACAAATTTACCACCCCAATGTAGCGAGAATGCATCCACCACTACTGCCCCTGGGTCTGGCTCCCATGACACATAAATTGGTAACTGATGATTGAGCCGGGAAGCAAACAGATCAATGTCCGGCACACCATAACAAAGGACAATATCATTGAACACTTCGTGATTTAACATCCATTCTTTGTTATCATTGAACTCTCGTGACCTGGTGTCTGCCACTGTGTTATACCTTCCTGGTAAATAGATAGCTGAAACCCAGATGTTTCTTGCAATACACCAGTGCCAGAGGAGATTGGACAACCTATCACAGGATACAGACTTACTGCCACCCATGTGATTAATGTACGCTACAGCGGTAGTATTGTCAATCTGAAGTTGGACATGTACATGATGCCCGTTGGTACAAAAAGCCTTTAAGCCATAGCAACTCTAAATAGTTAATGCCGTGTGATTGAAGCATGGATGCTTCACATCAAGCATGGAAGGTCCCACATAAGAGATTAGTATACAAATTTAAAGCACACGGTATTGGGGGTTCAGTATTGATGTGGATAGAGAACTGGCTGGCAGACAGGAAGCAAAGGGTAGGAGTAAACGGGTCCTTTTCAGAATGACAGGCAGTGACTAGTGGGGTACCGCAAGGCTCAGTGCTGGGACCCCAGCTATTTACAATATATATTAATGATTTGGACGAGGGAATTGAATGCAACATCTCCAAGTTTGCAGATGACACTAAGCTGGGGGGGTAGTGTTAGGTGTGAGGAGGATGCTAGGAGGCTGCAAGGTGACTTGGATAGGCTGGGTGAGTAGGCAAATGCATGGCAGATGCAGTATAATGTGGATAAATGTGAGGTTATCCACTTTGGCGGCAAAAACAGGAGGGTAGATTATTATCTGAATGGTGGCCGATTAGGAAAAGGGGAGATGCAACGAGACCTGGGTGTCATGGTACACCAGTCATTGAAAGTAGGCATGCAGGTGCAGCAGGCTGTGAAGAAAGTGAATGGTATGTTAGCATTCATAGCAAAAAGGTTAATCCTTTTGGAGCAGGGAGGTTCTACTGCAGTTGTACAGGGTCTTGGTGAGGCCACACCTGGAGTATTGCATACAGATTTGGTCTCCTAATCTGAGGAAAGACATGCTTGCCATAGAGGGAGTACAGAGAAGGTTCACCAGACCGATTCCTGGGATGGCAGGACTTCCATATGAAGAAAGACTGGATAGATTTGGCTTGTACTCGCTGGAATTTAGGAGATTGAGGGGGGATCTTATAAAGGCTTACAAAATTCTTAAGGGGTTGGACAGGCTAGATGCAGGAAGATTGTTCCCGATGTTGGGGAGGTCCAGAACAAGGGGTCACAGTCTAAGGATAAGGTGGAATTCCTTTAGGACCGAGATGAGGAAAACATTTTTCACACAGAGTGTGGTTAGTCTCTGAAATTCTCTGCCACAGAAGGTAGTTGAGGCCAGTTCATTGGCTATATTTAAGAGGGAGTTAGATGTGGCCCTTGTGGCTAAAGGCATCAGGGGGTATGGAGAGAAGGCAGGTAGACGATACTGAGTTGGATGATCAGCCATGATCATATTGAATGGCAGTGCAGGCTCGAAGGGCCGAATGGCCTACTCCTGCACCTATTTTCTATGTTTCTATGCTTACTGCTGATCCCATCTGCCACCGCAGCTTGAGACGGTATCAGTTGCACCCCAACCTAGTGCACTGCCATCAGCCTGCAGGATAATTGATGGTGTATTGACTAGAATTGTACCAGAGCAGCCCTGAATATTGGCTATCCACCATTGTAATTCAGTTAGAGCGTCAGCTGGTAGCTGCATGGGTCGATCGAAATGACCTCTCTTAAGCTTAAGAGCCTGTTACTTTGCACGCTGTAAATGTTGGTAGTGCAAAGGCCCGAATTGAGCAGCTGGGAATGCTGCCACTAATTTTCCAATTACCCGAGCGCCACATGTCTAAAGGAAGGGTGATTATCAACAATGAGTTTCCTGCAGGCTTCAATTAACTCTAATTGCTTGCCCTGAGGCAGAGTCACGGACATGTGTAGTGAGTTAATGATGAACCCCAAATAGTCAATTATCTTAGATGGCACCAATTTAGACTTAACTGGATGGATAATGAATCCAATCTTTTCTAAAACGAGTTTTGTAGCTGACACAGATAATTTAGCTAATTCAAAAGTCCTCCCAATGACTAAAATGTTGTCCAAATATGCCATGACAATATGATTTTGTGCTCTGAGTAACCCCAGGACTGGTTTCAGCAATTTTGTGAATAGTCTGGGAGCCGAAGTTAATCCGTTAGGTAAGGCTTTAAACTGCCAGAACTGATCCATCCAGTTAAACTTCAAAAACGTTCTGTGCTGCTCATGAATGGCCACTGAATAGTAAGCATCTTTGAGGTCAATGCTGCCATATAACATCCCCTGGAAAGCAGTTGTTTAGCTGTGACATGTTTCCATTTTTAAATGTTTATACTGCACTAAAGTGTTAAGCCCTGTCAAATCTAGGATAATTCTACATCCTCCATCCTTTTTTGGCCTCGTAAAGATATTGGACACAAACTGATAAAACTCACGCCTTGCCCTTTCAATTACACATTTTTTGAACAAAGGGTCTAGCTCTTTTTGTGCACTAATACACTCCTGTTGTGAAAACACAAAAGTACAGCCAGGTGTGTGCTGAGTATGTGGCGGCAAGTCGGAAATGAACTCAATTTGAAAACCTTGAATACTATGCATTATAAACGGATTAGATGTTATCCACTGCCATTCATATACCAAAAATTGCAATCTCCCCCCAACTTGTAATGTATCCATTGCAGTCGCACCTACCTTAGGATTTACCATCGGTAATGTCTCTGCTTCTGCCCCCGAGGTCTGGGGCGTAGGACTGCTGGAGGGCGCCGCATCGTTGAACATGGCCCGGCTCGGGCCCTGCCCTAAAAAAGGCCTCTGTGTAGGTTGCTCCACACCACGTCCGCCATAGCCAGCGAACCATTTGGTATGCACACAAGGGCAGGGGTACAGTCTGCGGAAAGCCAACCCCTTCGGAGGCACCTTCATGAGACCAACAGTCTTAGACTCTTCATCCAATTCTTTCACCTGTTTAGTCAGGTTTTCTCTGAACAGGTTTGGGGGTTGAACAGTCCCCGGTTTACACAGTCCAGTAAATTTAGGGTTAATGGCAGGACGGATGGCATTTTTTCTTATACACGTCCTCCTGAGTATCTGAGAGAGGCGACCCCTCCACTGACCTTGCAAAGGCCGTGATGCCTGAGGCGAGTAGCCGGAGTACTTTTTGTAATTTAACCTCCTGGACTCTGACACCCCCTCCAACGTGCCCCAAAATAGATTGGTTTACAATGGGGACACTCAGTGAGGCACAGTTTTGTGGAGTATTGTACCTGTATTGTACCTGGCAGTGGTCTCATCCATCGTCTGTTCTAGCAGAGGATGGGAAGCCATATAATTTATATTCTCGGTGAGCTCTGCATCCAATGGCTCATCGGTGAGGGCTGGGACCACAAATCTGGATGCAATGGACAATACACCCGATGGTCCCTCTAGCCCAACTGTGCCTCCGTACTCTGGGTCAGCATAGCACTGACCTCGTACGCTCCCATCATCTGACATGGAGATATCACGCAGCCCTGACACAGGCGCTGCTGCCTCGGGTTCTATAAACTCCCCGGGCTCCAATAGCTCTGACCTTTGGAGCGTATTGTGCTGGAGTAACCTCTCCACAAGGCTCTCCAGCTGGGCCAGCCTGCCGGTACCACTGCCCTTAGGAGGGAACTCGTCCACCTCCTGGCCCAACTCCTCAGAGTCCAGGGCCCTTACAGACTTTTTTGTGGCTTTTCTCCCCCGTGGAGTAGCCAAGGTGCCTTCCGGCCGCACCAAGTCTGTGGCTGCTGGCTGCTCTGCCAGCGGCTCTGTAGGCGAATTCGGTGGTCGCACGCTGCCCGCAGGCCCGTGGTCTTCCTCAGCCAGTCTGGTCACAGCTCGCCTCATAACCTTAGACAAACTTGCACACAATCTGAAGTTAAACTAATGGTGAATAAACACACTCCGGACCGGGAGCAACAACTTCAGCTAAAGTTGTTTGAAAAAACACTTACCTGGATCTTTTAAACTTACCCGCTGGAAGGAGCGACGCGCCTGCCAGTCAGTCGTTGCGCAATGCGTCACACGTAATGACGCGCATGCGTGGGGATGGCCTTCTTCACGTAGTCACTCACGTGACTCCGAAGAAAAATGCACTTTTTGATTATTCACTCATCCTGAGTCATCAATGCAGTGAGACGGCGAGATTTGGATCTGCGGCATGAAATCACAAAGCTTCGAACCCTTCATGGAATCACTCACGTGACTCCGAAGTAAAATAGTAAGATTAAATGAGAACTTACCAGTTTGAAGTTTGATCTTGATTTTATGAGGAGTTACGTTGGTGATTACGTGCCCTCCACACCCAACACTCTCTCATAAAGGTCATCTGGTAGTTCTCGAGTCACGCATCTTACTATGTCACTTCGGTAATTGTTATTTGTGATTTCATACCCTGCTTTGAAGATTGACGCACATGCGCACTGGCGGGGTTCTTCACATAATCACCAACTCCTCATAAAATTAAGATCAAACTTCAAACTGGTAAGTTCTTGTTTAATCTTACTATTTTAATTTATTGTCACATGTATCGAAGTACAGTGGAAAGCTTTTGTTGCATGCTAACCTGTCAGCAGAAAGACAATACATGATTACAATCGAGTTGTCCACAGTGTACAGATACATGATAAAGGGAATAACGTGAATAACCTTAGATAAAGCCAGTAAAGTCTGATCAAAAGTAAAGTCACCAATGAGGTAGATAGAAGCTCAGGGGTGTTCTCTGGTTGTGGTAGGATGGTTCAGTTGCCTGATCATAGCTGGTAAGAAATTGTCCTTGAATTTGAGGATGAATAGCAGTAAATAGACAGTACATGGTCAATGCAGCCCAACGGGAATAGGTGTGAATAACGAGTAATTGATTGCAAAGTTAATAGAAAATAAAATACAAACTACCGGAAAAAGGAGTCAGCTCCATCAAGACCTGGACAGAGTGGATGTGGAGAGCATGTTTCCACTAGTGGGAGAGTCTAGGACCGGTCATAGCCTCAGAATTAAAGGACGTTCCTTTAGGAAAGAGATGAGGAGGAATTTCTTTAATCAGAGGGTGGTGAATCTGTAGAATTCATTACCACAGAAGGTGGTGGTGGCCAAGTTAATGGATATTTTTAAGGCAGAGATAGATAGATTCTTGATTAGTATGGGTGTCAGGGGTTATGGGGATAAGGCAGGATAATGGGGTTAGGAGGGAGAGATAGATCAGCCAATATTGAATGGCGGAGTAGGCTGAATGGCCTAATTCTGCTCATATCACTTCTGAACCAATCTGTGGAGAGACATTCAAAGTAATGTTTCAGGTGCGTTCGAACATACCTCTGCAGTGCCTGGAATTTGGAGTCGTGCTGTGTGTGTTGCGTTCTCGGTTTGAAAGTCCGCCCGAGTGTAGATCTTCTCATAGGGGGAACGGAGGATCACATCCGGTGGAATATCCTCCCACGTGACCACAAAATATGTGTTGTTTCCAATGGTTTTATCAATAGAAACGATACCACTAAACCAACCACCTTTATCGATACTCCTTCCTAAACTTTCAAGCTGTGAATCAAGGATACAGACTGATATTGTATTGTAAAACTTTGTAGAGTGAGAATAAATGCAAAATAATTCTCTAATGCTATCAAACCTGGATTGCCTGTTGGCTAAGGTCACCATTTTCTGATACTAATCCAGTGAAAGCATCAGTGAGTCCATTCGAGTCTACTTTATCAGTGGCTGCGAGCTGCAGACCATCTATTAAGTGAAACGCAAAATAATCCTTAACACACATATTATCCAATATCCATGGTCAATGTTCATTCAGAACTGAATTTAAAAAATAGGCCTTACAAATTCCTGTAATGTGAGATTTGCCTTTTGAAAAAGTCAAAATAAAACTACTAAATGGATTGAACTTGGTTGCAACACTGGTGGTGATAATGGATAGTTCTGCTCAATACTCTGCTGTGGGTGAAGCAAGACTTGTGCAGTAAGTTTACGGAAACATATTCCCGATGTTGGGGGAGTCCAGAACCAGGGGCCACATTTGAAGAATAAGGGGTAAGAACAGAGACGAGGAAACACTTTTTCTCACAGAGAGTTGTGAGACTGTGGAATTCTCTGCCTCTGTGGGCGGTGGAGGCCGGTTCTCTGGATACTTTCAAGGGAGAGATAGATAGGGTTCTTAAAGATAGCGGAGTCAGGGGATATGGGGAGAAGGCAGGACCAGGGTACTGATTGGCGATGATTAGCCATGATCTCATTGAATGGCGGTGCTGGCTCGAAGGGCCGAATGGCCTACTTCTCCACCTATTGTATATTGTCTATTGTAAGTTTGCTTTAGGTAGATTGGTAATTGCAACAAAGGCAGAGATTTGGAAGAAATGGGTAATTTTCCGGCTGGATGAATGGACGTGACCAGGGAGGCCTCAAAGATTATTTGGTGGCCCTCAATAATTGTTGATACAGGTGAAAGACTTGGAGGAGGGCGCAGAGTGCAATGTCTACAAGTCAGGCAATAATGTGCTATTGGGAGGGGAGTGGGCATGTGGCAGAGAGGAGATTTGGGGTCCGCAACAGAATATAAATGGGTTGAGTACGTGGGAAATAACTTGGGAAAAGACCAAAGGCAGATAATTATCTGCCTGGAGAAAGATTGTAGATGAACCAAGTACAGGCGGAGTACAGACAGATGAGATGTTTTGGTGTATGAATCATAAATATTTATCAGGGAGGTGCAGCAAGTAGTTGCAAAGATAATTAGCACATTGGACTTTATTGCCTCAGGGTTGGGGTTTTGAAGTAGGAAAGTGTTGTTAGAGTTTGTACCGTCTACTGCTGAGCCCACATCTGTGCACAGTTTTGGTCCTTGTATTTAATAAAGGATATACTGTATTGGGACAGTCTGAAAGATTCACAACGTTAATTCAACGGGATGAGAGGGTTGTCCCATCTCAAGCGGCAAAATAAAGTATATCTATTATCTTTGGTATTTCAAAGACTGAGGAATAATCTTATTGAAACATAGAATATCTTGTGGGAGTACAACAGCTAGATGCCAAGAAGTTGGCACCAGGAGGAGAATCTTGATCGAGAGAACATAGTAACAGGATTGGGGATAGGCACTTAAAAATGATTTACATGGGTACCTCGTCTCACAGAAAGTGGTGAATCGTAAGAAATCTCCACCACAAAGGATGTGGAAGCTAGATCATTGGAGGTACTTAATGAGTAAGTCGATAAATCTTTGAAAGATGAGGCACTTGAGGACCACGGGAAGAGGAGTTGAGCATGGGGCAACTCTGCTGTGATCATATTGAATGGCAGGACAGACTATACTGCACCCAGTTCCCATGTCCAAACATCTCAGATTCATCGGCTGCAACTTACTGTTGATGCTCGACTCAAAAATGAGAAAAACATTAATCTATCAGCAGTTTCAATTAAAACCCAGGGCAATTTATTTTAAAAAGGGCAAAGTCTTTATTACAAGAGTGAAGAGCTACATCTTGGCAGGACAAATCAAAATAGGAAGTACATGGTAAATGGTAGGGAATTGAGGAATGCTGTGGAACAGAGGGATCTAGGAATAACTGTGCATAGTTCCCTGAAGGTGGAATCGCATGTAGATAGGGTGGTAAAGAAAGCCTTTGGTGTGCTGGCCTTTATAAATCAGAGCATTGAATATAGGAGTAGGGAAGTAATGTTAAAATTGTACAAGGCATTGGTAAGACCAATTCTGGAGTATGGTGTACAATTTTGGTCGCCTAATTATAGGTAGGATGTCAACAAAACAGAGAGAGTACAGAAAAGATTTACTAGAATGTTGCCTGGGTTCCAGCAACTATGTTACAGAGAAAGGTTGAACAAGTTAGGTCTTTATTCTTTGGAGCACAGAAGGTTAAGGGGGGACTTGATTGAGGTCTTTAAAATGATGAAAGGGATAGACAGAGTTGACGTGGATACGTTTTTCCCATTGAGGGTAGGGAAGATTCAAACAAGAGGGCATGACATGAGAATTAAGGGACCGAATTTTCGGGGTAACGTGAGGGGGAACTTGTTTACTCAGAGGGTGGTGGCTGCGTGGAATGAGCTTCCAGCAGAAGTGGTGGAGGCAGGATCGATTTTAACATTTAAAAGTAAAGTGGATAGGTATATGGACGTAAGAGACGTGAAGCAAACATCAAATACCCTTCTACACTCATTCCCTTTGCCAGCATGTGGACTGTATCCTTCTATGCCTGGTCATTGAAGTGATCATCTGGATATTTCTTGAACATTGGCAGAATCTTTGCCTCCACCATCCAGGGGCAGCACGGTGGCTCAGCGGCAGATCTTTGAGCTTACAGCGCCAGAGGCCCAGGTGCAAACCTGACTATGAGTGCTGCCTGTACAGAGTTTGTACATTATCCCCGTGACCCATGTTGGTTATCTCCGAGATCTTTGGTTTCCTCCCACACTCCAAAGATGTACAGGTTCGTACGTTAATTGGCTTGGTGTAAATGTAAAAATTGTCCCTCATGTGTGTAGGATAGTGTTAATGTGCGGGGATTGCAGGCCGGTGCGAACTTGGTGGGCTGAAGGGCCTGTGTCCATGCTGTATCTCTAAACTAAACTAACCTAAACACTCAGGCAGTGAATTCCAAACTCCAGCCATCCTCTGGCTGAAAAGAATTATTCTTCCGATCTCCTCCAAACTTTTTACCCCTTATCCTTGGATCTACGCCCTCTGGTTATCGACGTCTCTGCAAAGGGGAGAGGTTTCCTAGTTATGTCCCTCCCATCTATTCTCTCCTCAGAGCTGAAGCACTCCATCATGGGCAAACATCTTTGCAAATCACCTCAGCTCCTCTCCACCCTTCATTTGCTGAGCTCCCAGGTAGCAACAGTGTGGCTATTTATTGCTGGTTACCTGTCCTTCTTGAGAGCTCTTCCAGTTCTTGGCTGCCTTTGGTCCCAGTGCGATGGTGTGGATTTTGGTTCCACTATCTTCCGCCTCTTTGAAGCAACTGCTAATTCCTTCGTCCTCTCCATCCGTGAGCAAAATAATTTCGTCGCCATTTGTACCGCCGTCATCAGCGCGAAGTACCTGAAATGCAGTCGGTTATCAATAACGAGAGCAAAACGTAATACCTAAACGTTCTGTGTTGATGAAAACTTCCCCAAACTTTACAAGTTCACAAGTTCACAAGCTACAGAGTAGAATTAGACCATTTGGCCAATCGAGTCCACTCTGCCATTCAATCATTGCTGATATCTGCCTCCGAATCTCATTTTCCTGGCTTCTCCCCATAACCCTTGACATTTGTCTATCTCTTGCCTTAAAAATATCCACTGACTTGGCCTCCACAGACCTCTGTGGCAATGAGTTCCACAGATTGACTAAAGAAATTCCGCCTCGCCTCCTTTCTAAATGAGCACCTTTTAATTGTGAGGCTATGACCTCTGGCCCCAAAATCTCCCACCAGTGGAAACATCCTTTCCACATCCACTCTATCGATGCCTTTCATTATTCTGCAAGTTTCAATGCAGTCCCCACCAACCTTCTAAACTCCAGCGAGTACTGGCCCAGTGCTGTCAAACACTCATTAAATGCTAATCCACTCATAACTGGAATCTTTACAGCCTTACCTTAAAACCATCCCGAACCCCACTGCAGATGTTTGTTCCTCCACTGGCAGATTTTGGTAGTAGTTTCACAAGGTCCTTCCTCATATCGTTATTATCAACAGTCCTCAGCTGTGTTTTAATCTTGGCACTAGATTCAAAAGTGACAATTCCAACTTGTGATCCTGTCTCAACAACCTGCAGCAAGAATATCTCGGCTGCTTGTCGAAGCCTGTCAATGCGATTCTCCTGTTTCATAACGAGAAGAAAATAGCAAAGTTAAACACAGCCCTGTTTAATAGATGAAAAACAATGCTGGATACACCTGAATCTTCACATAGGAACAAGGAACTGCAGATGCTGGTTTATAAAAAAAGAGAGGCACAGAGTGCTGGAGTAACTGGAGTAAATTGCAGCACGGTGGTGTAGCGGCAGAGTTACATCGCCAGAGATCCGGGTACAATCCTGACTATGGTACTTGTCTGTATGGAGTTTGTATGTTCTCCCATGATCAGTGTGGGTTTTCTCAGTGATCTTCGATTTCGCCCCACACTCCAAAGACATGCAGATGTGTAGGTTAATTGGCATGGTGTAAATGTAAAATTGTCCCCAGTGTGTGTAAGGTAGTGTTAATGTGTGGGGATTGCTGGTCGGTGCGGATTCAGTGGGCCGAAGGGCCTGTTTCCACACTGTATCTGTAAACTAAACTAAACCCAACTCAATGGGTCAGGCAGCATCTCTGGAGAAAAAAGTTGGTTGATATTTCGGGTTGGGACATTTCTTCATACTTTCACGTGCACACAACACACATGCACGTGTATGGTGAGCTGCAGGTCATTGTGAATCTTGCTTGAGGCAGCATCACTAACACATAGACACAGATAAACACACAAAAACATAAATCAGATATAAACTATAGATATATTATGCAATAATTCCACAAGACTGTGAAAAGAAAATCACAGCAAAAATCAAAGAAACATGAACTAGAATGTTGCCAGGGTTCCAGCAACTATGTTACAGAGAAAGGTTGAACAAGTTAGGTCTTTATTCTTTGGAGCGCAGAAGGTTAAGGGGGGACTTGATTGAGGTCTTCAAAATGATGAAAGGGATAGACAGAGTTGACGTGGATAAGCTTTTCCCATTGAGGGTAGGGAAGATTCAAACAAGAGGGCATGACATGAGAATTAAGGGACAGAAGTTTAGGGGTAACGTGAGGGGAGGGTGGTGGCTGTGTGGAATGAGCTTCCAGCAGAGAGGCAGGATCGTGGACGGGAAGGGAATGGAGGGGTATGGTCTGAGTGCAGGTAGATGGGACTAGGGAAAACAAAACGGACTGGAAGGGCCGAGAAATTGTTATATGGTTATATGGTTATATGGTTATAACATTGTTAGAAAAAAGACAGGTCCATAATAGTGCAAGAGGTGGACCACAGTGTGTCGTAGTTGAGGTACGACTAGGTTTAGTTTCGAGAAACTGGCCCTTCAGCCCACCGACCAGCGATCCCCGCACATTAACACTACCCGACACACACTATAGACAATTTCACATTTATACCAAGCCAATAAACCAACAAACCTGTACGTCTTTGGAGTGTGGGTGGAAACCGAAGATCTCGGAGAAAAACCACACAGTTCACGGGAAGAACATACAAACCCCAAATAGACAAGCACCTGTATTCAGGTTCGAACCCGGGTCTCTAGCGCTTTAAGACAGTACTCCACCGCTGCACCACCATGACGCCCTTGGTTCATTTAAGAACCTGATAGTGCACAGGTTCACTAGTTATAAGAGTAGAATTAGGCCATTCGGCCCATCGAGTCCACTCCGTCATTCAATCATGGCTGATCTCTGCCTCATAATCCCATTTTCCTGCCTTATCACCATAACCCTTGACACCGGTTCTAATCAAGAATTTGTCTATCGCTGCCTTAAAAATATCCACTGACTTGGCCTCCACAGCCCTCTGTGGCAATGAGTTCCTCAGATTAACGATCCTCTGACAAAATAAGTTTCTCCTCATCTTCTTTCTAAAAGAGCTCCTTTTAATACTGAGGCTTTGACCTCAGGTCCTACACTCTCCCACCAGTGGAAACATCCTTTTCACATCCATTCTATTAATGCCTTTCATTATTCTGTAAGTTTCAATGAGGTCCCCCCTCAACTTTCTAAACCCCATCGAGTAGAGGCCCAGTGCTGTCAAACGTTCATCATATGCTAACCCACTCTTGCCTGGAATAATTCTTGTAAACATTCCTGTGTCGTTGTAGGACTGCAGCAATCCTGATAGTGTGAGGTGGTGTGAGACCTCAGGTGTCTGTATCCCCTGCCCGATGGTGGCATCATGAAGAGAAACCAGCTCATGCAGATGATTTTAATGGCGAAGAGGACTCTGTCCATGATGGTGTGTGCAGGATGGAACTGCCGATGCTGGTTTAAACCAAAGATAGACGCAAAATGCTGGAGTAACTCAGCGGGACAGGCAGCATCTCTGGAGAGAAGGAGTGGGTGACGTTTCTGGTCGAGACCCTTCTTCAGATAATTGGGTCATTTCTGATTACTCAGAGATGAGATTCAATAGTCCCTTTGCTGTCGAGTGACATGATTGATTTTTGTCTGGGGGGCAGCCATGGTGAGTAAGAGCTGTTGTGGCACGAAGGAAATTGTAGCCAACACTTGTGGTGACAGTTACATAATCCATCTGTTATTTTCCCAGCGTCAGGCATGTACCAAATGCCGTCAGACATCAGCAGTACATGTTTCAGCCTGAACTACTCTCACTCTCGACTCAATCAACCCCACACACACTCTGACAAGTCACTTTGTGGCCTCTTCCTGCACTGTAGCCACGTACACAGTAAGCTGGAAGACCATTCCTTGGAGCACAGGAGGCTGAGGGGTTATCTGATAGAGATATATAAAATCATGAGGGGAATAGATAGACGACGTTTCGCAAGGGGACATATATAAAAGGTGAGAGGAGCAAGATTTAATATGAAACCGAGGGGAAATGGTTTCACTCAGAGGGTGGTGAGTGTATGGAATGAACTGCCAGAAGCAGTATTTGAGGCATGTACTAGAACAACATTTAACTCATGCACTGGGCAGGTACATGGATGGGGACGGAAAAAATTACTTTGCTCAGGTATCAGGATGGTGTAATGGTAAAGCGGTCAGATTTCCAGATTCAGGGACAGTTTCTTCCCAGCTGTTATCAGGCAACTGAACCATCCTGTCAATTTCAGATAGCCCTTGCTTTCTCTCTCCATCCTCTCCCCCTTCCCAGTTCTCCCACCAGTCTTGCTGTCTCCGACTACATTCTATCTCTGTCCCGCCCACTCCACTGACATCAGTCTGAAGAAGGGTCTCGACCCCCAAACTCACCCATTCCTTCTCTCCAGAGATGCTGCCTGACCCGCTGAGTTACTGCAGCATTTTGTGTCTACCTTCGATTTAAACCAGCATCTGCAGTTCTTTCTCATACATCCTATCAGCAATTGGAAAACGGTCCTAGCCTATCATCTACCTCAACGGAGATCCTCAGACTAACTTTAATCAAACTTTACTGGACATAATGCACTGAACTGTATTTGTACATTGGACGGCTTGATTGTAATCATACTTTCCTCTTACTGGACAGCACGCAACAAACAAGCTTTTTGCTATTCCTCGGTACGCATGACAGTATTAAACTATACTACTTGATATACACTGGCCAAAAACTCACTCCAACAGTTTCCCTGAGTTTAACAAGAAAGCCAAATCCCTTTCAGTATTTAGCACAAATTTGAACAAAATGATGACTGTGGTTGTTATGGGAGATTTCAACATGCAGGTAGACTGGGAAAATCAGGCTGGTACTGGACCCCAAGAAAGGGACTTTGTAGAGTGCCTTCATGATGGATTCTTTGAACAGCTTGTATTGGAGCCTACCAGGGTGAAGGCAATTCTGGATTTAGTGTTATGTAATGAACCGGATTTGATAAAGGATCTCGAGGTTAATGAGCCATTAGGAGGCAGTGACCATAACATGGTCAGGTTTAATCTACAATTGGAGAGGGAAAAAAGTAGATCGGAGGTGTCAGTGTTGCAGTTGAATAAAGGGGACTATGGGGCCATGAGGGAGGAGCTGGCCCCATAGTTGACTGGAAAGATACACTAGCAGGGATGACAGTGGAACAAAAATGGCAGGTGTTTCTAACAATAATACAGAAGGTGCAGGATCAGTTCATTCCTAGGAGGAAGAAAGATTCCAAGGGGAGAAAGGGACGACCATGGCTGACAAGGGATGTCAGGGACAGTATAAAAATGAAAGCGAAGAAGTAAAACGTAGCAAAGATGAGCGGGAAGCAAGAGGATTGGGTATTGTTTAAAGAACAACAGAAGATAACCAAAAAGACAATACGCGGAGAAAAGATGAGGTACGAAGGTAAGCTAGCCAAGAATATAAAGCAGGATAGTAAAAGCTTCTTTAGGTATGTGAAAAGGAAAAAATTAGTTAAGACCAAAGTTGGACCCTTGAAGACCGAAAAAGGTGAATTTATTATGGGGAACAAGGAAATGGCAGATGACCGCAGCAATTTACAATATACATCAATGATTTGGATGAAAGGATTCAAAGTAACATTAGCAAATTTGCAGATGACACAAAGCTGGTGGCAGTGTGAACTGTGAGGGAGGATGCTATGAGAATGCAGGGTGACTTGGACAGGTTGGGGGAGTGGGCAGATGCATGACAGATGAAGTTTAATGCAGATAAATGTGAGGTTTGGTAGCAAAAACGGGAAGGCAGATTACTATCTAAATGGCGTCAAGTTGGGAAAAGGGGAAGTACAACGGGATCTGGGGGTCCTTGTACATCAGTCTATGAAAGTAAGCATGCAGGTACAGCAGGCAGTGAAGAAAGCAAATGGCATGTTGGCCTTTATAACAAGAGGAATCGAATATAGGAGCAAAGAGGTCCTTCTGCAGTTGTACAGAGCCCTAGTGAGACCACACCTGGAGTATTGTGTGCAGTTCTGGTCACCTAATTTGAGGAAGGACATTCTTGCTATTGAATGAGTGCAGCGTAGGTTTACAAGGTTAATGTGCTGAGAGAATGGAGCAGCTGGGCTTGTACACTCTGTAGTTTAGAAGGATGAGAGGGGATCTCATTGAAACATGTAAGATTATTAAGGGCTTGGACATGCTAGAGGCAAGAAACATGTTCCCGATGTTGTGGGAGTCCAGAACCAGGGGCCACGGTTTAAGAATAAGGGGTAAGCCATTTAGAACGGGGATGAAGAAAACCATTTTCACACAGTTGTGTTAGGAATTTGTATAAAACTTCGCAAATTTTGGAAAGGAATCTTTGAAATCTTCTCAAAATTATTAAAAACAAAACTGGACCCCCACATAGAATTGATTCTTTTTGGAATCAATATTTCAAAGACGTTTCCTTAATTATGGCCTGATAATGGCAAAAAAACTTATACTTAAATTTTGGAAAAATGCTTCTACCCCAACTCTCAAAATGTGGATTACAAGCAGGTCTGAGATGCTACATCTTTAAGAAATGAGACTCGTCTTAGCAGGAAAATCAGAAGAATTCTTAAAGATATGGTCTCCTTTTATTGATTTATTACAAGTATAGTATGGTGCAACGCAATTCTGGAATTAAACCGATTCATGGACAGGGTGATGGGCGTGGTGAGAAATGAAGCAGGTATATCAACACGTAATGTTCCTTTTTTTTTCATCTTCCCTTCACTATTTCTTTCATTTTCTTCCTTTCTCGCTCTTTCTCTATTTTTTGTTAAATTAAAAATGGAAGATGTACAATAAATGTATTTTGTCATATGCCAAGGTTTATAGTACTGTACACTGCTTCTAATAAAAATATTAATAAATACATTAAATAAATAAATAAATAAATAAAGGATGAGAGGGTATCTCATTGAAACATATAAGATTGTTAAGGGCTTTGACACGCTAGAGGCAAGAAACATGTTCCCGATGTTGAGTTCAGAACAAGGGGCCACAGTTTAAGAATAAGGAGTAAGCCATTTAGAACGGAGACGAGGAAACACTTTTTCTCACAGAGTGGTGAGTCTGTGGAATTCTCTGCCTCAGAGGGCGGTGGAGGCAGGTTCTCTGGATGCTTTCAAGAGAAAGCTAGATAGGGCTCTTAAAAATAGCGGAGTCAGGGGATATGGGGAGAAGGCAGGAACGGGATACTGATTGGAGATGATCAGCCATGATCACATTGAATGGCGGTGCTGGCTCGAAGGGCCAAGTGGCCTACTCCTGCACCTATTGTCTGTTGTGTCATAGAAACATAGAAAATAGATGCAGGAATAGGACATTCGGCCCTTCGAGCCAGCACCACCATTCAATATGATCATGGCTGATCATCCAAAATCAGTACCCTGTTCCAGCTTTTTCCCCATATCCCTTGACCCCCTTAGCCCTAAGAACTAAATCTAACTCTCTCTTAAAAACATCCAGTGAATTGGCCTCCACTGCCTCTGTGTCAGAAAATTCTATACATTCAGTGGTTTTATCATAAAGGACCTTACCTGGTTCATGCTTCCTGAGATGTCAAGGACTAAACAAAGCACCCGGCCCTTGGCCTGTACAATTGTGAATGTTGGTTGGACAGAACCATTGTGGGTTGAAGAAGTATTTTTGAAGTCCTCTGACTCTTTGATCACTTCCCACGTGCTCCTGTAATTGCACATTTGGTTCTGCATGTTGGGCGCTTGAGTATTGTGAGTCGTTTCATCACAGAATTCAACCACCTGGAAGTTTGAAGCAAAAAGCCGTGAGTTAACCAGATGATTAGCAAAAAGGAGGTATTTTCCAGATGGTCACAATTGATCTTTAGACCAGGGGTTCCAACCTTTTTCGTCCCGTTTACTCATGGCAACTTTAATAGCACATAGCAATGTTATTTCACTTATTTATGAACAACTAATGATGAACAGATACCCGTATTTCAGAATCAACACAGTCAATCAATGAGAAAAAATATGTACAAATCCAGAATCAACAAATATACCTCGGGGGGGTAAATTTACCCCAGATTGGGAACCCTTGCTTTAGTCTTTTGAGATACAGCACGGAAACAGCCCCTTCGTCCCCCCCCCACCCCATCCCCACCCCGCTGAGACCGCGTCGACCAGCGATTGCCCCATACACTGGCACTATCCTATACACTAGGGACAATTTATAAATTTACCAAAGCCATTTAACCCTAAAATCTGTGGAGTGTGGGAGGAAACCAGAGCTCCCGGGGAAAACCCACGCAGGTCACAGGGAGAACATAAAAATTTTGTACCGACAGCACCCACAGTCAGGATCGAACCCAGATGTGGAGAGAATGTTTCCACTAGTGGGAGAGTCTAGGACCAGAGGCCACCGCCGCAGAGTAAAACAGCATACACTTAGAAAGGAGATGAGGAGGAATTTTTTTTAGAGGGTGGTAAATCTGTGGAATTCACTGCCACAGACGGCTGTCATTTAATATGTTTAGGGCGGAGATTGACAAGTCCTTGATTAGAAATGGTGTCAAAGGTTACGGGGAGAAAGCAGGAGAATGGGGTTGAGAGGTAAAGATAGACCAACCATGATTGAATGGCGGAGTAGACTTGATGGGCTGAATGGCCTAATTCTGCTCCAATCACATGAACTTATGAACATGCTGGAACACAATTAATCATCTGTGGAAAATTAACAGATGACCACTTACATTTTCCAAGCCTTGATTATACATTATTGAAGAGGATGCATCCTGAACCTTGTGTGGATAAAAGTTGCAACTTTTATCATACAATCCTGTCCTTTCATCGATTTTACAATTTGAACAAGACCCGCTACTGCAGTCCTTCATACTTCCAGTTATCTCCTTTGTACACCTGCAGACCACATGACAAAAATAAAACAGATTTGACATTGAGTGGCATTTTCTATAAGTAATCATTCAGCAAGATTAGGGTGGCACAGTGGTGCCTCACAGCTGCAGAGACACGGGTTTGATTCTGACTAAAGAAGCTGTCTGAGTGGAGTTTGCATGTTCTCCCTGTGATTGTGTGGGTTTCCTCCAGTTTGCTTTCATATTCCAAAGACATATGGGCCTGTAGGGTAACCCTTTAAACTTTTCCCATTTCACCTTGAAGGCAGCATGGTGGCGCAGCGGTAGAGTTGCTGCCTTACAGCGTCAGAGACCCGGGTTCGATCCTGACGACGGGTGCTGTCTGTGCGGAGTTTGTGTGTTCTCCAAGTGACCCACGTGGGTTTTCTCCGGGAGCTCCGATTTCCTCCCACGCTCCAAAGACGTACAAATTTGTAGGCTAATTGGCTTGATAACATTGTAAATTGCCCCTAGTGTGTGTAGGATAGTGTTGGTGTACCAGATGCTCGCTGGACGAAGCGGACTCGGTTGGCCAAATGGGCCCGTTTCCGCTCTGTATCTCTAAACTAAACTAAAGTAAGCAGACCACAATGGACAATGGTCAGATGTTGTGGCCATGTCTCGCAATCTCAAACTGTCTTCTTCACAGAACAAAATAATATGATTTCAATTGCCTCACCTTGTTGCCTCAATGCGTCCATTGATAGCTTTATAAAAAGGCATCTCCTCATTGTATTCATTAAATACACCCCACCGGAGATGGGCCCATTCATGAACAAATAATGGGCCTGTGGAAACAGAAGTGTATTTGATCAATGTAATCCTCTCACTTGCAGATAAGTCACATTTCTGATTTTCTATTAAATTTCCCACTTCTCCCGAAAGAAAACATTTGATCCACGGAGTCTATGCCGGCTCTCAGAGCAATGCCATCAGTCCTATTCCGCACCCATTTCCATGTGCCCTAGTTATGCCCATCAACTCAGAAGGTGGTGGGTATATGTAACGAGCTGCTTCAGGAGGCAGTTGAGGCAGGAAGTATAACAGCATTTAGAAGACTAATCTCTCCACATCACCCTCTATATCTCTCATTTCCCTTATCTGCCGGAAATAGCAGGGGACCGGGGGTCAAATAAGATGGAGGAACTGAGTGAAATCCAGGTTAGCCGGGAAGCGGTGTTAGGTAAATTGAACGGATTAAAGGCCGATAAATCCCCAGGGCCAGATAGTCTGCATCCCAGAGTACTCAAGGAAGTAGCCATTGAAATAGTGGATGCATTGGTGATAATTTTTCAAAACTCCTTAGATTCTGGAGTAGTTCCTGAGGATTGGAGGGTAGTTAATGTAACCCCACTTTTTAAAAAAGGAGGGAGAGAGAAAATGGGGATAACAGACCAGTTAGTCTAACATCGGTAGTGGGGAAACTGCTAGAGTCAGTTATTAAAGATGGGATAGCAGCACATTTGGAAAGTGGTGAAATCATTGGACAAAGTCAGCACGGCTGACTAATCTTATAGAATTTTTCGAGGATGTAACTAGTAGAGTGGATAAGGGAGAACCAGTGGATGTGTTATATCTAGACTTTCAGAAGGCTTTCGACAAGGTCCCACATAAGAGATTAGTATACAAACTTAAAGCACACTGTATTGGGGGTTCAGTATTGATGTGGATAGAGAACTGGCTGACAGACAGGAAGCAAAAAGTAGGAGTAAACGGGTCCTTTCCAGTATGGCAGGCAGTGACTAGTGGGGTACCGCAAGGCTCAGTGCTCGGACCACATCTATTTACAATATCTATTAATGATTTGGACGAGGGAATTGTATGCAACATCGCCAACTTTGCGGATGACACGAAGCTGGGGGGCAGTGTTAGGTGTGAGGAGGATGCTAGGAGGCTGCCACGTGATTTGGATAGACTGGGTGAGTGGGCAAATGCATGGCAGATGCAGTATAATGTGGATAAATGTGAAGTTATCCACTTTGGTGGCAAAAACAGGAAGGTAGACTATTATCTGAATGGTGGCAGATTCGGAAAAGGGGAGATGCAACGAGACCTGGGTGTCATGGTGCACCAATCATTGAAAGTAGGCATGCAGGTGCAGCAGGCAGTGAAGAAAGCAAATGGTATGTTAGCATTCATAGCGAGAGGATTTGAGTATAGGAGCAGGGAGGTTCTACTGCAGTTGTACAGGGTTTTGGTGAGACCACACCTGGAGTATTGCGTACAGTTTTGGTATCCAAACCTGAGGAAATACATTCTTGCCATAGAGGGGGGACAGAGAAGGTTCACCAGACTGATTCCTGGGATGTCAGGACTTTCATATGAGCAAAGACTGGATAGACTCGGCTTGTACTCACTAGAATTTAGAAGAGGGGGGATCTTATAGAAACGTACAAAATTCTTAAGTGGTTCGACAGGCTAGATGCAGGAAGATTGTTCCCGATGTTGGGGAGGTCCAGAACAAGGGGTCACAGTCTAAGGATAAGGGGGAATTCCTTTAGGACCAAGATGAGGAAAACATTTTTCACACAGAGAGTGGTGAGTCTCTGGAATTCTCTGCCACAGAAGTAGTTGAGGCCAGTTCATTGGCTATATTTAAGAGGGAGTTAGATGTGTCCCTTGTGGCTAAAGGGATCAGGGGGTCTGGAGAGAAGGCAGGTACAGGATACTGAGTTGGATGATCAGTCATAGTCATAATGAATTGTGGTGCAGGCTCGTAGGGCCGAATGGCCTACTCCTGTACCTATTTTCTATGTTTCTATGTTTCTATGTTTGTGTTTATCTTTGCCATAATCCAGCCTCTGCAGTTCCTTCCCACACAGTAGTTTCCCAATTTGACCAGGAAGCCGACAAGCCGAAATCCTGACTATTCCTCTTTCCCCATACGCTGCCTGACCTACTGAATTCATCCCGTATGTCCTATTTCGTAATATAATTATTAACACTTGTTTTGCAATTCCACTAATATGGGATGAAGGCCATCTGAAACAATGAGTTTGGGTCGAAGTGGGAACATATTTGAAACAAGAGTAACTCGGGAGAGGAACTTGGTAACTCGGGAGAGGAACTTGGTACATCGCAGACATGAGAAGTAAACGGCAAACTTAGACATACAGGTGGGAATTCGTTTAAACCCGTGAACATAAACTTGGAATCTCATAGAAAACCACAAGTTTGATTTTTTTTTTAACTCGGGATAACTCATGGGTGGACTCGCACCATGGGACAGGGCTATTAAAGTGCTGGAGTAACTCATATGTTCATAAATTCTAGGAGCAGAATTAAGCCATTCGGCCCATCACGTTTACTCCGCCATTCAATCATGTCTGTTCTATCTTTCCTGCTCAACCCATTCTCCTGCCTTCACCCCATAACCCCATAACTCAGCGGGTCAGGCAACATCTCTGGAGAAAAAGGATGGGTGGCATTTCAGGTCGGGATTGAAAAAGGGTCTCTATCCATGTTCTCCAGAGATGCTGCCTTGCCCGCTGAGCTACTCCAGCACTTTGTGGCTTTCCACGAGCAAATAGTACTGGCTTTGATGGGGCATGGATGATTTGGGTCAAAGGGCCTGGTCCCATGTGGTATGACTCAATGACTCTTTAACTCCACCCACATTCTCCCTTCACCCACCTACAAAGGCTGATTTACAATGAGCCAATTGAAATACCGATGGGAACAAGTTTGTCAAAAGACTAGTAACTTCCTGGAGACACAAGGAACTGCAGATGCTGAAATCTTGCATTAAAAAAAATGCTGGGGTAACTCAGCGGGTCAGGCCGCATCTGTGGAAGGAATGGATAGGTGACGTTTCGAGTCGGGACCCTTCTTCACTTTGAAGAAGGGACCAGACCCGAAGCATCGCTTATCCATTCCTACCAGAGATGCTGCCTGGCCCTGGCTAACTCCAGCACTTAGCGATCTACTTGCATCCTATATTGTCCTCCCAAATTGTTGGCATCCTTGGAAACAGTTTCATCGTATGCAAAAGGAACATATGCGGCCACTGTTCTTAAAATGACTTACCTTTTTTCCCGTAAATTGGAAGCAGGTTGTCATTTAGAATGAAGCCCGGAGTGAGGTGAATGTACCGGCCCTTCTCTCCACATCCTCCATACTGCAGAGTGTAAGGGGTGTCTCCATATTGCGTATTTTCTTCAGCGATGATTACATTGGCCTATGAAAGACAATTACACATGAAAATCCCTACAATATTGGCACTGCGCACAATCCATGGAGAAAGTTCAGGTATGGAGAAAGGCCGGTATCTGGATGGGAAGGGGAGTTGAATTGGCTTGGCAACCGGGAAGTCTGAGCATTGCAACCAGGACGTCTCGTAGACCTTGGCGGACTACAGATTGTTGGAAGATCTCACGTGGATGATGTTTGCTGACGGCCCTTTTTCTGATTGTAAATCTCTGACGCATTGCTGATGGATTTTCTTACATCTTATATATATACACACATACACACACACACACGCACACACACACACGCATGCACACATGCACACACGCACGTACACACACACGCACACACACACGCATGCACACACGCACACACGCACGTACACACGTACACGCACACACACACACGATCACGCACTACACCCGCACGCACATGCACGCACACGCAAACACACACACACGCACACGCACACACACATGCACACACGCACAAGCACACACACACGCACGCACGCACACACGCACACACGATCACGCACTACACCCGCACGCACATGCACGCACACGCAAACTCACACACACACATACTCCCACACACATACACACACGCATGCACACATGCACACACACACAAACACACGCACACATACTCCCACACACATCCTGGGTTGAGTGCATGGGTGGGGAGTCTGTGGAATTAATTGCCACGGACAGCTGCGGAGGCCAAGTCTTTAGCTATTTGTAAAGCGGAGATTGATTGATTCTTGATTAGTACGGGTGTCAGGGGTTATGGGGAGAAGGCAGGAGAATGGGGTTGAGAGGGAAAGATAGATCAGCCATGATTGAATGGCAGAGTAGACTAGATGGGCCAAATGGCCTAATCCTGCTCCTATGACTTGTGAACATGTTTTTGCTTTCTAATATTATCGTCATTGCTCCTTTCTGCTCATTCATCCATAAGTCTGCAGGTTTTATCCTGCACATCCATATCAGCAGTTAATAATAAGCCCCAGGTAATAAACAGTCCATCAAACAGACCAGTCAAGAGTGTTTTATTGTTAACTGGTCCCAAAACTGAATAATGAAATTCTTACCTGCGATGGCAGCAAAATGCTGTATGCAACAGATAATATAATATAATAAAATAAAATGCAATAAATAATTATTTTTTTAAACAAAATAGTGCAAAAACCTTTGTACCTTCTCATAGGATTGCGTGGTTGGTCTCTGAATCGAGCTGCTTCCTGGCCAGCTAGAAGGCAACAGGATCTTTACATCCGAAAAATACACCTTGTTTTTGGTAGCTCGGTGGAGGTAGAGGGAGGCATCTGTTATCATTGTCTAAAAGGAGCACAGGTTTTAAAATCAGCGGCTCATTGTGTCTCAGTGATATAGCGTGCAAACGGACCCTTTGGTCCAACTTGCCCACACTGACCAACTACACTAGTCCCACCTGTCTGAGTTAATAGACAATAGACAATAGGTGCAGGAGTTGGCCATTCGGCCCTTCGAGCTAGCACCGCCATTCAATATGATCATGGATGATCATCCACAATCATGAACCCGTTCCTGCCTTCTTGCCATTTCCCCTGACTCCGCTATCTTTAAGAGCTCGATCTAACTCTCTCTTGAAAGCCTCCAGAGAATTGGCCTCCTCTGCCTTCTGAGGAAGTGAATTCCACATATTCGCAACAATCTGTGTGTAAAAGTGTTTCCTCATCCCCGTTCTAAATGGCTCACCCCTTATTCTTAAACTGTGGACTCCCCCAACATCGGGAATATGTTTCCTGCCTCTTGCGTGTCCAAACCCTTAATAATCTTATATGTTTCACTAAGATCCCCTCTCATCCTTCTAAATTCCAGAGTATACAAGCCCAGCCGTTCCATTCTATATCCCTCCAAACCTTCCTATCCATGTACCTGTCCAATTGTTTCTTAAACTTTGCGATAGTCCCTGCCACACCCACCTCCTCTGGCAGCTCGTTCCATGCACCCACCACCCTATGTATGAAACAGTCACCCCTCAGATTCCTATTAAATCTTTCCCCTTTCACCTTAACCCTATGTCCTCTGATTCTTGATTCCCCTACTCTGGGCAAGAGACTCTGGGCGTTTAACCGATTTTAAAAATCTCTTGATTTTAAACACTTCTATGAGATCATCCCTCATCCCCCTGTGCTCCAAGGAATAGAGTTCCAGCCTGCTCCACCACTCCCTATAGCTCAGATCCTCATACATCCTCGCAAACATTATGTTATATAATTATGTTGACAGAGGCAATCGTGAACAAACATTCTTTTAACTCTTCGTCCTATCATCAAAACCTAAATTCAAACTAGTTCAATGTGACATGAAGATGTACATCGACACTAAGCAACTCTATAAGCACGCACCATCAGACTCAGAAACAGCTTCTTCCCCTCTGAACAGTCCTTCTATAAGCTAGGGTGCTGTCCGATTCACCTCTAGGTCATTACAGACATTAGACTTTGTCCATGAAACTACAACGCTGAGAACTATATTCAGTACTCCTTATCTTCCCCTTTGTTCTGTCTATTCTATTTGAGTTTCATATGCATAGTATTATCTGATCTGTGTTGGATAGCATGCAAAACAAAGCTTCTCACTGCACAATGATAAACCTAAATGGCCATCGAGTCCACGACGGCCACCATTTCCCATACACTAGCACTATCCTACACACCAGGGACAATTTTACAATTTTTACCAAAGCCAATTATCCTACAAACCTGTACATCTTTGGATACCGGAGCTCCTGGAGAAAACCCACGCTGTCACGGGGAGAACGTACAAACCCCTTACAGACTGCACACATCATGAGGATTGAACCCGGGTCTCTGGCGCTTTAAAGCAGCAATTCTATCGCCACGCCACCGTGTCGACCCTCAACCTAAACCCAAACCTGATAAATTCACTTCAGATCTCACCTGGATTTTTTCAAGAAGCATTTCATTATGTTTGATGCTTGGTTTAATGGCAATCACAAGGTCTCTGTAACCATTATCCACCAAGCTTAGTCCAAAGCAGCTCTCAATGTAGGTACACAGAAGACAGGTGAACACTACGTTAAAGGGTTTTCCCCCAGCACCATCTTTACACTGACGTTCTGCTCTGCTCAAGGTCGCTTGCTGAAATGAACCAAGACAAATTAATGCAAGGTAGTACCTGTTACAGAAAAGGGGTGGGATGCTCATTTGGACATGTTTGAGACATTCCATCCTGGAATTCTGAACATGACTAGAAACATTCTGTAGAAACGTAGAAAAATAGGTGCAGGAGTAGGCCATTCGGCCCTTCGAGCCAGCACCGCCATTCAATATGATCATGGCTGATCATCTAAAATCAGTAACCCCTTCCTGCTTTCTCCCCATATCCCTTGATTCCTTTAACCCGAAGAGCTATATATAACTCTCTTGAATGCATCCAGTGAATTGGCCTCCACTGCCTTCTGTGGCAGAGAACTCCACAGATTCACAGCTCTGGGTGAAGATGTTTTTCCTCATCTCAGTCTGAAATGGCCTACCCCTTATTCTTAAACTGTGACCCCCCTGGTTCTGGACTCCCCCAACATCAGGAATATTTTCTTGCATCTAGCCCATCCAATCCTTTAAAAATTTTATATGTTTCTATAAGATCCCCTCTCATCACAAACAGAACTGAAGTTATCAGATCTGCAAGAGTACAAGTTCATCCCTGGGATTAATCTAACAAAAGCTCTTCTTTTACGGAAAGAGGTTTGATCTAATTAATTTGTGATTTTTCTCCCATCAAGGTCAGTGTACCATCCTCTACGACATAGTGGTAATCTGCGGAACGTGATTTAGTTTAGTTTAGTTTAGAGATTAAGCGCGGAAATAGCGATTAAGCCCTTTGACCCATCGAGTCCGCACCGACCAGCGATCCTCGCACATTAAACACTAGCCTGCACACCCTGGGGACAATTTACAATTTTACCGAACCCAATTAGCCTACTGTACGTTTTTGCAGTGTGGGAGGAAACCCGAGCTCCCAGAGAAAACCCACGCAGGTCACGGGGAGAAGTTACAAACTCCACACAGACCTGCACCTGTAGTCAGGATCGAACCCTAGTCTCTGGCGCTGTGAGGCAGCAACTCTACCGCTGCGCTGCCGTGATGTGGAATGAATTAACTTGTGAGCAGAGATGATGGAGGTAATGCGATCCTGAGGTGTGAAGGCAGAATGAATGGAAGGAAATTATTTCCACCAACCGACATGTCAAGAACAAAAAATGTTGGCAAAAGGAACAAAAGTGAAGAGGGAATAAATTGATTCAATTACAGGTTTCAAAAAGAAGATGGATAAAGGGCCTGTCCCACTGTACGAGGTAATTCAAGAGTTCTCCCGAGTTTTCCCCTGATTCGAACTTGGAGAATGTCCGTAGCGGGTCTGTAGGAGTTTGTGGATGTCTCGTAGCGACTCGTACGAGTAAAAAGTAACAATTTTTCTCATCACGAGTATTTATTTACTCGTGGACCTTTTTCACAGTGTTGCAAAAACGTCGCGAGTTTACCGGATTTCCTGAGTACGAGCCTCTACGAGACATCCACGAACTCCTACGGACCCGCTACGGGAATTCTCTGAGTTCGAATCAGGGGTAAACTCGGGAGAACTCTTGAATTACCTCGTACAGTGGGACAGGCCCTTAAGTAACTGAGAGAAGAAAAATATTTATGATTCTATGAGTCATAATCATAGAGCATGTAAACAGGCCCTTCAGCCCAACTCTTCCAATGCAACTAAGATGTCCATCTACCCTAGTCCCATTCACCTGCATTTGACCCATATCCCCCTTAACCTTTCCTACCTTTCCTATGTACCTGTCCTGACGTCATTTAAAAGTTATTTTGGTCGTTGCCTCATCATTTCCTCTCGCAGCTCAATCCATGACGTACCATCATCTTTGGGCAGCACAAAGTGGTTCGGGGCGGCACACTGGTGCAGCGGTACAGTTGCTGCCTCACAGCGCCTGGGAAACGATTCTGACTATGGGTGCTGTCTGTATAGAGTTTGCATGTCCTCCCTGTGTCCGCATGGGTTTCCTCTGAGTGCTCCGGTTTCCTCCCATATTCCAAAGTTGTGCGGATTTGTAGGTTAATTGGTCTCTGTAAATTGTTCCCAGTGTGTAGGATAGAACTAGTGTAGGGGTGATCGTTGGTCAGCGCGGACTTGGTGGGCCGACGGGCCTGTTTCCTCGCAGTATCTCTAAACTAAACTACACTAAATTAAACTAAACTAAACTACACTACCCAAACCACACTACACTACACTACATAAACTAAACTGAACTACACTAAACTACACTACACTACATAAATTGAACTATACACTACACTAAATTACTCTACACTACACTACACAATAATAGCCAAAGACAATAGGTGCCCAGGCCATTCGGCCCTTCGAGCCAGCATCGCCATTCAATGTGATTATGGCTGATCATCCCCAATTAGTACCCCGTTCATGCCTTTTCCCCATATCCCTTGACTCCGCTATCTTTAAGCCCTATCTAGCTCTCTCTTGAAAGTATCCAGAGAACTGGCTTCCACCGCCCTCTGAGGCAGACAATTCCACAGCTCTAGCGTGTCCAAACCCTTAACAATCTTATATGTTTCAATAAGATATCCTCTCATCCTTCTAAACTACAGAGTGTACAAGCCCAGCCACTCCATTCTCTCAGCATATGACAGTCCCGCCATCCCGGGAATTAACCTTGTAAACCTATGCTGCACTCCCTCAATAGGAAGAAAGTCCTTCCTCAAATTAGGGGACAAAAACTGCACACAATATTCCAGGTGTGGTCTCACTAGGGCCCTGTTCAACTGCAGAAGGACCTCTTTGCTCCTATACTCGACTCCTCTTGTTATAAAGGCCAACATGCCATTTGTTTTCTTCACTGCCTGCTGCACCTGCATGCTTACTTTCATAGACTGATGAACAAGGACCCCCAGATCCTGTTGTACTTCCCCTTTTCCCAACTTGACGCCATTTGGATAGTAATCTGCCTTCCTGTTTTTATACCAAAGTGGATAACCTCACATTTATCCACATTAAAGTTCATCTGCCATGCATCTGCCCACTCCCCCAACCTGTCCAAGTCACCCTGCATTCTCATAGCATCCTCCTCACAGTTCACACTGCCACCCAGCTTTGTGTCATCTGCAAATTTGCTAATGTTACTTTGAATCCCTTCATTCAAATCATTGATGTAAATATCTGCGGACCCAGCACCGAGCCTTGCGGTACCCCACTAGTCACTGCCTGCCATTCTGAAAGGGACCCGTTAATCCCTACTCTTTGTATCCTGTCTGCCATCCAATTTTCTATCCATGTCAGTACTCTACCCTCAATACCATGTGCCCTTATTTTGCCCACTAATCTCCTATGTGGGACTTTATCAAATGCTTTCTGAAAGTCCAGGTACACTACACCCACTGGCTCTCCCTTGTCCATTTTCCTAGTTACATCTTCAAAAAATTCTAGAAGTTTAGACAAGCATGATTTCCCCTTTGTAAATCCATGCTGACTCGGACCGATCTTGTTACTGCTATCCAAATGTGCCGCTATTTCATCTTTTATAATTGACTCCAGCATCTTCCCCACTACCAAAGTCAGGCTAACTGGTCTATAATTCCCCGTTTTCTCTCTCCCGCCTTTCTTAAAAAGTGAGATAACATTAGCTACCCTCCAAACCATAGGAACTGATCCTGAATCTATAGAACATTGGAAAATTATCACCAATGCATCCACGATTTCCAGAGCCACTTCCTTAAGTACCCTGGGATGCAGACCATCAGGCCCTAGGGATTTATCAGCCTTCAGTCCATCCAACACCATTTCCTGCCTAATGTGGATTTCCTTCAGTTCCTCTGGCACCCCAGATCCTCTGGCCACTACTCTATCAGGAAGATTGTTTGTATCCTCCTTAGTGAAGACGGATCCAAAGTACCTGTCCAACTCATCTGCCATTTCCTTGTTCCCCATAATAAATTCAGCTTTTTCAGTCTTCAAGGGTTCAACTTTGGCCTTAAAATTGTTTTCCTCTTCACATACCTAAAGAAGCTTTTATATCCTCCTTTATATTCTTGGTTCCCGCTCATCTTTGCTATGTTGTACTTCTTCTCTTTTATTTTTATACTGTCCCTGACATCCCTTGTCAGCCACGGTTGCCCCCTACTCCCCTTGGAATCTTTCTTCCTCTTTGGGATTAACTGATCCTGCACCTTCTGTATTATTCCTAGAAATACCTGCCATTGTTGTTCCACTGTCGTACCTGCTACGGTATCTTTCCAGTCAACTTTAGCCAGCTCCTCCCTCATGGCTCCATAGTCTCCTTTATTCAACTGTAACACTGACACCTCCGATCTACCCTACACCCTCTCCAATTGTAGATTAAACCTGACCATATTATGGTCACTGCCTCCTAAAGGCTCCTTAACCTCAAGTTCCTTTATCAAATCCGGTTCATTACATAACACTAAATCCAGAATTGCCTTCTCCCTGGTAGGCTCCAATACAAGCTGCTCTAAGAATCCATCACAAAGGCACTCCACAAACTTCCTTTCTTGGGTCCAGTACCAACCTGATTTTCCCAGTCTACCTGCAGGTTGAAATCTCCCATAACAACCGCAGCATTACCTTTACTACACGCCAATTTTAACTCCTGATTCAACTTGCACCCTATATCCAGGCTACTGTTTGGGGGCCTGTAGAAAAGTCCCATTAGGGTCTTTTTACCCTTACCATTCCTTAGTTATATCCATACTGACTCCACATCTCCTGTTTCAATGTTACCCCTTGCAAGGGACTGAATTTCATTCCTCACCAACAGAGCTACCTCACCCCCTATGCCCACTTGTCTGTCTTTTCGATACACTACACAACATAAACCTAACTGAACTACACTAAACTACACTACACAACACTACATAACACTACACTACATGTTAACTTTGATTGTCAGCTACTAACCAGAAGGCTTCTGTTTACAGAAACTTCCAACTGAAGGACGCACATCCTCTCTTAAGGCTTCTGTTTACACAAGCCAGAGCCTTCTCAGGAAGTACATCCTCTCCATCCAATGTGGATGAAATTCTACTTGGCACATACCAGGAAGCAGCTTGAAAGTAGTTTGAAGGCTGGCCTCCAATTTCCTGATTCCTACATTTCCACAGCCCCAAATTTCAAAGCTTTTTAATTTACTCAGAACCCAAAACCTAAATGTCAAATTAATCTTTACTTACCAAAATACATAAAATATTCCATTATTAACTGGGATATTATCAGTTAAACTAAACGGAACTACACTACACTACATAAACTAAACTGAACTACACTACCCTACCCTACACTACACTACATAACTAAACTACACTACATAAACTAAGCTAAACGACATAAACTAAACTAAACTACATAAACTAAACTAAACTACACTACATAAACTAAACTACACTACCTAAACTAAACTACACTACACTACACTACACTACACTACACAAACTACACAAACTACACTACACAAACTACGCTACACAAACTACGCTACATAAACTACGCTACACTACATAAACTACGCTACACTACACTACATAAACTACACTACACTACATAAACTAAACTAAACTGAACTACACTACACTACACAAACTAAACTACACTACATAAACTAAACTACACTACACTACATAAACTACACTACACTACATAAACTACACTACACTACATTTAAACTAAACTGAAGGTAAACAAAAATTCTGGAGAAACTCAGCGGGTGAGGCAGCATCTGTGGAGCGAAGAAAATAGGCAACGTTTCAGGCCGAAACCCTTCCTCAACCCTTCTTCAGACCGATGTGAGGGGGGAGGAGAGGAAAGGAAAAAGGAAGAGGTGGAGCCAGAGGGCTGAGGGAGAGCTGAGAGGAGGAGGAGACAGTAGAGACTACCTGAGCTTAGAGAAGTCAATGTTTATACTGCTGGGGTGCAAATTGCTCAAGCGAAATATGAGGTGCTTCTCCTCCAATTTACGGTAGTCCTCACTGGCCATGGAGGAGGCCCAGGACAAAAAGGTCGGATTCGGAATGGGAGGGGGAGTGCTGAGCCACCGGGAGATCAGGGTGGTTATTGCAAACCGAGCGGAGGTGTTCGGCGAAGCGATAGCCAAGCCTACGCTTCATCTCACCGATGTAGAGCAGCTGACATCTAGAGCAGTAGATACAATAGATGAGGTTGGAGGAGGTGCAGGTGAACCTCTGCCGCACATGGAAAGACTCGATAGATGAGGTTGGAGGACTACACTACATAAACTACACTACATAAACTACACTACACTACACAAACTACACTACACTACATAAACTACACTACATAAACTACACCACACTACACAAACTACACTACACTACATAAACTACACTACACCACACTACACTACATAAACTACACTACACTACATAAACTACACCACACTACACTACATATGTAGCGTAGTGTGTTGTAGTGTAGTTCATCTAGAGCAGTAGAAGCAATAGATGAAGTTGGCGGTGCAGGTGAACCTCTGCCGCACCTGGAAAGACTCAATAGATGAGGTTGGAGGAGGTGCAGGTGAACCTCTGCCACACCTGGAACTACACTACAATACACTACGCTAAACATCCGCTGCACTAGATGTCAGCTGCTCTACATCTGTGAGGCCAAGCGTAGGCTTGGCGATCGTTTCGTCGAAAACCTCCACTTGGTTTGAAATAACCAACCTGATCTCCCGGTGGCTCAGCACTTCAACTCCCCCTCCCATTCCGAATTCTACTTTTTTGTCCAGGTTCTCCTCCATGGCCAGAGTGAGGACCACCTTAAATTGGAGGAGCAGCACCTCATATTTCGCTTGGCCAGTTTGCACACCAATGGTATGAACATTGACTTCTCTAATTTCAGGTAGTCCTTACAGTCTCCTCCCCTTCTCAGCTCTCCCTCAGCCCTCTGGCTCCGCCTCTTCCTTTCTTCTTCCCGCTCCACCCCACCCTCACATCAGTCTGAAGGAGGGTTTCGGCCCGAAACGTTGCCTATTTCAGTTGCACTCAGACCATACCCCTCCATTCCCTTCCATATACCTATCCACTTTACTTTTAAATGTTAAAATCGATCCTGCCTCCACCACTTCTGCTTGAAGCTCATTCCACATAGCCACCACCCTCTGAGTAAAGAAGTTCCCCCTCACGTTACCCCGAAACTTCTGTCCCTTAATTCTCATGTCGTGCCCTCTTGTTTGAATCTTCCCTACCCTCAATAGGAAAAGCTTATCCACGTCAACTCTGTCTATCCCTTTCATCATTTTAAAGACCTCAATCAAGTCCCCCCTTAACCTTCTGCGTTCCAAAGAATAAAGACCTAACTTGTTCAACCTTTCTCTGTAACATAGTTGCTGGAACCCAGGCAACATTCTAGTAAATCTCCTCTCTATTTTGTTGACATCCTTCCTATAATTAGGCGACCAAAATTGTACACCATACTCCAGAATTGGTCTTACCAATGCCTTGTACAATTTTAACATTACTTCCCTACTCCTATATTCAATGCTCTGATTTATAAAGGCCAGCACACCAAAGGCTTTCTATACCACCCTATCTACATGCGATTCCACCTTCAGGGAACTATGCACAGTTATTCCTAGATCTCTCTGTTCCACAGCATTCCTCAATTCCCTACCATTTACCATGTATGTCCTATTTTGATTTGTCCTGCCAAGATGTAGCCACTTCACACTTATCAGCATTAAACTCCATCTGCCATCTTTCAGCCCACTTTTCCAAATGGCCCAAATCTCTCTGTAGACTTTGAAAATGTACTTCATTAATCCACAACACCACCTATCTTAGTATCATCTGCATACTTACTTATCCAATTTTCCACCCCATCATCCAGATCATTGATGTACATGACAAACAACAGTGGACCCAACACAGATCCCTGAGGCACCCCACTGGTCACCGGCTTCCAACCTGACAAACAGCCATCCACCATTACTCTCTGACATCTCCCATTCAGCCACTGTTGAATCCATCTTGCTACTCCGCCATTAACACCCAAAGATTGAACCTTCTTAACCAACCTTCCATGGGGAACCTTGTCAAAAGTCTTACTGAAATCCATATAGACAACGTCCACTGCTTTACCCTCATCAATTTCCCTAGTAACCACTTCAAAAAATTCAAGAAGGTTTGTCAAACATGACCTTCCAGGCACAAATCCATGTTGACTGTTCCTGATCAGACCCTGTTTATCCAGATGCTTATATATATTATCTCTAAATATCCTTTCCATTAATTTGCCCACCACTGATGTCAAACTAACAGGTCTATAATTACTAGGTTTATTCTTTGAACCCTTTTTAAACAATGAAACAACTTGCGCAGTACGCCAATCCTCCGGCACTATTCCCGTTTCTAATGACATTTGAAATATTTCTGTCATAGCCCCTGCTTTTTCTACACTAACTTCCCTCAATGTCCTAGGGAATATCCTGTCAGGACCTGGAGACTTATCCACTTTTATATTTTTCAAAAGTGTCAGTATTTCCTCTCCTCTTTGAATCTATAGTTTCCATAGCTACTCTACTTTTTTCCCTTACGTCACAGAGTTCAAGTTATCCTTCTCCTTGGTGAATACCAAAGAAAATAAATTGTTCAATATCTTCCCCATCTCTTTTGGCTCTGCAGATTAAGCTGTCCATTCTGGCTCTCTTAATGGTCCAATTTTATCTTCGATATCCTTTTGCTATTAATATAGTTGTAGAAACCCTTTGGATTTACTTTCACCTTTTTGCCAAAGCAACCTCATATCTTCTTTTAGCCTTCCTAATTTCTTTCTTAAGATGTCTTTTTACATTCTTTATACTCCTCTAGCACCTCATTTACTCCATGCCTCCTATAATTATTGTAGATATCTCTCTTTTTTTTCGAAACAAGTGTCCAATTTCCCTTGAAAACCCTGGGCTTCTTTCCAATTTTTACTATTTCCTTTCAACCTAACAGGGAAGATAAAGATTCTGTACTCTTACAATTTCCCCTTTAAATGTCCTCCATTTCTCTTCTACAGTTCCCATAAACAAAGTTTCCCATTATCCGTTTAAATCCTTACGCATTCCCTCAAAGTTAGCCTTTCTCCAATCAAAAAATCTCCACCCTAGGTCCAGTTCTGAGTCTCTCCATAATTATATTGAAAAACTAATGGTATTGTGATCACTGGTCCCGAAGTACTCACCAACGCATACCTCCGTCACCTGACCTGCCTCATTTCTAACAGGAGGTCCAGCACTGCCCCTTCTCTGGTCGATACCTCTAATGTACTGCTGCAAAAAACTATCCGCCTGCACACATTTACAAACTCCCAAAACATCCAGCCCATTTACAGAATGTGTTTCCCAGCCTATTTTTGGAAAATTGAAATCTCCCACAAATCACTACCTTGTGCTTACTACTAATAGCTGCTACCTCCTTACACTACTTTGCTCTTCCAATTCTCGCTCCCCATTTCGCGGTCTAACATACAATAAACACCTAAAAGTTGTTGCTACACCGTTCCACTTCTCAGTTCACCCAAATAGCTCCCTAGACGAGCCCTCTAAATCTATCTGCTAAAGCACTTGCTGTAATATCCTCTCTGACAAGCAATGTAAACCTCCATCTCTGGTCTCCTCCAATTTATCACACCTGAAGCAACGAAATCCTGGACTATTTAGTTTCCAATCACAGCCCTCCTGCAACCATGTTTCACTGATTGCCACAACATCTACTTCCAGGTGTCAATCCAGGCTCTAAGTTCAGCCCCCTTTCTTACAATGCTCCTAGCATTAAAAATATACACATTTTAGAAACCCACCATCCCTTAATCTCTGTCTATTATCTTTTTCCCCCCCTGTCTTCCTCGCCTAAATTTTGGGTCCGAGTGCTTCCCACTTCTCTGCCTCTTGCCCCACACCCTGTCCCCTAGCCCCTCTACCCGAGTCCCTATCCCCCAGCCTTTTGTTTAAAGTCTCCCAGTAGCCTTTGCAAATCTCCCTGCCAGATATTGGTTCCCCTCGGGTTTCAAGTGCAAACCCGTCCCGTTTTGTACAGATCATGCCTTCCCCAAAAGAGGTCCCAGTGATCAAGAAACTGTGAATCCCTGCCCACTGCACCAGTCCCTCAGCCACGCATTTATCCTCCACCTCATTCCATTCCTACTCTCACTGTCACGCGGCACAGGCAGTAATCCTGAAATCGTTACCCTTTTGGTCCTTCTCCTTAACTTTCCCCCCAACTCCCTAAATTCTCCCTTCTGGACCTCGTCTCTTTTTCTGCCTATGTCATTTGTACCTGTGTGTTCCACAACATCAGGCTCCTCTCCCTCCCTTTTCAGAATCTTTTGGTACACTACACTACACTGAACTACACTACACTAAACTAAGCAGTACACTACACTACACTAAACTACACTGCACTAAACTTCTTTACACTACCCTAAACTACCCTAAACTGCACTAACTACTCAACAAAACACTAAACTACTAAATACTAAAACTACTCTTCTAAAATTCTTTACTACCCCCCACTAAACTACATTTAACTACATACTCAAAATACACTCCACTAAAACACTAAAAACTTCTATTACACTAAAGTACCCACTCTATATACAAAAACTACATTACTCAAACAATACACTAATAACTACACTACAACTACATTAACAACCTACTCTAAACTGTCTTACACACACTCTACACTACACTAACAAATGCATACACTACTCAACACTACACCACACTCCTCTACATAAACTGAAGTGAACTTAGTGAACTACACTACATAAATTAGACTGAACTACACTACATCAAATACACGACACTACACATAAATACATAGGTGTTCTACATCATTTTTAATACACAACATAAATACTAACTACACAAACTACACTACACCACACTACATAAACTACCACTACACTACATAAATACACTACACATCACTACATAAACTACACTAAATAAACTGCACTACATACATACATAAATTTACATACACCACACTACATTATAAACTACACTACACACCCATACATAAACTAAATACACTACATAAACTGCACTACACTCACTACATAAATTACACTACACTACATAAAACTTACACTGCACTACAACACTACATCCACTACACTAACACGAGGCACCACACATGAACTACACTACACTACATGAACATACACTACAATACACTAAATAAACTACACTACACTACATGAACTACACTGCACTACATAAACTACACTACACTACATAAACTGCACTACACTACATTACACTACACCTCATAAACTACACTTCACTAAAGTACACTACACTACACTACATAAACTAAACTGGACTACACTAAACTGCACGACACAAAACCACACTACACCACTGTAATGATGTGACCTGAACACACATCAAGATACAACACATATTTATTAAATCACTTACAGCATAGCATCTGCAGTACGTTACAGCTCCGAGCTGCTACATCTACTAACTGGCATATGCGAGCTCTTGATATTATAAAGCACGTACTAGGCGGAGCTACAACTAACAAACACTATGATTGGCTTGCATCCAATAGCCAATCTACATCACTTCTTGTAGAAATAAAGAAACACCGGCGGCTAAGCAATATAAGCGGAATATTAAGAACATACCAGCAAAATTATACAAATTCACCATATCTAACGGGTGGCCTATAAACCTGTCAGCCCTTGTGCGGTAGGAGACCGCCTCACCTCCTTTTGCGGGAGAAAAGACCGGAGAGGGGAGTGGGAGAACAACCGGCGACCCGACAGGCACAGTGGGAGAGAATGGGAAGCCAGGCGCCAAACGACGCGACGATACCGCGGTACGAACAGCGGTTGGAGGTGGGGAAATAGGACTGACTGTGGGAGTGCACGAGGCGCGGAGCATCAGGATGGGGAGTCGCAGGACACGGTTCCTTCACAGGAAGGATGTGTTGATGGTTGTGCAAATCTCAACTACATAAACCTAACTACATAAACTACACTAAACTACACTACACTACATTACACTCAATATCTACATACTTACACTACACTAAACTTCAATACACTACACGAAACCCCACAACTGAAGTGAACTACACTGCACTAATAACTTAACAACTGAACTTCACTAAAAGTACACTAAACGACACTGCACTACACTATACTACATACACTGAACTACACTACATTAAACTACACTACATAAATTACACTCCACTACTTAAACTACACTACATAATTTACACTACCACTACATAAACTACATACACTAATTGCGCATCTGAAAGTGCTGGGCTGTGAAAAGCTCTTTCTGGGATACAATTGGAGGGGGCTCAAAGGCCCAGGAGGATGAACCTCATATTGTTGGCACAGGCATTTTGTAATCTTAAAATTGCTGGCGTCATGCATTACGGCATTTGCCAGATCTGTGGAGGGGGACCTTAATCAGACTTCCAGCAGGATGCCGTTGGCGTTGATGTGCAATGCACCTTTCAAAATAAACTGTTTTCGGTAAGAAGCCATCAGGACCTGCCCTTGAACCCCAAATTACAGGTATGTTAAGGCAGCAATGTTACAGCCGCGATCTTCTGTTCGGGGAAGGAGATCTACCGAAGCAGATAAAAGAACTGGATGAAGAAGCAAAGCTGTCGGGTGATCAAGGCTCAAGACGAGCACAGCTTCACCTTTTCGGCGGCCGCACCCTACGCTTCCATCAGCAGTAAGCAGTTTTCATGAAGCTGGTGGCAGTTGAAAGCTGAATTTTGGGAGGAGGTCTTTTTTAGGCAAGGCCCAAGCCGGCCCTAGTTGAAAATCGGGAAATAGAACCTGCATACGGGCCTTTCGGGCCCCTACATAAAGACCACCGGTAACCATGGAGGTAGGGGGTCTGGTTCTTTCCGGAAACATGGGTGTGTGGGACAGTTACATGTTGGTGGTAGATTACACTTGTTTTTGTTGAATGTGTTGGATTAACCTCAGATCCGTTATACTGCACAGTATACAAGGGTTTCCAAATTGAATTTATTCCAATTCATGCCACCGACACAGATACACAAGCAGACGGTTGTTCATTCCCAACAGGGAAAGTTTAGGATATAAACGCTGAAATTCACAATTATACACAAAGGGGATCGAGAAGTCGAATCATGAAACATCACCAATTCGTCTCTAATATATTCCCCAGGACAAAGAAAGATGGAGGGTGTCAAAATCATCCTTGATTTAACAAACCTTAACGCGTATGTGCAGTATAGACATTTTCAAAATGGAAAAATTTCGTTTTCTAGCCAACCTGTGATTACCAAGGATCACTTTATGCATGCATCGAATCTCAAAGATGCATCATACTATTCAGTGCCATTCCCAGGGATCACGGAGATATTTGAAATTCCGTGGATGGAGGCAACTATGGCAGTTTAAACGCATTGCTGGGTTAACTTCCCAGTCCCAGATATTTACCAAAATATTGAAACCGGTTGCTTGGGCTACTTTGTGCTCAAAACACCATTGTTATGGCCTATCTGGATGATATTCTAAACGTAGGGAAATGCTGAAATTAGCTAAATTAAGCTGTTTCAGCCACGAAACTTACAATTGAAAAATTGGGTTTATCTTCAATAGTGAAATCCAAGTTGATATCAATAGAGTTGATGTAATATTGGGATTTACCATTAACTTGTCAATATGTCTGTGACTGCCCTGGGGAGCAAGAGATTGGAGTTAAATAGAAGCCGTAACCAACCTTGTTGTTATGGAGCAGCATGTATTCGGACAAGTGGCCAGTGTAATTGGCACATTAGTGGCTGTTTCACAGACTGCAACATTTTGGGCCTTTGCATTATCAAAAATTTACAACGTGCAAAAGGAGCAAAACACTCTAAACTACAATTTAGGTCATTTAAAGACCTATGCGGTTAACCTGAAGCTATATTCAGAATTTACATGGAGAGAACGACCAATATTTCGGCATGCATTGCACCAGTAACATTTTTGTCAGCATTACCTTAGTTATTATATTACACGATGGATGCTAGTGCTCAAGGATGGATGAGCTACTGATACCCATCTCTAGTTGCGGGGCAGATGGGGATGAGCATGAGTGATAAGTCTTCAGTTACATGGTATTAACTACCTCGAGATTGCTGGGGGCATTCTATGGGATTAAAAGACTTATTGGGGAATATGCATCTTATGCATGTTCAACTACTGATTGAAACCACTACAGCGGTGGCATATATTAATACATGGGTGGAATAAGTCAGTATCCTGTGATCATTATAGCTAACCTCATTTGACACTGGAGTACGAAAGAAGCATTTGGATTTCAGATACTATTTGCAGGTAGGTTTATATGGTGGCGGATACAGGTCCCAAACAATCAAGACAACGCCGATTGGATGTTGGATTCATAACGTATTTAAAGACATTGTTAGTGGTATGAGACCACCGGGGATATCAAAGGCTCTGGGTCCCTTCTAGGCTCAATCACGTTACCAAAAGTATGTTGCATGGGCGCAGCCCTGGGCAGTGGCAGAGATAGATGTTAGTCAGAGACAGTCACACTAGTGAGAGAACTGGAAAGGGGGAGGGGATGGCAAGAAAGGGAAAGCAAGGGCTACTTGAAGTTAGAGGTCAATGTTCATACCGGTGGGGTGTAAGGTACCCAAGCGAAATATGAGATGCCGGTCCTCCAATTTGCGCTGGGCCTCACTCTGACAATGGAGGAGGCCCAGGACAGAAAGGTCAGATTGGGAATGGGAGGGGGAGCTAAAGTCCTGCGCAACCGGGAGATTAGTATTAAACCAGCTTTTCTCCAGATAGCAGGCTGTAGCTATTTGGCTACTTCAGTGATCAATGCTTGGACCAGTTGTCAGATTTATATGTGTGCTGACAGTACAAACCCAGGTTAAATTATGAGTAGAGAGGAGGATTAAGAGAGAGTTCAAGGGGAAATGGACAAGTTGAGTACATGGCAAAACAAGGCAGATGCAATACAATGTGGCACAATGCACTGTTGCATATAATAGAAATGCAAAGTGTTTTTTAAGTTTAGTTTAGTTTATTATTGTCATTTGTACGAAGTTACAGTGAAATGTGTTTTGTCACGCTATAGAGTCAGCGAAAAGACTATACATGATTATATTCAAGCCATCCACAGTGTACAGAGATGAGATAAAGTGAATGATGTTCTATGATATTTAACATCTATGATGTTTAATGCAAGATAAAGTCCAGTAAAGTCCGATAAAAGATAGTCCGATGGTTTCCAATGAGTATATGGTAGGTCAGGACTGCTCTCTAGCTGTTGATAGGATGGTATAATTGCCTGATAATAGCTGGGAAGAAACTGTCCCTGAATCTGGATGATTTTGTTTTCACACTTCTGTGCCTCTTGTCTGATGGGAGGGGGGAGAAGAGGGAGTGACTGGGGTTAGACTCATCCTTGATTATGCTGCTGGCCTTGCCGAGGCAGCGTGAAGTGTATATGGAGTCTATGTGGGTATGTTACAATACCTACCTTTAGCGGCGCTGCAGTTCTGCCGCTCCCCGCGTGCGCGACTTTGGCGCCTTTCAGAGGGGGGGGCGGGTTTAAAATGCCGTTTTTCCCTAGACAGTCCAAATCGATCAATCTCAGGCGATTTCGTCGCTAAAGAGAAATCGCTCCGACATTCGTTATATGAAGCTATTTTTAAACTACGCTAGATCATTTATTAACTAGAGTAGTTTAAAAATCATCTTCTGAAGCCCTGATCGCCGACAGCGGAACGGACCTAACATAAGCGATAAAAGAAGGTACAGAGTTTATTTTTACATAAAAACGTGCTTCTTAGGAAGCATTTAATCAAATTTTCATCATGCGAGAAGGGGACAAAAAAAAATATACGAACCGCCAGTATTTTTCCTGCTGACTGTGGGTTAAATTCACCGAGTCAGCCGAGTGCTTTCATTGCACTATCAGGGGATTTCAAACCTTCACACACTTCTATTCCATGCCTTGATAAAGGAAAGTATTCTGTGTGACAGGCAGCATTTGTGGAGAGAAGAAATGTATGACCTGTAAGCATGCAGGTACAGCAGGCAGTGAAGAGAGTAAATGGCATGTTGGCCTTTATAACAAGAGTCGTCGAGTATAGGAGCAGAGAGATCCTTCTGCAGTTGTACAGAGCCCTAGTGAGACCACACCTGGAGTATTGTGTGCAGTTTTGGTCCTCTAATTTGAGGAAGGATATTCTTGCTATTGAGGGAGTACAACGTAGGTTTACAGGGTTAATTCCTGGGATGGAATGAGAGAATGGAGCGGCTGGGCTTGTATACTCTGGAGTTTAGAAGGATGATCATTGAAACATATAAGATTGTTAAGGGTTTGGACATGCTAGAGGCAGGAAACATGTTCCCGATGTTGGGGGAGTCCAGAACCAGGGGCCACAGTTTAAGAATAAGGGGTAAGCCATTTAGAACGGGGACAAGGAAACACTTTTTCCTCACAGAGAGTGGTGAGTCTGTGGAATTCTCTGCCTCAGAGGGCGGTGGAGGCCGGTTCTCTGGATATTTTCAAGAGAGAGCTAGATAGGGCTCTTAAAGATAGCGGAGTCAGGGGATATGGGGAGAAGGCAGGAGCAGGGTACTGATTGGGGATGATCAGCCATGATCACATTGAATGGCGGTGCTGGCTCGAAGGGCCGAATGGCCTACTCCTGCACCTATTGTCTATTGTCCATTGTCTATTTTGGGTCAAGACCCTTCTTTACACTGACAGTCAAGGGAGAGAGAGTGGATATATAAATATCTCTAGAAGGAGTCTATATATTTCTAGTGTAAGAAAGAACTGCAGATACTGGTAAAATCGATGGTAGACACAAAATGCTGGAGTAACTCAGCAGGTGAGTCAGCATCTGTGGAGAGAAGGAATGGGTCATGTTTTGGGTCGAGACCCTTCTTCTGAAGAAGGGTCTCGACCTGAAACATAACCTAGCATTTTGTGTCTACCTATATATCTCTAGACTCCCTCGTCCCTGACTCTCAATCTGAAGAAGAAACGTCACCCAACCTGAAACGTCACCCATTCCTTTTTTCCAGAGATGCTATGGATTCATACAAGTTCCTGTGGATTGGAGGGTAGCTAAAGTTATCCCACTTTTCAAGAAAGGAGCGAGAGAGAAAACGGGGAATTGTAGACCAGTTAGCCTGACATTGGTGGTGGGGAAGATGCTGGAGTCAATTATTAAAGAAGCAATAACGGTGCATTTGGACAGCACTAAAACGATTGGATCAAGTCTGCATGGATTTATGAAGGGGAAATCCTGCTTGACGAATCTCCTGGTATTTTTTGAGGATCTGACAAGTAAAATGGAGGAAGGAGTGCCTGTGGATGTACTGTAACTGGACTTTCAGAAAGCCTTTCATAAGGTCCCACACAGGAGATTGGTGGGCAATATTAGAGCACATGGCATTGAGGGTGGGGTATTGACATGGATGGAGAATTGGTTGGCAGACAGGGGACAAAAAGTAGGAATAAACGGGTCCCTGTCAGAATGGTAGGCAGTGGCGAGTTGAGTGCCGCAACTCGCCACTGTTACTTTTGAGTTACTTTTTCAATCTGTGCCATGAACTATAAGGATCTGTGGGCATACATTCAAGGTCCTGCTTAGAAAATAGGTGCAAGAGTGGGCCCTTTGAGCCATTCCGCCATTCAATATGATCATGGCTGATCATCCAAAATCAGTACCACGTTCTGGCTTTTTCCCCATTCCCTTAGCCCCAGGAGCGAAATCTAACTCTTTCTTCTGTTTATTGCCTTACTTCTCACTTCTCTGACATAAATACCGTTCATAGCATTCTGCCCAACTGGTCAAGCCACCTCTATTCTCCAGGTTGCTCCTCGCAGCCAGCTTTAATATATCATTTGCAATCTTCTTTATCATACCCCTTAAGTTTCAATCCAGATCCTAAACATATATAATCCAAATCAATGGACCAAACATTGAGCATTGTGGAAATTGTTGCAGCTTCGGTTAGGTGTTCTACCTCTCTCCTGTACACTGACCCTTCACTACTCATGATGCATCCGCCCAGAGGACAGCACTGTATCGCAGCGGTAGAGTTACTGCCTTGCAGCGCCGGAGACTCGGGTTTGATCCTGACCTGCACACCTCGGGATGTGGGAGGAAACCTGAGCACCCGGGAAGAAACCCACGCGGTCACAGGAAGAACGCGCAAACTCCACACAGACACAGCACCCATGGCCAGGATCAAACCCGGGTCTCAGGCGCTGTGAGGCAGCAGCTCCACCAGCTGTGCCACTGTGCCACCCTTTCAGGCCTAGTGTGAATCCATTATTCATTATTGTCTTTCACATATGTCTTATGGAAAGGCAAATAAATTATGATTTATCAACATTTTTGGTATGTTGAGTGGAAATATACTTTAGATAACAGACAATAGGTGCAGGAGAAGGCCATTCGTCCCTTCGAGCCAGCACCGCCATTCAATGTGATCATGGTTGATCATCCCCAATCAGTACCCCGTTCCTGCCTTCTCTCCATATCCCCTGAGTCCACTAGCTTTAAGATCCCTATCTAGCTCTCTCTTACTCAGGGTAGCACAGTGGTGCAGTGGTAGAGCTGCTGTCTTACAGCGCCTGGGACCCAGGTCAGATCCTGACCTCGGTTGCTGTCTGCACCTTCTCCCTGTGATGGTGTGGGGTTTCTCTGGGTGCTCCAGTTTCCACCCATATTCCAAAGTTAATTGGCTTGTAGGTTAATTGGCTTCTGTATATTGTTCGGTGGTGTGCCGGCTAGTGTATAGGTGATGGCAGGTAGGTGCGGACTCAATGAGCCAAAGGGCCTGTTTCCATGAGGTGTCTCTAAACTAAACAAAACTAAAGTAAACTAAACTACTATATTAAACTAAAGTAAACTAAACTAAACTAAACCATAGTGGTAACCCATACGGTCACAAGGAGAAGATTGAAGCTCCACGCAGACAGCACCGGGGTGGGAGATTGTAACCTTCACATGGTCCGCCCTGTTTCAACAAATGCAATCAACTTTGTGTGCACAAACAAATAAGATCAAATAGAACAAGCTGTCCTACAACTTTAGGCTGTGCACGCCATACGCAAGAAGAAGAGGAAGCAGACAACACCCGAGGTCGGGATTGAACCCTGATCTCAGACGCTGCGAGGCATCAGTTCTACCAGCTGCGCCACTGTGCTGTACACAATTTAACTGCTACATTTCCCCACTACATTAATAACTACTTTTAATTGACTGATAATGGTTTGGGCTGACCAGGTATATGTAATGGCAGGGTTTTTTCATTTTAAAAGAACTAATCTAGTTTACACGGGGAGGGAGTGAGAATGCACTGCTGAACAGTGACTGGAGGAGTTGAAGCAGCGAAGAGTTGGACAACACTGACACCTGCTGCTGCTGTGAGCACACTGCAGAGATATCTGGAGCCCAAGATCACCATCTGTGGCCATAGCCTCAGAATAAAGGGACAGACCTGTAGAATGGAGACGAGGAGGAATTTCTTTAGTCAGAGCGTGGTGAATCTGTGGAATTCATTGCCATAGACGGCTGTGGAGGCCAATTCAACAGATATTTTTAAGGCAGACATAGACAGGTTTTTGATTAGTATGGGTGTCAGAGGTTATGGGGAGAAGGCAGGAGAATGGGGTTGAGGAAAAGATAGATCAGCCATGATTGAATGGCAGAGGAGACTTGATGGGCCAAAAGACCTAATTCTGTACCTATGGACGTATAATTGGAAGCTATCGGATACTTGTTGTGCAGAAAAGTTCAGCATTATGCAATAAATCCAGTGGTTCCATGGAGACATTCTTGACATAGACGGAGTACAGAGAAGGTTCACCAGACTGATTCCTGGGATGTCAGGACTTTCATATGAAGAAAGGCTGGATAGACTCGGCTTGTGCTCGCTAGAATTTAGAAGATTGAGGCGGGATCTTATAGAAATGTACAAAATTCTTAAGGCGTTGGACAGGCTAGATGCAGGAAGATTGTTCCCGATATTGGGGAAGTCCAGAACAAGGGTCACAGTTTAAGGATAAGGAGGAAGTCTTTTAGGACTGAGATGAAAAAAACATTTTTCACACAGAGAGTGGTTAATCTCTAGAATTCTCTGCCACAGAAGGTAGTTGAGGCCAGTTCATTGGCTTTATTTAAGAGGGAGTTAACACTCTTTACCTCACCCGCTGATTTCCTCCAGCATTGTTGTCTACCTACTCTTTATTATCATCAGGTAGACAACAAAACATGGATAGAACCGGTTTGGAGGGATATTGGTCAAACGCAGGCAGGTGGGACTAGTGTAACTGGGACATGCTGTCCAGTGTGGGCAAAATATGCCAAAAGGCCCGTTTCCACATTGTATCACTCTATCATTGGACACAATTCACACTCAGATGGATGAGGGCATCTAAAGTGGAAACTCCAACCCACCGTGCTCCTATCTGAATGGACGCCAGTAGTTTTTGTAATCAGTGGCTGAAATCGAGTTGGGGGAGCATCTGTAGAATATTCAAGTCAAGTCAAGTCACATTTATTTATATAGCACATTTAAAAAACAACTCTCGTTGGCCAAAGTGCTTTACATTTGTTATAAGAATAGTATAAACAAACAAACTACATACATATATACATATAGCCCTCGCTCAGAGGACGCCAAGAAAGGCTTGGGAGTATAGATAAGTTTTTAGTGTTGACTTAAAGGAGTGGATGGAGGGGGCCGTTCTGATGGGAAGAGGGATGTTGTTCCACAGTCTAGGAGCTGCAACCGCAAAGGCGCGGTTGCCCTTGAGCTTATGCCTAGGCCACGGGATATTCAGCAACCCCAAGTCGGCCGATCTGAGGGACCTGGAGGTGGAGTGGTGGGTGAGAAGACTTTTAATGTAGGTGGGGGCAAGCCCATTGAGGGCTTTGTAGACATAGAGGAGGATCTTGAAAATTATGCGGAACCGCACAGGGAGCCAGTGGAGAGAGGCCAGGATCGGGGTGATGTGGTCCCTTTTTCGGGTGCCCATCAGGCGTCTCGCTGCGGCGTTTTGGACCAGTTGCAGGCGGGACAGGGAAGATTGGCTGATGCCAGTGTAAAGGGAGTTGCAGTAATCTAGGCGGGAGGAGATAAATGTGTGGATGATCTTTTCCAGGTCATCAAACTGGAGGAATTGTTTTATTTTAGCTATCGTCCGAAGCTGAAAGCAGCTAGCTTTTACCACGGCATTGACTTGTTTGTCAAACTTCAGTGCTGAGTCAAATATTACGCCAAGGTTTTTGACATGAGCTTTGAGTAGTGGGGTAAGGCTTCCAAGGCTGCCTGCTATCATTTTCATTGAGTGCGAGGGGCCGAGAAGGATAACTTCAGACTTACTCTCGTTTAGTTGGAGGAAGTTCTGGGCCATCCAACACTTTATATCCTCGAGGCAGCGGGCAAGGTTAATCAGATTTGATTGTTTTTTGGGCTACAGGGGGAGATAGAGTTGTGTATCATCTGCGTAGCAATGGAAGGAAATGCCGTGCCTTTCAATGTCTTGACCTAAGGGGAGCAGATACAGGGAGAAGAGAATGGGGCCAAGGATGGAACCTTGTGGAACCCCACAGCAGAGACTCGCTGGGGAGGAGAAAGAATTGCCTATGTTAGTCGAGAAACTCCTACCTTTGGGGTAGGAGATGAACCAGCTCAGGGCAGTGCCATCAATACCAACCCCGTACCGGAGACGGTCAATTAGGATGGTGTGGTCGACTGTGTCAAATGCTGCGCTGAGATCAAGATTGATCACAAAATGAGTAGGTTTAACTCGTTATGATAAAAGACAAAGTTGAATGAAAGATGAGAACACACAACTAACAAAGGCAATTGTCATGACGTGTAGAAAGCTTTCAGGAGTTGGAAAAGTGCCACAGCCTGGATTTGAGCACTGACCACGATTCGATCCTGACAACGGGTGATGTCTGTATGGATGTTGTACGTTCTACCCGCGACCGTGTGGGTTTTCCCGGGTGCTCTGTTTTCCTCCCACTGTCCAAAGACAGAAACATAGAAACATATAAAATAGGTGCAGGAGGAGGCCATTCGGCCATTCATTGTGATCATGGCCAATCGTCCTCTATCAATAACCCGTGCCTGCCTTCTCCCCATATCCCTTGACTCCACTAGCCCCTAGAGCTCTATCTAACTCTCTCTTAAATCCATCCAGTGACTTGGCCTCCACTGCCATTGTGGCATGGAATTCCACAAATTCACAACTCTCTGGGTGAAAACTTTTTTTCTCACCTCAGTCTTAAATGACCTCCCCTTTATTCTAAGACTGTGGCCCCTGGTTCTGGACACTCAACATTGGGAAAATTTTTCCAGCATCTAGCTTGTCCAGTACTTTTATAATGTTATATGTTTCTATAAGATCCCTCCTCATCCTTCTAAAGTCCAGTGAATACAAGCCTAGTCTTTTCAATCTTTCCTCGTATGACAGTCCCGCCATCCCAGGGATCAATCTCGTGAACCTACGCTGTACTGCCTCAATCACAAGGATGTCCTTCCACAAATTAGGAGACCAAAACTGTACACAATACTCCAGATGTGGTCTTACGAGAGCCCTATACAACTGCAGAAGAACCTCTTTACTCCTATACTGAAATCCTCTTGTTATGAAGGCCAACATTCCATTAGCTTTCTTCACTGCCTGCTGTACCTGCACGCCAGCTTTCAGTGGCATACAAGGACACCCAGATCTCGCTGCAATTCCCCCTTACCTAACCTAACCCCATTGGGATAATAATCTCTGTGAGGTTTAATACTTGCAGGAGGAATACTTACTGATTGGCCGAAGGGACACCTGGGCTAAGTAGCTTAAAAGGAGAGAATTGGGACATTTTGTTTTATGGGAAGGATGTAGAAGAGAAATGGAGGACATTTAAAGGGGAAATTTTAAGAGTACAGAATCTTTATGTCCCTGTTCGGTTGAAAGGAAATAGTAAAAATTGGAAAGAGCCATGGTTTTCAAGGGAAATTGGACACTTGGTTCAAAAAAAGAGAGATATCTACAATAATTATAGGAGGCATGGAGTAAATGAGGTGCTAGATGAGTATAAAGAGTGTAAAAATAATCTTAAGAAATAAATTAGAAAAGCTAAAAGAAGAAATTAGGTTGCTTTGGCAAGAAAGGTGAAAGTAAATCCAAAGGGTTTCTACAGCTATATTAATAGCAAAAGGATAACGAGGGATAAAATTGGACCATTAGAGAGCCAGAATGGACAGCTATCTGCAGAGCCAAAAGAGATGGGGGAGATATTGAACAATTCATTTTCTTCGGTATTCACCAAGGAGAAGGATATTGAACTCTGTGAGTAGCTATGGAAACTATGAGATTCAAAGAGGAGGAAGTACTGACACTTTTGAAAAATATAAAAGTGGATAAGTCTCCAGGTCCTGACAGGATATTCCCTAGGACATTGGGGGAAGTTAGTGTAGAAATAGCAGGGGCTATGACAGAAATATTTCAAATGTCATTAGAAACTGGGGAATAGTGCCGGAGGATTGGCGTACTGCGCATGTTGTTCCATTGTTTAAAAAGGGTTCAAAGAATAAACCTAGCAATTATAGACCTGTTAGTTTGACATCAGTAGTGGGCAAATTAATGGAAAGGATACTTAGAGATAATATATATAAGCATCTGGATAAACAGGGTCTGATCAGGAACAGTCAACATGGATTTGTGCCTGGAAGGTCATGTTTGACAAACCTTCTTGAATTTTTTGAAGAGGTTACTAGGGAAATTGATGAGGGTAAGCAGTGGATGTTGTATATATGGATTTCAGTAAGGCCTTTGACAAGGTTTCCCATGGAAGGTTGGTTAAGAAGCTTCAATCTTTGGGTGTTAATGGCGGAGTAGCAAGATGGATTGAACAGTGGCTGAATGGGGAGATGTCAGAGAGTAATGGTGGATGGCTGTTTGTCAGGTTGGAAGCCGGGTGACCAGTGGGGTGCCTCAGGGATCTGTGTTGGGTCCACTGTTGTTTGTCATGTACATCAATGATCTGGATGATGGGGTGGAAAATTGGATAAGTAAGTATGCAGATGATACTAAGATAGGTGGTGTTGTGGATAATGAAGTAGATTTTCAAAGTCTACAGAGAGATTTGGGCCATTTGGAAGAGTGGGCTGAAAGATGGCAGATGGAGTTTAATGCTGATAAGTGTGAGGTGCTACATCTTGGCAGGACAAATCAAAATATGACGTACATGGTAAATGGTAGGGAATTGAGGAACGCTGTGGAACAGAGGGATCTAGGAATAACTGTGCATAGTTCCCTGAAGGTGGAATCGCATGTAGATAGGGTGGTAAAGAAAGCTTTTGATGTGCTGGCCTTTATAAATCAGAGCATTGAATATAGGAGTAGGGAAGTAATGTTAAAATTGTACAAGGCATTGGTGAGACCAATTCAGGAGTATGGTGTAGAATTTTGGTCGCCTAATTATAGGAAGGATGTCAACAAAAGAGAGAGTACGGAGGAGATTTATAGAATGTTGCCTGGGTTCCAGTAACTAAGTTACAGAGAAAGGTTGAACAAGTTAGGTCTTTATTCTTTGGAGCGCAGAAGGTTAAGGGGGGACTTGATTGAGGTCTTTAAAATGATGAAAGGGATAGACAGAGTTGACGTGGATAAGCTTTTCCCATTGAGGGTAGGGAAGATTCAAACAAGAGGGCATGACATGAGAATTAAGGGACAGAAGTTTAGGGGTAACTTGAGGGGGAACTTCTTTACTCAGAGAGTGGTGGCTGAGTGGAATGAGCTTCCAGCAGAAGTGGTGGAGGCAGGATCGATTTTAACATTTAAAGTAAGTGGATAGGTATATGGACGGAGGGAATGGATGCAGGTAGATGGGACAAGGGAAAATAAATGTTCGGCACGGACTGAAAGGGCCGAGAGGGTCTGTTTCCATGCTGTAATTGTTATATGGTTATATGGTTAAGTACAGGCCTGATAGGCCGAAGGGGCTCTTTAAAAAAAAAAAATCGGCGTGAAATCTCAGTGAAAGGCACCTTTTCTGGATGTTTCCTGGCCCGACATGGGCCTTTTGGGCCAAAATGCGCCTCCTGGGCTAATACGAGCATTTTGGGCAAAAGGGACTAGTTTCTCGGCTAATAGGGGCCTTGTGGGCCAAAATTAGTGGTTTCAGGCAGGCCTAACAACTCATTTCATTTCATTTCCAATTGCATTGCAGTTTCAAGCACATGGCAGGCCGAATAGCTCATTGCATTTTCTTTTCACTTCCATTGCCATTGCAGTTTCAAGCACAGGGCAGGCCAAGCCAAACAGCTGATTGCTTTTTCACTTAATTTCCATTGCCATTGCACTTTTAAGCCAAAAACTGATTGCATTTTTACTTCATTTCCATTGCCATTGCCCTTGCCCTTTCAAGCACAGGGCAGGCCCAAGCCAAACAGCTGATTGCATTTTCACTTCATTTCCATTACCATTGCACGCTCAAACACAGGGCAGGCTCAAGCCAAACAGTTGATTGCATTTTCGCTTCATTTCCATTGCCACTGCACATTCAAGCACAGGGCAGGCTCAAGCCAAACAGCTGATTGCATTTTCACTTCATTTCCATTGCCATTGCATTTTCAAGCACAGGGCAGGCCAAACAACTAATTTCATTTTAATTAAGGGCTAACAAATCATTTATTAAAGTACAATGCATACCCAGTGTTCTGTAGTTTCCCAGCTCAGACAGAGAGTCATGACCTCTCCCTCGCCATCTTGCAGACAGGCTGAGCCACGCCCACACTTCCAGGTCTTATAGTCCTTCCCCCTGCCACCGGAAGGGGCATGGCCTTTATGGCGGTAATTGACAGGAGAGAGAATCTCTAGATTTTTTAAACACTAATAAGTCTTTTATTTTTCGTCGATGGGAAAAATCCTTGGGGCCTGCGCAGCGGAGGAGGACTGAGTAAGGTGGCCAAAAAATCATTGCCATATGTGGTAGTGTTTTTTTCTAAAATCAAAGCACAGTGCAAACAGGAAGTGGTCAAGATGAGACTTTTAATTATATTGATTACCCTGAATATTAAGTTCCCAGGCCCGATCCTCCTGCAGGCACTTTTCAGTAATCCCCACAATGTCATATATACTTTACTTCTCATACTTCGTGCATTCATATACAATACTTTTAATTCCTTACGAATCTCAACTTTCACATCGATCCCTTTAACACTTGTCCATACTCTCCTATCCCTTTGTGAGCTTTCTTTCCCGTTAATTCTAGGTTCATTAACTATCCCTTTACTCTCTTTCCCTTTAACTCCGTCCTTGACTATCCCATTTGACAACCCCCCCTATTTAGCTTAAAACCACCCATGTAGCAATGGCAAACCTGCCTGCCAGAATGCTGTTCCCCCACCTGTTAAGGTGCAATCCATCCCTTTTGTACAGTTCCCCTTTACTCCAAAACAGATCCCAGTGATCTAAGAATCTAAATCCCTGCCCCCTACACAAGTTCCTCAGCCACACATCCAGGCCCTGTATCTCCCTGTTCCTGCTCTCGCCAGCACGAGGAACTGGAAGCAAACCGGAGATAACCATCCTGGAGGTCCTGCTTTTCAGCATTTTTCCGAGCTCCCTAAAGTCACTCTGCAGAATATTCATCCCCTTCTTTCTGACATCGTTTGTGCTGACATGCACTACCACTTCTGGCTGTTCACCTTCGCCCATGAGGATTTTCTGCACTCTGTCCATGACATCCTAGATCCTGTCACCAGGGATGCAACACAGCATCCTCGAATCCCGTCTGTTGCCCCAGAAACCCCTGTCCGTACCTCTCACAATGAAGTCTCCAACTACCACGGCGTTGCCTGACGTTGGCCTCTTTGGTTTTGGCTCAACAGCACTTTTTGGTTCGCAAGCCAGTCTGCCGCTCAGCGTGTTAACGTCTTCTGTCCCGACAGCTTCTAAGTGGGTGAACTTGTTCTCAAGAGGTACAACACCCGGGGACTCACAGCCAAAGACACAGCCGCACCCCTTGAGCAAGTCTTGTTTATATCAGATGCTAAATTGCCTAATTGTCCAATTTACCAATCTTCCAATCTAATTGTTCAGCCAATCCCCACACTCACTCGTACAGGGTTAATTGGCTTCTGGAAATTGTCCCTATCTTGAATAGCGCCCAGCTCTCTCAGCAAATGCCATAGTTCTGCCACACACTGTGTGAAGAAATATCTCTTCATCTGAGCTCCGACTGTTGTACCTTGTCTCCCGACACTGTGATTTGTTGTTCCAGATCGTGATCCCTTTCCCAACCGCTCCCAGCCAGAAGTAGCCTGAAGATACTTAGGAGATTTGGTATGTCAACGAATACTTTCTTGAACTTCTACATGTGTACAGTAGAGAGCATATTGACTGGTTGTACCATGGCCCCGCTCAATAACTTGAACACCCAGGAGCAAAGAAGATTGCAAAAAGCAGTGAACACTGCCTGGTCCATCACAGGTACTGACCTCCCCACCATCGAAGGGATCTACAGGAGTTGCTGCCTCAAAAAGGCAGCCAGCATCATCGGAGACCCACCCACCCTGGCCACACACTCATTTCACTCCTGCCATCAGAAAGAAGGTACCTGGAACGCCCAGGTTCAGGAGCAGCTTCTTTCCAACGTCCATCAGGCTATTAAACACTACACCTTCCAAATAAGCTCTAAACTACATAGACCTGGGGGTGTTGTTTTAGTCATTGCACTATTATTGTTTGTTTTTCCATCAATCCGTACGTCTGTCTGTCTACCTATCGATTTTTATTGCTTTTTGTGCTGTTTATAGAATGTTTACCTGACCATCAAACATATAACTGTGTTTACATATCTGTTGTGCTCCTACAAGTTAGAATTGCATTGTCCCTTCTTGGGACATATAAGAATAAAGCACTCTTGACTATCTGGAGACTGGATCCACATACCGTCTGCTGAGCCCTGAGTTGTCAGAATTTCAACTCGATCCTCTGCCATTCTTCCGAACATTAATAGAATATTGACTGGCCTTGAGGGGGATACGACATATATTGCCTGAAGTAGATTCATATTGCCCGAGTGGAAGACGAGGGCAATATGGATCTAGTGAGGGCAATATATGTCGTATCCCCCGAAAGAGGACAGTCAATATTGTTATTATTACCCATTATCAGACATCTAGAGGAAAATCTGAACATCTCATATGATATGAATGTATCTATACATTTTGCAATATGCATTGCAACATTGTAAATAAGGGTACTAAAACCATTCCAACATTGTAAATAAGGGTACTAAAACAATGTAACATTTATGTTTCATTTATGTAATTTATGTAATTCATTTATGTGACAATGTGAAGGTCGAACTTTTAAATCGCGAACCTCTTCTCGCAACCGGCTGACATTTTTTTTTAAGATAAATTTTAAATTTCGCACGCAGTGCACGTCACGCAGCGTCACGTTGCCGTCACGCAGCGTCACGTTGCCGTCACGCAGCGTCACGTTGCCGTCACGCAGCGTCACGTTGCCAAGTTCCCGGATGTGAGACCAGGGGAATATAAGATTATATTCCCCGCTGTTTAAACAGGTAAAGTCCATAGGCGTTCGCTAGAAAGGGGAATATAAGAAAATATTCCCCTGTTAGCGCTGCTGGCAGTAAAAAGGAAGGGAATACAATTTCGTAAAAGCATACCTCAGATGGATGATATGGGTAATAATAGTCAATATACCCTCTGTTCCCAAGGGGGGGTACCATCATGTGGAGCATCAGGCCGCTGCTGGATGATGAGATCTCCACACATGTCGGGCATGTCCTGCTCTCCAACACCTATAACCCCAAGACTGATTCAGACCAAAATAAGCACAAGGATATCAACAGCATTTTCCATGAATATCCTGATAAGCTCTTGTGCTGTATCCTGGTTCAGCTCTTGTCAAGGCAAAGCTTTTCACTGTATCTCAGTACACTTGACAATAAACTAAACTAAACTAGAACTCTGTTCATCTGGCATAGTGGGTGAGTGCACTTTTTTCGTTTAGTTTGGAGATAGCCCCAGCTATTATCAGGCAACTGAACCATTCTACCAACAACCAGAGAGCAGTCCTGAACTACTATCTAGCACATTGGAGACCCTCGGACTATCTTTAATTGGACTATACTGGTCTTTATCTTGCACTAAACATTATTCACGTTATTCCCTTTATCATGTATCTCCACACCGTGGATGGCTCGATTGTAATCATGTATTGTCTTTCTGCTGACCGGTGAGCATGTGACAATAAAATTAATTAAACTACAGTGTGAAAACAGGCCCTTTAGCCCACCACGTCCACGCTGACCACCCATCATGATCACCCAAGCACTAGTTCTATCCTACACCCTCGGGACAATTTACAGAAACCAATTAACCTACAAACCTACATGTCTGCAGAACGTGGGAGGAAACTGGAGCACCCAGAGGAAACCCACAAAGTCACAGGGAGAACGTATAAAGTTCACACACAGGCAGCACCTGAGGTCAGGATTGAACCTGGGTCTCTGGCGCAGTGAGGCAGCAACTCTGCCGCTACGCCACTATGCCACCCTTACTGTTTGTAAAAATAATGGACGGCACTGTGGCACAGCTGGTGGAGCAGCTGCCCCTCACAGCACTAAAGCTGTGGCCCTACCAGTCACGCCACTGTGAAATCATTGTTAATGCTTGGTGACATTGTCATGGCAAGAGTCCAGGAGACAGCTGGTGTTTGTATGAGAAAAACCTCCAGGATTTCCTCTTTTCAATGTAAAGCCATTTATGCTCAGCACTAATTTTTGATTAATGTTCATTCATGTTGAGTTACGCAATTTTGCTAAATGGTATGTTTACAAGAGTTCTACCTAACTTTAGAAAAATGTTTTACCAAACCAATTGTCTTGGATAGTACGGTGGGGCAGCTGGTAGAGCTGCTGCCTCACAGCGCCAGAGATCCAGGTTTAATCCAGACCGCGAGTGTGGCCTTTGTGAGATCTGCATGTTCTCCCTTTGACTCCTTTGTATATTAATGATTTGGATGAAGGAATTGAAGGTTTTGTGGCCATGTTTACGAATGATACGAAAATAGATGGAAAGGCAGGTAGTGTATTAATAGCAGGAACTCTGCAGAAGGACTTGGACAGGTTGGGAGAGTGCGCAGATAGGTGGCAGATGGAATATAGTGTAGCAAAATGTGGAGTCATGCATTTTAGTAGTAGGAATAAAGGCATAGACTATTTTCTAAATGGGAAGAGAATCCCGAAATCCGAGGTGCAAAGGGACGTGGGAGTGCTGGAGCAGGATTCCCAAAAGGTTAATCTGTAAGTCGAATCGGGCGTAAAGAAAGCAAACTCAATGCTAGCATTTATTTCAAGAGGGTATACAAAAACAGGGCCTGTAAATAACTTCCATTAGGGTCTTTTTACCCCTTATAATTAACCCTTATAATATTTTTTACCCTTATAATCAACTCTATCCACAATCACTCTACATCTTCTGATCTTATATCACCCTTCGCTAAGGAGTGAATTTCATTCATAACCAACAGAGCTACCCCAACAACTCTGCCCATCTTTCTGTCTTTCCGATAGGACGTATAACCCTAAATATTCGGCTCCCAGCTCTGATACTCTTGCAGCCGCGTCTCCGTAATGCCTACAACATCATATTACTCTCTTCTCTCTTTTTAAACTTTCTGTCTTGTTATTTCTGTCCTGCACTTTCTGTCGTGTCCAAGATATCCAGAAATGGGAGGGAGAGGAGCCAGAGGTCGTGGTACATATAGGTACCAATCAGGCACGTGCCGTCAGGGTAGGCAAGGTAGGCACTGCCTACCCTGATTAAATTATAACATGGTGATAACTAAATATAAATAGTAAAGGTATGGGAGAATTATGCCCATGTAAGAGACCGATCTCTTAGGTAGGCATACTTCTCCGTGCCTTTCATCCGCAGCGCTTGTAACCCTTGAAGGTCTGTGCAGCCACGTGCCGTCAGCGCTGCCTGAAGCCGTCAATGACAAGCGGGGCTGAAGGCAGCAGAAATTCTGCCTTTGCAGCACTGCGCATGCGCATCGGTCTACTGCGCATGCGCAGAGCAAGTTTCTTGGCAGGGTTTTCAAATATGGTTTGTCAATATTTTAAGTGTATGTTAGGTAACAAAGAGAGAAGAATGGAGCTTGTGTACCAATAATGTGGTAAGTACATTTTGTGTTTATGTTTTTTAAATACTGTATTTCACGGGGTGTGTGGGGGGGTGGGGGGGGGGGGAAGAGTTCCTTTCACAGTGTTTGGGGAGTCTGGCCCGGGGTAAGGTTGCGGGGAGGGCACGAATGTTATGAATGAGGGGATTGGGATAATGCCACTTGCGACGCTCCTTGCACGGAGGCGTGGAATGCCACCGCAGTGAGGCCGGGGGGGGGGGGGAGAAAGCAGCTCGGGTGGCTGAGCGGCCTTAGCTCCTTCTGCCGGTCCCCGCTCACCTCTGGCAGCTCTCCGTCTACAAACCACTCTCCTGCCGCTCGCTGGCCTCACTCAAGTCCTTAAATTCCGACAGCGCGATTGAGGTTACTCGGCTGTGGGAATTTAAGGATTTGCAGGAAGCCGCTGACATGAGCGAAGTCGGCGAACGGCAGGTGACAGGTGTTCCGACGGAGAGTGCGGGGGCTTCGCGCCCGGAGAGCTGCGGCAGCGGTGAGTGAGTAAGCTTCTGGCAGTATCCCCGACACCCTCCTTCTCAACACTCGTGCCCTCCCCACAACTTTACACCTGACACAGACTCACCACACGCTGTGAAAGGAACTGTTCCCCCAATTGGTCTAGGACTAGGAAGCCTTGGGCAAATTGAAATGTCACTGTTTTATTTATTTATTTATTTAACGGAGCGAACAATCTGCGCATGCGCGGTTTAATTTTTTTTTAGCGGAATGAGTGCCTACCCTGAGTAATTACTCACGGCACGTGCCTGGTACCAATGACATAGGTATAAAAAGAGAAGAGGTCCTGAAAGGAGAATTTAGGGAGTTAGGAAGAGAGTTAAGGAGAAGGACCTCAAAAGTAACAATCTCAGGATTACTGCCTGTGCCACGCGAAAGTGAGAGTAGGAATGGAGTGAGGTGGAGGATAAATGCGTGGCTGAGGGACTGGTGCAGAGGGCAGGGATTCAAGTGTCTGGATCATTGGGACATCTTTTGGGAAAGGTGTGACCTGTACAAAAAGGACGGGTTGCACTTGAACCCGAGGGGAACCACTATCCTGGCGGGGAGATTTGCAAAGGCTACTGGGGAGACTTTAAACTAGAACGGTTGGGGGGCGGGACTCAAATTGAGAAAGCTAGTAGACAGTGTGTGAGGCAGGAGGCAGAGAAGGGAAGCACTCAGACCCAACATGTAGGGGAGAAAGAAGAAAATGATAATAAACAGAGAATAAGAGGTGGTGGGTTTCTTAAATGTGTATATTTTAATGCCAGGAGCATTGTAAGAAAGGTGGATGAGTTTAGAGCCTGGATTGACACCTGGAAGTATGATGTTGTGGCGATTAGTGAAATATGGTTGCAGGATGGCTGTGATTGGAAACTAAATATTCCAGGATTTCGTTGCTTCAGGTGTGATAGATTTGGAGGGGCAAGAGGTGAAGGTGTTACATTGCTTGTCAGGGAAGATATTTGGGTGGAACTGAAAAATGGGAAAGGTGTAGCAACACTTATAGGGGTGTATTATAGACCGCCTAATGTGGAACGAGAATTGGAAGAGCAAATATGTAAAGGAGATAGCAGAGATTAGTAGTAAGCAAAAGGTAGTGATTGTGGGAGATTTACATTTTCCACACATAGACTGGGAAATAATTCTGTAAAAGGGCTGGATGGTTTGGAGTTTGTAAAACGTGTGCAGGATAGTTTTTTGCAGCAATATATAGAGGTACCTACTAGAGAAGGGGCAGTGCTGGACCTCCTATTAGGAAATGAGACAGGTCAGTTGACGGAGGTATGTGTTGCGGAGCACTTCGGGTCCAGTGATCACAATACCATTAGTTTCAATATAATTATGGAGAAGGTCAGAACTGGACCAAGGGTTAAGATTTTTGATTGGAGAAAGGCTAACTTTGAGGAGATGCAAAAGGATTTAAAAGGAGTGAATTGGGACATTTTGTTTTATGGGAAGAATGTAGTAGAGAAATGGAGGACATTTAAAGGGGAAATTTTAAGAGTACAGAATCTTTATGTCCCTGTTCGGTTGAAAGGAAAGAGTAATAATTGGAAAGAGCCATGGTTTTCAAGGGAAATTGGACACTTGGTTCGGAAAAAGAGAGAGATCTACAATAATTATAGGCAGCATGGAGTAAATGGGGTGCTTGAGGAATATAAAGAATGTAAAAAGAATCTTAAGAAATAAATTAGAAAAGCTAAAAGAAGATATGAGGTTGCTTTGTCAAGTAAGGTGAAAGTAAACCCAAAGGGTTTCTACAGCTATATTAATAGCAAAAGGATAACGAGGGATAAAATTGGTCCATTAGAGAGCCAGAATGGACAGCTATCTGCAGAGCCAAAAGAGATGGGGGAGATATTGAACAATTTATTTTCTTTGGTATTCACCAAGTAGAAGGATATTGAATTATGTGAGGTAAGGGAAACAAGTAGGGTAGCTATGGAAACTATGAGGATCAAAGAAGAGGAAGTACTGACACTTTTGAAAAATATAAAAGTGGATAAGTCTCCAGGTCCTGACAGGATATTCCCTAGGACATTGGGGGAAGTTTAGTGTAGAAATAGCAGGGGCTATGACAGAAATATTTCAAATGTCATTAGAAACGGGAATGGTGCCGGAGGATTGGCGTACTGCGTATGTTGTTCCATTGTTTAAAAAGGGTTCTAAGAGTAAATCTAGCAATTATAGACCTGTAAGTTTGACGTCAATGGTGGGCAAATTAATGGAAAGGATACTTAGAGATAATATATATAATCATCTGGATAAACAGGGTCTGATTAGGAACAGTCAACATGGATTTGTGCCTGGAAGGTCATGTTTGACTAATCTTCTTGAATTTTTTGAAGAGTTTACTAGGGAAATTGATGAGGGTAAAGCGGTGGATGTTGTCTATATGGACTTCAGTAAGGCCTTTGACAAGGTTCCACATGGAAGGTTGGTTAAGAAGGTTCATTTGTTGGGCATTAATAGTGGAGTAGCAAGATGGATTTAACAGTGGCTGAATGGGAGATACCAGAGAGTAATGGTTGTTAAATGTTTGTCAGGTTGGAGGCCGGTGACTAGTGGGGTGCCTCAGTGGTCTGTGTTGGGTCCACTGTTGTTTGTCATATACATCAATGTTCTGGATGATGGTGTGGTAAATTGGATTTTACTTCGGAGTCACGTGAGTGACTACGTGAAGACCCCGCCAGGACGCATGCGCGACATATCGTCGAACGCATTGCGGAAGCGACAGTCGGGAGGAGCGCCGCTCCTCCAGCGCGAATTTTGAAAAATTACTGAAGGTAAGTCTTACCTTTTCTGGTGAGCGTGGCGACTCGGTGTGATTTCTTTTTCAGGAGGAAGCACCATGGAGTCGCCAAGGGAGAGCAGCAGCTGATACCGCTGCTGTGGAAGCAGCCAGCAGCGTGCCGTCTCTCCAGAGCTGCAGGTGCTGCCAGCAGCTTCCGGCTTCTCGCCGCTACAGACCGCAGGTGCGCCGCGGTCGGCGGCAAAACCACCCAGAAGTCGGACAGGTCCGTTGACTCGGCTGGGTCCGGACCTGAAGACACCCCGTTCACGGATAGCGACGGCGGGCGTCTTTCCCGCAGGAGCGGGTGGGGAGCAGTGCTCCAGCGTGACCTGCTTATGCAGGGGGCAAGAGTCACAGTGGGTCTCTTCGCAGACCCACGGCAGGATCCTTTCAAGGACTGCCAAATGTCTCACCTCTTCGCAGGGGAGCATTAGGGGTCAGAGCTGGGCTGACCCTGAAGAAGGGGCAATGGCTGAACAGTCAACTGTGAGGGGTGCCAGAAAGAGAGAGCAGCAGAAGATTGTGGGACACATGCTGTATCAACTCAAGAAGGACTGCCTATACAAAGCTGCAAGCCAGTAAAAAATACATGGCTACAAACCAGCTACAGGAGCAAGCCATTAACTTTATGGCTGGGAAGTACATTGCTCCAGAGAACTCCATTTCTCTTAAAGTACCAGCAGTCTATGACCCCATCTGGGGCAACAGGAGCCCATCTATAAGGAGCCAGGAGGTGAAGCTCCAGAGGAAACTGCTGGCTGCTAAAATCACAGCAGTACCAGGACAACTGATGGGGTTGATTTGCTGAAGAGTTACGTGATGCTCTAGCAGACTGTGTAATACTCAGTGGAGATTTACAGTTACAGGAAGAGCATCATCAAGAAGTGCGGAATTATGCAAGACAAGTAGCACACAGGCGCCAAAATTGCTGTTGGGGGACCTCCCGAAGCAGGTGAAAGACCTGCATGAGGAAGCCAAGGCTATAGGCCTGATCAAGGTGCCAAGCACCTCTAAAACCCACTATCAACAGCGGCAGCACCCCTACACACCCACCAGACATCGGTGCTATGGAAGACCATCTGGTGGTGAAAGCTCGAAGGCTGGCCCACCTGCACAGCGGTCTTTCAGACCATGGCCCAGCCCGGCCTTCATGGAAAACGCGCCAACCCCACAACGCAGCAACACAATACCAGAAGAAACAACTGCGGAGACAACCCACACAACACCGGTAACCATGGAGGTAGGTGGGTCTGGTTGTCTTAAAAAACATTGCATGTCCGATTCATTAAAGTTGGGGGACGGTTGCACTTGTTTCATCATGTGTGCTGCACTTTTTACCTCTGAACTTTTACATACTCGGAAGTATTCAGAATTACAAAATTGAATTTGTATACGAACTACCGTCCCAGTTCAGCATACGCCTAGCAGGAAGTTCATACTTCACAAAAAGAGAGAACAGCAGGCCATGCTGAACTGTTAAGACTAAACACAAAAGGGATTGAGAAAACAATCAGAGAATTTCAAGAGTTCGTATCAAATATATTTATAAAAAACTAAAAAGATGGTGGTTGCCGTATCATTACAGATTTGACCGAACTAAATATTCCGTTCAGTATGCCCATTTCAAATTAGACAGTTTTGTCACACACAGGGTCATCGTAAATACCTGAAATTTATCTGGATGGGACAGCAATGGCAGTATGCCTTATCCAATGGGTTGTCATCAGCACCCAGGCTATTACAAATTTATTAAAACCAGCTTTAGCATACTTAAAGAAACATAACCATATCGTCATGGCTTACCTTGATGATATTCTCATTGTAGGTGAAAATTGGAGCTGGCTACATTGGTGGTATCAGCCACACAGAGGGGTTAACGTACATCCAGATAAATCAAAATTGGAACCCTCCACTACCATGGATTATTTGGGGTTCACTATTGACTTGTTCATATGTCTATCACCTTGCCACCAAACAAAGTGACAGACTTGATGGGAGTATGCAAAAGCCTCACTGGCATCAGGGAACCATCCATTTGGCAAGGAGCAAGAGTGATTGGGAATTGGTGGCTGCGTTCCCAGCAGCACAATTGGACCACTCCATTATTAAAACCTGGAAGAGGGAAATTTTAGCTCTCAAAAATCATACAGGCCATTTCAATAGGCCTATGCAACTACCAGGGAAAGTAAAATTAGAATTAAACTGGTGGATAGAAATGTTCCATATTATCCTAACCCCATCACCCCATTCTATATCCCTAGGGTACATTACAGACTGATGCCAGTGCTAAAGGTTGGGGAGCAACTAATACCACCGCAAGTTGTGGTGGCAGATGTGTGCACAAAAATTATTCTGTTTTAAAGCACTAGGAATTAATTATCTAGAAATGCTGGGAGCGTTTCATGGACTCAGGGCCTACTGCTCAGATGAGCACCAGTTGCATGTACGGTACAGATTGATACCACACTGGGGGCCTATATATAATCATATGGGTGAAATAAAGTCGATATCATGTGATGAATTGCCTAATAATATCCGGCACTGGTGTCTGGGAGAGAGATTTGGATCTCAACCACTTACCTTCCAGGTAAGCTAAATACAGTGACAGACACCAGGTCACGTAAATTCAACGACAACATTAAATGGATGTTGGATCGGAAAGTGTTTACAGATATTATAGACCGGTATGGGACACCAGATATCGACCTTTTTTCCATCCAGACTAATTCACCAACTACCAACATATGTTGCTTGGAAACCAGACCCAGGGGCAGCAGCGATGGACGATTTCTCGCTGCATTGGGGGGGGGGGGATTTGTTTTGCTATGCATTTTCCCCTTCTGCCTCATCAGGCGAGTCTTACAATAATTAAACAAGACGCCGCAACGGGTACCATGGTTCCCAACAGTACAAAGATGGTCTCAGAACCCTGCATCTGGATCAACAACGGCCAAGGAGGTTGGCACACCCCGTGCGGGAAAGTATCCGTGCCATGACTGTATGAACTTGTTGATTTGCAGTTTCTGAACAGGCCATTTCTGGGATACGGACTCTCCGACAGGACGATCAATGCCATCTCAGCGTCGTGCAGGGAGTCCACGAGAAGACAGTACCTGACATATGTCAGGAAATGGGAAGTGTTCAGCACCAGGATGAACACTACATTATGACTCAGCCACCAACACTGAAGTGCTGGAGTTCTGGCCACCCTTCATTTCGATGAAGGATTGAGTTACAGTGCCATTATTGTGCAAGGAGTGCCCTAGCTAATATCTGGGCAGAGGGAGTGATCACCTGGCTATAGGATCACACCCACTTAGTACCTAAACGAATGAGGGGTATTTGTACTCTATTCCCCCCAGGTCCAGATACACCTATATATGGGACATAGGTAGTACACCATGTTACGAGGATGGACACCAATATCGGGGCTCACTCTGGACAAACTAATATCCTAGATGGGAATGATTATGGCACTTGGATCAGCACAACGGGTCCAGTCCTTACACAAGCTAGAATAGGACGTCATGTCTGTCACAAAATGGCAGATAACCTGCTACATACAGGGGTACTTAAACAAGACTGACCCGGTTCCTTTGGCCAATATTAGAGTTCTGGCCTATCCTGCAGATAGTCGGCCCTGCATAGTGACACCTATTTTCCAATATATAGTCACCAAGACACTTATGGGCACGGAGAGAGCTTTCTCATTAGCCATAAATGCCCTCACCTAAGGTCACAGTGCAAACCATATCCAGATGGTTCGGGTGGTATTACGTGCAGTGGTGAATACTAATGTTTCAAATCTCACTCCAACAGGGCTGCATCTACATCGGACGCTAGGATGATGGGGAGTTCCTATGGACCACATCCTTGCCACAGCGGGGTGGAGCAATGAACGCATTCAATGCTTTATAATAAACCCGTGGCCGATCCTGAGATGTTTGCAGGGAATAATTAAGTTCTGTAAAATAAATTACCCAATGTGGGGCATATTATTTTAGGTATGAATAATACCTTTATTGTTTTTCAGCACAGTGTGTGTGTGAAATACGTTCATCCTCCGTCCCAGAATGGCAGTGTGTGAGCATGGTCTCGTTCCAGGCATGAAATCACAGAGCTTTGAAATCTTCACGTAGTCACTCACGTGACTCTGAAGTAAAATAGTAAGATTAAATGAGAACTTACCAGTTTGAAGTTTGATCTTTATTTTATGAGGAGTTACGATGAGGGATTACGTGCCCTCCGCTCCCAAAACCCTCTATTATAAAGTTCAACTGGTATGGAAGTTCTCTCTTATCTTACTATATTAGTCTACTCTGGTATCTGTGATTTCACACCACTGCTTTGAAGAATGTCGCGCATGCGTCCTGGCGGGGTCTTCACGTAATCCCTCATCGTAACTCCTCATAAAATAAAGATCAAACTTCAAACTGGTAAGTTCTCATTTAATCTTACTATTAGTAAGTATGCAGATGATACTAAGATAGGTGGTGTTGTGGATAATGAAGTAGATTTTCAAAGTCTACAGAGAGATTTAGGCCATTTGGAAGAGTGGGCTGAAAGATGGCAGATGGAGTTTAATGCTGATAAGTGTGAGGTGCTACATCTTGGCAGGACAAATCAAAATAGGACGTACATGGTAAATGGAAGCCAATTGAGGAATGCAGTTGAACAGAGTGATCTGGGAATAACTGTGCATAGTTCCCTGAAGGTGGAATCTCATGTCGATAGGGTGGTAAAGAAAGCTTTTGGTGTGCTGGCCTTTATAAATCAGAGCATTGAGTATAGAAGTTGGGATGTAATGTTAAAATTGTAAAAGGCATTGGTGAGGCCAATTCTGGAATATGGTGTACAATTCTGGTCGCCAAATTATGGGAAAGATGTCAACAAAATAGAGAGAGTACAGAGGAGATTTACTAGAATGTTGCCTGGGTTTCAGCACCTAAGTTACAGAGAAAGGTTGAACAAGATAGGTTCTTGGAGCGCATAAGGTTAAGGGGGGACTTGATAGAGGTCTTTAAAATTATGAGAGCGATAGACAGTGTTGGCATGGATAAGCTTTTTCCATTGAGAGTAGGGAAGATTCAAACAAGAGGACATGATTTGAGAATTATGGGACAAAGGTTTAGGGGCAACATGAGGGGGAACTTCTTTACTCAGAGAGTGGTAGCTATGTGGAATGAGCTTCCAGAGGAAGTGGTGAAGGCAGGTTCGTTTTTATCATTTAAAAATAAATTGGATAGGTATATGGACGGGAAAGAAATGGAGGGTTATGGTCCGAGTGCAAGTAGATGGGACTAGGTGAGAGTAAGAGTTCGGCACGGACTAGAAAGGCCGAGATGGCCTGTTTCCGTGCTGTAATTGTTATATGGTTATATTTCTGCATTCTTCCGTGACCTTTCAATAGACAATTGACAATAGGTGCAGGAGTAGGCCATGCAGCCCTTCGAGCCAGCACCGCCATTCACTGTGAGCATGGCTGATCATCCACATTCAGTACCCCGTTCCTGCCTTCTCACCGTATCCCTGGACCCGACTCGGCCCCGGAGCTGTTCCAGCGGCAGCAGCGACCCGACTCGGCCCCGGAGCGGTGGCGGCGGCAGTGGCAGCGGCCCGACCGCGACCTCGGCCGCAGGCCCGGTGAACTCGGCCGCGGGCCCAGTGAATGACATCATCGGGAGCTCGCAGGTCACAGGTTGATGACCTGTTTTTCCGAGCTCCCGCAACAACAGCTTCGTCCGCTGGTCTGGAGGGCGGCAGCTTCGACCACCCCGGGCCGCGGAGTTTGAACCGGTCCATTCGCGGAGCACAGTTGAGCCGCGGGACTTACTTACCATCACCCGGTGAGGTCACAACATCTGAATCCTGGATCGCCTCGGCGCAGAGGGAGAACAAAGAGGAAAGTGACAAGGACTTTAAGACTTTGCCTTCCATCAAAGTGAGGAGGTGTTTGGTGAACTCACTGTGGTGGATGTTAAATTTGTGTTTATCGTGTTTTTCTGTCATTTTTTTATTGTATGTATGACTGCAGGGGAACAAAATTTCGTTCAGACCGAAAGGTCTGAATGACAAATAAATTCAATTCAATTCAATTCAATTCAATTCAATTCAACTTAATTCCTGCCCCCTGCACCAAGTCCTCAGCAGGGCCGGATTTACGTATAAGCTAGACAAGCTTAAGCTTGGAGCCTCGAGATCTAGGGGGGCTTTGGCTCACTCCACCAAGGTGTATAAAACTTTTGACATAGTGGCATTGTTACAAAACCTACCATCAGTGGCGCTGTTACATAACCTACCATCGGTGGCGCTGTGCTTGCGATTCTGGAGGCTTTGGTGGTGTGGTGGGGAAGACGGGGGGGTTTAAGATGCAGGTGAGGTATATATTTGTTGTGGAGAGGAATTTGCTCCACAGATCCTTGGATCATTGGAAGTGCAAGACAACGTAAAAAGTATTAACGGTTTATTTAACACTTTTATCTAAGGTTTATTTAACCCTTTTTTCCCACCGAACCTCACTGCCGCACTGGGCCTACCCACCTCTGCGCCATACCAGGGGCATACCCACCTCCACGCCGTAATGGGGGCTTACCCACCTCCGCACCACACCGGGCCTACCCAGCTTTGCGCTGCACCGGGCCTACCCACCTCCGCGCCGCACCGGGCCTACCCACCTCCGCGCCGCACCGGGCCTACCACCTCTGCGCGGTACCGGGGGCTACCTGCCTCCGGTCCGCACTGGACCCGTCGAACCTCACCGCTCCACCAACCATCCGCCCACCGGGACCTCCCATGCTTTGCCCGCTGACCCTTGCCACTACACCCGCCTCCAGCAGCCCGCCGCCATCGCCTTACCTGCAGCCTGGACTCAGCACCGGGCCTGAAGTTTCCACGCTGCAGATCCCCACTCCCCTGGGTTTGACTGCGCTGGGTCCTAGTTGCTAGTTATCCCTACCCTGGTAACCTCAGTGACTGTTCCACTGGGTCTTCCCCTTTCCCCTCAAATCATGTTACCCCAGCTCTTCCCCACCCACACTACAGTCCTCATACCCCTCTATCCCCTGACCACCCACCACCCCCCCACCAGACATCGCCTCGGCCTCAGTCCACTCACCTGTTTTCCTCGGCCCCAACCCCCATCCTTGCCATGTGTTCACCATCCCCCCTGACCGCCCCCTCTCCGATACCGAACAGTCTATCCACAGCAGAGGCCTCACCTTTGTCCCCCTCCATACCCATCTCAATGTGTCCGCGCCCAACGCGATTTGGAGCTCTATTTCCGTCGCCTCTGCCTCACACCGTTCTTCCATAGGAAGGAGTCCTCGCCCCCCATTGATGATCCCTTTTTCCGTCTCCAACGGACCCTTCCTCTTGGACGCCCCCTCATGGCCATCTTCCGGCCTTAGACCATTTTATTTTAAACTGCCGGCGGGCCATCAACCGCCTCAACAGTATATAATACCATGTAATTCTGTGTTCAGGGAAGTGGAGAGAGGGCAGCCAAGTGTCTGTGTTGCTCACTTGGCTGGGGTTTGTTTTCCTTGCCACTTCCATCGGCCAATAATTAGTAAAGTTTTGAATTGGTCTAACAAACTGCTCTGTGAGTTGTCTGTTTATTAAGAAGTGAACCTGTTTGTTTAGTTATAAGTTAGCCTTTTTCAAGCAGATTTGATTCAGATTTGAATCAGGTTTTGCAATATAATTGTCAATAAGGAAAAACTCTTTAAGAAATATTTCCTAACTATTATACAGATGTTTTCTCTTCACTCAAGTGGACTGCATTTTGTGAGAACGCCCCTTCATGTTTTCCTTTCTAATAACCGTTGAAGATTAATTTTTCTTTTTCTTTTCTGATTCTAATCTGAGCATGAGTAAAAAAATTGAAAGTGGTGCTAACAAGCGCAAGAGAAAGAGACTTGAAAATGATAGGGTAAAGAAGTTAAGACCAATCACTGCTTTTTTGGGTCAGCCACAGACAGAGGCAACAAGTGCCAGCGGTGAAGCAGATACATCGCTAATAACACAAGGAAATCAGTTTGGTGGAGCTATCCAGCCATCTACTAGCATTCAACTAGAAGAAAACCTCCCTGAAACAGAAACAGCGAAGCAGGACGTGGAACAGCAAGCTGAATATGAGGAAGCAGCCATGATGCCGGCTCAAAATGAAAATATAGAACTGATTGACAATGGCCAAATATAGATGTACTGCAACAGACGTTGGTTTATGGACAGAATTATCACATGAGGACGTATCCTATTGGGTAGAATGCAGCCCCTCTCAAGTTCAGCATAGTTGTGGACCATTTTCAAATTCCAAGTGAGTGTATAAAAATCAGTCTAGGTCTTGCACCAAGGCTCTTTTTTATTCAACAAGTCAATGGAGGAACATGTAGCCGAGTGGCTTGTGTATTCTCCCTCAAAAGGCCGGATATATTGCTTTGTTTGTAAACTCTTTCCAAACATTGCATCTTATTCTTCTGCTACATCTTTAGTTTCTGAAGGGTTTGATGATTAGCGAAACCCCTATCTTATCCAAACTCATGAAAACTCAGAGAAGCATGGGAATGCCATGCTGACCTACTTAACAAGAAAGCGAGGGCAAACGTTAACTTCAAAGCTACAGGTAAAATAAAAGCAGAGCAGCGGTACTGGCGGCATGTCATTGGAGAGAATTGTCGCTGTAATATGCACTCTTGCAGAATGAGGCTTACCATTCAGAGGAGACAATGAACAAGTTGGATCTCCAAATAACGGCAATTATCTTGGTCTTTTAGAGCTAGTTGCAAAATTTGATCCATTTTTACTGGCTCACATCAATTGGTATGGAAACTCCAGATCAGGAAATCCCTCTTATTTGTCAAAAACTGTATGTGAGGAAATAATTCAACTCATGGCAAAAAAAGTTAAGGATGCAATTCTGGCTGATTTGAAAAAGGCTGGATATTTCAGCTTGTCAGTGGATTTCACCCCTGACATTTCACATACTGATCAGTTGACTTTAATTATCAGATATGTATCACCTGAAGATGGTTTACCAAGTGAGTGATTTTTAGCTTTCCTTGAGCTAAAAGACCACTCAGGAGAAAGCATGGCTGATTTTGCGTTTAACTATCTCACTACTGAGCTTGAAATTGACTTTAGAAAATGCCGAGGGCAGTCTTATGACAATGCTGCCAACATGGCTGGTAGGTACAAGGATATGCAGCAAAAAATTCTCGAAAAAAACAAATTTGAAAGATTTATTCCATGTGCTGCTCATTAAATGTTGTGGCTCTTTCGGCTGTTGATTGCTGCTTTGATGCAGTGAACTGTTTTGGAATTATCAATGAAATTTATACCGTCTTTTCATCCTCCACAAAGAGATGGGCAGTTCTAAAATCATCTTTGCAACCTCAGTCAAAAGTGCCTAAATATTTGTCAGACACGAAGTGGGAGGCATATGCAAAAGCCACAGAAGCTATTTTGGAAAGTTACAGTGCTGTCACTGATGCCCTCAGTCATTTATACTCTGATGTTAATGTGAAGGGTGATACCAGGCTTCAAGCTAACAATCTTTTGCAGGAAATGGAAGAACTGGAATTTGTGTTTATGCTGCATTTTTGGACCTGTCTGCTAGGTCTTTTCCACAAGGTCAACAAAGCCATTCAGAAATCCAAACTGTTATTGAGTACTTGTGCAAGTTTGTACCGTTCACTTCAGGATTTTGTATGCAAAATTAGAGAAGATTTTGATGAGCTTGAGCAACAAGCAAAGGCCACCTTGCCAGATGTTAACTACAGAACTGTCACAGGGAGACAAAGAGTAAGGAAATGGCAAGGAAATGATGGAAGTGCACCTGGTCCTGATGCTTTAGATAAACTCTCTTCAAGAGATAAGTTTAGGATAAAATCCTTTATTCCTATACTAGATGCACTTGAAACCAATTTAAAAAGAAGAGATACTGTGTACAGTGAAGTTGCACAACAGTTTTCCTTTCTTGCTAATCTGACCGCATCTAAGAAGAAATTCAGCAAGGTGTTGAACTGTTGATGGAAGCATACCCAGACGATGTTGACCTGAAATTACTGATGAACCTTTACACTTTCACTCGTACGTGAGACAAAGCCATGGGCACACAGAAGGGCACTCTCTGTCTCATACAGACCGTTATCAAATAATATACAAGGACACAATTCAGATGGCCTTCCCTAATGTGGAAGCAATCTTGCGGCTGTTTCACAGCTTAATGGTCACCAACCGCTCGGGAGAGAGGTCTTTTTCAAGACTCAAAAGAATTAAGAATTAATTAAGGTCCACAATGTCTCAAGAGAGGTTGTCAGCACTGAGCATTCTGTGCATTGAGAGGGACAAACTTAGACAAACAGATCTTGGTGAACTTCTGGATGATTTTGCTATGAAGAAGGCGAGAAATAAACATTTTTGCTCTTAGTGTATTTGTAGTTTCTTTATTTCTTAATATTCCACAATCAATTCAGGAGACACTTATTGTCACATGCACCAATTGGTACAATGAAATTTGGGGGTCACCATCCGACGTCGGAACGGGAGAACATTCTCAGCGGCTTGGACTTGCGAATCGGCCACTTCCTACCAGAGACCGCGACTCCCAAAGTCCACAGGCTGAGCTGGGTGGAGATTCACGCTGGCGGCCCTCGGCAAAGGGATCCCAGAGCTCCGCGATGTTGAAATCAGCTCGGCCCGAGGCTGGGAGCTCCGCAAACCACAGCTCCATGATGTTGAAGCAGTAGGCCCAACACTCCAGACCTTCAAACGGCAATCCGGGTAAGGCATCGCCCGCTCTGCGGTGAATCCAATATGTATTTAAAAACCAACTGTTTAATGACAAGATACAGTAGGACCTAAAAGTGTCACACTGTCACTGTCGGGTAGTCATGGTCCTCTAGTCGTGGGGGTGGGGGATTGGGAGGGGGGTGGGGGGGCCTCACAAGTGAAATTAATGAATGTTCAATGACCACACGTAGGTTACAAAATTCAAAGGAAAATATGTCCCACAGGCTGTAATTATCGATTCACAATGCTAGAGTGTTTATGAATTGAGCATGTGAACGATTGCGTTGCAGAGGGACTATTTTGATGGAAAACCGAATTCTGCTCAATAAAGCAAAATTCCGCCAATTTCTTAGTGGGCAAGATGTTCCTTAGTGTTTTAAATAAACAATAGGCAAGTTTATTTTCTTTTCCAATCTCCTCCAATCTACCTAGGGCTTCACGGTGGCGCAGCAGTTGAGTTGTTGCCTTGCAGCGCCACAGACCCGTGTTCGATCCTGACTACGGGTGCTGTCTATACGGAGTTTGTACCATCTTTGTGGGTTTTCTCCAGGTGCCTCCCACACTCCAAAGACGTACAGGATTGTAGGTTAATTTGGATTCAGTAAAAATTGTAAATTGACCCTGGCATGTAGGATATTGCTAGTGTATAGGCATCACTGGTCGGCATGGACTCTGTGCCAAAGGGCCTTTTTCCGAGCCGTATCACGAGACTAAACTAAACTTTATACTTTCGGTCTCAGATTCATTTCTCCTTCATTCAGTTATTGCTAGTTTATTCGTGTCTTTTGCTGTAAAGCTACTCAAAATCCTACGCCTTGACCAGACTTGAGGACACATCATCTCTCTGTTCGCTGCTCAACTTTCCTGTCCACCTACACCATTCTTCTTGAATCTCATCAGTACATCTTGTTAAATTAAGTGGTTGCATTTAATCCTGAGTTATTGCTATTAGTGGTGACAAAGATGGGACATTCAATGTACAATCACTCAGTACCCAAGGTTTCTGTGGAGAAATCAAAAGACACAAAGTATTGGAGGAACTCAACAAGTCAGATGGCCGATGTACAGGCCCTCTTGTCGGGATGATCAAAACTCCAACATCGGGACAGTCAAACACACTCCGCAGCTTGGAGTGCCCCAATCGGCACTTTCCTACCAGAGACTGCGGCTTCAGAAGGTCAGAGCCTGCAGGCCGGCGGTCGGAGCTCTTCTCCGGCGATGCCCAACAAGGGATCCCAGGCTCCGGATGGTAAGTCCATGCCCCGCACATGGCTAGACGTTCCGCAGACCACAGCCCCATATGCCAAAGTCACCAGGCCATCAATCGGAGCACTCCCCTCTGGAGAACCCTGGCAAGGGTTTGTCCGCTCCGCGATGGAAATGTCCACGCTGCACCCGCTGCTGAAGCTCCGGGCCTGACTTTGGGAAAGGTCGCTCCAATCCAAGCTGTTAGGCCGCGAGGGAGGCAACATGGAAAGTCGCCTCTCCATTGAGGAGGCGACCGAAAGCGGATTCCCCTTTCACCCCCCACCCCAACCACTCCCCACACAAGACACACCAAGAGAAACCTAAACTAACATTTAGACACACCAAAAAACCCCCACAAAAGTTGAAATAACGAACACGCTGTTGGCAGGGCAGCCAACTCACAGTGCGCCCAACCAACTAAAAAAAAACTTCGTTTTAAATGCTCTCATTTTTTACGGAAAGTGAATAAAACAAAACAGCCATTTTGGAAATTATTTTTATTGGTGCAGGGCTACATCAAAATCATTCAATTATACGAATTCCATGTCAGTTTAAAAACAAATGCACACCATTCTTCAAAAGCAACAAATCTAGACTTTGATTGGAGAGATGTTTGAGCATTTGGATTGTTCCAAGTATATCTCCCCGCCAATATCCTGGCAGGGAAATTTGCTACTGGGAAGACTTTAAAGTAGAATGGTTGGGGGGGGGGACTCAAATAGAGAAAGCTAGTAGACAGTGTGTGAGGCAGGAGGCAGAGAAGGGGAGCACTCAGACCCAACATGGAGGGGAGAAAGAAGAAAAATATAATAAACAGAGAGTAAGAAGTGGTGGGTTTCTTTAAATGTGTGAGCAGAGAGACAGAGGGGTGTAAAATGAGGGTACAAGCAATAGGTAGCAAGGTGAAAAGTAAAAGTGGCAGGCAGACACATCCAGGGCCCAATACAGAACTGATTATCTTCGGATCAACGGAAGAGGGAAGTGAGCTAACTATGTTCCAAGAATCTCTCTTTAATTATGGTTTAATAACAGCGAAAACACTTATACTTAAAGTTTGGAAATACGCATCCACGCCAACGTTTAAAATGTGGATTTCAAATATGTCGGAAATGTTACATCTTGAAGAAATGAGATTCCACCTAATAGGCAAAGTAGACCAATTCTTAAAGATTTGGTCACCTTTTATCAACTTCTTACAAGCATATGGTGCAACATAACCTTAGAAATTAAATGGTTCAGAACCGGGAGATGGGTTGGTAAAGATATTAAATAGGTTATCTCTCCTAATTTCTTTTCCTTATTTCTTTTTTTATTTTTCTAGCTTCTTTTTTCTTTCTGTCTGTCTCGCTATTGTTTCTACTCTCTTATCTATCTCTTTTTCAGGCTTTTCTTATTATATCACGAAATTAGCACCATCACCATTTCCTACGACACTCTCTATTTTCTTCTTTCTATCATTGTTCTCTTATTATTAAATTAAAAATAGGAAGTTGTTCAAGAACTGTAATATGTCTGTATGCATCAGGTACTTAGGTACCACATTACTGTATTTACTTCTAACAAAAATTAAAAAAATAAATAAAAAGACAAATCCAGGGCAAAAATCAAAAAGGGCCATCTTTCAACATAATTGTGCAAGGGGTAAGAGTGTTGTAAAAAACAAGCCTGAAGGCTTTATGTCTCAATGCAAGGAACATTCGTAATGATATGGATGGGCTGAATGTGCAGATAGTTATCAATGAATATGATATAGTTGCGATCATGGCTCCAGTGTGACCAAGGCTGGGAGCTGAACATCCAGGGATATTCAATATTCAGGAGGGATAGACAGATGGGTAAAGGAGGTGGGGGTAGCGTTGCTGGTTAGAGACAAGATTAACGCAATAGAAAGGAAGGACATTAGCTTGGAGGGTATGGAATCAATATGGGTAGAGCTGCGAAACACTAAGGAGCAGAAAACGCTAGTGGGAGTTGTGTACAGGCCACCTAACAGTAGTAGTGGAGTTGTGGATGGCATCTTGGAATGTATGCGGGATAGTTTTCTAAACCAACATGTAGAGGAACCAACGAGAGAGCGGGCTATTCTAGACTGGGTATTAAGTAATGAGGAAGGGTTAGTTAGCAGTCTTGTTGTGCATGGCCCCTTGGGCAAGAGTGACCATAATATGGTTGAGTTCTTCATTAGGATGGAGAGTGACAAGGGTTCTGAACTTAAAGAAAGGTAACTTTGAGGGTATGAGACGTGAATTGGCCAAGATAGACTGGCAATTGATTCTGAAAGGGTTGACGGTGGGTAGGCAAAGGAAGGCATTTAAAGACTGCATGGATGAACTACAACGATTGTTCATCCAGTTTGGCAAAATAATAAATCAGTGAAGGTAGTGCATCCATGGATAACTAGGTAAATCGGGGATAGTATCAAAATAAACGATGAAGCATACAAATTAGCCAGAAAAAAAACGCCTACCAGAGGACTGGGAGAAATTGGGAGTCCAACAGAGGAGGGAATCCAACAGAGGAGGACAAAGGGCTTAATTAGGAAAGAAAACTGGCAGGGAACATAAAAACTGATTACAAAAGTTTTTATAGATATGTGAAGAGAAAAAGATTAGTTAAAAAAAATGTAGGTCCCTTGCAGTCAGAAACAGGTGAATTGATCATTGTGAACAAAGACATGGCAGACCAATTGAATAACTACTTTGGTTCTGTCTTCACTAAGGAAGACATAAATAATCTGCCGGAAATAGCAGGGGACCGGGGGTCAAATGAGAAGGAGGAACTGAGTGAAATCCAGGTTACCCGGGAAGTGGTGTTAGGTAAATTGAATGGATTAAAGGCCGATAAATCCCCAGGGCCAGCTAGGCTGCATCCCAGAGTACTTAAGGAAGTAGCACCAGAAATAGTGGATGCATTAGTGATAATTTTTCAAAATGTTTTAGATTCTGGAGTAGTTCCTGAGGATTGGAGGGTAGCCAATGTAACCCTACTTTTTAAAAAGGGAGGGACAGAGAAAACGGGGAATTACAGACCAGTTAGTCTAACATCGGTAGTGGGGTAACTGCTAGAGTCAGTTATTAAAGATTGGATAGCAGCACATTTGGAAAGTGGTGAAATCATTGGACAAAGTCAGCACGGATTTATGAAAGGTAAATCATGTCTGACGCATCTTATAGAATTTTTCGTGGATGTAACTAGTAGAGTGGATAAGGGAGAACCAGTGGATGTGTTATATCTGGACTTTCAGTAGGTTTTCGACGAGGTCCCACATAAGAGATTAGTATGCAAACTTAAAGCACACGATATTGGGGGTTCAGTATTGATGTGGATAGAGAACTGGCTGGCAGACAGGAAGCAAAGGGTAGTAGTAAACGGGTCCTTTTCAGGATGGCAGGCAGTGACTAGTGGGGTACCGCAAGGCTCGGTGCTGGGACCCCAGCTATTTACAATATATATTAATGATTTGATCGAGGGAATTGTATGCAACATCTCCAAGTTTGCAGATGACACAAAGCTAGGGGGCAGTGTTAGCTGTGATGAGGATGCTAGGAGGTTGCAAGATGACGGATAGGTTGGGTGAGGGGGCAAATGCATGGCAGATGCAGTATAATGTGGATAAATGTGACGTTATCCACTTTGGTGGCAAAAACAGGAAAGTAGACTATTATCTGAATGGTAGCCGATTGGGAAAAGGGGAGATGCAACGAAACCTGGGTGTCATGGTACACCAGTCATTGAAAGTAGGCATGCAGGTGCAGCAGGCTGTGAAGAAAGCGAATGGTACGATAGCATTCATAGCAAAATGATTTGAGTATAGGAGCAGGGAGGTTCTGCTGCAGTTGTACAGGGTCTTGGTGAGACTACACCTGGAGTATTGCGTACAGTTTTGGGCTCCTAATCTGAGGAAAGACATTCTTGCCATAGAGGGAGTACAGAGAAGGTTCACTAGACTAATTCCTGAGGTGTCAGGACTTTCATATGAAGATATACTGGATAGACTCGGCTTGTACTCGCTAGAATTTAGAAGATTGAAGGGGGATCTTATAGAAACGTACACAATTCTTAAGGGGTTGGACAGGCTGGATGCAGGAAGATTATTCCCGATGTTGGGGAAGTCCAGAACAAGGGGTCACGGTCAAAGGATAAGGGGGAAGTCTTTTAGGACCGAGATGAGAAAAAAAAAAATTCACACAGAGTGGTGAATCTTTGGAATTCTCTGCCACAGAAGGTAGTTGAGGTCAGTTCATTAGCTATATTTAAGACAGAGTTAGATGTGGCCCTTGTGGCTAGGGGTAATCAGAGGGTATGGAGAGAATGCAGGTACGGGATAATGAGTTGGATGATCAGCCATGATCATATTGAATGGCTGTGCAAGCCCGAAGGGCCGAATGGCCTACTCCTGCACCTATTTTCTATGTTTCTATGTTTATCACCAGTCAAAACCATGCAATTTTGAGTTTGAGTTTAGTTTATTGTCACATGTACCGAGATACAGTGAAAAGCTTTTGTTGAATCCCTGGGAAATTCACGCCCATCCTAAGAGGATAAGGGCTGAATTTCCAGGGATTTGTCCCAGTTGGGGAAAGGAACATAAAAAGCCGCAGAAAAACTAGTCAATTCCTTTGATTTTCACATCCACCCACACCCATAATAAATCAGAATAAAGTAAATGCTTGGGTTAATAACATAATTACTTGCTTTCTCTGTGTACAAAACGTGTAGGAAGGTGCTGCAGATGCTTGATTAAACCGAAGATTGATACAAAAAGCCAAAGTAACTCAGCGGTCAGACAGCATTACTGGAGAAAAGGATCAGGTGATTCCCCCCTGACCCTCAACGTCACCTATTCCTTCTCTCCAGAGATGCTGTCTGACCCATTGACCCATTCTATGTTTATCTTCTTGCTGTCTATTGCAACCACTCCTCATTTTTTTCCCTTTTAATTTGTACCAAAAGATCAGTAATCCAACAACCAAACAAACGAGAAGCAACACTATTACTATGATCAAAATAGTCCTTGGTCTGTGATCGTCTATGACAGGCAGAGGCTCAATGGAAGTAATCATGGCAACATTGGACATCTTGGAAGGCTGATTCTTTTCATCATAAGCAAGGATGGCGAAGTAGAAGGTCGTTCTTTTCTCCAGTTCGGTACTTTCAGGGACAACTATAAACATTTCCTTGGAGCCAAATGGCTGTGGTTTCAAGTTCGTCAAGTTAACTCGTTCAGCTCCGGAGAAACTCTGTGGCAGCAGTAATTTGTTGCTCATTCTCATCTCATAGCAGGATGCTGATAAAGATATGAAACAAAAAATATTTTGATGATCAAAGGTACAAGACAGAGAACAGATTGGGTTCCACAGTGGCGCAGCGGTAGAGTTGCTGCCTTAAGGGCCTGTCCCACTTGCATGCGATTGCATGCGTTTGGCGTAACCAAAACGGAAGCGGAGCTCACGCTAAGTTTGCGGTATGTACACGGTAAGTACGCGCTAAGATCGCGCGTGACATAATTTGTGTCATACTTACCAATCAACTGGGCAGGAGGCGGGCTGACTGAATTTTGGCGTCGCACGACTTCGCGCGGTGATTTCATCACGCAACGCCACGCGCTAGGCATACGACATCAAGACGCTGCGTACGCCCTCAATGCGCCTGCAGGCCGACAGGCCATTGGCGCGCAAAATTTTCGGACAGTGGAGGATTTTCGGGGGCCCCGCGCGATGTCGGGACCAACCCCGCGATCCCGGCCCCACGGGGCCTGTATGCCTCAAACGACCACGTTTGATCGCGCCAGACACATGCAAGTGGGACAGGTCCTTTACAGTACCAGAGACCCAGGTTCAATCCTGACTACTGGTGCTGCCTGGATGGAGTTTGTACGTTTTCCCTGTGACCTTGTGGATTTTCTTCTGGTGCTCTGGTTTCCCCCAACACTCCAAAGATGTCCATGTTTTAGGTTAATTGGCTTTGGTAAAGATTGTAAATTGTTCCCAGTGTTTGATAATCAAGCCAAGTCAAGTCAAATATCGTTTATTGTCATATAGACCTTTTAGTCTGAACGAAACTTTGTGCGAGTATTAGGTCGGTGCGGACTCTGTGCCAAATGGTCCGTCTCCACGCTGCATCTGTAAAGCCTAAAATGAACCTTTTGCTATTTTATAGCAAATTACTAGTTTATGACATCATCTTCAGTACAATAATAACGAGGAACTGCAGATGCTGGTTTACTAAAGAAAGACACACAATGCTGCAATCTCAGGAGGCGGGGATGTTCTCCAAAACATTTTACATTTTGACAGCTCCGCTGTGAAATTTCTTTGAGGTCTGCCCACTTTGAAGTTTTCCTCCCTTTAAAGGGAATTCTGCGAGACCCTCTCTCATTGCTCCTCTTCTGTGTTTAACAGCCATGCTCTGTCCTGCCTCTCCTCTCTTCCAACTTTCTTTCTCTACCCCCCCATCACCTTCAGTCTGAAGAAGGGTCCCGACCCAAAACGTCACTTATTCATGTTCTCCAGAGATGCTGCCTGACCCGCTGAGTTATTGGGCTGTCCCACTGTAAGAGCTATTTCAAGAGTTCTCCCGAGTTTCCCCTGATTCGAACTCGGAGAATTACGGTAATAGCCGATCGTAGGTACTCAGGGACCTCGTGGACATTTTTAACATGTTTAACCTCTCCCCATATCCCCTGACTCCGCTATCTTTAAGAGCCCTATCTAACTCTCTCGTGAAAGCATCCAGAGAATCTTCACGAGTCTTCATGAGCTTACCGCGTTTCCCGAATACCTGCCGTTAGCGTTATGAGCCGCTAAGAGATGTCCCGAGCTCCGACGTACCCGCTACGTACATTCTACATGCTTACCACGAGTTTGATTTTTTTTAAACTTGGGAGAGCTCTTGAATTAGCTCGTACAGTGGGATAGCCTCTTTACTCCAGCACTTTGTATCTTCCTTCAGTATTGTGTCCAATGTAGGATATCAACCTTTAGACATGGAAGTGGATTGAGTGGTGTTTTGAACGAAAATGAAGAAAAGAGTAATGAGCAGATTTATGGGAATGCTGTCAGTATTCGAGGGTCTGAGCTGTAGGGAGAGGTTATGCAGCCTGGGAGTAACGGAGGCTGAGAGGTGGTTCTACAGGGGTGTATAAAGCCATGAGGGGAATAGACAGGGTCAATGTACCGAATCTTTTACCCAGAGTAGGGGAAATCATAAACCAGATGACATAAGTGAAGATGGGAGGTGAAAGATTTAATAGGAACTTAAGGGACAACTTTTTTTACCAGGGGTGGTGGGTATATGGAACGAACTGCCTAGAGGACCTAGTTGTGCCAGATACGACAACAGCATTGAAAAGACACATGGGAAAGGTATTTGGATAGGAAAGGTTTAGAGCGATATGGGCTAAACACAAGCAAATAGGAGTATCTTGGATCGGTAGAAAGCATATAATAGACAATAGGTGCAGGAACAGGCCATTCAGCCCTTTGAGCCAGCACCGCCATTCACTGTGATCATGGCTGATCATCCACATTCAATACCCAGTTCCTGCCTTATCCCCTTACCCCTGACTCCGCTATCTTTAAGAGCCCTATCTAACTCTCCCGTGAAAACATCCAGAGAATTTGCCTCCACTGTCTTCTAAGGCAGAGAATTCCACAGATTCACAACTCTCTGGGTGAAAACGTTTTTCCACATCTCCGTTCTAAATGACCTACCCCTTATTCTTAAACTGTGGCCCCTGGTTCTGGACTCCCCCAACATCGGGAACACGTTTCCTGCCTCTAGCATGTCCAATCCCTTAATAATCTTATATGTTTCAATAAGATCCCCTCTCATCCTTCTAAGTTCCAGAGTATACAAGCCCAGCAGCTCCATTCTATCTATCAACATATGACAGTTCCGCCATCCCGGGAATACTGTTGGGTAACAGGACATTGAAAGATAAATTTCTGAATTATCTGAACTATGGTGATGTAGTATGATTATCAACAATGATCACTGTGAAATCTTGAATTACATTCATTCTGTGTGACATTATCTAGCATATGTCAAAAACACAGGCCTGTCTACAGTAGATGCCTATCTGAACTGATCTCGTCTGCCTGCACATGGTCCATATTCCTGTACTTCCATATGCCTATCCAAAAGTCTCTTTAAACGCCACTGTATCTGCCTGTATCACCGTTGGAAGTGCGTTCAAAGCCCGCACCACTCTCAATGTAAAAAACTTGCCCCTCACATCGCCATTAAACTTTCCCGCTCTTACCTTATAGCTATGCGCTCTGGTGTAGCGCACCTCTACACAGGTCTACCTTATCTATGCCTCTCATAATTTTATGTACTTCTATCAAGTCTTCCCTCATCCTCCGATGTTCCAGAGGCATGGACATGGGTCGAAGAGTCTGGTTTCATGCTGTGTGATTCGACAAGTAATTCGCCAAAACACCAGGCTTTCCTTGCTTTCATAGTTACATGTTCTTTCTTCCTGGCCAATTTACCTCCATTGTGTCACACCTCAACTGTTCAGCAGAATTCCTTGACCATTTATGTAGGAAGGAAACAGGTTTACAACCGAAGATAGACACACAATGCTGGAGTAACTCAGCGGGACAGGCAGCATCTCAGGGGAAAAGGAATCGGTGATGTTTCGGGTCAAGATCTAAAGAAGGGTCTTGACCCGAAATGTCACCTATTCCTTCAAGTTCATAAGTTCATAAGTGATAGGAGCAGAATTAGGCCATTGGCGCATCAAATCTCCTCTGCCATCCCAATCATGGCTGATCTATCTTTTCCTCTCAACCCATTCTCCTGCCTTCTCCCCATAACCCCTGACACCCATACTAATCAAGAATCTATCTACCTCGGCCTGAAAAATATCCATAGATGGCCTCCACGACCTATTGCAATGAGTTCCACAGATTCACCACCCTCTGACTAAAGAAATTCATCCTCATCTTCTTCCTGAATGTATGTCCTTTTAATCTGAGGCTCGGCCTCTGGTCCTAGACTCTCCCACTGGTGGAAACATCCTCTCCACATCCACTCTAACCAGACCTTTCATTGTTCAGTAAGTTTCAATGATGTGCCCCCTCTCCAGAGATGCTGCCTGACCCGCTGAGTTACTGCAGCATTTTGTATCAATCTTCCCCAGCTATTTGATCACTTCATTGCTGGAAAGAAAAATTATCTGTAAGCCCCATATAAACGCGGGATCATTTACCTGTTCCTTGATCCAGATCTGCTCCTGGTGCGGTCCATTCCAGCTCAATCTTATCTTCAACTATTCTTGCTTCAAGGTCCGTGATTTTACTCGGCGGGAAGTTGACAACGGGAATGTCCACGGGAACTGAAATCGATCCTCCTGATTTGACCCTGCTGAAGTTTCCGATCTGTGCCACGAGATCTTCTTCACTGACTGGGGGTCTTGGCGGATTCGCATGAACAACGCCTGTGTGGAAGGAAAGACATATATACCTCCAGGATCCAGAATCCATCGACCAAAACAGCACTGAACACGAATATTGAAAGTAGGCAGGAACAAGAACATTTCCACTCAGATCCCGAGTGCCTCCTGTTGGGGAACAGCAGGCACAATGGATCGATTCTGACATTTTCTCCCTGATTCCCTTTGTCACGAGTGCTGGAAGTGAGCATGAGAAACAGTGAAGCCACTCCAAAGAGCTGGCAGCACATCCTGACCATCAGGCAGAGTCATTAGCACAATACAATATTCAAGAGAGTTTATTGCCACGTGTCCCTGATAGGACAATGAAATTCTTTCTTTACTTCACTGTTTCTCACTAAATATCACTGTTCCCTGATGGTGGTGTGAAAGGTGGATCAGGTGGTAAAGAAGGCTTTTGGTACATTGATCATCCTGTAATGTGGTGACCAGAACTGCACACAATACAAAATTCACCTGTTTTTCAAAAATATTAATCTGCCATCCTTTCGTCTGGACCATCAGATACATTTCTATTAATGCTTCGATGTACTTTAAATCATTTTCCATTAGATTTTTCACATGAGAAAATTATAGTTTTCAGCTGGTAGAGCTGCTGCCTCACAGCGCCAGAGACCCGGATTCGATCCTGACCTCGGGTGCTGTCTGTGTTGAGTTTGCACGTTCTCCCAGTGACCACGTGGAGTTCTCCCAGTGACCACGTGGATTTCTCCCATGTGCTCCAAAGACATGTGGGTTTGTAGGTTAATTGGCCTCCTTAAAATTAACCCTTGTGTGCAGGGAGTGGACGAGAAAGTGGGATAACAAAGAACTACTATGAATGGGTGATTGTTGGTTAGTGTGCACTTGATAGGCTGAAGGGTCTGTTTCCCTGCTGTATATCTAAAACTAAAACCTAACTAAAACTGAACCTGTTTTTTTTAAGAGAACGTGTGGGACAATGTTTCAGCAAATTTAAAGGTAGTGTGAGAAGCTCAACATTCTTCTTCTTGCACTCAACATTACTCATGTTATTCCCTTTACCATGTGACTCTACACTGTGCATGGCTCGATTGTAATCATGTATTGTCTTTCCGCTGACTGGTTAGCACGCAACAAAAGCTTTTCACTGTACCTTGGTACACGTGACAATAAACTAAACCAAACTATGGGGAGCGCAGGAATTGGTGAGTAAATTCCTGGAGTTTAGCAGGGTGAGGGGGGGACCTCATTGAAACTTACTAAATAGTGAAGGACCTGGATAGAGTGGATGTGGAGAGGATGTTTCCACTAGTGAGAGAATCCCGGACCAGAGGTCAATGCCTCAGAATGAAAGGATGTTCCTTAATGAAAGGAGATGTAGGAATTTCTTTAGTCAGAGGGTGGTGAATCTGTGGAATTCATTGCAACAGAAGGCTGTGGAGGCCATCAATTTATCTTTGAGAAAACCCACACAGGTCACGGGGAGAACGTGCAAACTCCATACAGACATGCACCCGTAATCAGGATCGAATCCGTGTCTCTGGTGCTGTAAGGCAGCAACTTTACCGCTGTGCCACCGTTTTATAACGTGAAATTCTAGACTTTGCATCGTGCTTTACAGCAGAGTTTCACAAGCCAAGAAATAAATGAGTGGTTGACTTGTCCACTCAGTACATCCCTGTTTTTAGTATCAGTGCCTGGCAAGTGAAAATTCATCAGCAATGAGTCATAGAGATGTACAATCAGAAACAGGGGCGTCAGCAACCATTGTCCACATGAGATCTTACAATAAGGTCTACGAGATCTCCTGGTTGCAATGTTCGGCCGCTGTGGCCTACAGGAACCTCCCGGTTGCCAACCAATTCAACTCCCCTTCCCATCCCCATACCACCACATCCGCACCAACCAGGAATCCCCGCACATTAACGCTATCCTACACACACGAGGGACAATTTTACATTCATACCAAGCCAATTATCCTATAAAACCTGTACATCTTTGGAGTGTGGGAGGAAACCGAAGGAAAACCCACCTAATTTGAGGAAGGACATTCTTGCTTTTGAGGGAGTCCAGCGAGGTTAGTTCCCGGGATGGCGGGAATGTCATATGATGAAAGAATGGGGCGACTGGGCTTGTATTCACTGGAATTTAGAAGGATGAGAGGGGATCATATTGAAACATATACAATTATTAAAGGATTCCACATGCTAGTTGCAGGAAACATGTTCCCGATGTTGGGGGAGTCCAGAACCAGGGGCCACAGTTTAAGAATAAGTGGTGGGCCATTTAGAAATGGGATGAGGAAAAACATTTTCACCCAGAGTGGTGAATTTGTGCAATTCCCTGGCTCAGGAGGTAGTGGAGGCCGATTCACTTGAGGCATTCAAAACAGAGTTAGATAGAGCTCTTGGGGCTGGCGGAAACAAGTGATATGGGTAGGTCAGAAACGGAGTACTGATAGTGAATGATCAACCATGATCACATTGAATGGCTAGAAGGGCCGAATGGCCTACTGCACATATTGTCTATGTATCTATGTATTTATTTAGGTCACAGGGAGAATGTACAAACTCCGTACAGACAGCACCCGTAGTCAGGATTGAAACCGGATCTCTGGTGCTGTAAGGCTTTAACTCTACCCCTGCGATACCATGCTGCCCTGTATGTGTGTTCAAAATAAACTTGCCGTTCAATGGCTCAGAAGGGCTAGCATGGCATGGTAGCATAGGGGTAGAGTTGCTGCCATATAGCGCCAGACACCCGGGTTCAAACCCGACTAAGGGTGCTGTCTGTAGGGAGTTTGTACGTTCTCCCACGACTTGCATGGGTTTGTGCCGCGACCATCACTTTCCGCCCACATTCCAAAGACGTACAAGTTTATAGGTTATTTATTACCATAAATGGTGAGTCCCGATGTGTACATGGCATTCCCCCCTCTCTTGCTAGTCAGCTTTACAGGGTTTATAGGTTAATTGGCTTGGCATAACGGTTAAATTGTCCCTAGTTGCAGGAAACATGTTCCCGATGTTGGGGGAGTCCAGATCCAGGGGCCACAGTTTAAGAATAAGTGGCCCTGTTTCCGCGCCGTATCTCTAAACTAAACGACATCACAAAACACTGCAAAGATATATTTCATTATCTTCGTTTGCATTGCCAAATATTTATTACCATCAATGGTGAGTCCCGGTGTGTACATGGCGTTCCCCCCTCTCTTGCTAGTCAGCTTTGAGGGCCCTTCAATTCCCTCTACGCGCACCATGAAGCTGTATCTTCCACGTCCACTAATGTTCAGGAAATACCTGGAGTAAACCCCATCATTCCTGCGAGTATCAGCCCCTGAGAGCAAGTAAAGGCAAACAATGAATTAGAAGGAACTGCAGATGCTGGTTTACACCGAACATAGACACAAAATGCTGGAGTAACTCAGCGGGGTCAGGCTGCATCTCTGGAGACAAGGAATAGGTGACATTTTGGGTTTAGACCCTTCATCAGAACGAGTCAGGGGGAGGGAAACTGGAAGTATGGGAAGCTACAGAACAAAGCAGAGCTTGCATCGATGACGCAGGACAGGTGGAGCCCACAATGGTCCATCGATGGCTTGGGCTGAGGTGATAACGAAGGAACACAAAAGGTGAAATTAGCAATTAGAAAATACTCCTACCTGCCTAAATGTTTCTTAAATGTTGCAATAATACCTGCCTCAACTACCTCCACCGGCAGGTTGTTCCGTATACCCACCACCCTTTGTGTGAAAAAAGTTACCCATCAGGTTCCAGTTAAGCATTCACCGCCTCACCTTGAACTTCTGGTTTGGATTGCATTGGGGATAAATATTTCTCCTGGCTGGAACCCAATAGAAAAGATCCTTTACCAACACGGTGAGAGGGAAAGATAGATCAGCCAAGATTGAATGGTGATGGGCCAAATGGCCTAATTCTGCACCAAATGTTCACATTACAGTCACGGCACTGTTAACAATTCACGCAAACTGCAATTTTATTTCTCAGAGACGTTTTCATGTAACCTACCTAAGCCATTATCGAAAAGTTCATGTTCATCTAGGTCACCGTTGGGAAGTTCAGCAATGACTATCACCTTCGCATTTAAGACTGGTAAAAACCCCTGAGAGACTTCCACGTAAATAACCATCGGGCTTTTGGGATCCTTCCAGCTGACCCTGGGGTTAACGGTAACGGGGGCAACGTTCTCATCCACCGCTTGAGATGTCACAGTCATCGTAACCTTCTGCTTCCCTCCAGAATTTGTGATGTTGTAACGCCAGTCCCCTGCCTGGGAGATAAATGGTCAGGGTTAATCCAAGGACAATGATATCAAAACAGACAAGTTCCGCGTTATCACCTTCCCCACAGCCAACATTGGACCATTGTGGTCTCCACCTTTCCTTCACCATCGTTGCTGGGTTCATAAGTGATAGGAGCAGAATTAGGCCATTCAGCCCATCAAGTCTACTCCGGCATTCAATCATGGCTGATCTATATTTCCCTCTTAATCCAATTCTCCTGCCTTCTCCCCCGTAACCTGTACTAATCAAAAATCTAACTATCTCTGCCTTAAAAATATCAATTGATGTCCTCCATAGCCTTCTGTGGGTTTGATTATTTATTTTACATTGTTTTGTACCATTTCATATCTCTCTTTTGCATATCTTTATATCTATATCTCTATTCTCCCTTTCCCCTGACGCTCAGTCTGAAGAAGGGTCTCAACCCAAAACATCACCCATTCCTTTTCTCCAGAGATGCTGCCTGTCCTGCTGAGTTACTCCAGCATTTTGTGTCGTCTATCTTTGGTGTAGACCAACATCTGCAGTTCCTTCCTAGACAAGTTCCGTTGATATCTTAATAATATTTAAAATCAGTAATGCTTAAGAATGGGATTCATTATAAAATCTAGGTGTAAGGTAATCTTGAGAAAATGGTGGTGAGCCTTTTCTTTGAACTATCACAGTGTTGTTAAGAAGCTCCCTCGACCCAGTTATGTTAAAAATTCCAAGATCTTGATGCCAGTGGTGAAAAAGGAATGGTATTAAAGGTTCAAATTGACATAGGGATAACTTAAAGATGAAGGAATTCCAATGCATCTGATACATAAAGTCATAGACATAGAATCGTTTAGGATGAAAACAGGCCATTCGGCCCAACTTGTCCATGCCAACCAAAATGCCCAATCATTTGCCTCATCCCAATTACTGAATAGGTCAATAATCGCCAGCCCACATAAAGTTGGGACCTGTCATATAGGAGGTTGAGTTGATTTTAATTATTGTCACGTATCAAAGTACAGTGGAAAGCTTTTGTTGCGTGCTAACCTGTCAGCAGAAAGACAATACATGATTACAATCGAGCCGTCCACAGTGTACAGATACATGATAAAGGGAATAACGTGAATAACCTTTAGCGCAAGATAAAGCCAGTAAAGTCTGATCAAAAGTAAAGATAGTTCAAGGGTCACCAATGAGGTAGATAGCAGCTCAGGACTGTTCTCTGGTTGTGGTAGGATGGTTCAGTTGCCTGATAATAGCTGGGAAGAAACTGTCCCTGAATTTGAGGATGAATAGCAGTAAATAGACAGTACATGGTCAATGCAGCCTAATGGGAATGGGTGTGAATAAAGAGGAATTGATTGCAAAGTTAATAGAAAATAAAATACAAACTACCAGAAAAAGGCGTCAGCTCCATCAGGGCCTGGATGGAGTGGATGTGGAGAGGATGTTTCCACTCGTGGGAGAGACTAGGACCAGAGGTCATAGCCTCAGAATTAAAGGACGTTCGTTTAGGAAAGAGTTGAGGAGGAATTTCTTTAGTCATAGGGTGGTGAATCTGTGGAATTCATTGCCACAGTAGGCTGTGGAGGCCAAGTTAAGCGATCCTTTTTGAGGCAGAGATAGATTCATGATTAGTATGGGTGTCAGGCAGGCACGTGCCGTGAGTAATCAGCCAGGGTAGGCAGTGACTTTTAAAAATCTTGAAAACCTCGCATGCGCAGATTATTATCTCCCCGGTGAACTGTCAGTCGTTTTTTTAATCTTGAAACTGCGCATGCACACCTTGTTCCCTCCCCGGTGAACTGTCAATCGGCTATTTTTAAATCGTGGAAACCGCGCATGCGCAGATTGCTCCCTCGTCTTTTATCATGTAATTTGTTTTCAATAGGTCCTATCACTTAATAAAGTATTTAAAAACATATAGCTAAAAAAAAATTACTTACCATATTATTTGTGCACAAAATCCATTCTGCAGCAAAAATATCCATGAGGTTGCTTCGTGAAACGCTTCAGGTAATCACTATCCACCCTTGAAAATCCCGCTAAGAAACTTGCGCATGCGCAGTGCGCAACGCAGCACATGCACGCATTCACAGTGTAGAGGCAGAGTTGCAGCTGCCTTTATGGACCGTTCCCACTGATGGCTTGAAGCAGCGTCGACGGCACGCGAGTAGCACATACTTCCGCGTTTAAAACGTACTGCTGATGAAAGGCACGGGAGAATTATGCCTCCCTAAGAGATTGATTTATTAGGGAGGCATAATTCTCCTGTGCCTTTACTATTTATGACCATTTTATATATGTTTTATATATATTTTATACATATTATATTTATATATAAAATAATTACTATTTTATAATTTTAGTCAGGGTAGGCACTGCCTACCCTGACGGCACGTGCCTGGTGTCAGGGGTTATGGGGAGAAGGCAGGAGAAGGTGGTTAGGAGGGAGAGATTGATCAGCCGTGATTGAATGGCGGAGTAGGCTGAATGGTCAAATTCTGCTGATATCACATCTGAACGTACCTGTGGAGAGACATTCAAAGTAATGTTTCAAGGTGCGTTCGAACATACCTCTGCAGTGCCTGGAATTTGGAGTCGTGCTGTGTGTGTTGCATACTCAGATTTAAAGTGCCCCTGAGTGTAGATCTTCCCATTGGGGGAACGGAGGATCACATCCGGTTTAATATCCTCCCAAGTGACCACAAAATATGTGTTGTTTCCAATGGTTTTATCAATAGAAACGATATCACTAAACGAACCACCTTTATCGATACTCCTTCCTAAACTTTCAAGCTGTGAATCAAGGAAACAGACTGATATTGTATTGTAAAACACTTTGTAGAGTGAGAATAAATGCAAAATAATTCTCTAACGCTATCAAACCTGGATTGCCTGTTGGCTAAGGTCACCATCTTCTGATACTAATCCAGTGAAAGCATCAATGAGTCCATTCGAGTCTACTTTATCAGTGGCTGCGAGCTGTAGACCATCTATTAAATGAAACGTAAAATAATCCTAAACTCATATATTATCCATTATCCATGGTCAATGTCCATTCAGAACTAAATTAAACAAATAGACCTTACAAATTCCTGTAGTGAGATCCACCCTTTGTAAAAGTCGAAATAAAACTACTAAATGGATTGAACTTGGTTGCAACACTGGTGGCGATAATGGATAGTTCTGCTCAATACTCTGCTGTGGTTTAAAGCAAGACTTTTGCAGTAAGTTAGCTTTAGGTAGATTGGTAATCGCAACCAAGACAGAGATTTTGAAGAAATGGGTCATTTTCTGGCTGGATGGACGTGACCAGGGAGCCCTCAAAGATTGTTTGGTGGCCCTCAATAATTGTTGATACAGGTGAAAGACTTGGAGGAGGGAGCAGAGAGTATTTAGTCCAGTTGCCGGTTTATCGCCGACCTACTCCGACTATGACAGTCGCCGGCAGACGCCTAATAAATCGTCTAGTGGGACAAGCTCTCAAAGTTCACTAGTTGGGCAATGATGTGCTAATGGGAGGGGAGAGGCGTGTGGCAGAGAGGATATTTGGAGTCTGCAGCAGAATATAAGTAGTTGCAAAGATAATTGGTACATTGGACATTATTGCCTAAAAGTTGGTGTTTTGAAGTAGGAAAGTGTTGTTAGAGTTTGTACCGTCTACTGCTGAGCCCACATCTGTGCAGAGTTTTGGTCCTTGTATTTAATAAAGGATATACTGTATTGGGGGCAGTCTGAAAGATTCACAACGTTAATTCAAAGGGGGAGAGGGTTGTCCCGTCACAATCGGCAATAGAAAGCAGATCTATTATCTTTGAAATTTCAAAGACTGAGGAATGATCTTATTGAAACATGGAAGATCTTGAGGGAGTACAAGAGCTAAATGCCAAGAAGTTGACTCCAGGAGGAGAATCTTGATCGAGAGAACATTGTAACAGGATTGGGGATAGGCACAAAAATGATTTACATGGGTACCTCGTCTCACAGAAAGTGGTGAATTTTAAGAAATCTCCACCTCAAAGCATGTGGAAGCTAGATCATTGGAGGTATTTAACAAGTAAGTCGACAAATCCTTGAAAGATGAGGCACCTGAGGACCACAGGAAGAGGAGTTAAGCATGGGGTAACTCTGCTGTGATCATATTGAATGGCAGGACAGACTATACTGCACCCAGTTCCCATGTCCAAACATCTCAGATTCATCGGCTGCCAACTTACTGTTGATGCTCGACTCAAAAATGAGCAAAACAGTCATCTATCAGCAGTTTCAATTAAAACCCAGGGCAATTTATTTTAAAAGGGGCAAAGTCTTTATTACAAGAGTGAAGAAAACTTGAAACAAAGAGCCGTAGAGCACAGAAGGTGCCTCTTTGTCTCATTCTGTGCACAGCAAACATCAAATACCCATCTACATTCATTCCCTTTGCCAGCATTTTTATTTTATTTTTGTAATTTATTTATTAGAAGTACATTACATTTTAATGGTACCTTTTTACAGGTTCCCAGAATTATTAAAACATTCTTTGTACAACTTCCTTTTTTTTTAGAAAGAAATGAGAAACAAAGAAGTAGTGAAGAGTAAAGAATATTCTAGTGAGTGTAGTGTAAAGAAAGAAATAAGTGAGAAAGTGAAGCAGAAAGGAGATTCTCCCATGCCACAAGTCGATACTTTTTTAATATTCTTAATCATTTCACTCAAACCCATAATTTTTAATTTTTACGATGCTATTACACCCCATGAATCCACAAGATCAATAAATGGAGACCAACTCGTTAAGAATTGGTCTTTTTTTTCTATTAGGAGGAGTCTCATTTCTTCCAAATGGGCCGTTTCCAACATATTACCAATCCACATTTTGAGTGTTGGTATAGTAGCCTTTTTCCAGAATTTGAGTATGAGTTTTTTCGCTATTATTAAACCATAATTAAAAAATGAGATTTGGGATATATTTAATTTGTTTCCATCTCCTAATACTCCAAAGATAATCATTTCCATGCTAGGTTCCATTTTTATCTTAAATAAACTAGTGAATATATCAAATATATCACACCAAAATCTTTGAAGTTTTGTGCAAGAGACAAAAGAATGTGTGAAATTGGCATTTTGAGAAAGGCATTTATCACAGATGGGAGAAATATTTGAATAAAATTTATTCAACCTAACTTTTGAATAATATAATCTGTGTAATATTTTAAATTGAATTAAATTATGTCTAGTGTTAATCGAACATTTATGTACATATATATATATATATATATCTATATATATCTCAAATACCTCCCCCATGTTTCTTTAGACATTTTTATCATTAAATCTTTTTCCCAGTCTTCTCTAATTGCCTCTTTTGATGGCAATTCTCTATTAAGAATACTGTTATATAAATATGATATTAATTTTTGTGAGTCCGCCTTAATATTCATTGCTTCTTCCAGTGGGTCTATCGTTATATTCTGCACCTGGGTAATATAACTACAGTGGTGCTGAAGGAAGACCATTACTTGGTTAAATTCCTACTCGCAGCTGGCAGAAAGGCCATTACAAGAAACTGGCTCGCAGCGGACACACCCAGACTTAGACAATGGTTAGACATAGTAGAGGAAATATTTATCATGGAGAAAATGACATATTCTCTAAGAGTGAACGAAGACGAGTTTAGCAGAAAATGGGAAAAATGGATTAGGTATAGAAATAAAAACATCAACACTGTATAATTTTATAGACAATAATGTAAGTTATTGGAAAATGTTTTAATATAAAAACAGTTCTGTATACTGCATCATTAATTGTAAATGGAACCCCCAGCTACACTGTTGTACGTTTCATTGTAATGTTGTATGTTTTGTTGCTATATTTGTGTTTTGTTTGTGTATACATAAAAGCAATAGAAACTAAAGTGGGAAAATAATTTTTCCCAGTCTTCTCTAATTGCCTCTGTTGATGGCAATTCTCTATTAAGAATACTGTTATATAAATATGATATTAATTTTTGTGAGTCGACCTTAATATTCATTGCTTCTTCCAGGGGTCTATCATTATATTCTGTAATCTTGGTATATATTTTTTTATAAAGTCACATATCTGTAAATATTTAAAGTATTGATTATTATTCAGATTAAATTTTGATTTTAATTGTTGAAATGATAATAAATTTCCCATTTCATACATGTCACCCAACTTTTTAATTCCCAATCTTTCACATTGTCTACATGTTTTATCCATAAAAGATGGTTTAAAAACCGGATTATTCACTATTGGTGTTAATGATGATTAGTTTCTTAATTTTAAAGTTAATTTTATTTGTTTCCAAATCCACATTATATTGTGTATGATTGGATTCTTCTTATATAATATATTATTCAATTTTATCAGAGAGAAGAGGATCGCTCCTAAATCGTAAGGAAAACAATCCTCTTTCTCCATTCTTATCCATTCCGTCTGTTGAGAAGGACAATCCAACCAATAAATAATATTCTTAATATGCACTGCCCAATAATAATATAAAAAATTAGGCAGGGCAAGTCCCCCTACATCTTTAGGTTTACACAAATTATTTATTTTAATTTTACGTAGTCCCATATAACATTAGTAATATTAGAGTCTAGTTTTTTTTTAATATTTTGGTATATATATATATTGGTATGGATTGAAATAAATATATTATTTGTGGTAGCACTATCATTTTTATTTATTCTGCCAATTAATTATAGTGGGAGCGTTTTCCAAAACTTAATCAGAGCGTTCAATTTATTGTAACAAAGGACTAAAATTAGCGTTAAATAATGATTTATATCTTCTGGTAACTTGAATACCTAAATACTTAAATTTTTCCGTTGCAATTTTAAATGGAAATTTTAATAGATGATTCGCTTTCTGGGGCAGTAATGACATAATTTCACTTTTATTCCAATTTATTCTATATCCAGCAAAAGAACCAATTTCGTCTATTACATTTAATAAATTCGGGATACTCATTTCTGAATTTCTAATATATAAAAGTATATCATCCGCGTATAATGACATTTTGGTATTAGAGTCCTTTGTATTGTATCCCTGAATATTCAGATGTGTTCTTACCCTTTCAGCCAGTGGCTCTATCATAAGGGCAAATAGCAGGGGTGATAAAACACATCCCTGCCTATTGCCCCGTGATAATTGGAATTTTGGAGACAACATATTATTAGTTAATATTCTTGCTGTTGGTTTATCATATAATAATTTTACCCATCTAATAAAATTATCTCCCATATTAAATTTTTGGAGTACTATGTATAAATACTGCCACGCTACCTGATCAAATGCTTTCTCTGCATCCAAAGATATAACTGATGTCTTCCTTTTCCCCTTTATGTGAATACATTATATTAAAAAGTCGTCTCAAATTGTTACATTATTGTCTTTTGGGTATAAACCCAGTTTGGTCCTGGTTTATCAATTTATTAATATATTTGCTCAATCTTCTTGCTAAAATCTTTGCTAAAATTTTTTGATCTGTATTTGAAAGTGTATAGCTCTATACGAGCCCGGATCTTCTAGATCTTTATCTTTTTTTGGTACAAGCGTAATTGTAGATTCTGCTAAAGTTTCTGGTAATTTCTTTTCAGTAAAAGCATAATTGTATAATTTAACTAATCGTGGGACCATTAACTCCTGAAATCTTTTATAGAATTAATTATTAAAACCAACAGGCCCTGGTGTCTTCCCATTTTTCAGTTCTTTTATTGTTTCTCTTATTTCTTCACTTGTAATATGAGCTCCTAATTCCTCTTGTTCTAAGATATCCAATTTTGGCAAGTTACACTTATCTAAAAAAATTATTATTTTATTGTCTTCAATGTTAGTTTTAGATGTATATAAATTTTGATAAAATTGAGCAAACCTTTTGTTAATGTCCTTAGGTAGAGTTAATAGTTCCCCGTTCTCTGATTTAATTTTACTAATTGTTTTTTTTCCTTTTCTTGCTTATTCAATTGTCGTGCTAGATGTTTATGTGGTTTATCCCCAAATTCAAACTGTACTTGTTTTGTGATCTGAAATAATCTTATTACTCTTGCCGATAATATTCGATTAAGTTTAAATTTCAATAATGTTATCTTATTATGTTTGTCTATGGTTGGGTCTTTTGCACTTCCTATTTCTAATAATTTAATTTCCTTTTCTAACGTCCATTGTTCTGTCCTGTTTTTTTTATTTAGAAAACTTTGATACAAAATTATAACTCCACGAATGAATGCCTTAAAAGATTCCCATAATAGAGATGGTGAAATACCTGGTGTCTCGTTCGTTTCAAAAAAAAAAAAAATCATTTGTTGTTTTAAATACTCGTAACCTTGTGAGTCATTAGCTATTTGTGTGTTAAATCTCCAAAATAATTTTGTACCTTGCATTCCCTCAAGTTTTAAAGTAAAAGTCAGCGGGGAGTGATCAGAAATAATACTATTGTGGTATTTAGGATTAATCGTATATGGTATTAATTTTGTGTCCACTAAAAACTAATCAATTCTTGAATAAGTTTTGTGTACTGATGAGTAAAACAAATATTCCCCTCCAGTTGGATTAACTATTCTCCATACATCTATTATATTAGTGTTTTTTATATGTGTTAAAGAATTCACTAGACTTGGATTTAGCACTACCCTTCCTTAATTTTATTAATTTGTTCAAGTATGAATCTATAACACAGTTAAAGTCCCCCCCAGTATTACATTTTGAAAATTATACATCTATTTTATCCATAATTTTCTTTAAAAATTGCGGATTAACAAAATTTGGTGCATAAATTTATCAGAGTCAGTGGAGTGGAGTAAATTTCTCACGCCACTATCCTTCTTTATCAGATATTGTATTCTTTAATATAAACGGTATACCTTTCCGTAAAATAATAGCCGTTCCTCTAGCTTTAGCAGTAAATGACGAGTGATACGTTTGGCCTATCCAGTTTGCTCTTAGTGGACATGTGGACTGTATCCTGCTATACCTAGTAATTCAAGTGATCATCTGGATATTTCTTGAACATTGGCAGAATATTTGCCTCCACCATCAGAGCTGAAGCACTCCATCATGGCAAACATCTTTGCAAATCACCTCAGCTCCTCTCCACCCTTCATTTGCTGAGCTCCCAGATACCAAGAGTGTGGCTATTTATTGCAGGTTACCTGTCCTTCTTGAGAGCTCCTCCAGTTCTTTGGCTGCCTTTGGTCCCAGTGCGATGGTGTGGATTTTGGTTCCACTATCTTCCGCCTCTTTGAAGCAACTGCTAATTCCTCCATCCTCTCCATCCGTGAGCAAAATAATTTCGTCGCCATTTGTAGAGCCGTCATCAACGCGAAGTACCTGCAATGTAGTCGGTTATCAATAAGGAGAGCAAAACGTAATACCTAAAAGTTCTGTGTTGTTGAAAACTTCCCCAAACGTTACAAGTTCACAAGTTCACAAGCTACAGAGTAGAATTAGACCATTTGGCCCATCGAGTCCACTCAGCCATTCAATCATGGCTGATCTCTGCCTCTGAATCTCATTTTCCTGCCTTCTCCCCATAACCATTGATACCCGTTCTAATCAAGAATTTGTCTATCACTGCCTTAAAAATATCCACTGACTTGGCCTTCACTGCCCTCTGCTGCAATGAGTTCCACAGAATATTGAAAGGCATAGAGTGGATGTGGAAAGAATGTTTCCACTGGTGGGAGAGTCTAGGACCAGAGGTCATAGCCTCAGAATTAAAAGGAGCTTTTTATGATCCGCAAGCCAAACCCACTGATTGAAAAATTCAGCGGATATACTTGAACTGTGCATGACCTGTTTCGTCTTATGTGCTCACGTATACACAAGCATGTACAGGTAAAATAATAAATGCCCACACCTTATACTGGTGTTTTACAATATGCTCCACTAACCACTCTATATATGCTTTACCTCTCAGAGGAAGGATGTAGATTAACTTTTATTAATCCATTCCATTTATAATCACCACTACACATATATACATGCCACCTATTACATGGTATTACGGTACTGCACAGCTTTACACCAGCAAGGTCATCCAGCTATCACAAGCCCCGCCGAGCTGGATGTGAATGGTTGGCATTTTAAATATTCCTGAATGCTTATGGAATAAAGATTGATCTCTCACTGTGTGTGTTGCTGTGGATCATTCACAAACAGCACCCTTTAATTCTGAGGCTATGACCTCTGGTCCTAGACTCTCCCACCAGTGGAAACATCCTTTCCACATCCACTCTATCTATGCCTTTCATTATTCTGTAACTTTCAATGAGGTCCCCCCCAACCTTCTAAACTCCAGCGAGTGCAGGCCCAGTGCTGTCAAACGCTCATTATATGCTAACCCACTCATAACTGGAATCTTTACAGCCTTACCTTAAAGCCATCCCGAACCCCACTGCAGATGTTTGTTCCTCCTTTGGCAGATGTTGGTAGTAGTTTTACAAGGTCCTTCCTCACATCGTCATTATCAACAGTCTTCAGCTGTGTTTTAATCTTGGCACTAGATTCAAAAGTGACAATTCCAACTTGTGACCCTGTCTCAACAACCTGCAGCAAGAATATCTCGGCTGCTTGTCGAAGCCTGTTAATGCGATTCTCCTGTTTCATAACGAGAAGAAAATAGCAAAGTTAAACAGTTAATAGATGAAAAACAATGCTGGACACACCTGAATCTTCACATAGGAACAAGGAACTGCAGATGGTCGTTTATAAAAAAGAGAGGCACAGAGTGCTGGAGTAACTGGAGTAAATTGCAGCACGATGGTGTAGCGGCAGAGTTGCTGCCTTACATCACCAGAGACAAGGGTGTAATCCTGTCTGTATGGAGTTTGTATATTCTCCCCATGACCAGTGTGGGTTTTATCCGAGATCTCCGGTTTCGTCCCACACTCCAAAGACATACAGGTTTGTAGGTTAATTGGCATGGTGTAAATGTAATATTGTCCCTATTGTGTGCAGGGTAGTGTTAATGTGTGGGCGTTGCTGGTCGGTGCGGACTCAGTGGGCCGAAGGGCCTGTTTCCGCACTGTATCTCGAAACCAAACTAAACCCAATTCAACGGGTCAGGCAGCATCTCTGGGGGAAAAGGCTTGTTGGTGTTTTGGGTCGGGACCTTTCTTCTTACTTTCACAGTTTTTCACGTTTTTAGATCTAAACCATGAAATTGCAATAATTCTGTTGGAATCAGAATGTCAAATTAAGTTGAGTTTGTTGTCACATGCATGTGTATGGTGAGCTGCAGCTACATTGAAAATCTTGCTTGAGGCAGCATCACAAACACATAGACACAGATAAACACACAGAAACATAAATCACATATAAACTATAGATATATTATGCAAAAATTCCAGAAGACTGAAAAGAAAATGACAGCAAAAAACAAAGAAACATTGTTAGAAGAAAGACAAGTCCATAATAGTGCAAGAGGTGGACCACAGTGTGTCGTAGTTGAGGTAGGATTAGGTTTAGTTTCATGAAACAGGCCCTTCAGCCCACCGACCAGCGATCCCCACACATTAACACCACCCTACACACACTATGGACAATTTCACATTTATACCAAGCCAATAAACCTACAAACCTGTACGTCTTTGGAGTGTGGGTGGAAACCGAAGATCTTGGAGAAAACCTACGCGGGTCACGGAGAGAACGTACAAACTCCAAACAGACAAGCACCTGTAGTCATGATAGAACCCGGGTCTCTGGCGCTGTAATTTGAGGAAAGACATTCTTGCCATAGAGGGGGTACAGAGAAGGTTCACCAGACTGATTCCTGGGATGTCAGGACTTTCATATGAGGAAAGACTGGATAGACTTGGCTTGTACTCGCTAGAATATAGAAGACTGAGGGGGGATCTTACAGAAACTTACAAAATTCTTAAGGGGCTGGATAGGCTAGATGCAGGAAGATTGTTCCCGATTTTGGGGAGGTCCAGAACAAGGGGTCACAGTCTAAGGATAAGGGGGAATTCCTTTAGGATTGAGATGAGGAAAACATTTTTCACACAGAGAGTGGTGAGTCTCTGGAATTATCTGCCACAGAAGGTAGTTGAGGCCAGTTCATTGGCTATATTTAAGAGGGTTAGATGTGGCTCTTGTGGCTAAAGGGATCAGGGGATATGGAGTGAAGGCAGGTACAAGATACTGAGTTGGATGATCAGCCATGATCATATTGAATGGCGGTGCAGGCTCGAAGAGCCGAATGGCCTACTCCTGCACCTATTTTCTATGTTTCTATGTAAGGCAGTAGCTTTACTGCTGCACCACCATGACGCCTTTCATTTATTTAAGAACCTGATAGGGCACAAGTTCACGAGTTAAAGGAGTAGAATTAGGCCATTCGGCCCATCGAGTCCACTCCACCATTCAATGATGGCTGGTCTCTGCCTCCTAATTCCCATTTTCCTGCCTTCTCCCCATGACCCTTGACACCCATTCTTATCAAGAATTTGTCTTTCTCTGCCTTAAAAATATCCTCCGACTTGGGTTCCACAGCCCTCTGTAGCAATGAGTTCCACAGCTTATCAATCCTCTGACAAAAGAAGTTCCTCCTCACCTCCGTTCTAAAAGAGCTCCTTTTTATTACTAATAAACCCCTGTCTCACGGTGCGAGTTGACCCACGAGTGACCCAGAGTTGTCACTCGCGGTAATCACGTACACTAAACGTAGCGGGAACGTCGGAACTCTTGCGAGCAACTTAGCGACTCGTGGCGCTAACGGCAGGTACCCGTGAAACCTGGTAGGGGAAAGTGTGCAGCTCACCCATGTACCCTTCCCCATCTCCCCCCACCCCATCTTTCACTCACATTATTTCTTGATGGCTTATTTTGGAAGAAATCACTTTGAAAATCATTGTTTACCAACCCTCTTGTATTTCACTGCCGAAGCACTGTTTGGTCAATGGGTCTTGTACCTGTGGTAGTTCAATTATTTGTTTCATTACGTAATCTTCACAATTTGTCTGGATGTTAGAATATGTCACTATGTGAAGCATGTCAAGGTAATTTACTGGTTACTTGTGGAAACCAAGTGGAGTGGACCCCGGCAGTAATTTCAGGTGCTGCGTGCATTGGGCTTGTGAATGCAAGACAGACCAAACAGCCGGCTTCACGGGGCCTCCCTGGAACTGTGGTGGGCTAGGACTGCAAGCTGGGTGATGTGTGAGCCAACGGATATCCTACACACCTTGAAAAGCTAGGAGGCACCTTGTCGCTTGAAAGGAAATGATTCACCATCAGGGCATCAAGTGTACTTCAGAAGTGGCTACAGTCTGGGCTCACAATTGAAAGCCTCCTTAACACGGACAGACTGGGTGGAAAGTGATGCCTGAGAAAATCCCCTGTATAAACGCATAAAAATTTTCGGATATAAATCTTGAGACGGGACACCTGTCCCATATATCTGCTTCTCCATAAAATGTGCATTAATCCAACAAGAATTCATGGCACCGTTTCAATGTGAAAAGTTAAAGTTCTGAAGGGAAGTAATTAACTCTCGCAATGCAGCTTTCCCCACACTGCATGGTTCATTCATTTTGCCACTGTTTCTCAGATCCCCGGTGAGTGCTTTTTGCTCCTTCACTGAACATTTTCCATTGAGATCTGACTAATCTTCAACATTTCACTTCTGGCACTCGGGCCAAACCCATGAGTTACTCACGAGTCACTACGGTAAACTCATGGGCCACTACGTTCTTACAACGAGTTTAAATGTTTAAATTTTTAACTTCAAGAGTAAATTTGACTCATGGAAAACTTTAAATGTGTTTGAAATTTTTCAAGAGTTAACTAGTTTCACGGGTACCTGCCGTTAGCGCCACGAGTCGCTAAGTTGCGTCCACGAGCTCCGACGTTCCCGCTGTGTTTTAAACTCGGGGTCACTCGTGGGTCGACTCACACCGTGAGACAGGAGTTTGAGGCCTATGACCTCTGGTCCTAGATTCTCCCACCAGTGGAAACATCCTTTTCACATCCACTCTATTAATGCCTTTCATTGTTCTGTAAGTTTCAATGAGGTCCCCCCTCAACCTTCTAAACTCCAGCGAGTAGAGGCCCAATGTTGTCAAACGTTCATCATATGCTAACCCACTCATTCCTGGAATCATTCTTGTAAACATTCCTGTGTCGTTGTAGGACTGCAGCAATCCTGAAAGTGTGAGGTGGTGTGAGACCTCAGGTGCCTGTATCCCCTGCCCGATGGTGGCATCAAGAAGAGGAACCACCTCATGCAGATGCTTTTAATGGCGAAGATGGTGTGTGTAGGACTGAACTGCAGATGCTGGTTTAAACCAAAGATAGACACAAAATGCTGGAGTAACTCAGCGGGTCAGGCAGCATCTCTGGACAGAAGGAGTGGGCGATGTTTATGGACGATAATTGGGTCACCTTCTTCCACTTGGAAAGACGGTTGAGTTCACACAGGGCATGATTACTCAGAGATGAGAATCAATAGTCCCTTTGTTGTCGGGTGACATGATTGATTTTGTGCCTGGGGGGCAGCTATGTTGACTAAGAGCTGTTGTGGCACGAAGGAAATTGTAGCCAGCACATGTGGTGACAGTTACATAATCCATCTGTTATTTTCCCAGCGTCAGGTATGTGCCAAATGCCATCTGACACTGGCAGTACGTTTCAGCCTGAACTACTCTCAATCAACCCCACACACACTCTAACATGTCACATTGTGGCCTCTTCCTATGTGGCCTATGAAACCCAGGGAAAATGGTTTCACTCAGAGGGTGGTGAGTGTATGGAACGAACTGCCAGAAGCAGTATTTGAGACAGGTACAATAACAATATTTAACACATGCATTGGGCAGGTACATGGATAGGGACGGAAGAAATAACTTTGCTCAGGTATCAGGATGGTGTAATGGTAAAGCGGTCAGATTTCCAGATTTAGGGACAGTTTCTTTCCAGCTGTTATTTGGCAACTGAACCATCCTATCAACTTCAGATAGCCCTTGCTTTCTCTTTCCATCCCCTCCCCTTCCCAGTTCTCCCACCAGTCTTACTGTCTCCGACTACATTTTATCTCTGTCCTGCCCCCTCCCCTGACATCAGTCTGAAGAAGGGTCCCGACCCCCAAACGTCACCCAGTCCTTTTCTCCAGAGATGCGGCCTGACCCACTGAGTTACTCCAGCATTTTGTGTCTACCTTCGATTTAAACCAGCATCTGCAGTTCTTTCCCATACATCCTATTACCAATTGGAAAGCGGTCCTAGCCTACCTTCTACCTCAAGTCAAGTCAAGTTCAAGTGAGTTTATTGTCATGTGTCCCTGGTAGGACAATGAAATTCTTGCTTTGCATCAGCACACAGAACATATAAGGCATTTACTACAAAACAGATCAGTGTGTCCATATACCACATATAAATGTATACACACACATATAACCATATAACCATTATAACCATATAACAATTACAGCACGGAAACAGGCCCTCTCGGCCCTTCCAGTCCGTGCCGACCATTTGTTTTCCCCTAGTCCCATCTACCTGCACTCAGACCATACCCCTCCATTCCCTTCACGTCCATATACCTATCCACTTTACTCTTAAATGTTAAAATCGATCCTGCCTCCACCACTTCTACTGGAAGCTGATTCCACACAGCCACCACCCTCTGAGTAAAGACGTTCCCCCTCACGTTACCCCGAAACCTCTGTCCCTTAATTCTCATGTCATGCCCTCTTGTTTGAAACTTCCCTACATTCAATGGGAAAAACGTATCCACGTCAACTCTGTCTATCCCTTTCATCATTTTAAAGACCTCAATCAAGTCCCCCCTTAACCTTCTGCGCTCCAAAGAATAAAGACCTAACTTGTTCAACCTTTCTCTGTAACATAGTTGCTGGAACCCTGGCAACATTCTAGTAAATCTCCTCTGTACTCTCTCTATTTTGTTGACATCCTTCCTATAACTAGGCGACCAAAATTGTACACCATACTCCAGAATTGGTCTTACCAATGCCTTGTACAATTTTAACATTACTTCCCTACTCCTATATTCAATGCTCTGATTTATAAAGGCCAGCACACCAAAGGCTTTCTTTACCACCCTATCTACATGCGATTCCACCTTCAGGGAACTATGCACAGTTATTCCTAGATCCCTCTGTTCCACAGCATTCCTCAATTCCCTACCATTTACCATGTACGTCCTATTTTGATTTGTCCTGCCAAAATGTAGCACTTCACACTTATCAGCATTAAACTCCATCTGCCATCTTTCAGCCCACTTTTCCAAATGGCCCAAATCTCTCTGTAGACTTTGAAAATCTACTTCATTATCCACAACACCACCTATCTTAGTATCATCTACATACTTACTTATCCAATTTTCCACCCCATCATCCAGATCATTGATGTACATGACAAACAACAGTGGACCCAACACAGATCCCTGAGGCACCCCACTGGTCACCGGCTTCCAACCTGACAAACAGCCATCCACCATTACTCTCTGACATCTCCCATTCAGCCACTGTTGAATCCATATTGCTACTCCGCCATTAACACCCAAAGATTGAACCTTCTTAACCAACCTTCCATGGGGAACCTTGTCAAAGGCCTTACTGAAATCCATATAGACAACATCCACTGCTTTACCTTCATCAATTTCCCTAGTTACCGCTTCAAAAAATTCAAGAAGGTTTGTCAAACATGACCTTCCAGGAACAAATCCATGTTGACTGTTCCTGATCAGACCCTGTTTATCCAGATGCTTATATATATTATCTCTAAGTATCCTTTCCATTAATTTGCCCACCACTGACGTCAAACTAATAGGTCTATAATTGCTAGGTTTATTCTTTGAACCCTTTTTAAACAATGGAACAACATGCGCAGTACGCCAATCCTCCGGCACTATTCCCGTTTCTAATGACATTTGAAATATTTCTGTCATAGCTCCTGCTATTTCTACACTAACTTCCCTCAATGTCCTAGGGAATATCCTGTCAGGACCTGGAGACTTATCCACTTTTATATTTTTCAAAAGTGTCAGTACTTCCTCCTCTTTGAATCTCATAGTTTCCATAGCTACTCTACTCTTTCCCCTTAACTCACCGAGTACAATATCCTTCTCCTTGGTGAATACTGAAGAAAATAAATTGTTCAATATCTCCCCCATCTCCTTTGGCTCTGCAGATGAATAAATAAACGAATAATGTGCAAATAACAGATAATGGGTTATTAGTTATCAGAGTTTTGTCCGAGCCAGGTTTAATAGCCTGATGGCTGTGGGGAAGTAGCTATTCCTGAATCTGGTCGTTGCAGTCTTCAGGCTCCTGTACCTTCTACCTGAAGGTAGCAGGGAGATGAGTGTGTGGCCAGGATGGTGTGGGTCCTTGATGATACTGCCAGCTTTTTTGAGGCAGCGACTGCGGTAAATCCCCTTGATGGAAGGAAGTTTCAGAGCCGATGATGGACTGGGCAGTGTTTACTACTTTTTGTAGTCTTTTCCTCTCCAGGGCGTTCAAGTTGCCGAACCAAGCCACGATGCAACCGGTCAGCAAGCTCTCTATTGTGTACCTATAGAAGTTAGAGAGAGTATTCCTTGACAAACCGACTCTCCATAATCTTCTCGGGAAGTAGAGGCGCTGATGAGCTTTCTTAATAATTGCATCTGTGTTCTCGGTCCAGGAAAGATCTTCAGAGATGTGCACGCCCAGGAATTTGAAGCTCTTGACCCTTTCAACCATCGACCCGTTGATATAAACGGGACTGTGGGTCCCCATCCTACTCCTTCCAAATCAGTCCCTTGGTATTGCTGGTGTTGAGGGCCAGGTTATTGTGCTGGCACCATATGGACAGTTGTTCGATCTCTCTTCTACACTCTGACTCATCCTCATCAGTGATACATCCCACAACAGTGGTGTCGTCAGCGAACTTGATGATGGAGTTCGCACTGTGACCGGCTACGCGGTCATGAGTATAGAGTGAGTACAGCAGGGGGCTGACCACGCAGCCTTGAGGTGCTCCCGTGCTGATTGTTATCGAGTCTGACACATTTCCACCAATATGAACAGACTGTGATCTGTGAATGAGGAAGTCGAGGATTCAATTGCAGAGGGATGCGCAGAGACTCAACGGAGATCGTCAGACTAACTTTAATCGGACTTTATCCTGTATTTGTACATTGGACGGCTTGATTGTAATCATGTACAGGCTTTCCTCTAACTGAGCAGCACGCAACAAAAAGCTTTTCGTTGTCCCTCGGTAACGCGTGACAATAATAAACTATATCCAAAAACTCACTCCATCACTGTCCCTGATTTTAACAAGAAAGCCAAATCCCTTTCAGTATTTAGCAGAAATTTGAACAAAATGATGACCATGTGTCATAGAAACATAGAAAATAGGTGCAGGAGTAGGACATTCGGCCCTTCGAACCAGCACCGCCATTCAATATGACCTTGGATGATCATCCAAAATCAGGACCCCGTTCCTGCTTTTCCCCCCATATCCCTTGACTCCCTTAGCCCCAAGAACTAAATTTAACTCTCTCTTGAAAACATCCAGTGAATTGGCCTCCACTGCCACCTGTGGCAGAGAATTCTATACATTCAGTGGTTTTATCATAAAGGACCTTACCTGGTTCATGCTTCCTGAGATGTCAAGGACTAAACAAAGCACCCGGCCCTTGGCCTGTACAAGTGTGAATGTTGGTTGGACAGAACCATTGTGGGTTGAAGAAGTATTTTTGAAGTCCTCTGACTCTTTGATCACTTCCCACGTGCTGCTGTAATTGCACATTTGGTTCTGCATGATGGGCGCTTGAGTATTGTGAGTCGTTTCATTACAGAATTCAACCACCTGGAAGTTTGAAACAAAAAGCCGTGAGTTAACCAGATGATTAGCAAAAAGGAGGTATTTTCCAGATCTTTTAATCACAATTGATCTTTAGACCAGGGGTTCCAACCTTTTTCGTCCCGTTTACGCATGGCAACTTTAATAGCACATAACAATGATATTTCACTTATTTATGAACAACTAATGATGAACAGATACCCGTATTTCAGAATCAAAAAGTCAGTCAATGAGAAAAAAAATATGTACAAATCCAGAATCAACAAATTTACCTCGAGGGGTAAATTCACCCCCTGGTTGGGAACCCTTGCTTTAGACTTTTGAGATACAGCATGGAAACAGCCCCTCCGTTCCCCCACCCCATCCCCATCCCTGCTGAGTCCGTGTCGATGAGCGATCGCCCTACACACTAGCACTATCCTATACCCTAGGGACAATTTACAAATTGACCAAAGCCAATTAACCTAATAAACATGAACGTCTGTGGAGTGTGGGAGGAAACCAGAGCTCCCGGGGAAAACCCACGCAGGTCACAGGGAGAACGTAGAAATTCTGTACAGACAGCACCCGCAGTCAGGATCGAACCCAGGTGTGGAGAGAATGTTTCCACTAGTGGGAGAGTCTAGGACCAGAGGCCACAGCCACAGAGGAAAAGAGCATACATTTAGAAAGGAGATGAGGAGCAATTTCTTTTAGACAGAGGGTGGTAAATCTGTGGAATTCACTGACACAGACGAGTGTGGAGGCCGTCATTGAATATGTTTAAGGTGGAGATTGACAAGTCCTTGATTAGAAAGGGTGTCAAAGTTTATGGGGAGAAACCAGGAGAATAGGGTTGAGAGGTAAAGATAGACCAGCCATGATTGAATGGCGGAGTAGACTGAATGGCCTAATTCTGCTCATATAACTGTGATTAGTACGGGTGTCAGGAGTATTGGGGAGAAGGCAGGAGAATGGGATTGAGAGGGAAAGATAGATCAGCCGTGATTGAATGGCGGAGTAGACTTGATGGGCTGAATGGCCTAATTCTGCTTCTAGAACCTATGAACTTATGAACATGCTGGAACACAATTAATCATCAGTGGGAAAAGAACTGTTTGGTGACTCCACTTACATTTTCCAAGCCTTGATTATACATTATTGAAGAGGATCCAGTCTGATTCTTGTCTGGATAAAAGTTACAACTTTTATCGTACTGTCCTGTCCTTTCATTGATTTTACAATTTGAACAAGACCCGCTACTGCAGTCCTTAATACTTCCAGTTATCTCCTTTGTACACCTGCAGACCACATGACAAAAATAAAACAGATTTGACATTGAGTGGCATTTCTATAAGTAATCATTCAGCAAGATGAGGGTGGCACAGTGGTGCCTCACGCTGCAGAGACACGGGTTTGATTCTGACGAAGGGCGCTGTCTGAGTGGAGTTTGCATGTTCTCCCTGTGACTGTGTGGGTTTCCTCCAGGTGCTCCAGTTTGCTCCCACATTCCAAAGACATATGGGCATGTAGGGTAACCCTTTAACCTTTTCCCCTTTCACCTTGAAGGCGGAATGGTGGCGCAGTGGTAGAGTTTCTGCCTTACAGCTTCAGAGACCCGGGTTCGATCCTGACTACGGGTGCTGTCTGTACAGAGTTTGTGCATTCTCCAAGTGACCCGCGTGGGTTTTCTCCGGGAGCTCCGGTTGCCTCCCTCACTCCAAAGACGTACAGGTTTGTAGGCTAATTGGCCTGGTAAAATTGTAAATTGCCCCTAGTGTGTGTAAGATAGTGTTGGTGTACAGGATGCTTGTTGAACGGAGCGGCCTTGGTGGGCCGAATGGGCCTGCTTCCGCTCTGTATCTCTAAACTTAACTAGACCACAATGGCAATGGTCAGATGTTGTGGCCATGTGTCGGAATCTCAAACTGTCTTCTTCACAGAACAACATAATATGATTTCAATTGCCTCACCTTGTTGCCTGAATGTATCCATTGATAGCTCTATAAAATGGCATCTCCTCATTGTATTCATTAAATACACCCCACCGGAGATGGGCCCATTCGTGAACAAATAATGAGCCTGTGGAAACAGAAGTGTATTTGTTCAATGTAATGCTCTCACTTGCAGGTAAAAGTCATATTTCTGACTGTGTATGAAATTTCCCAATTCTCCCGAAAGAAAGCATTTGATCCACGGAGAGTATGCCGGCTTTCAGAGCAATACCATCAGTCCTATTCTGCACCCATTTCCATGTGCTGTACTTTTGTCCATCAACTCAGGAGGGGTGGGTATATGTAACGAGCTGCTTCAGGAGGCAGGTGAGGCAGGAAGTATAAGCATTTAGAAGATTAATCTCTCCACATCACCCTCTATATCTCTCATTTCCCTTATCCCTAACCAGTTTGAAAAAGGGTCTTGACCCAAAACATCACCCATTCCTCTCCAGAGATGCTGCCTGCCCCGCTGAGTTACTCCAGCTTTTGTGGCTACCTTCGGTTTAAACCAGAATCTGCAGTTCCTTCCTACACATTTAGAAGGTACTAGGACAGGTACATGAATTTAGATGGTTTTGGGCCATGCACAAGCAAATAGGGTGTAGAAATGAATGGCAGATGCCGGTTTATACGGAAGATAGACTCAAAGTGCTGGAGTATCTCATATGCACATAAATTCTAGGAGCAGAATTAAGCCATTTGGCCCATCAAGTTTACTCCGCCATTCAATCATGTCTGTTCTATCTTTCCTTCTCAACCCATTCTCCTGCCTTCGCCCCATAACCCCATAACTCAGCGGGTCAGGCAACATCTCCGGAGAAAAAGGATGGGTGGCATTTCGGGTCGGGATTGAAAAAGGGTCTCTATCCATGTTCTCCAGAGATGCTGCCTCGCCCGCTGAGTTACTCCAGCACTTTGTGGCTTTCCACGAGCAAATAGTACTGGCTTAGATGGGGCATGGATGATTTGGGTCGAAGGGCCTGGTCCCATGCAGTATGATTCTATGACTCTTTAACTCCACCCACATTCTCCCTTCACCCACCTACAAAGGCTGATTTACAATGAGCCAATTGAAATACCGATGGGGAACAAGTTTGTCAAAAGACTAGTAACTTCCTGGAGACACAAGGAACTGCAGATGCTGAAATCTTGCATTAAAAAAAATGCTGGGGTAACTCAGCGGGTCAGGCCGCATCTGTGGAAGGAATGGATAGGTGACGTTTCGAGTCGGGACCCTTCTTCACTTTGAAGAAGGGACCAGACCCGAAGCATCGCTTATCCATTCCTACCAGAGATGCTGCCTGGCCCTGGCTAACTCCAGCACTTAGCGATCTACTTACATCCTATATTGTCCTCCCAAATTGTTGGCATCCTTGGAAACAGTTTCATCGTATGCAAAAGGAACCATATGCGGCCATTGTTCTTAAAATGACTTACCTTTTTTCCCGTAAATTGAAAGCAGGCTGTCATTTAGAATGAAGCCCGGAGTGAGGTGAATGTACCGGCCCTTCTCTCCACATCCTCCATACTGCAGAGTGTAAGGGGTGTCTCCATATTGCGGATTTTCTTCAGCAATGATTACACTGGCCTAAGAAAGACAATTACACATGAAAATCCCTACAGTATTGACACTGTGCACAATCCATGGAGAAAGCTCAGGTATGGAGAAAGGCCGGTATCTGGATGGGAAGGGGAGTTGAATTGGCTTGGCAACCGGGAAGTCTGAGCATTGCAACCAGGACATCTCGTAGACCTTGGCGGCCTACAGATTGTTGGAAGATCTCACGTGGATAATGGTTGCTGACGGTCCTGTTTCTGATTGTAAATCTCTATGACGCATTGCTGATGGATTTTCATTTGCAAGGCTCAATCATATAAATATACACACACTTGCACACTTGCGCGCACACACGCACACTCACACTCACACTCACACACACATATGCACACACACACATGTACACATTAAGAAAAAACAAACTATAATAGTTTATATTTATCTACAGTAAATGAAATAATAAAGAATGAAAGGCCTGGGTTGAGTGGATGGGTAGTGAGTCTGTGGAATTTATTGTCACGGACAGTTCTTGATTAGTACAGGAGTGAGGGGTTATGGGGAGAAGGCAGGAGAATGGGGTTGAGAGTTAAAGATAGATCAGCCATGATTGGATGGCGGAATAGACTAGATGGGCCGAATAGCCTAATCCTGCTCCTATGATTTATGAACATGTTCTTGCTCTCTAATATTATCGTCATTGCTCCTTTCTGCTCATTCATCCATAAGTCTGCAGGTTTTATCCTGCACATCCATATTGGCAGTCAATAATAAGCCCCAGGTAATAAACAGTCCATCAAACAGACCAGTCAAGAGTGTTTTATTGTCAATTTGTCCCAAAACGGAATAATGAAATTCTTACCTGCGACGGCAGCAAAACGCAGTATTCAACAGATAATGTAATATAACAAAATAAAATGCAATAAATAATTGTTAATAATTGTGTAAAAACCTTTGTACCTTCGCGTAGGATTGCGTGGTTGGTCTCTGAATAGAGCTGTTTCCTGGCCAGGTAGAAGGCAACAGGATCTTTACATCTGAAAAATACACCTTGTTTTTGGTAGCTCGGTGGAGGTAGAGGGAGGCATCTGTTATCATTGCCTAAAAGGAGCACAGGTTTTAAAATCAGCGGCTCATTGTGTCTCAGTCATAGAGTCATACAGCATGCAAACAGACCCTTCAGCCCAACTTGCCCACACCGACCAACTACACTAGTCCCACCTGTCTGAGTTAATAGACAATAGACAATAGGTGCAGGAGTTGGCCATTCGGCACTTCGAAGTAGCACTGCCATTCAATATGATCATGGATGATCATTCACAATCAGTACCCCGTTCCTGCCTTCTCGCCATATCCTCTAACTCCGCTATCTGTAAGAGCTCTATCTAACTCTCTCTTGAAAACATCCAGAGAATTGGCCTCCAGTGCCTTCTGAGGCAGAGAATTCCACATACTCACAACAATTTGTGTGAAAACGTTTTTCCTCATCCCCGTTCTAAATGGCTTACCCCTTATTCTTAAACTGTGGCCCCTGGTTCTGGACTCCCCCAACATTGGGAACATGTTTCCTGCCTCTCTTGTGTCCATGCCCTTAATAATCTTATATGTTTCAATAAGATCCCCTCTCATCCTTCTAAATTCCAGAGTGTACAAGCCCAGATGCTCCATTCTATATCCTTCCAAACCTTCCTATCCATGTAACTGTCCAATTGTTTCATAAACTTTGGCATCTCGGTCCATACACACACCACCCTATGTGTGAAACAGTCACCCCTCAGATTCTTACTAAATCTTTCCCCATCACCTTAAACCTATGTCCTCTGGTTCTACTCTGGGCAAGAGACTCTGGGCGTTTAACCAATTTATTCCCCTCTTGATTTTATACACTTCTATGAGATCACCCCTCATCGCCCTGCGCTCCAAGGAATAGAGTTCTAGCCTGCTCCACCTCTCCCAATAGATCAGACCCTAGCAAACATTATGTTATATAATTGTGTTAACAGAGGCAATCGTCAACAAACATTCTTTTAACTCTTCGTCCTATCATCAAAACCTAAATTCAAACTAGTTCAATGTGATATGAAGATGTACATCGACACTAAGCAACTCTATAAGCACGCACCATCAGACTCAGGAACAGCTTCTTCCCCTCTGAACAGTCCTTCTATAAGCTAGGGTGCTGTCCGATTCACCTTAGCTCATTGCAGACATTAGACTTTGTCCATGAAACTACAACGCTGAGAACTATATTCAGTACTCCATATCTTCCCCTTTGTTCTGTCTATTCTATTTGAGTTTCATATGCATAGTATTATCTGATCTGTGTTGGATAGCATGCAAAACAAAGCTTCTCACTGCACAATGATAAATCTAAACGGCCCATCGAGTCCATGATGACCACCATTTCCCATACACTAGCACTATCCTACACACCAGGGACAATTTTACAATTTTTACCGAAGCCAATTCTCCTACAAACCTGTACATCTTTGGATACCGGAGTTCCTGGAGAAAACCCACGCTGTCACGGGGAGAACGTACAAACCCCTTACAGACAGCACACATCATGAGGATCGAACCCGGGTCTCTGGCGCTGTAAAGCAGCAATTCTATCACCCCGCCACCATGTCAACCCTCAACCTAAACTCAAACCTGATAAATTCATCAGATCTCACCTGGATTTTTTCAAGAAGCATTTCATTATGTTTGACACTTGGTTTTATGGCAATCACAAGGTCTCTGTAACCATTATCCACCAAGCTTAGTCCAAAGCAGCTCTCAATGTAGGTACACAGAAGACAGGTGAACACTACGTTAAAGAGTTTTCCCAGCACCATCGTTCCACTAACGTTCTGCTCTGCTCAAGGTCGCTTGCTGAAATGAACCAAGACAAATTAATGCAAGGTAGTACCTGTTACAGAAAAAGGGTGGGATGGTCATTTGGACATGCTTGAGACATTTCATCCTGGAATTCTGAACATGACTAGAAATATAAAAAGAAACGTGGAAAAATAGGTGCAGGAGCAGGCCATTCGGCCCTTTGAGGCAGCACCACCATTCAATATGATCATGGCTCATATTGATTCAGCAATGTAAAATCAGTACCCCCCTCCTGCTTTCTCCCCATATCCCTTGATTCCTTTAGCCCCAAGAGCTAAATCTAACTCTCTTGAATGCATCTGTGAATTGGCCTCCTCTGCCTTCTGTGGTAGAGAACTCCACAGATTCACAACTCTCTGGGTGAAGAAGTTTTTCCACATCTCAGTCCTAATTGGCCTACACCTTATTCTTAAACTGTGACCCCCTTGTTCTGGAATCCCCCAACATCAGGAACATTTTCTTGCATCTAGCCCATCCAATCCTTTAAGAACTTTATATGTTTCTATGAGATCCCCTGTCATCACAAAGAGAACTGAAGCTTTCACATCTGCGAGAGTACGAGTTCATCCCTGGAATGAATCTAACAAAACTCTTCTTTAAGGAAAGAGGTTTGATCTAATTAATTTGTGATTTTTCTCCCATCAAGGTCAGTGTACCATCCTCTACGACATAGTGGTAATCTGAAGAATAGGCCCTTTGACCCATCGAGTTCCGCACCGACCAGCGATCCCCGCACAATTAAACACTAGCCTGCACACACTGGGGACAATTTACAATTTTACAGAAGCCAATTAGCCTACTAACTTGTACGACTGGAGTGTGGGAAGAAACCAGAGCTCCTGGAGAAAACCCACGCAGGTCACGGGGAGAAGTTACAAACTCCACACAGACATGCACCTGTAGTCAGGATCGAACCCTAGTCTCTGGCGCAGTGAGGCAGCAACTCTACCGCTGCGCTGCCATGATGTGGAACAAATGAACTTGTGAGCAGAGATGATGGAGGTAATGCGATCCTGAGGTGTGAAGGCAGAATGAATGGAAGGAAATTATTTCCACCAACCGACATGTCAAGAACAGAAAATGTTGGCAAAAGAATCAAAAGTGATGAGGGAATAAATTGAAGTAGATTCAATTACAGGTTTCAAAAATAAGATGGATAAATAATTGAAAGAAGAAAAATATTCATGACTATATGAGTCTTAATCATACAGCATGTAAACAGGCCCTTCAGCCCAACTCTTCCAATGCAACTAAGATGCCCATCTACCCTAGTCCCATTTACCTGCATTTGACCCATATTCCTCTTAACCTTTCCTACCTATGCACCTGCCAGAGTTATTTTGGTCCCTGCCACAACCACTTCCTCTGGCAGGTCATTCCATGATGTACTTTGGGCAGCACAAAGTGGTTCAGGGGCGGCACAGTGGTGCAGCGGTAGAGTTGCTGCCTCACAGCACCTGGGACACGGCTTCGATTCTGACAATGGGTGCTGTCTGTATGGAGTTTGCATGTCCTCCCTGTGTCCGCATGGGTTTCTTCTGGGTGCTCCGGTTTCCTCCCATATTCCAAAGTCGTGCGGGTTTGTAGGTTAATTGGTTTCTGTAAATTGTCCCCAGTGTGTAGGAGAGAACTTGTGCATGGGTGATCGTTGGTCAGCGCGGACTTGGTGGGTCGAAGGGCCCGTTTCCACGCTGTATTTCAAAGCTAAACTAAACTATACTACATTACACTACACTAAATTACACTTCTTTACACTACACTACATTACACTACACTACATAAACTAAACTGAACTACACTACACTAAACTAGAAAGATGAAACGCGAACTTACCTGTTGAAGTTTGATCTTTATTTTATTAGAAGTTGGAGTGAGAGACTACATGAAGAACCCGCCAGCCCGCATGCGTGAGCAGCTTTTAAGAAACCACAGACCACTTGCACCAAATTAAACTATAGAAAGATTAATAATGCTTGACTTACCGAATGATCTTGATGAGATTCATGGTTGGGAGTGAAGGGCACGTTGTCTCTCACTCTAACCACCGTGGAGGCTCTGAAAAAGGAGCAGGCAGCCTCAATCAATAGGCTGACGGCTCGGCCGGTGCAGTTATCGCCATTAAGGCTCCGAGAGGGAGCAGGCGGCGGGATTCAATAGGCTGACAGCACAGCCGGTGGGTACTGCCATTGAGGCTCAGAGAGGGAGCAGTTTTGGGGCTCCAAGGGAGCAGACGACTGGTCGAGGCTCAAAAAGGGAGCCAGCCAGATTACTGAAGGAAGCAACACCAGGCTCAAGGTTGCGTTATATTCCTCCCTTCTAGACTCCGTTGAGGCTCTAGAAGGGAGCAAACCCGGACCCAGAGTCATTGGCCGGCGCGATCTGTCCAGTGAGTATATAATAGAATTGTGCCCCTGGCTCAGGAGACACTTACAGGATGCTCCAGTCAGATGCCAGTCGAAGCAACAGCTGGCTCAGGGTTGTGTTATATATCTCCCGCTCAGAAGAGGGGAAGCTTGGGTTTGCGTTACAATATCTCCCGCTCAGAAGAGGGGAAGCAACAACTGGTTCAGAGTTGTGTTATTTTATCTCCCGCTCAGTAGAGGGGAGTAATGGAAATTATTACATAAGTAACTCTGACTATGGGGATGTTGTCAAGGGATTCGAATCCCCTGAACTTATGGGGGATCTGCTGCAGTTTAATCATATGAAGGAGTTCGGGCTCGTCACATATTTTGCCATCCCTTCAGGGATAGAAAATCCACTGGAGGAGATCTGGCTTAGAGCATCAGTGATTTAACTCCTCATCAGCTAAGGAGGTTTGTGTTGGATACGCCTGGGAAATATACCAGTCCAGATGAACTGCCAGACTTTGGATGTTCCAAAAGTCAATCTCACCATTTGGGATATATCAGTGGTGATACGTGGGCAAGAATTAAAATTTCAGCATATCCAGTCTATTAACTGATGTAATTTTGGCTTTTGCAAGGGCAGTAGATGGGTTCGGCTCTCAATAGTGCAGAAGATGCTTTAGCACCTCTATGTAATAAACAGTTGGAGCTAAATTGTCTTCGCAAAATGCTATGCGGCCTGAGATAATTCCCCAAAAATGTGCTCGTTTATGCAGGGCCAGTAACATGCAGCCTGCAATGTATCTCTTCTGAGCGGAGAGATGTTAGCAAGGTTAAGACTTGCAGGGAGAATATTAGGCGGCTGTGGGGGTGGTACAACCATCCTATGTGGGTAGGGCTCCAGTATCTTGGCATATCACCTCTATATAAACTAACGGCTGGAAGTGCTGCTCTGAGACTGGTTGGAACACCAGGCCTACTCAATTCAGACCTAGCCAGAGACCTTTGTTAGGCCCAGGGTCATCGCGCTCACCTTGGTGAAGAGAATATGTGGTGCTCTCTGGCGACTGAGATAGGTCGTTCCAGGCAGAGGACTGCGGCAGCAATTCCTGGTTCAGGGTGGCATTATGATATCTCCACTCTGAGGGTGACTCTGACTGTGAGGAGTTGACTGGGAACTCGTATTGCCACACCAAGTGAATGCTATGCTTCAATTCTAGTCGCATAAGGATCTGATGTATGTTCTGATTCAGTCAGACACTGGAGGTTGCAGGTTAATGCCATCAGTTAAGGCAAAATCTAAGTCGAAACGCATTAACCCCAGAAAGTTTTGAGATTTCTCAGGGAAGGATTCGCCTTGTACAAGGTCGGTAGAGGGTCTTCTATGTTATACGCAGTCTAAACTCAATTCGGCTAGGATGGTACAGGCCTGAGGCCTATCCAATCTATGCTAATTTTTCTCAAGAGTAAGAGGATACCGCTCCACAGAGGCTGGTTGGAGCACCAGGCCTACTCTTCTATCAAAGCCAGCGCGCTCACCATGGTTGCTGTGCTTTCTTCATACTCAGTACTGTCCCCAGCGGGTCATGATGTATGTGCAAAGGAACAGTTCAAAGTCTAGGATCAGCTGACTGTTAGTCTTCTGTCTGAGGCCAAGGATCTTCTTGGTGGATTTTATAGCAAGTGCTTTCTCAGAAACTGCCTTGATCTCATCTTCAGTCATCGTCTGTCTTCTCGTGGACAGCAAAGCAACATTGAGCTGGAGGTGGTTTGAGTATGCGAATGTTATTACATTAGTCACATGAGAGCTGCTGTCGATATTTAAGTCGGGGTTCGACAAACAGATGGGGACAGATAATATCTGGAATTTTTCCAGTGTTCAAATCACAACCGATTATAAGGTTCATTTTCTGGTTGATTCTTCTTCCGCGACAAGATTATTCTTCCGCGCCAAAATTTCCATCCTTCTGGTCAATAGAGGAAATTATGATTATCCAAGTGGAAACAGAGACATGGTTATACAAGTGGAAACAGAAACGGAGATACCTGAGAGTAACTGTTTGTCAGGTTGGAGGCCGGTGACTAGTGGGGTGCCTCAGGGATCTGTGTTTGGTCCACTGTTGTTTGTCATATACATCACTGATCTGGATGATTGTGTGGTAAAATGGATTAGTAAATATGCAGATGATACTAAGATAGGTGGTGTTGTGGATAATGAAGTCGATTTTAAAAGTCTACAGAGAGATTTAGGCAATTTGGAAGAGTGGGCTGAAAGATGGCAGATTTTAATGCTGATATGTGTGAGGTGCTACATCTTGGCAGGACAAATCAAAATAGGACGTACATGGTAAATGGTAGTGAATTAAGGAATGCAGTTGAACAAAGGGATCTAGGAATAACTGTGCATAGTTTCCGAAAGGTGGAATCTCAAGTAGGTAGAGTGGTAAAGAAAGCTTTTGGTGTGCTGGCTTTTATAAATCAGAACATTGAGTATAGAAATTGGATGTAATGTTAAAATTGTACAAGGCATTGGTGAGGCCAATTCTGGAATATGGTGTACAATTTTGGTCGCCAAATTATAGGAAAGGTGTCAACAAGATTGAGAGATACAGAGTTGATTTACTAGAATGTTGCCTGGGTTTCAGCACCTAAGTTACAGAGAAAGGTTGAAAAAGATAAGTCTTTATTCTTTGGAGCGCAGAAGGTTAAGGGGGGACTTGATAGAGGTCTTTAAAATTATGAGAGAGATAGACAGAGTTGACGTGGATAAGCTTTTCCATTGAGAGTAGGGATGATTCAAACAAGAGGACATGATTTGAGAATTAAGGGACAAAGGTTTAGGGGGAACTTCTTTACTCAAAGAGTGGTAGCTGTGTGGAATGAGCTTCCAGTGGAAGTGGTGGAGGCAGGTTCGATTTTATCATTTAAAAATAAATTGGATAGGTATATGGACGGGAAAGGTATGGAGGGTTATGGTCTAAGTGCAGGTAGATGGGACTAGGTGAGAGTAAGTATTCGGCACTGACTAGAAGGGCTGAGATGGCCTGTTTCCGTGCTGAAATTGTTATATGGTTATATGTTATATGGTTACATCTCACAAAGGATGAGTAGTCTGCCCAAAACACGAGAGGTATATTTCTAATATTTTCTCAAGGTTGAAGGAAAGTGGAGCATGCCAAATCAGGTTGGGGTTTGGCTAGTCTGATCGTGTGTTTGGTTAACCAGTTTAAGATGGATAATTGTCTTTCAGCAATTTAGCTGATTCAGAGAATTTAGGCCTCAATCAATCTTGATAATGCACACTTTTCCATATCAATACACGAGAGGCAGATATATCTGGTGTTTTTTGATGAGAAAGCCAGTGGTGGAAATTGTAGGCTCTACCTAGGTTTGTCTACATGCCTAGGCTATTTACAAAGATTCTAAAGCTAATGCTGCCCTACTCAGATCAAAAGGGCATTGTGTCATGGAGTTTATAGACAACATGCTTTTGTAGCTGATAAGACTCGGAGGTTTTGTAAGTAGATGCCTCTTATGATATTAAAGATGAGGCGACATAAATATTAATAATGCCAAGTTGGCCTACTCATTCAGGGTGTCCATTGTAAAAGGCGGCTGAAAGAAGCTCCTCCTTACTCGAAATCACGAGTGATGGCTTGTTCAGGCCTATTTCTCGTGCAGCAAACTCTGCACGGCTGTATGGAAAGTTTGTGAAGAAGATACATGTGAGCTACTTTTAAACAGAAGTAGCAGAGGTTTGTGGTTCTTTCAGTTTGGGCTTAGAGAAGCGATTATGTTATAGCACAATTGACACTGCTCGTGCTGCTTCGTCATTCTCTCTGGTACTATAAGTGGGACAATAAATGATCAGTTATTCATCCATTGTTGACTAACGTTATGCAAGGTGTCTTTTATATGAACACTCTAAAGCCTAGACTCATGGTAGTGTGGAATGTGTATCAGTAAAAATTATTATGCAGATATTCATCTATTCCTAATGGGAGCAGTATCTTTTAAGTTAATAATGCTTTTAGCAATTGATTTCAGCACAAAGAACACAGTATTTACTCAATCTCCCGCGCAGTCTCAATGTCATAACTGACATAAGGGTAGCTTGTTATGGAAATGATCTCATAAAGCAAAACAGGCACGGTTGGGTACAATTTGGAGTTGACAGCATACCCACCAGATCGGAGATTGGGGGTGTTAGTATGCATACAGGTACACTGCGCCTACTAGTACCTATGAGATTAAGGATAGTTTCTTCATTGTTATTTAATAGTTTTATCAAGAGATTGCTGGTGCACACTATCTCAACATGAATAGAGTGTAAGCAGCTAATAGCGGGTGCGATATAAAATAGAAAGATTAAACGAGAACTTACCCTTTGAAGTTTGAACTTTATTTTATGAGAAGTTGAAGTGAGGGACTATGTGCCCTCCACTCCCAACCCTGAATCTCATAAAGATCATTCACTAAGTCAAGGGTTATTAATCTTTCTATAGTTTAAGTTTGTGCAATTGGTCTGTGGTTTCATATAGTTGCTCTGAAGATTGACGTGCATGCGGCTTGTTGGGCTCTTCACGTAGTCCCTCACTTCAACCTCATAAAATAAAGATCAAACTTCAAATGGTAAGTTCTCATTTAATCTTTCTATTTTATATCAAAGTCACGTGAGTGACTACGTGAAGCCTTCAAAGCTCTGTGGTTTCATGCAGTAAACCAATCTGTGCGCAAAATCTCGTTTAATCTTTCTATTCTATTGGCTGCTGATGAGCCAGCCACCTTGGTAGAGTGAGACTTGAAATGATTTGTATTCACTCCTGCTTTCAGCTGCTTACATTCTATCCATCTTGAAATAGTCTGCACCAACAATCTCTTGTGAAACTATTATATAACTATGAAGAAACTCTTCTTCATAGAAAAGGTATAAAAAAGGCCAAATACATCCATAGGGAAATGGTGGAAGACCACTTCAATACCGCAGACACCAGAAGCATGTGGCAGGGTGTCAGGGACATCACTGCCTACAAGAGCAGCCCCGCCTGCCCCCACAGTGATATCACACTGACCAACGAGCTAAACACCTTCTTTGCCCGCTTCAAAACTGGCAACACCACCAGGGGTGGAATAACCCCAGTCATGGCGGAGGGACAGGTCTTAACACTGAGCACTCAGGAGGTACAATGCGCTCTGCGTAGGATCAATCCACGCAAGGCTGCAGGCCCGGACGGAGTCCAAGGAAGGGTACTAAAGGAATGTGCTGTACAGCTGGCGGAGGTATTCACGAGATTCTTCAACCTGTCTATCTCTGGCAACGGTCCCCAAGTGCCTGAAGACAGCTACCATAGTGCCAGTGCCAAAAAAGTCAAAAGTCACCAACCTGAACGACTACCATCCGGTTGCCTTAACTCCAATTCCCATGAAGTGCTTTGAAAGGCTGGTCCTATCTCATATCAAATCCAGCATCCCTGCCTCATTGGACTCACATCAATTTGCATACAGGGCAAATCGATCCACAGAGGATGCCATCTCTCTGGCTCTTCACACTGTCCTGACTCACCTGGAAAGACAGGGCATGTACGTGAGGGTGCTCTTCATAGATTATAGCTCTGCCTTCAACATGGTCATCCCCACCAAGCTCATCACCAAACTTCACCAGCTAGGCCTCAACTCGCCAATATGCGAATGGATCCTGAATTTCCTGACGGAGCGACCGCAGGCAGTGAGACTGGGGCCGCACCTGTCCTCCACTATCACTCTGAGCACCGGCACACCACAGGGCTGTGTACTGAGCCCCATGCTCTACTTCCTCTTCACACACGACTGTGTTCCTGCATTCGACACCAACACCAACGTGAAGTTCACAGACGACACAACGGTGATCGGGCAGATCAACAACGATGATGAAACAAACTACAGAGCGGAGGTGCAGAACCTGGCGGACTGGTGCTCACGTAAAAACTTGTCACTAAACACCTCCAAGACCAAGGAGCTGATTGTCAACTTCAAGAGGACACAAAATGGGGAACACGCCCCAATCTCTATCTACGGGGACAGTGTGGAGAGAGTGTCCAGCTTTATGTTTCTGGGCACACACATTTCGGAGGACCTCACATGGTCCACCAACACCACTGCGCTGGTCAAGAAGGCACAGCAACGACATTGAAAAAGACTGGTCTGCCCCAACAGCTGCTGACAACCTTCTACCACAGCACCACAGAGAGCATACTAACTCATGACATCTCTGTGTGGTATACCAGCTGCACGGAGGCAGAGAGGAGAGCTCTTCAGCGTGTCGTCCACAGGGCACAGAAGATTATTGGGTCACAGCTACCAGCCTTGGAAGGCATCTACTACACACGGTGCCTCAGAAAGGCTGTCAGTATCCACAAAGACTCCTCACACCCTTGTAATAGTCTGTTCGAACTCCTACCTTCCGGCAGACGTTACAAGGCCTTTTACGCCCGCACCTCCAGACTCAGGAACAGCTTCGTCCCCAGAGCTATCGCTGCTCTAAAACGGCCCTGCTGAGTGCCCCACCCCCCCACACTGTATTCATGCACATCGACCCGGCACAGACATATTTGCACTTTAGACTGTTTTACTGTTTACTGTTCTCTTTTTTTTCCTAAATCATGTTTCTCGGGGTATTTAAATTGTATTAGTTGTTTAAGTTATGACAATCGGATGGAAGCTACATACCAAATCTCTTTGCACCTATGTGTAATGACAATAAAATATATTATTATTATTATCATTGTTATTGTTATCCCTTTAGCCACAAGGGCCACATCTAACTCCCCCTTAAATATAGCCAATGAACTAGCCTCAACTACTTTCTGTGGCAGAGAATTCCATAGATTCACCACTCTGTGAAAAAAAATGTTCTCGGCTCGGAGCTAAAAGACTTCCCCCTTATCCTTAAACTGTGACCCCTTGTTCAGGACTTCCCCAACATCGGGAACAATCTTCCTGCATCTAGCCTGTCCAATCCCTTAAGTATTTTGTAAGTTTCTATAAGATCCCCTCTCAATCTTCTAAATTCTAGCGAGTGCAAGCCGAGTCTATCCAGTCTTTCTTCATATGAAAGTCCTGCCATCCCAGGAATCAGTCGGGTGAACCTTCTCTGTACTCCCTCTATGGCAAGAATGTCTTTCCTCAGATTAGGAGACCAAAACTATAAGCAATACTCCAGATGTGGTCTCACCAAGGCCCTGTACAACTGCAGTAGAACCTCCCTGCTCCTATACTCAAATCCTTTTGCTATGAAGGCTAACATAACATTTGCTTTCTTCACTGCCTGCATGCCTACTTTCAATGACTGGTGCACCATGACACCCAGGTCTTGTTGCATCTCCCCTTTTCCTAATCGGCCACCATTCAAATAATAGACTACTTTCCTGTTCTTGCCACCAAAGTGGATAACCTCACATTTATCCACATTATACTGCATCTGCCATGCATTTTCCCACTCACCCAACCTATTTGAGTACAGGAGCAGGGAGGTTCTACTTCAGTTGTACAGGGTCTTGGTGAGACCACACCTGGAGTATTGCGTGCAGTTTTGGTCTCCAAATCTGAGGAAGGACATTATTGCCATAGAGGGAGTGCAGAGAAGGTTCACCAGACTGATTCCTGGGATGTCAGGACTGTCTTATGAAGAAAGACTGGATAGACTCGGTTTATACTCTCTGGAATTTAGGAGATTAAGAGGGGATCTTATAGAAACTTACAAAATTCTTAAGGGGTTGGACAGGCTAGATGCAGGAAGATTGTTCCCGATGTTGGGGAAGTCCAGGACAAGGGGTCACAGCTTAAGGATAAGGGGGAAATCCTTTAAGACCGAGATGAGAAAGACTTTCTTCACACAGAGAGTGGTGAGTCTCTGGAACTCTCTGCCACAGAGGGTAGTTGAGGCCAGTTCATTGGCTATATTTAAGAGTGAGTTGGATGTGGCCCTTGTGGCTAAGGGGATCAGAGGGTATGGAGAGAAGGCAGGTACGGGATACTGAGTTGGATGATCAGCTCATATTGAATGGCGGTGCAGGCTCGAAGGGCTGAATGGCCTACTCCTGCACCTAATTTCTATGTTTCTATGTTTCTATGTTTCTATGTTTCTATCCAAGTCACCTTGCAGCCTCCTAGCATCCTCCTCACAGCTAACACTGCCCCGCAGCTTCGGGTCATCCGCAAAGTTGGAGATGATGCATTCAATCCCCTTGTCCAAATTATTAATATATATTGTAAATAGCTGGGGTCCCAGCACTGAGCCTTGTGGTACCCCACTAGTCACTGCCTGCCATTCTGAAAAGGAGCCGTTTACTCCTACTCTTTGCTTACTGTCTGCCAGCCAGTTCTCTATCCACATCAATACTGAACCCCCAATACCGTGTGCTTTAAGTTTGCATACTAATCTCTTATGTGGGACCTTGTCGAAAGCCTTCTAAAAATCCAGATATAACACATCCACTGGTTCTCCCTTATCCACTGGTTCTCCCTTATCCACTCTACTAGTTACATCCTCAAAAAATTCTATAAGATTCGTCAGACATGATTCACCTTTCATAAATCCATGCTGACGTTGTCCAATGATTTCATCACTTTCCAAATGTGCTGCTATCCCATTTTCAATAAATGACTCTAGCATTTTCCCCACTACCGATGTTAGACCAACTGGTCTGTAATTCCCCGTTTTCTCTCTCCCTCCCTTTTTAAAAAGTGGGGTTACATTAGCTACCCTCCAATCCTCAGGAACCACTCCAGAATCTAATGAGTTTTGAAAAATTATCACTAATGCAACCACTATTTCTGGGGCTACCTCCTTAAGCACTCTGGGATGCAGCCTATTTGGCCCTGGGGATTTATCGGCCTTTAAACCATTCAATTTACCTAATACCACTTCCCGACTAACCTGGATTTCACGCAGTTCATCTCATTTGACCCACGGTCCCCTGATATTTCCGGCAGATTATTTATGTCTTCCTTGGTGAAGACAGAACCAAAGTAGTTATTCAATTGGTCTGCCATGCCCTTGTTCCCCATGATCAATTATCCTGTTTCTGTTTGCAAGGGACCTACATTTGTTTTAACTAATCTTTCTCTGTTCGCATATCTATAAAAGCTTTTGCAGTCAGTTTTTATGTTCCCTGCCAGTTTTCTTTCATAATCTATTTTCCCTTTCCTAACTAAGCCCTTTTTCCTCTTCTGCTGGATTCTGAATTTCTCCCAGTCCTCTGGTAGGCTGCTTTTCCTGGCTAATTTGTCTGCTTCATCTTTTGTTTTAACACTATCCCTGATTTCCTTTGTTATCTACGAATCTTAAAATGGTTATTCTAAGCACATGTTCAGACTAGCCAAATCCTAGAATGATTTGTCATCCTCCAATTTTCTTCAACCTTGAGAAGATATTGGAAATATACCCCTCTTGTTCATGTGTAGACTGCTCATCCTTTTATGACATTTCTCCGTTTCAACATGGATTGCCATAGTTTCCTCTTTAGACCATATGTACGGAATTCTAGGCTTCTCTTGCCGCGGAGGAAATTGATCAGCCAGGAACTGAATCTATAACCATTTATGATTTGTAAAATGGAAAGATCGGAGGTTATCTGTTCCACCTGTTGTTGGACCGTCTTAACCTAACTACGACTTGAATATCATCAGCACATCTCATGTGACTGATGGAATAATATTTGCATACCTTAATGGCCTCCACCTCTGACACCACCAAAAATGGCCTTAGGCGGATGATCAATAGAGTCAACTGACCCAAGACTTTGCTCTGTCCCCTTGGCTCAGGCATTGTGGCCAGCTGGGGAACGATACTGAGTAGGTGGAGTGTGCTGCCTCCATGGTGAGCGCTGAAAACCTGCAAATAAAAATCCCTCAGGCTTGGTTTTAATTGTGTAGGCCTGGTGCTCCAACCAGCCCCAGTGTAGCGGTACCTGCCAATAGTTTGGTTGGGATGAAATGCGTGCAGGTAAACGGAAGTCTTACTCACAAAGGGTGTCTTTACCACACCCACCCAGCCTTGAATTCCTCTTGCAAGTCTTTTACTTGCTAGCCCAAGCCTTCTCCAAAGAGATACTTGCAGACTGCACAACTAGCCTTGCACAAAATTAGCATATATTGGGTTGATCTCAGGCCTATACCATCCCAACACAATTGAGTTTAAACTGTGTATTACACAAAAGTGCTAAGGCATCTACTGCAATTCCGACAGCTGAGTTGCTCCTACAACCTTGCAAAGGCCGTAATCCTTCTTTGAAAATCTCTGAACTTGCTGGAGTTTAAAGCCTTTTGACTGTTTTACCCTTCAGATAGCCCCAAATGGTAGCAGTAACCTATGGACCTCCAGTGTCTGGCAGAAATCAGGACTAGCATACTATCCAGCAGTATCCTGCATGATCTTCTCAAACAACTGATGAGAAGTCAAGTAACTAATACTCCTTGCCAGTTCTTCCTATAACGGTTCTCCTATCCCCGAAGGAATGGAAAATTTAGTCACAAGTGCCAGCAGATCCTTATAAGACTTGAGTTGGATGGATGTTGAGGCAGTAACTTCCTGCCCAATATTGTCCTTTTGGACATTTTTCCGTTTTGGCCTTGACCTTCCCTGAACTTGGGTCGCCAAACTGCTCCCTTACGGAGCTTTTGCTTTTTATTTATTTATTTTTTTACTTTTTACAGCACAAACCTGCAAGTCAGGTAAACATGCTACATGCCAGTTCGGCCTTTACTGGTTTACCTATCCCCGAGAGGACGGCAAATGATGTTCCAGCGTGCTGGCAATTCTTTTTAGCCATGCTGAAAGAATTTAGCACGAGTTGAGGGAATCCTCAAACTCCCTGCCTCTAAGCAGGAGATATCCTCTATCAATTAAATGCACCTTCCTCACTCCTGTGGGCACCCTGATTAATCTCAAGCATAGATGTTGAGACAGTGCTTCCCTGGCCAATATGATCCATTTGGACAGCCAGTTTCGAGTTGGTTTGCCCTGCACCAGGAGAGACAAGCTGCTCCTTCAGGAAGCTTTCACAGAGGCTGCTGTGCAGGCCACCCTGCCAGCGTCTCTGAGCCCGGGTCACCAATCTGCTCTTTTACAGAGCCAGTGGAAGTTACTAGACAGTCTATGCTGCCAATGTTTCTGCGCCCGGGTCGGCAGGCTGCTCCATTCCGGAGTTTTCACGGAGGTTAGTAAGCATATCTTACCTGCCAGCGTCTCCGAGCCCAGGTCGACCTCCTTGTCAGAGTTTCAGCTAAGTTCCTTTTGCAGACCATACCTGTCCACATCTTCAGCCCCAGGTTTGCCAAACTGCTCCCTTTCGGAGCTTTAAATGGACATACCTGTGCAGGTCTCGCCTGCCAGCGCCTCTGGGCCCAGTGGGACAGTCTGCTCTTTCGGGGCCTTCTGCACCTTCAGAGTCTTGGTGGAGCTTACTGTACAGTTCGCGCCTGCCAGTTACTCTGAGCCTGCTACAACAGGCTGCTCCTGTGGAGCCTTGGATGGGGCTTACTGTTCAGGTCGCACCTACCAGTAACTCCGAGCCTGGTGCGACAGGCTGCTCCTTCGGAGCCTTGGCGGAGCTAGGTTGCGCCTGCCAGTTTACATCGCGGCCGGCCGCCTACTGCCTTCCGGAGCCTCTGCGGTGGTAGCTGTACAGGCATGCCTGTTAGCTTCTCCGAGCCCCCTGCACCTATTTTCGGAGCCAGCGGGTCTTCCTGCAAAGACAAAACAGCTTACCTGCCAGAGCATTTTCGAAAGATTACCAACGCTTGATTAACTATAGAAAGATTAATCACGCTTGACTTACCGAATTACTCCAGCATTTAGTGTCTATCTTCGATTTAAACCAGCATCTGCAGTTCTTTCCTACACATCCGATTAGCAATTGGAAAGTGGGTCCTGGCCTACCATCTACCTCAATGGAGACCCTTAGACTAACTTTAATCTGACTTTACAGGACATAATGCACTGAACATTATTCCCTTTATCCTGTATTTGTGCATTTGACGGCTTGAATGTAATCATGTACAGGCTTTCCTCTAACTGGACAGCACGCAACAAAAAAGCTTTTCGCTGTTGCTCAGGGTGCACGTGGCCATAATAAACTATACCACTTGATATACACTGGCCAATAACTCACTCCAGCCCAGAGTCATTGCCCCTGACTTTAACAAGAAAGTCAAATCCATTTCTGTTAGCACAAATTTGAACAAAATGACCATGTGTCATAGAAGCATAGATAATAGGTGCAAGAGTAGGTCATTCGGCCCATCGAGTCAGCACCGCCATTCAATATGATCATGGCTGATCATCCAAAATCAGTACCCCATTCCAGCATTTTCCCCAAATCCCTTGACTCCCTTAGCCCTAAGACCCAAATCTAACTCTCTCTTGAAAACATCCAGCGAATTGGCAACCACTGCCTTCTGTGGCAGAGAATTCCATACATTCACAACTCTCTGGGTGAAAATGTTTTCCTCCTCTCAGTCCTAAATTACCTTTCCCTTATTCTTAAAGTGTGACCCCTGGTTCTGGATTCCCCCAACATCGGGAACTTATTTCTTGCATCTACCCTGTCCAATCCTTTAAGAATTTTATATATTTCTGTAAGATATCCTCTCATCCTTCTAAATTCCAGCGAATAGAAGCCCAATCGACCCATTCTTTCATCATATGCCAATCCCACCATCCTGGGTATTAACCTGGTGAACCTATGCTGCACTGCCTCAATAGCAATAACGTCCTTCCTCAAATTAGGAAAGCAAAATTGCACACAATGCTCCACGTTTGGTCTCACCAGAGCCCTGTACAACTGCAGTAGGACCTCCTTGCTCCTAATCACAAATTCTCTCACAATGAAGGTCAACATGCCATTAGCTTTCTTCATTGCCTGCTGTACCTACACGCTTACTTTTAGTGACTGACTAGACTAAGTGGGACCCGTTGGGTCCCATGTTCACACAGGAGGGCTGGTCCCCCGATGTAATATTCCACCTCTCCACCAATTCCAATATTGGTGGCCAGTGGGGCGGGGGCTTTCCAGAGCGCAGGTATGGGTGTTGTTGGCTGCAGGGACTACTGGTCTCCAGAGGGCTAGTATGGACATTGTAGGCCAAATGGATTCTTGGGGTGGCAGCTCAGTCCCTCAAGCCTGATGTGCTGGCAGCCCACTCATGGCTGGTGGGCTGGCAGTTGACTCACAGCTATTCCTTGAAATTCCATTTCAAGCAGAGTGCAAGGCCACCAAATTCATATCCATTTTCCTACCATTTCTAGCAGGGTGCAAGGCCACCAAATTCAAGTGCAGTTTCTTACCTCTTCGAGCAGTGTGCAAGGCCACAAAATAGTAAGATTAAACAAGAACTTACCAGTTCGAAGTTTGATCTTTATTTTATGAGGAGTTACGATGAGCTATTACGTGAAGAAGGCCGTCAGTCCGCATGCGCGTCAATCTTCAAAGCAGTGGTGTGGAATCACAGATAAGAGAAGTTGACCAGAAGATAGTAAGATTTGGAGAACTAGAACTACCAGATGACATTTATAATATGAGGATTGGGAGCGGTGGGCACGTAATCGCTCATCGTTACTCCTCATAAAATAAAAATCAAACTTCAAACTGGTAAGTTCTCGTTTAATCTTACTATTTTACTTTGGAGTCACGTGAGCGACTATGTGAAGATTTCAAAGCTCTGTGATTTCACGCCGAATACGAGTCCAAGCGTCACTCACTAAATGGATTGACCATGTATGAGTGAAAAAGATACATGCATTCAGACATTACATAGTTAGGTAACAATACTGATGCTTTAATCACGAAAAGAAAATAATAATAACTTCTCCCATTGTGGGGGTAAACTATAGAACAGAATCTAAAATGGTACGAGCAAATACCCCCGGTCCGGCAATTGGTTTGTTGTAAAACCTGTGGAACATCTGTTTATTGGCTCATCCTGCAGCCGCTAGGATGTTGTCGAGAAGGACGTCCATTGACCTTGCTGCCGACGTAGATGCAGCCCTGGTGGAGTGAGATTTAAAAGTGTCAGTGTTCACTCCTGCACTCGTCAGAACCTCTTTTAACCATCTGGAAATGGTTTGTACTGATACCTTGTAGAAAGGTTCCTTATAACTGGTCAGAACAGATAACTCGGAGCCTCTGAGGCTCTTGGTAACCTAAATGTATTGGTGAATGTGATACTACACACAACCGTGAATCCTCGGGGTATGCCAGGAACTCTAGCTTGAGCCCTGGCACCCCCCGGTCTGCTCTGTTTGATCAAATCATAAATGATGAAGGTTATATTATTTACATTAGTAGTCATGTTGTCCAGTCGCAACTTGTGCAACATCTGGACCCGTTGCGCTGGGACCAGCGCCATTAGCAAGACCACCTTGAGGGCGAGTTTTGATAAAGGCAGGGAGGAAGTGGGCACCCACTGGCGAAGCAGTGTAAGCACCACGCTCACATCCCAAATTTCCGTGTACCGGAGCCTGGGTGGTATGGAATTAAAAATGCCCTTCATGAACCTAGTTATTAAGAGGCGAGTCCCTTCTGATTGGTGCCCCGATTCCAGCACTAAATAAGAGGATAATGCGCTTCTGGCACTATTGATGGCAGTGTAGCTTAATTTTTGGTCATAGAATAGGGTAGATAGAAACTCCAGGACATCCGTGATGCGTGCTGTATCATACGTGATGTTTGAGATAGAACAGAACATTTCCCACTTCTTGACGTGAGAGACGTACTGTTTTTGTGCACTGTCTCTCCAGGCCGCTGTTATCACATCCACTGTTCGTTCTGACAGTCCGAGCCTCAGGTATGGTCTCCTCAGAATCTGCAAAGCAATAAATTGATTCGGTCATGTAATGAATGGTTACTCCCCAATACTGGGTGAACCAGCAGTTTCCTGCTTTTGGGGACAGCCATAAAATGCAGTGTTATCATTCCCAGGAGTTGTGGGAACCAAGACTGTGTTGGCCAGTCAGACACTACCAAAATGCCTGTGGCGTTGTCTTGCTTTATTTTTGCCAAGCATCGGCTGATGAGGCAAAATGGGGGAAAAAGAATACAAAAACATTCCTCCCCAATGTAATGAAAACGCATCTAATGCCACTGCCCCTGGGTCTGGTTCCCATGACACATATTTGGGTAACTGGTGATTTAGTCTGGATGCAAATAAATCAATATCCGGGATGCCATACCGGGCGACAATGTCATTAAACACTTCATGATTCAACATCCATTCTATGTTGTCATTGAATTTCCGCGATCTTGTGTCCGCCACCATATTGTATCTACCTGGTAGGTAGATAGCCGAGACGCAAATGTTCCTCGTAATACACCAGCGCCAGATAAGGTTTGCCAATTTATCACAAGAAACAGACTTAATACCACCCATGTGATTGACAACACAACAGCGGTGGCGTATGTCAATCTGAAGTTGAACATGCACATGTTGCATAGTGCTGCAATAAGCCTTGAGCCCATAGAGTGCTCCCAACAACTCCAAGTAGTTAATACCATCTTGCTGAAGAATGAATGAATCCTGCACATTCCATCTACCACCACAGCTAGAGATGGTATCTGTTGCTCCCCATCCTAGGGTGCTTGCATCGGTTTGTAAGATAACCGATGGTGTATCAAGTAACAATTTTCTGGAGCTATGATGAATATTCGTTACCCACCATTGTAATTCAGCAGTGGCCCAAATCGCATGGGTCTACCGAATTGGCCTGCGTGGGATTTGAGTGCCTGCTCCTTGGCACGTTGTAAATTTTGATAGTGCAAAGGCCAGAAACGCACAGCTGGAAAGTTTGCCAATTACACTTGCTACTTGTCTAATTGAAGCTGCTGTTTAACAATTAGATTGTTACAGGCTTCTATTAAATCTAATTGCTTGTCCCTAGGCAGAATCACAGACATGTGAATTGAGTTAAACGTAAACCCCAGGTAATCAATTACCCTGGTAGGTGTAAATTTGGACTTAACTGGATGGATGAGAAACCCCAATCTCTAGAAACATGAGTTTGGTGGCTGAAACAGATGATTCAGCTAATTCCTTGGTGTCCCCGATGATTAGAATGTCATTCAAATATGCCATGACAATGTGATTCTGAGCTCATGGTAGCCCTAGAACTGGTTTTAGTAGTTTAGCAAATAGTCTGGGAGCTGAAGTCAGCCCATTAGGCAATGCTTTGAACTGCCACAATTGTCCCATCCAGTTAAAGTTCAAATATCTCCTGTGCTCTCTGTGAATGGGGACCGAGTAGTATGCATCTTTAAGGTCAATGCATGCCATACAACCACCTTTAGAAACCAGTTCTATGGCAGTGTCAAAGTTATCCATTTTGAAATGTTTATACTGCACAAAGGTATTGAGTTCAGTTAAGTCTAGGATGATACGACATCCTCCATCCCTTTTCTGCTTGGTGAATGTGTTAGATACAAATTGGCGAGGTTCCTGAGGCGACCTCTCAATTACCTCTTTTTTGTATAAAATTTTGATTTCAGCGTGTACATCCAGACTTTCCTGTTGTGAAAACACATATGTGCGGTTTGGTGAATGTTGTGTGGGTGGTAGTGAGTCAAGAAGGAACTCAATTTGGAAGCCTTGTATACTGTGCAGTATAAATGAATCTGCTGTGATCCAACTCCATTCATTCAAGAAATGTTCAATCTCCCCCCAACTTGTGAGTGAGTCATATGTAAGGTGTTCCACAAGGAACTAGATTCACCCACCTCAGATGTTACTGGTGGTACGGTGCTGGTTTTTCATCCTGGAGACTTGGGGAGTAGAGCTAGTGGTGGGTGCCCTCCACGCATCCTTTCCGTGGGCCGGCTTGGGCCTACCCCAAAAAAAGATCTTGGTGCCTCCAGTTCGAGTCTCCCTCCAGTTCCGGTGCCCCTTGGCAATGTATCGCCTGGTGCATAGGGGTGTACCCGGTATGATGAGGCCCTGGGTGTAGTGTGGACTCTGCTCAAGAGGCAAATGGTCTTAGCCTCATTATCCAGCTCCCGGACCTGTTTCGGCAGATCTTCCCCAAATAGGTAATTGGCCGGCTGGGCATTGCTGGCCTTGCACAGCACAGCAAATTTGGGGTTTAGAGCGGACGGATTGCGTTTTTGCACAGGCAATTGATTTCAAAGTGGGCATTACACATCAACGCCATTGTGTCCTGCTGTGTATCAGTCAGCAGCTCCCCATCTACAGACCAAGCAAAGGCCGTGATACCCGAGGCCAGCAATTTTAAACATTCCTGGAGCTTTATCTCCTGGGCTCTGACACCCGCTCCAATATGACCCCAGATGGAATGGTTTACGGCCGTCACATTTAGGGAGGCACAGTTGGCAGGAGTATAGTACCTGTTGGTGGTCTCCTCCATTGCCATTTCTTTGAGTTGGTGAGGGGCCAAATAATTGATTGCAGTGGCCAGGTCTTCATCCAGGGGGTGCTCCTGATGGCAATGGTATGGCAAATTTGGATGCCAATAGTGGCACTTCAGACCCGTGCCCCCGGGAGTGCTCACTTGCTGTGCCTCCAAACTCTGAGTCAGCTTGATACTGACCCAATGTACTCCCTTCTCCAGAGAGGGAGACACTTTGCAGCCCTGTAAAAGATGCTGCTGGCACGGGCTCCCGTGGAGACCCGTGCTGATATTGCTCCCTCCTTTGGAGCATATCATGCTGGAGCCACCTCTCCATAAGGTGCTCCATATGGGTTAGTCGTCCGTAGACGCTTACCAATGAAGGAGGGGATCCCTCCTGGCCCGACCCATCTGAGTCTATGGGCCTCGCAGACTTCTGTTTGGCCTTTTGCCCCTGCGGGACTGCCACAGTGGTTTCTTCAGGCACCGTGCTGTCGCTGGCTCCACCGCCAGCGACATGGAAGGCGATATGGACAGTCGCCCGCTACCCGCTACCCGCACTGCCGCGGTCTTCAGCAGCCGGCTTCACCGCAGACCGTCTCTACACCTTTGACATAATACGGTTCAAATTTGATAGAAACACAAGAAATATAGAACCCGCCAAAACGACTTCTGAGTAGTTTTAAAAACACTTACTTGAGGTTTTTAAACTTACTGCTGGAAGGAGCGACGCGCCTGTCATTCAGTCATTGGCGCAGTGTTCAGACGTAATGACGCGCATGCGGACTGACGGCCTTCTTCACGTAGTCACTCACGTGACACCGAAGTAAAATTCAACTGCAGTTTCATACCACTTCAAGCAGGGTGCAAGGCCTCCGAATTCAAGTGCAGATTCCAACCACTTCAAGCAGGGTGCTAGGCCACAAAATTCAAATGCATGTTCATACTATTTCATGCAGGGTGCAATGACACCACATTCAAATGCAGTTTCATACTATTTCATGCAGGGTGCAAGGCCATCACATTCAAATGCAGTTTCATACTATTTCATGCAGGGTCTTCATACCATTTCAAGCCAGTGAAACCACCATAAAACCACCAAAAAAAACGCACAAAACACAACACTCACAGTAGACATTCAGTGTGTTCAGTTGATTCCCAGCACAGACAGAGTCGTGACCTCTCTCTCCCCCATCATGCAGAGACTGAGCCACATCCACACTTCCGGGTTTTATAATCCCTCCCCCTCCCACCGGAAAAGGTGTGGCCTTCACAGCGTGATTGACAGGAGAGAGATTCTCAATATTTTTTAAACACTAATAACACTTTTATTTTTCATTGATGCAAAGAATCCTCTGCACTGGATGAGCGGAGGGGGACCGAGTAAGATGGCCAAAAATCACAGCCGTAAATGGTGGAGTTTAATCTAACATCAATATAGTGCAAACAGGAAATTGTCAAGTTTAGACAAGCAACCATTTGCAGTGCCTTTTACTTCAACCCAAAATTCCCAAGCAACCATTTGCAGTGCCTTTTCACTTCAAACCCCAAACCCCCAAACAACCCTCTGCTGTGCCTTTTTACTTCAACCCAACACACCCAAACAACCCTTTGCAGTACTTTTTTACTTCAATCCAAAACACCCAAACAACCCTTTGCAGTGCGTTTTTACTTCAACCCTGAACATCCAAACAACCCTTTGCAGTGCCGTATTACTTCTGCCCAAAACCCCCAAACAACCGTTTGCAGTGCCTTTTTACTTCAAACCAAAACACCCAGACAACCCTTTGCAGTGCCTTTTTACTTCAACCCAAAACCCCCAAACAACCCTTTGCAATGCTTTTTTACTTCAACCCAAAACACCCAAACAACCCTTTGCAGTGCAATGTTACTTCAACCCAAAACCCCCAAACAACCCTTTGCAGTGACTTTTTACTTCAACCCAAAACAACCAAACAACCCTTTGCAGTGCCTTTTTACTTCAACCCGAAACACGCAAACAACCCTTTGCAGTGCCTTTTTACTTCAACCCAAAACCCCCAAACAACCCATGGCAGTGCATTTTTACTTCAACCCAAAACCCCCAAACAACCCTTTGCAGTGCCTTTTTACTTCAACCCAAATCCCCCAAACCATGGTTCGTAGTGCCTTTTTACTTCAACGCAAAACACCCAATCAATCCATTCCAGTGCCTTTTTAGTTCATCCCAAAACACCCAAACAACCCTTTGCAGTGCCTTTTAACTCAACCCAAAACCCACAAACAACCCTTTGCAGTGCCTTTTTACTTCAACACAAAACCCCCAAACAACCCTTTGCAGTGACTTTTTACTTCAACTCAAAACAACCAAACAACCCTTTGCTGTGCCTTTTTACTTCAATCCAAAACGCCTAATCAACCCTTTGCAGTCCCTTTTTACTTCAACCCTAATATTCCAAACAACCATTTGCAGTGCCTTTTCACTTCAACCCAAAACCCCCAAACAACTATTTGCAGGGACTTTTTACTTCAATCCAAACCCCCCAAACAAATATTTGCAGTGGCTTTTTATTTCAAACACAAAACCCAAAACACCCCTTTGCAGTGCCTTTTTACTTCAACCCAAAATGCCTAATCAACCCTTTGCAGTCCCTATTACTTCAACACAAACCCCCCAAACAACACTTTGCAGTGCCTTTTTACCTCAACCCAAAACAACCAAACAACCCTTTGCAGTGACTTTTTACTTCAACCCAAAACACTCAAACAACACTTTGCAGTGCCATTGTACTTCAACCCATAACCCCCAAACAACCCTCGCAGTGCCTTTTTACTTCAACCCAAAACCCCCAAACAACCCTTTGCAGTGCCTTTTTACTTCAACCCAAAACACCCATTCAACCCTTTCCAGTGCGTTTTTACTTCAACCCAAAACACCCAATCAAACCTTTGCAGTGTAATTTTATTTCAACCCAAAATACCCAAACAACCCTTTGCAGTGCCTTTTTACTTGAACCCAAAACACCAAAACAACCCTTTGCAGTGCCTTTTTACTTCAACCCAAAACACCTAATCAACCCTTTGCAGTGCATTTTTACTTCAGCCCAAAACCCCCAAACAACCCTTTGTAGTGTCTTTTTTTTACCTCAATCCAAAACAACCAAACAACCCTTTGCAGTGCCTTTTTACTTCAACCCAAAACCCCCAAACAACCCTTTACAGTGCCTTTTTACCTCAACCCAAAACCCCCAAACATCCCTTTGCGGTGCCTTTTTACTTCAACCCAAAACCCCCAAACAAGCCTTCACAGTGCCTTTTTACCTCAACCCAAAATCCTGAAACAACCCTTTGCAGTGCCTTTTTACTTCAACCCAAAACCCCCAAACAACCCATTGCAGTGCCTTTTTACTTCTACCCAAAACAACCCTTTGCAGTGCCTTTTTACTTCAACCCAAAACACCCAAACCCTTTGCAGTGCCTTTTTTACTTCAACCCAAAACGTCCAAACAACCTTTTGCAGTGCCTTTTTACTTCAACCCAAAACACCCAAACAACCCTTTGCAGTGCCTTTTTACTTCAACCCAAAACACCCAAACCCTTTGCAGTGCCTTTTTCACTTCAACCCAAAACTTCCAAACAACCTTTTGCAGTGCCTTTTTACAACCCAAAACACCCAAACAACCCTTTGCAGTGGCTTTTTACTTCAACCCAAAACACCCAAACAACCCATGGCAGTGCCATTTTAATTCAACCCAAAACCCCCAAACAACCCATGGCAGTGCCTTTTTACTTCAACCCAAAACCCCCAAACAACCCTTTGCAGTGCCTTTTTACTTCAACCCAAAACACCCAAACAACCCATGGCAGTGCCTTTTTACTTCAACCCAAAACCCCCAAACAAATATTTGCAGTGCTTTTTTACTTCGACCCAAATCCCCCAAACAAATATTTGCAGTGGCTTTTTACTTCAACCCAAAACCCCCAAACAACCCTTTGCAGTGCCTTTTTATTTCAAACCAAAACCCCCAAAGAACCCTTTGCAGTGCCTTTTTACTTCAACCCAAAACCCACAAACAACCCTTTACAGTGCCTTTTTACCTCAACCCAAAACCCCCAAACATCCCTTTGCAGTGCCTTTTTACTTCAACCCAAAACACCAAAATAACCCTTTGCTGTGCCTTTTAACTTCAACCCAAAATCCTGAAACAACCCTTAGCAGTGCCTTTTTATTTTAACCCAAACCCCCCAAACAACTATTTGCAGTGCCTTTTTACTTTAACCCAAACCCCCCAAACAACTATTTGCAGTACCTTTTTACTTCAACCCAAAACCCCCAAACAACCCTTTGCAGTGCCTTTTTACTTCAACCCAAAACCCCCAAACAACCCTTCACAGTGCCTTTTTACTTCAACCCAAAACACACAAACGACCCTTTGCAGTGCCATTTTAATTCAACCCAAAACCCGCAAACAACCCTTTGCAGTGCCATTTTAATTCAACCCAAAACCCGCAAATAACCCATGGCAGTGCCTTTTTACTTCAACCCAAAACCCCCAAACAACCCTTCACAGTGCCTTTTTACTTCAACCCAAAAATTCCCAAACAACCCTTTGCAGTGCCATTTACTTCAACCCAAATCCCCCAAACAAGCCATTGCAGTGTATTTTAATTCAACCCAAAACCCCCAAACAACCCATGGCAGTGCCTTTTTGCTTCAACCCAAAACCCCCAAACAATCCTTCACAGTGCCTTTTTACTTCAACCCAAAACCCCCAAACAACCCTTTGCAGTGCCTTTTTACTTCAACCCAAAAAACCCAAACAACCCATGGCAGTGCCTTTTTTACTTCTACCCAAAACCCCCAAACAACCCTTCACAGTGCCTTTTTACTTCAACCCTAAAATTCCCAAACAATCCTTTGCAGTGCCATTTACTTCAACCCAAATCCCCCAAACAAGCCTTTGCAGTGCCATTTTAATTCAACCCAAAACCCCCAAACAACCCATGGCAGTGCCTTTTTACTTCAACCCAAAACCCCCAAACAATCCTTCACAGTGCCTTTTTACTTCAACCCAAAACCCCCAAACATCCCTTTGCAGTGCCTTTTTACTTCAACCCAAAACCCCCAAACAACCCTTTGCAGTGCCTTTTTACTTCAACCCAAAACACACAAACGACCCTTTTGCAGTTATTTTTTACTTCAACCCAAATCCCCCAAACAAGCCTTTGCAGTGCCTTTTTACTTCTACCCAAAACCCCCAAACAACCCTTCACAGTGCCTTTTTACTTCAACCCTAAAATTCCCAAACAATCCTTTGCAGTGCCATTTACTTCAACCCAAATCCCCCAAACAAGCCTTTGCAGTGCCATTTTAATTCAACCCAAAACCCCCAAACAACCCATGGCAGTGCCTTTTTTTACTTCAACCCAAAACCCCCAAACAATCCTTGCAGTGCCTTTTTACTTCAACCCAAAACCCCCAAACAACCCTTTGCAGTGCCTTTTTACTTCGACCCACAACCCCCAAACAACCCTTTGCAGTGCCTTTTTACTTCAACCCAAAACAACCCTTTGCAGTGCCTTTTTACTTCAACCCAAAACACCCAAACAACATTTTGCAGTACCTTTTTACTTCAACCCAAAACACCCAAACAACCCTTTGCAGTGCCTTTTTACTTCAACCCAAAACCCTCAAACAACTATTTGCAGTGCCTTTTTTACTTCAACCCAAAACCCCCAAACAACTATTTGCAGTGCCTTTTTATTTCAACCCAAAACCCCCAAACAACTATTTGCAGTGTCTTTTGATTTCAACCCAAAACCCCCAAACAAATATTTGCAGTGGCTTTTTACTTCAACCCAAAACCCCCAAACAACCCTTTGCAGTGCCTTTTTATTTCAAACCAAAATCCTGAAACAACCCTTTGCAGTGCCTCTTTACTTCAACCAAAACCTCCCAAACAACCCTTTGCAGTGCCTTTTTACCTCAACCCAAAACACCTAAACAACCCTTTGCAGTGCCTTTTTATTTCAATCCAAAACACCCAAAGAACTATTTGCAGTGCCTTTTTACTACAACCCAAATCCCCCAAACAACCCTTTTCAGTGCCTTTTAATTTCAAACCAACCATATTTTCATTTTCAAACCACATTAAGGCCGCTCACAGTTTAGACATGTGTGCAGTGTTATTCAGAGCTCAGAGACTGACCCTCTCGCTTCCTCCACCTTGCAGATACTGAGTGAGGCACACCACTTATAGATTTTATAGTCCCTCCCCCCTCCCACCAGCAGGAGCAGCAGAGAGAATGGTGATTTAAAAAATATATATATTAATATCTCTGATTATTAATTGATGGAAAAATCATTTGGTCCAGTCTGGCGGAGGGCGGCTGTGAGCGAGGTGGCCTAAAAATTATGGCTGTAAGTGGTGGCGTTCTCTTGGAAATCACATCGTAGCGAGTCAAAAGCGGTCAAGATCTTTCTTTTGATAATATAAAAAGATGTAGAAGCACAACCTTGTTCTCGTTGCATCTCTCCTTCTCCTAATCTGACACCATTCAGTTAATAATCAGCCTTCCCGTTCTTGCAACCAAAGTGGATAAGCTCACATTTATCCACATTATACTGCATCTTCCATGCTTCTGCCCACTCACCCAACCTATCCAAGTCACCCTGCAGCCACATAGCATTCTCCACGCAGCTCACACTGCCACCTAGCTAGATGTTACATTTAATTCCATCGTCAAAATCGTTAATATATATTGTAAACAACACGGGACCGAGCCTTGCAGCAACCCAGCAGTCACTGTCTGCCATTCTGAAAAGAACACGTTGATTCCTAATCTTTGATCCCGTCTGCCAGCCAGTTCCCTATCCATGTCAATACTCTACCCCAATACCATGTGCTCTAATTTGGCACACTAGTCTCTTGTGTGGGACCTTGCCAAATGCTTTTTGAACGTCCGGTTTCTACACAAATATAATCATATCTTGTTGAGGGCGGAACAGCGGTAGATTTGCTGCCTTACAGCGCCGGTACCCGGGTTCAATCCTGACCACCGGTGCTGTTTGTACGGAGTTTGCACGTTCTCCCCGTGACTTGCGTGGGTTTTCCCCGGGACCTCCGGTTTACACCAACACTACAAGTTTGTAGGTTAATTGGCTTGGTATACATGTAAATTATCCCTAGTGTGTGTAGGATAGTGTTAGTGTGTGGGGATCGCTGGTCGGTGTGATCCCCACACACCGGACTCACTGAGCCAAAGGGCCTGTTTCAACACTGTATCTCTAAACTAAACTAATCTAAATGACAAATAGTAAGATTAAATGAGAACTTAACAGTTTGAAGTTTGATCTTTATTTTATGAGGAGTTACGATGAGGGATTACATGAAGAACCTTCAGCCACGCATGCACGTCAACCTTCAAAGCAGCAGTGTGGTGTCCCAGACAGGAACATTGACCTGAGAATAGTAAGATTGAAGAAACTAGAAGCTACCAGCTGGTTTTATGAGGAGGAGTTTGGGGGCGGAGGGCACGTAATCCCTCATCGTAACTCCTCATAAAATAAAGATCAAACTTCAAACTGGTAAGTTCTCATTTAATCCTACTATTTTACTTCGGAGTCACGTGAGTGACTACGTGAAGATTTTAAAGCTCTGTGACTCCATGCCGTGGAACGAATCCATGCGTCACACGCTGTATAGTTGACCAAGAAGAGTGGACAAAACTGTAGAGACATGACATAATGAACAAATGGAATTTAATGTGTAGTTAACGATAACAAAACCAACAACAGTTCCCCTTCTACCCGAGAGGACATTAACACAAACTTAAAACTGAGTTAGCAAACACGCTCGTTCCATCTAAAGGCTTATTATAAAACATTTGAAACGTGCGTGCTGAGGACCACCCTGCAGCCGACAAAATCTTGTCTAGCGGGATGTCCATGGCCCTCACCACCGATGTTGCTGCAGATCTGGTGGAATGAGATTTAAACATTTTAGTATTGGTCCCAGCCTTTATTAAAACTTGCTTCAACCACCTGGAAATAGTCTGAGTTGAGCCCTGCTTATGTGGTTTCCTGTGGCTAATCAATAATGCTAACTCAGACCCCCAAAGCCCCTTGGTGAGGGTAATGTACTGCCGGAGGTGAGCAACTGCACACAAATTGGGATCCAAAGGATATGCCATGAACTGTAACTTCAATCCCAAGATACCTGGTCTACTCTGTTTTATAGGTTCATACACAAAGAAGGTGAAACTACCAGCAGAGGTGAGCATCCTGTCTAAAAGAAGCTTATGCAAGGACTGGACTCTGTGTGCTGAAACTAAATCCATCAGCATAGCCACCTTATGCGTGGGTTGGAGTAGAGACAGGGAAGTTGGCGGAGACCATGACCAAAGTTAACCACCCCTACATCCCAAATTTCTGAATATCTGGGCCTGGGAGGATTTGAATTGAAGACTCCCCTCATGAATCTAGACACTAGAGGGTGAGACCCTACTGATTGGTGTTCTGAAAGTGGCAGCAGGTATGTTGACAGCACACTTCTGGCACTATTGAGGGCACTGTAGCTTAATTTGTCATCATAGTACAATTTTGAGAGGAACTCCAGAACATTAGAAATCTGTACTGCCTCATAAGAAATGTCGGCCTGTGCACAGAACATTTCCCATTCCCTAATATATGAAGCATATTGTTTCTGAGTACTGCCTCTCCACGCCATAGTTAGCACATCCACCGTGCGATCAGCTAGTCCCAGTCCAAGGAGCGGTCTTCTTAAAACCTGCAAATCAATAAATTGAGCCGATCATGCAGAGGATGTACTTCACCAGACACCTGGTTTGTTAACAACGTCCTGCCATTAGGAACCTTCCACACAGGTTCTACAATCCTGCTCAGAACCAGAGGATACCAGAGCTGAGTCGGCCAGTCAGGGACTACCAGAATGCCGGAGGCAGAGTCCTGCTGAATTATTTGCAGACAGCGACTGACAAGGCAAAATGGGGGAAATGCATAGAAAAACATTGCACCCCAATGTAGCGAAAACGCATCTATCGCTAATGCCCCTGGGTCTGGTTTCCATGCAACATACTTGGGTAATTGATGGTTTAGCCTTGAAGCGAACAAATCCATATCGGGTGTTCCATACCTAGAAATAATATCCTTAAACACTCTATGATTCAACATCCATTGTGTGTTGTCATTGAATTTACGTGACCTGGTGTCCGCCACCAAGTTGAATCTACTTGGGAGGTAGATAGCTGAAACCCAAATATGTTTAACAATACATCATTTCCAAATGAGACATGCCAATTTATCACAGGATACTGACGATACCACCCATGTGATTTATGTATGCCCCTGCTGTGGTGTTATCTATCTGTATTTGAACGTGCACATGGTGCATGTGTGCACAATAAGCTTTCAAACTGTACAGGGCTCAAGCAACTCCAAATAGTTAACACCATGCAGCTGCAGAAAAGATATCTCATGCATATTCCACCTGCCACCGCAGCTAGTAACGGTGTCAGTGGCGCCCCACCCCAGGGAACTTGCATCAGTCTGTAAAAAAATTGCAGGGCTTTCAATTGAAATATTGCCAGAACAATGGCCAATATTGGCTATCCATCATTGTAGCTCATCAATTGCATCGTTCTGTCAAAGTGGCCTAACTTATGTTTGAGTGCCTGCACCTTTGCTCTTTGTAATTGTTGATAGTGCAAAGGCCCATATTTGGCAGCTGGAAATGTAGCCACCAATTTCCCAATTAAGCTAGCTACTTGTCGAATTGAAGGCAGCTGCTGTGTGATAGGATGATTGCAGGCTTCTATTAACTTCAATCTCTTTTGCCTCAGGCAAAGTGACTAACAGGTGATTGGAATTAATAGTAAATCCCAAATAATCCATAACCCTGGATGGAGTCAACCTGGATTTTTCAGGGTGAATTAGGAACCCCAACTGTTCAAACAAGAATTTGGTGGCTGAAACTGCCAACATAGCCAACTCCATAATTTTCCCTATAATGAGGATATCGTCCAGATAAGCCATTACTATGTGTTTCTGCTCTCTTAAAAGAACCCGCACAGGTTTTAATATTTTAGTGAATAACCTGGGAGCTGAGGTTAACCCATTCGGCAACGCTTTAAACTGCCATAGCAGCCCCATCCATTTAAACTTCAAGTATTTTCTGTGATCTTTGTGAACAGGTACAGAATAATAAGCATCTTTAAGATCAATGCATGCCATATAACATCCCCTGGCAATTAGCTGTTTTGCTGTTATTAAACTTTCCATTTTGAAATGTTTGTACTGCACAAAGGTATTAAGTTGGGTTAAGTCCAAAATATTGCGACACCCCCCATCCTTCTTATCCCTAGGGGAAATATTGTATACAAATTCATGAGGTTCATGACTGGTTTTTCAATCACTCTTTTAGCACATAACTTATGAATTTCAGCCTGAACTTCCAAATCATCCCGCTTTGAACGAGTAAAGATACGGTTTGGAGCATGCTGCGTGGGTGGGAGAGAGCCCGCAAATTCAATTTTGAACCCCTCTATACTGTGCAGTATGAACAAGTCAGAAGTTAACCACCGCCACTCATGCACAAAGAAACGTAACCTACCACCAACATACAATACACCTTCACCCAGTATGTTACATTGAGACCCAGACCCACCTACCTCTGCATTGGTTGGTGGACCCTGGACGTTTATTTCCTTCCCCGATGTTTGGGGACTTGAGGTGCTGGTGTGCCATGTCCTAAAAAAGACCTCTGGCCATTTTTTTGATTCTTCAAGTTGGAAGTGGTCTCCTCAGTAGGTCTTCCGCTGGTCGAGGCGTAGGGGTGCTGGCATCGGAACGACGACTGCCTGTTAGGTGGTGGAGCCCGCAGTAGCCCCACAGCCTTTGACTCATCATCCAACTCCTTCACCTGCCTGGACAGGTCTTCTCCAAACAGCAAATTGGGCGGCTGCACAATACCGGCCTTACACAACCCCGCAAACTTGGAGTTGAGAACAGGATGAATGGCATTCTTACGAAAACAGTTAATTTTGAACTGTGCATTGCACAACAATGCCATTGCGTCCCTTTGAGCCTCCGATAATGCGCAGCCGTCTACCGACCTGGCAAATGCTGCCAGTCCCGACGCCAGCAGGTTTAGGATTGTCTGCAATTTGACCTCTTGGGTCTTTATGCCACCGCCGATATAGCTCCAGATGGAACTATTGACCATGGCAGGGCAGGACAGTTGCTAGGAGCATGGTACCTCATGGCTGTCTCCATCATAACTTTCTCCTGCAGCTGATGGGAAGCCAGATAGTTAATGCTGGCTGCGAGCTCTTCTTCCAGAGGCTCCCCAACCAGCGACGGCATAACAAACTTAGTGACCATAGTTGGCACTTCCACATCCTGCGGGTCTCGCACCGAGCGGTCCTCCGCCCATGACTGGTGGTCTATGCTCCCATCCCCCAACGGGGACACATAATGCAGCCCTGCACCAGGCGCTGCTGCGAGCCCTCGAGGCTCGCTGAGATATGCCTCCTGACGTGAGGGCACATCATGTTGGAGCATCTTCTCCAGAAGATGCTCCATGCGGGAAAGGCATCTGCCGGCGCTTCCCGCTTGCTGAGGCGAACACTCCCGGCCAGACTCATCAGAGTCCACTGGCCTGTTGGACTTGCACTTGGCCTTCCCGACCTGCGGGGTAGCCACAGTGCTGTCCATGGGCACCGAGCCCGGGGTCGCTGGCTGTGGAGTCAGCGAACTCGACGGTGAAACAGACTGCCGCATGCTGACTGCACTGCCACGGTCTTCGGAAGCGGTTCTCCCTGCAGCCCTTCGAGACTTCACCTTTTCCATGACTTCTTGCTGTAAAACAGAAGTAGAAAAAACGCCTGCAGACTAAGTTCGAGACTTACCTGGAGGCCTTTTAAAACTACCGCTAGTGGAGCGACGCGCCACCAGCCAGTCAGAGCGCCATGCGTTAGACGTAATGACGCGCATGCGCGGCTGACGGGTTCTTCACGTAGTCACTCACGTGTCTCCGAAGTAAAATAAAAGTGAACTGTTACAAAGACAAAAGAATTGCACAATGTTCCTTTGTCCCAAGTTGTCTGTTGTCACCTTATCCACGTATTTTGTTCAGTGGTTTTGTCATAAAGGACCTTACCCGGTTCATGCTTTCTGAGATGTCAAGGACTAAATAAAGCACCCGGCCCTTGGCCTGTACAAGTGTGACTGTTGGTTGGACAGAACCATTGTGGGTTGAAGAAGTATTTTTGAAGTTCTCTGACTCTTTGATCACTTCCCATGTGCTCCTGTAATTGCACATTTGGTTCTGCATGTTGGGCGCTTCAGTATTGTGAGTCTTTTCATCACAGAATTCAACCACCTGGAAGTTTGAAGCAAAAAGCCGTAAGTTAACCAGATGATTAGCAAAAAGGAGGTATTTTCCAGATGGTCACAATTGATCTTTAGAGCAGGGGTTCTAATCTTTTTCGTCCTATTTACCCCTGGCAACTTTAATGGCACGTAACAATGTTATTTCACTTATTTATGAACAACTAATGATGAACAGATACCCGCATTTTAGGACCAAACACAGTCACCAAACCAATGAGAAAAAATGTGTACAAATCCAGAATCAACAAATTTACCTCGGGGGTTAAATTTACCCCAGATTGGGAACCCTTGCTTTAGACTTTAGGGTTACAGCACGGAAACAGCCCCTCCATTCCCCCCCACCCCATCCCCGCTGAGTCCGCGTCGACCAGCGATCGCCCCATACACTAGCACTATCCTATACACTAGGGACAATTTACAAATTTACCAAAGCCAATTAACCTAATAAACCTGCACGTCTGTGAAGTGCGAGAGGAAACCAGAGCTCCCGGGGAAAACCCACGCAGGTCACAGGGAGAACGTAAAAATTCTGTACCGACAGCACCTGCAGTCAGGATCGAACCCAGATGTGAAGAGAATGTTTCCACTAGTGGGAGAGTCTAGGACCAGAGGCCAGAGCCGCAGAGGAAAAGAGCATACATTTAGAAAGGAGATGAGGAGGAATTTTTTTTTAGATAGAGCGTGGTAAATCTGTGGAATTCACTGCCACAGACGGCTGTGGAGGCCGTCATTGAATATGTTTCAAGGCGGAGATTGATTAGAAAGGGTGTCAAAGGTTACGGGGAGAAGGCAGGAGAATGGGGTTGAGAGGTAAAGATTGACCAGCCATGATTGAATGACGGAGTAGACTGAATGGCTGAATTTCGATCCTATAACTATGATTAGTACAGGTGTCATGGGTATTGGGGAGAAGGCAGGAGAATGGGGTTGAGAGGAAAAGATAGATCAGCCATGATTGAATGGCGGAATAGACTTGATGGGTTGAATGGCCTAATTCTGTTCCTATAAACTATGAACATAAACATGCTGGAACACAATTAATCGTCAGTGGGAAAAGAACAGTTTGGTGACTCCACTTACATTTTCCAAGCCTTGATTATACATTATTGAAGAGGATCCAGTCTGATCCTTGTTGGGATAAAAGTTACAACATTTATCGTCCAATCCTGTCCTTTCATTGATTTTACAATTTGAACAAGACCCACTACTGCAGTCCTTCATACTTCCAGTTATCTCTTTTGTACACCTGCAGACCACATGACAAAAATAAAACAGATTTGACATTGAGTGGCATTTCTATAAGTAATCATTCAGCAAGATTAGGGTGGCACAGTGGTGCCTCACTGCTGCAGAGACACGGGTTTGATTCTGACTAAGGGCGCAGTCTGAGTGGAGTTTGCATGTTCTCCCTGTGACTGTGTGGGTTTCCTCCAGTTTGCTTTCACATTCCAAAGACATATGGTTATGTAGGGTAACACTTTAAACTTTTCCCCTTTCACTAGCAATGTTACAAAATTTTGAGATTTAAAAAATCAAGTCTGCAATTTGTCCCATCAGATAAAGCATAAAAATAATTTGACACCTTTAATTCACTTTCATATATTCAGTATTAAAAAAGTTATGGCCATTTTCATACTCGGAAATTAGCATCTTGTTCCCCATTGCCTTTCCATTGACTTAACACAAAAGCTGTGATCTAGGACAGTCAAAAGCCCATAACTTTCTTAAAAATTAAGAGAACTCAATGAAATTTTCAGTTATTATAGATTGCAGCATTCTGAAACAAATATAAAACATTATTACTTGGATGACCTGCAATTAAAGCATATAAGTAATTAGTTACCTAATTGTAGCTAATTACAAAATTCAATTACTAGATCTAAACATCTATCCATTTCTTAAGAAAAGATAATCTTTTTCTTAATTGCCTAAGTGTCCAAATAACATTCACACAATAATTCACAATATAACATGATTTTTAAATCTCATTTTCATGAATTTATAGGCCAATTCCTGTAAATTAATGGCCATTTAAATTAACGCGAGTGGGTTTTAGTGGAATGCGGTGGATTAGAACGTTGCGGTTTACAGTGAAGTCAGCATGAAAAATACTGCCGGTTCATACATTTTTTTTGTCCCCATTTCGCAACATAAAAATGTGATTAAAGGCTTCCTAAAAAACAAGTTTTAATGTAAAAATATGGGAGGATGACGGCAGGTGGAGAGATGGTGGGAAAGACGGGAGCACACTGGGACAAGTTCAATCAATTGTCATCTTATTGAATGACAATACTTGTTCAAGGGACCAATTGGGGGGAGAGTTCCTTTCACAGCGTGTGTTGAGTCTGGCCATGGGTAAAGTTGCGGGGAGGGCAGGAGTGTTGAGAAGGAGGGGGTCGTGGATCATGCCAGTAACTCACTCACTCACCGCTGCCGCTGCGCACAGGGCACGGAGCCACCGCATTGAGGACGGGGAGGAAGCAGCTCAGGTGGCTGCGAGCGGCCGCCAGGACCTCAGCGCTTTCTGCCAAAGCGCCTACCTCTGGCAGTGCTCTCTGTCTGAACATCTCTCACCTGCCGCTCACCGGCTACGCTCATGTCAGCCGCTTCCCGCAAATCCTTACAATTCCGACAGCCGAGTAACCTCAGTTGGTCTCTTGATCGCAGAGTCGGAATTTACTGATTTGCAGGAAGCGGCTGACCTGAGCGAGGCCGGCGAGTGGCAGGAGAGAGATTTTCCGACGGAGAGCACTGCCAGAGGTGAGCGGAGGCTGGCAGAAGGGGCTGTCCGCTCACAGCCACTCGAGCTAATTCACTCCCCGGCCACAATGCGGCGGCTCGCATAATAGAAATAGGAATAATTCTCCCATGCCTTTACTATTTATATTTAAGAATTACCATTTTATAATTTTAGGGTAGGCAGTGCCTGCCATCAAAAAAGTTGGTGGGTATATGTAACAAGCTGCTTCAGGGGCAGTTGAGGCAGAAAGTATAACAGCATTTAGAAGACTAATCTCTCCACATCACCCTCTATATCTCTCATTTCCCTTATCCATAACCAGTCTGAAGAAGGGTCTCGACCCAAAACACCACCCATTCCTTCTCTCCAGAGATGCTGCCTGTCCCGCTGAGTTACTCCAGCTTTTTGTGTCTATCTTCGGTTTAAACAAGCATCTGTATGTAGTTCCTTTCAACACATTTAGAAGACACTTGGACGGGTATGTGAGTTTAGGGCCAAACATGAGCAAATAGGGTGTAGAAATGAATGGGAGATGCTGGTTTATACCGAAGATAGACTCAAAGTGCTGAAGTAACTCATATCTTCATAAATTCTAGGAGCCGAATTAAGCCATTCAGCCCATCAAGTCTACTCCACCATTCAATCATGTCTGATCTATCTTTCCCTCTCAACCCATTCTCCTGCCTTCATCCAATGACCTCATAACTCCGCGGGTCAGGCAGCATCTATGGAGTAAAAGGTTGGGTGACATCTTGGGTCTGGATTGAAAAAGGGTCTCTATCCATGTTCTCCAGAGCTGCTGCTTTGCCCGCTAAGTTACTCCAGCGCTTTGTGTCTCTTTCCACGACCAAATAGGACTGGCTTAGATGGAGCATCTTTGGGATGGCATGGATGACTTGGGTCGAAGGGCCTGGTCCCATGCGTTATAACTCACTGACTCTTTAACTCTGCCCACATTCTCCTTCCACCATCCATGTGCCATCATTGTTGATGATATCCTAGTCTACGGCCGTGATCTAGCCGAACATGACGCCAACCTGAAGAAAATACTAAACCGTGCCAGAGACATCAACCTCAAACTCAACCCTCTCAAGTGCAGATTCCGGGTTCCGGAAGTCACCTACGTCGGCTATGTGTTCACCAGCAATGGGTTAAAACCTGATCCGTTAAAGACTGCAGCCATCAACGAACTGCCAGTTCCCACCGACGTCACCATTTTGCAACGGTTCCTCGGTATGGTGAACTACCTGAGCAAATTTATTCCCAACCTCAGCGATCTTGCTGCCCCCCTGCGACAACTGACTCACAAGGACACAGCATGGTCCTGGCACCCGCAACACCAACGAGCCTACGAGACGCTCAAGCTCCAGCTAGCCAGCGCACCAACACTGGCGCATTTCAACCTCAAGCTGGCGATCACCATCACCTGCGATGCATCCCAGTACGGGATAGGCGCAGCATGCCTACAGACAACCACCAACAGCCAGTCTCCTATGCATCATGAACCCTAACAAACACTGAACAACGCTATGCTCAAATTGTAAAGGAGCTGCTCGCCGTAGTCATTGCCTATTCAAAATTTAAGACTTAGTTTTTGGCAAAACTATCACTGACGAGACTGACCATCAGCTACTCGTCACCATCCTGAACAAGTCCATCCACCCTGCCCCGATTCATCTACAACGCATGATGATGCAGCTACAGCGTTTTGACTTCCGCATTGTATGCAAGAAAGGTAAAGACATGCACATTGCAGACACGCTTTCCAGAGCCCCGCGCACCACCAGCGAACGCCACCCCATCAAACAAGACAAATTCTCAGTCCTGAAGGTCTCGTTCGTACCCACTGATCGTTTACGTCGCCTTGCCGAACACAGAGCTGCGGACAAGACTTCACAACTGCCAACCACCGTCATAAGGAGCCGATCGCCCCACAAACAGTCAAACACCCCGCCAGAAATACGACCCAACTTCCTGGTTCATGACGAACTAGTGCTACAGGACGGGATAATCGTCAAAAGCCACAAGGCAGTCATCCCTCCCACTCTACGGGGTGAGTACTATGACGATATCCTCAGAGGCCACCCCGGCATGGAGGCCACTCTAAACGGGCCCAAAACAGGATCTACTGGCCCGGGATGACAAGGTTCATACGTGAAAAGACCGAATCGTGCGCTATCTGCAACAGCCTGACACCACACCAGCAAAAGCAGCCCCTCCTGCCTCAGCCAGCTCCCTCCATTCCGTGGTCTTCACTGGCTAGCTGGCCACCCAATAGATACGGCAATTTTGTTTAGCCTCACTATATTCCCTCAGCCTGTTGTTTAAGTGCTGTATTTGCTTTTCAATTCTACGAGAAGAGATGTAGATTGGCTATTGCATGTTAGCCAATCAGAATGCCTAGTAGTAATAACCCCGTCTATTGCATGCTTTATAGTGTTAAGAACTCATTTATTATATTCAGTAGACGCAGCAGACTGAACGTACAATGTACTGCAGATCTGACACTGGGATGTTTATTAAAGATGGTTCCACCTTTACCTGTGTATGAGTCAGGTAATTACAAATATGATCATGGCTGATCATCCAAAATCAGTACCCCGTTCCGGATTTTTCCCCATAACTTTTGATTCCCTTAGCCCTAAGAGCTAAATCTAACTCTCTGTTCTGTTTATTGCCTTACTTCCCACTTCTCTGACGTGAATGCCATTCATAGCATTCTGCCCAACGGGTCAAGCCACCTTTATTCTCCAGGTCAAATACGTTGCTCCTCACAGCCAGCTTTTATATCATTTGCAATCTTCTTTATCATACCCCTTCAGTTTCAATCCAGATCCTAAACATATATATATAATCCAAAACAATGGACCAAACATTGAGCATTGTGGAAATTGTTGCAGCTTTGGTTAGGTGTTCTACCTCTCTCCTGTACACTGACCCATCACCACTCATGATTCATCCACCCAGAGGACAGCACTGTAACGCAGCGGTAGAGTTACTGCCTTGCAGCGCCGGAGACTCGGGTTTGATCCTGACCTGCACACCTTGGGATGTGGGAGGAAACCTGAGCACCCGGGAAGATACCCACGCGGTCACAGGAAGAACGTGCAAATCCCACACAGACACAGCACCCATGGCCAGGATCGAACCCGGGTCTCAGGCGCTGTGAGACACCAGCTGTGCCACTGTGCCACCCTTTCAGGCCTCGGGTGAACCCATTATTCATTGGTGAACAAAAATGCTGGAGAAACTCAGCGGGTGAGGCAGCATCCATGGAGCAAAGGAAATAGGCAACGTTTCAGGCCGAAACCCTTCTTGAGACTGTATTGTCTTTCACATATGTCTTATGGAAAGACAAATAAATTATGATTTATCAAAATTTTTGGTATGTTGAATGGAACTATACTTTAGACAATGGACAATAGGTGCAGGAAAAGGCCATTCAGCCCTTTGAACCAGCACCGCCATTTAATGTGATCATGGATGAATATCCCCTATCAGTACCCCGGTCCTGCCTTCTCCCCATATCCCCTGAGTCCACTATCTTTAAGAGCCCTATCTAGCTCTCTCTTACTCAGGGTAGCACAGTGGTGCAGTGATAAATCAAGGAAGCGGCCGTTACAGGCACCCTGAGCCGCTGAGAGGGTTCTCCCACCGCCGGAGCACCATCACCCGGCGAAGAAGGGCCAGGAACATCAGCCCCCATAGCAGCGACTGTGGGGGCCTCAATAGGCCTGACTATGGGTGAACTGGGGATGGGTTTTTCTATGTGGGGGAGGGGGGTAGGGTAAGGGGGGAACCGTTTCCCAGTCGCTTCCTGGCGAGGATGCGACTATTTCTCCAAGTCGCGTCCTCACCCCCCTCCTCGCGGCCCACCAGCTGGATCGGAGCGGCCTTTCCTACCGGAGACCGGGGACCGGTCCAGAGGTTCGGCAGCAGCGGCGGCGGTGGCGCGGCGCTGGATACACAACGGAGCGGGCGATACCTACCTGGATCGCCATTTGAAGCTCCGGCGCGTTGGGCCTGCAGCATCGACATCACGGAGCTGTGGTTCGCGGAGCTCCCAGCGCGGGCAACACTGACCGACATCGCGGAGTCCCTGGGGCCCTTTGCCAAAGGCCGCCAGAGTGAATCTCCGCCCGGCGCGGCCTGGGGACATCGGGAGCCGCGGACTCCGATGGGAAGCGGCCGATTCGGAGGTCCAAGCCGCCGAGGATGTCCTCCAGTCCCGATGTCAGAATTCCAACATCCCGGCGAGCGGGCCTGAGCGGCGGGCCACCCATAGCGGCGACTGCGGAGGGCTCCGGAAGCCCCGACTACGGGTGAACCACCAGGAAGTTCACTGACTTCGGTGCCTTCCCTCACAGTGGGAAACCTTTTGATTCTGCTGTGTGGGGATGTTTTATGTTGGACTCTATTGTGTGTTGTGTTCTTTATTTTATTGTTTGGCATATGCAAAAACAAATTTCAGACCTCGGTCTGACAATAAAGTGCCATTGTATCGTATCGTATTGTATTGTATCGTATCTGTGGCCATAGCCTCCGAATAAAGGGACGGACCTGCAGAATGGAGGTGAGGAGGAATTTCTTCAATCAGAGCGTGATGAATCTGTGGAATTCATTGCCACAGACGGATGTGGAGGCCAAGTCAACGGATATTTTTAAGGTTGACATAGGCAGGTTCTTGATTAGTACGGGTGTCAGAGGTTATGGGGAGAAGGCAGGAGAATTGGGTTGAGGGAAAGATAGATCAGCCATGATTGAATGGCAGAGGAGACTTGATGGGCCAAAAGGCCGAATTCTGTACCTATGGACTTATAATTGGAAACTATCAGATATTTGTTGTGCAGAAAAGTTCAGCGTCATACAATAAATCACAGTGGTTCCGGCAGGGGGAAGAAATAACTATTGGAAAGGACTCTGCGGCCAGATTTCTTCTTCAGTGTCCAAAAATAAAATATTCCTTCAATCTTAATGTCACTTTAAATTCTATTAAAATATTTTTCTAATGAACTAATAAACAGATTACAATAGAATAGTTTTTCACTGTATCCCGGTACACGTGACAATAAACTAAACTAAACTAAACAATAAACAATACAAAAAACAAAGATGTTATATATCATATCTATAAACTTACTAATCTTTTATTATAATTAGTTAAAATGACTATCTCACAGTGGTGGTCACAAATGACCATCACTATCCAGTGGAGTGATTACTGTTTACGTTAGCTGGAAGATACAGCAACGAAACATGCCCTTCAGCCCATTGAGTCTACGCTGACGATCGATCACCCCTTTCCCTCTTTCTCATCCACTCCCTACACACTAGTGGCAATTTTGCAGAGGCCAACTCACATATAAAACCTATCACATTGTGATGAAACAATGTTCATTTTTTTGTGATAAGCACAACTTTTCAGGTAAATTTATTATTTAACACTCTTTACCTCACTCGCTGATTTCCTCCAGCATTTTTGTCCACCTACTCTTTATTATCATCAGGCATTGTCCTGCCCCCACCTCATTTACCAGCTTTCTCCCCCTTATTACAATCAGTCTGAAGAAATGTGCCAACTCAAAACGTCACCTATCCATGACATCAAGAAATACTGCCTGACCCACTGAATTACTCCAACACTTTATGTCCTACAGAAAATTTGTCATGTTACCACTCTTAAAGATTTGGAGAGACATTGATTCATTTCTTCTAATTAAAGTTTACTTTCAAAAGCAGCATGATTGTATTTCTTATGGTTAGATTACAATCAAAATGTGAGACGCAGGTGACATCAAGAGAAACATTAATCTACTCTATCTTCAGTATGAGTGTCATTTTTTTTTGCCAGGGCCAGATGGTCTGAGCTATAGGGAGAAGTTGAACAGGCTGGGACTCTATTCCTTGGAGCGCAGGAGAATGAGCGGTGATCTTATAGAGGTGTGCAAAATCATGAGAGGAATAGATCGAGTAGATGCACAGAGTCTCTTGCTCATAGATGAATCGACCAGAGGACATAGGTTTAAGGTGAAGGGGAAAAGATTTAATAGGAAGCTGAGGGGTAACTTTTTCACACAAAGGGTGGAGGGTGTATGGAACAAGCTGCAACAGGAGGTGGTTGAGGCAGGGACTGTCCCAATTGTTAATAAACAGTTGGACGGGTACATGGATAGGACCAGTTTGGAGGGATATTGGCCAAACGCAGGCAGGTGGGACTAGTGTAACTGGGACATGTTGTCCAGTGTGGGCAAAATATGCTGAAGGGCCTGTTTCCACATTGTATCACTCTATGACTATGACTGGACCCAATTCACACTCAGATAGATGAGTGCATCTAAAGTGGAAACTCCAACCCACCATGCTGCTATCTGAATGTCGATGGCAGTAGTTTTTGTAACCAGTGGCTGAAATAGAGTCGGGGGAGCATCTGTAGAATATTGATCACAAAAGAAGTAGGTTTAACTCGTTATGATAAAAGATAAAGTTAAATAAAAGATGAGAACGCACAACTAAAAAAGGCAATTGTCATGACGTGTAGAAAGCTTTCAGTAGTTCGAAGTGCCACAGCCTTTTAATATCAATGGAGGTGGGCAGTGTGAATGAATCTCTCAGTGGGTGGTAAAACGTCAAAGCCTTCAAATCTTGACAGAGTGTCTGAATATTTCAAAATGAACAATGTGGGAACCAGCATGGATTTGAGCACTGACCACGATTCGATCCTGACAACGGGTGATGTCTGTATGGAGGTTGTACATTCTCCCCGCGACCGTGTGGGTTTTCTCGGGTGCTCTGTTTTCCTCCCACAGTCCAAAGACATACAGGGTTAATTGGCTTCTGGAAATTGTCCCTATCTTGAATGGCGCCCAGCTCTCTCAGTCCTCTCTGAGGCAGCAAATGCCATAGTTCTGCCACACACTGTGTGAAGAAATCTCTCTTCGTCTCAGCCCCGAATGTTGTACCTTGTCTCCCGACACTGTGATGTGTTGTTCCAGATCGTGACCCCTTTCCCAACCGCTCCCAGACAGAAGAAGTAGCCTGAAGATACATAAGAGATTTGGTATGTCAACAAATACTTTCTTGAACTTCTGCATGTGTACAGTATTGACTGGTTGTATCATGGCCCGGCTCAACAACTTGAACACCCGGGAGCGAAGAAGATTTCAAAAAGCAGTGAACACTGCCTGGTCCATCACAGGTACTGACCTCCCCACCATCGAAGGGATCGACAGGAGTTGCTGCCTCAAAAAGTCAGCAGTATCATCAAAGACCCATCCATCCTGGCCACACACTCATTTCGCTCCTGCCATCGGGAAGAAGGTACCAGTAACGTCCAGGTTCAGGAACAGCTTCTTTCCAACAGCTCTAAACTACATAGACCTGGGGGTGTTGTTTTAGTCTTTGCACTATTATTGTTTGTTTTTCCATCCATCTGTCCATCCACCCATCGGTTTTTGTTCCTTTTTATGGTGTTTACAGAATGTTTACCTGACCATCAAACATATAACTATGTGTACACATATGTTGTGCTCCTGCAAGTTAGAATTTTATTCTCTCTTCTTGGGACATAAAAGAATCAAGCACGCTTGACTATCTGGAGACTGGATCCACATACAGTCTGCTAAGTTGTCAGAATTTCGACTCGATCCTCTGCCACGTTAGTGAATCTACCCTCTGTTCCAGTGCGGGGTCCCACCATTGCTGGCAGCGGCATGATGCTCCACATGATGGATGATGAGATCTCCACACATGTTGGGCATCTCCTGCTCTCCACCACCCATCACCTCAAGGCTGATTCAGGCCAAAATAAACACAAGGATATCAACAGCATTTTCCATGACTATCCTGATAGCTCTTGTGCTGTATCCTGGTACAGCTCTTGTCATGGCAAAGCTTTTCACTGTACCTCAGTACACTTGACAATAAACTAAACTGAACTAGAACTCTGTTCATCTGGCATAGTGGGTGAGTGCACTTTTTTCGTTTAGTTTGGAGATAGCTCCAGCTATTATCAGGCAACTGAACCATCCAACCAACAACCAGAGAGCAGTCCTGAACTACTATCTAGCTCATTGGAGAACCTCGGAATTGGTCTTTATTGGACTTTATCTTGCACTAAACCATAAAGGGAATAACGTGAATAATTTCACGTTATTCCCTTTATCGTGTATCTGCACACTGTGGATAGCTCGATTGTAATCATGTATTGTCTTTCTGCTGACTGGTGAGCATGCAACAAAAGCTTTTCACTATACATCGGTACACGTGACAATAAACTAAACTAAACTACAATGTGGATACAGGCCCTTCGGCCCACCAAGTCCACGCTGACCACCCATTACAATCACCCAAACACTAGTTCTATCATCCACGCTGGGGACAATTTAACGAAACCAATTAACTGACTGAACTTTATTGCCTTCCCTCACAGTGGGAAACATTGATTCCGCTGTGGGGGATGTTTATGTTAAATTCTATCGTGTATTGTGTTCTTTTTTATTTGTATGGCTGTATGGTAACTCAAATCTCACTGTACCAATTGTTTTTTTTTTTAATTTTTTAAATTTTATAATACAACTTAGGAGATAGGTCTGTAGGTAAGAAAACAAAACTATTCGTCTAGTCCTGGGTTCAAGTTTCCGTCGAGCCTCAGCGCTGGCCCATTCTACCCCTTCAAATAATCTATGAATGGCGACCATATTCTAATAAATAATTCAGGTTTGTCAATTAAGACAAATCTAATTTTTTCCAGATTTAAGGTCTCCGACATCTCCATAATCCACATTTTAATTGTAGGGGAAGCAGGGTTTTTCCAAAATTTTAATATTAGTTTTTTCCCAGTCACTGTACCAATTGTGACAACAAATGTAACTTGAACTTGAACCTCCGAACCTGCATGTCTTCAGAATGTGGAAGGAAACCGGTGCACCCGGAGGAAACCCACAAAGTCACAGGGAGAATGTATAAACTTCACACACAGGCAGCACCTGAGGTCAGGATTGAACCTGGGTCTCTGGTGCAGTGAGGCAGCAACTCTGCCGCTACGCCACTATGCCACCCTTACTGTTTGTAAAAATAATGGACGGCACTGTGGCACAGCTGGTGGAGCAGCTGCCCCTCACAGCACTAAAGCTGTGGCCCTACCAGTCACGCCACTGTGAAATCATTGTTAATGCTTGGTGACATTGTCATGGCAAGAGTCCAGGAGACAGCTGGTGTTTGTATGAGAAAGCCCTCCAGGATTTTCTTTTCAATGTAAAGCCATTTATGCTCAGCACTAAGTTTTGATTAATGTTCATTCATGTTGAGTTACGTAATTTTGCTAAATGGTGTGTTTACAAGAGTTCTGCCTAACTTTAGAAAAATGTTTTACCAAACCAATTGTCTTGGATAGTACGGTGGTGCAGCTGGTAGAGCTGCTGCCTCACAGCGCCAGAGATCCAGGTTTAATCCAGACCGCGAGTGTGGCCTTTGTGAGATCTCCATGTTCTCCCTTTGACTCCTTTGTATATTAATGATTTGGATGAAGGAATTGAAGGCTTTGTGGCCACGTTTACGGATGATACAAAAATAGGTGGCAGGGCAGGTTGTGTGTCGAAAGCAGGGACTCTGCGGAAGTGCTTGAGCAGGTTGGGAGAGTGGACAGAGAAGTGGCAGATGGAATTTAGTGCAGCAAAGTGTAGAGTCATGCATTTTGGTAGCAGGAATAAAGGCATAGACTACTTTCTAAATGGGACGAGAATCCAGAAATCAGAGGTGCGAAGGGACTTGGGAGTGTTGGTGCAGGATTCCCAAAAAGTTAATCTGCAAGTCTTTATCTTTATCTTTATTTCGAACGATTAAAAAAAAGAGAAGAAAAGATGAAAATGAATAAGTAAAAGGAAAATTATATATATACATATATATACATAAATACATACGCACATACATACATATACATGTACATATATATACATACATATACACATATACACACATACACATATACATAACATATATGTACATACATAAATTAAAAAATCAAAAGCCAATTTCAACATAAGTCGAATCGGGAGTAAAGAAAGCAAACTCAATGCTAGCATTTATTTCAAGAGGGCTTGTATACAAAAACAGGGCCTGTAAATAAATTCCATTGGAGTCTTTTTACCCCTTATATTTAACCCTCATAATATCTTTTACCCTTATAATCAATTCTATCCACAATCACTCTACATCTTCTGATCCTATATCACCCTTCGCTAAGGACTGAATTTCATTCCTAACCAACAGAGCTACCCCACCAACTCTGTCCACCTTTCTGTCTTTCCGATAGGACCTATAAGCCTAAATATTCAGCTCCCAGCTCTGATACTCTTGCAGCCACGTCTCCGTAATGTCTACAACATCATATTACTCTCTTCTCTCTTTTTAAACTTTCTGTCTTGTTATTTCTGGAGACTTCCGTGACCTTTCAATGGACATTCGATAATAGGTGCAGGAGTAGGCCATTCAGCCCTTCGACCCATCACCGCCATTTACTGTGATCATGACTGATCATCCACATTCAGTACCCCGTTCCTGCCATCTCACCATATCCCTTGACTCCACTATCTTTAAGAGCCCTATCTAGTTCTCTCTTGAAAGCATCCAGATAATTGGCCTCCACTGCCTTCTGAGGCAGAGAATTCCACAGATTCAGATTTCCTGTACTCTCATTCCCGTTAACTCCACACATATGTTTTCACATTGTTGGCTACACCACCACTACCCCCCCCCCTCCCCCCCACTATTTAGTTTAAACCCACCCGTGTAGCACTAGCAAACATGCCTTCAGAATATTGGTCCCCCTCTAGTTAAGGTGCAACCAGTCCCTTTTGTACAGGTCACCCCTGCCCCAGAGAGATCCCAATGGTTGAGAAAACTGAATCCCTGCCCCCTGCACCAACTCCTCAGCCACACATTCAGCTCCCCTATGCCTCTGTTCCTCCCCTCACGAGCATGAGGTACTGGATGCAAACCAGAGATAACTACCCTGGAGGTCCTGCTTTACACCCTCCTACCTAATTCTCTATACTCACGTTGCAGAACCTCCTTCCTGTTCTGACCTATGTCTTTTGTGCCTACATGCACAACTGCATCCGGCATCTCCCCTTCCCTCTTGAGGATGTCCTGTAATTGGTCTGAGACTGAGACGTGTTGGAGCCTGGCACCAGGGAGGCAACACACCATCCTTGAGTGTTGCCTGTTGCCGCAGAATTTCCTGTCCGCACCTCTGACTATTGAGTCACCCACCACTATGATTCTGCCTGACATCGGTCTCTCCGGTTGTGCCTCCGCTCCGGGATTCGAGTCACAGACCTGTCCGCCCTGACAGCACCAAGAGGGTGTACCTGTTTTCAAGAGGTACATCCACTGAGGTTTCCTGCACTCGTTTAATCCCCTTCCTTGCTGTCCCTAACCTTCGCACCTCCTGTACTCTCGAAGTGGCGACCTGACTGTAAGTCCTGTCAGGAAGCTTTTGTTTCCCAGATGGTCTGTAGGTCATCCAGCTGCTGCTCCAGTTCCCTAACTTGGTCCTTGAACTGCTGCATCAGGACACAGTTCCCACAGGTGTAGAGAGGTCAGAGGCACCAGCAGTACCGCAGGCTTCCCACATCCTGCAAGACACACACTGCAACAACATACCTGCCATCACTGCAATAATTCCTGAGCCAAAGACTCCCGCTGTACCTCCACACAGCACTCCTGAGACAAAGACTCACACTTTACCTGCACATGGCACTTCCCCTCAACACGTCCGCTCCCAACAGGCCGCTCCACTGGTGTGCCTTCTCTTTTATCTGCTGCAAACTATCTCCAGCTAAGCCTATCGGACACCTGCTTCACTCTAAAGACCCATCTCGACAATTTGCACTCTGAAACTGCAACTTTAACTTCTTCCCGCCGACTTTTTGAATCCTTTGTCTTTTTAAAAGCAGATTCTTCTGACATTTCCTCCCACATCCCAAGAACGTGTGGGTTTGCAGGTTAATTGGCCCTCTGTAAATCGCCCCTAGTGTGTAGAGATTGGATGTGAAAGTGGGATAACATAGAACTAGGGTGAATGGGTGATTGTTGGTCAATGCGCACTTGGTGGGCTGAATTGCATATTTTCATGCCGTATCTCTGAACTAAGCTGAACACCTTTATCTTGAAGAAAGAGGGGTCGTAGATTTAGCTTCTGTCCCTGACTGTAAGCAGGCCAGAATAATCAAAAATAGCCTTGAAATACCTGTGTACGCAAAACATCTGATTGATTTGCTAAAGTATTTTAATTCCCCCCAGGACTTTCTCAGATGTCTTATTAATTAGTGTTCAATGACCACACCTAGATTACAAAATTCAAAGAAAAATGTCTCCCTCAGGCTGTAATTATCCATTCACAATGCAAGTGTTTATGAATTGAGCTATTGTGTTGCAGGGGACCATTTTGATGGAAAACCTAATTATGCTCAATAAAGCAAAATTCCAACAATTTCTCAGTGGGCAAGATGTTCCTTAGTGTTTTAAATAAACAATAGGCAAGTTTATTTTATTTTCCAATCTCCTCCAATCTACTTAGGGCAGGACGGTGGGGCAGCAGTTGAGTTGTTGCCTTGCAGCACCACAGACCCGGGGATCATTGGTCGGCACAGACTCAGTGCCAAAGGGCCTGTTTCCACGCCGTATCTCGAGACTAAACTAAACTTCATACTTTCGGTCTCAGATTCATGTCTCCTTCATTGAGTTATTGCTAGTTTATTCATGTCTTTCGCTGTAAAGCTTCTCAAAATCCTACGCCTTGACCAGATTTGAGGACACATCATCTCTCTGTTCGCTGCTCAACCTTCCTGTCCACCTACACCATTCTTCTTGAATCTCAACGGTGCATCTTGTTAAATTAAGTGGTAGCACTTAATCCTGAGTTATTGCTATTAGTGGTGTCAAAAATTTAACATTTAATGTACAATCCCTCAGTACCCAAGGTTTCTGTGATGAAAACAAAAGACACAAAGTGTTGGAGAACTCAGCAGGTCAGGAGGCATCACTGGAGGGCATAGAGAAAGAGCCAGGATCCTTCTTCAGACTGACTGTAGTAGGGGGAGGGGAAGAGGTTGAAAAGAGGTGGGGCAGGACAAAGCCTGACAAGTTCAGTTCACGTTAATTTAGTTCAATTTAATTTAGTTTAGTTTAGAGATACAGCATGGAATCAGGCCCTTCAGCCCACCGTCCACATCGAGCAGTGATCACTCATATACTAGATCTATTCTACACTCTAGGGGCAATTTACAAAGCCCAATTAACCTGCAAACCTGCACGTCTTTGGGATGTGGGAAGAAACCAGAGCACATGGAGCAAACCGAGGCAGTCACAGGGAGAACATGCATACTCCACCCAGAGAACTACTGAGGTCAGGATTGAACCTGGGTCTCTTGTGCTGTGATGCAACAACTCTACTGTTATGCCACTGTGTTTTGATCAATTTCTATAATCAGAATTTGGCAACCAAAACAGTATTATTAGTTCTGAGAATACTATTGAATAAAATCTAAAGGAAACGTAGTTCTGCTATAGAATTCCTCTAAATTAAATGATCTGTTATGGAGGAGATCCACTACAAAAAGTCTATTTTATTCATCACATGCACCCAAAGCTGCAGTGAAATGAATTTGCCTGCAGCGATACACTTAAAAAAAAGAACACACCATCTATATATTACTAAAAGTCTGATCTTAACCACTTCCTGTTTTTCTGTTTCATGATTTTAGAAAAAACGCTGCCACTTACGGCTGTGATTTTTGGCCATCTTACTCAGAGTCTCCCTCCGATGCACAGGACAAGAGGATTTTTCCCATTGATTAAAAATAAAAGAGTTTTTAATGTTTAAAAAATGTTGAGATTCTCTCTGCTGCCCCTGCTGGTGGGACGGGGGTGGGACTATAAAACCCGGAGGTGTTGTGCCTCAGTCACTCTGCAAGATGGGGGGAGTATGAGGGTCATGTCTCTCAGTCTGAGCTGTGATTAACACTTCTTCTTCTTTTGTGTGGTGTGCACAGCCTAAAGTTGTAGGACAACTTGTTCTATTTGATCTTCCGTTTGTGCACGTTGAGTTGATTGCATTAGGCGAAACATTGCAGACCACGTGAAGGTTGCAATCTTCCACCCCTGAATAACACTGAACACACGTCTACTAAACTGTGAATGTGGTTTTACTGACCTTGAGTGCCCTTAATGTGGTTTGAAAATGAAAATGTGTTTGGGTTGAAGTAAAACACTGCTAATGGTTGGTGGGGGTGGGGTTGAAGTAAAAGCACTGCAAACGGTTGGTGGGGGTTGGGTTGAAGTAAAGGCACTGCAAATGGTTGGTGGGGATTGGGTTGAAGTAAAGGCACTGCAAATGGTTGGTGGAGATTGGGTTGAAGTAAAGGCACTGCAAACGGTTGGTGGGGGTTGGGTTGAACTAAAGGCACTGCAAATGGTTGGTGGGGGTTGGGTTGAAGTAAAAGCACTGCAAATGGTTAGTGGGGGTTGGGTTGAAGTAAAAGCACGGCAAATGGTTAGTGGGGGTTGGGTTGGGTTGAAGTAAAAGCACTGCAAACGGTTGGAAGTCTAAACTTGACAACTTCCTGTTTGCACTGTATATTGATTTTAGATAAAACGCTACTACTTACAGCTGTGATTTTTGGCCATCTTACAGTCCCCCTCTGCTCATCAGGTGTAGATGATTCTTCCCAGCAATGAAAAATAAGTATTATTAGTGCTTAAAAAATGTTGAGAATCTCTCTCCTGTCAATCAGACCATGAAGGCCACGTCTTTTCCGGTGGGGGGGGGGGGGGGGGGGGGGATTATAAAACCCTGAAGTGTGGGTGTGGCTCAGTCTCCACATGATGGGGAGGGAGATGACACGACCATGTCTGAGCTGCGAATCAACTGAACACACTGAATGTCTACTGAACTGTGACTGTGGTGTTTTGTGTGATTTTACTTCGGAGTCACGTGAGTGACTACGTGAAGAAGCCCCGCCAGGTGCATGTGCGTCATTACGTCCGACGCATGGTGCACTGACGGGCTGGAGAGCTCAGCCCCACCAGCGGTAAGTAGTAACCCGCAGGTAAGTCAATGTTAAACCTTCCCTGCGAGTAATTTAAACTCTGTAAGTCTGGCTCGGGAGCCAGCTAGGGTTAGTGATATGGAGGGTATTGAAAATGTAAACTGCCGTAGTGGAGCGGATCGCGGGGACCGCGGTTACCACTTATAGATCTGATTGGGAGATAATGGCTCCGCTAATGCCGGCTCCAATACCGGCTACTGTTTCTACCAGCAGCTCAACTGCCTCCATCAGTTTCCAGTGCTTCAGGGCACTGAGGCCACTCCACCAGGGAGGAAGGCAAAAACAAAGTACTCTCAGGCTCATCTTAATTGATGGGTCTGATGATGTGGAAGACTCCCCTCCTTTTAATATAAAGGTATGGGGACGGCTCAAACAAATGGGAAAATGCTCCAAATTTAAAGAGCCATGTAAAATTTCAATCGGGGTCGAATGCCCCTAGGATTCCCCACACAGCCTCTCGCAGAGGTCCATACAGTGAAGAAGAAAACACCGCTTATGGATACCAGTGGGAATCATCCTCTCCAGCACCTTGTTTAGGGCTGGAAGAGACCTCTCTAGAGCATGACTCAGGAGAGCCAGGGCAGGAGGAGTCTGACCCTGAAGCAGGTGTCACTGCTTTTGTGCACACACCAGGGCACATGAGCCACGCTCCAGATGTCCCGGACGTAGTGTTAAACTTCGCTAATCCGGAAGGGACTGGTGAGGCTATGGAGGAAAACCTAGCCGCCAATGTTAATTAAATGGCCTCACCAGCTTCAGGATACGATTATGGAGGAGACGGCCACAAGATATAAAACACCTGTTAATTGTGCGTCGCTCAAAGTGCCCACCGTGTACTCTGCTATATGGGCACAAATGAGTGCAACGATGCGTGGACAAGAAATCAGGTGCGGGTCCTCAAGTTGTAATCAGCAGGCATAACTGCATTTGGAAAAATGGTCCGGGGGGCACCAATGTCTGGCACAGCAAGATATGCTGGCCCTGTTCTCTAACGCATATTTTGAGGTCAATTGCATAAGGAAAATAGCTATAAAGTTATATAATAGCTAAAATAGCTATAAATAGCTATAAATATATATATAGCTGAACCCGAAATTTGCAGCATTGTGTATTTCTACCAACATCCAAGCCCCAGATTATTAATTTGGGGTGGACCTCCTCAAACAAGTTAAGGACCTGGAGGAAGTGGCCAAAACAATCGGTCTCATGAAGACATCTGTCCCTTCTGCCAGGATGCCACCTCGCAGGTCGTTTTCAGCGCAAAAGGGGTTGGATCCAGGGGCAGGGCCTAGCAGTGTGGGGCCAGTGGGACGACGGTATTACCCACCTGTGTATCCCAGCTACAACCCCAATATGGGAAGAAGGAGGACTTCAAGGACGACTGTAGAGGTACAGGTGATTCATTCTGTCCAGGATAAGATTTCTGGGGAACAACCTCCGGTTGGGGGTAGATTGCAATGGTTTTATGATGAATGGTGCTGATAACATCTGATCGGTTTATACTAGACACTGTGTCAGGCTCGAATAGAGTTTATGTCTGGAATTGATCCACCTGTACAAAATATGCCTAATAGAGTATTGGATTTTTTCTGCACCAGAAACTCAGCAGGTAAGAGAAGAAATTACGGGTTTGTCCCAAAAAGGGGTAATTGAGAGGACGACAAACCATCCTCAACAATTTGTGTCCAATATATTCCCCAGACAGAAAAAAGATGGGGGATGTAGAGTCATTCTGGACCTAAACCAGTTAAATTCCTATGTTCAGTATAGGCATTTAAAATGGACACCTTCAATACTGCAAAACAGCTGTTATCACAAGGCTGTTATATGGCAACTATAGACCTAAAAGATGCATATTTCAGTACCAATTCATCATCAGTATCGGAGATACTTGAAATTTAGTTGGATGGGACAGCTGTGGCAATTTAAAGCATTACCCAATGGGTTAACCTCAGCTCCTAGGCTGTTCACGAAATTGTTGAAACCAGTGCTGGCACTACTTCGGGCCCAGAATCACATTATAATGGCTTATCTAGATGATATTTTAATAATAAGCAACACTCAGGAGACAGCTGAGGAATCGGTTTCAGCAACCAAACACCTGTTTCAAAGGTTAGGGTACAGGTCCATCCAACAAAATCCAAGTTAGAGCTATCCCAAAAAATTGATTAATTGGGATTTGTCATTGATTCAGTTGATATGTTAGTGACTTTGCCTACAGCCAAGGCTGTGGAGATCAGGGAGGTCTGTACTAGTCTCGCTGAAAAACAATATCCCTCCATCCGGGAAGTAGCCAGTGCTATTGGTAAATTGGTGGCAGCTTTCCCTGCAGTGGAGTTTGGACCTCTGCACTATCAAAGTCTGCAACGAGCTAGAGAACTAGCACTTAAAGAACATGCAGGTCATTTTTATAGACCTATGCAGTTAACAACCAGAGCCATAGCTGAATTACAATGGTGGATTATCAATATTGTACAAACTACCAAAAACATGTTGGTTCAGTAACCTTCAGTGGTTTTACAGACAGATGTGAGTGCTCTCGGATGGGGAGCTACAGACAGCGAGTCTAGCTGTGGTGGTAGATGGAGTGTGCTAGAGGATTTAATCCTGCACAGGCATAGTATAAATTACTTAGAATTGCTGGGTGCATTCTATGGATTAAAAGCTTATTGTTCAACAATGAAAAATTTACATGTTCAACTCCAGATTGATAATACCACGGCTGTGGCATATATCAATCACATGGGAGGAATAAGGTCAGTATCATGTGATAATCTGGCTAACCTCATGTGGCACTGGTGTATTTCCAGAAACATCTGGGTCTCAGCTATCTACCTACCAGGTAGAGATAATGTGGTGGCAGACAACAGGTCATGAAAATTTAATGACAACATAGAATGGATGTTAAATCCTGATGTTTTAAAATGATTGGGGGTACACAAAATGCTGGAGAAACTCAGCGGGTGCAGCAGCATCTATGGAGCGAAGGAGATAGGCAACGTTTCGGGCCAAAACCCTTCTTAAAATGATTGTCAGCCGCTATGGTTTGCCAGATATTGATCTGTTTGCATCCAGGCTAAATCACCAGTTGCCTAAATACGTTTCATGGGAACCAGATCCAGGAGCAGTAGTGGTGGATGCATTCTCGCTACATTGGGGACGTACATTCTTTTATGCTTTTTCCCATTCTGTGTTAAATATTTTTATTAGGCGTAAGTACATATTAATAGAATATACTTCTCACATACATTCGTAATATTATTAATATTAACAATTATGTCTTATTTGTATTTCTATATTTTTTTTATTGCAGATAACAAAAGATAGAGAAAAATAAAGTAAAAGTAGAAAATCAAAAATAAAGAAATGAGTGAAGTATTAAAAAAGTTATCCATCATTGGAGATATATCCATGATTTGTTATATATGATTCTTCATATATTCCATTATTCAGGCTTCAGTCAGGCTCTCGTACCGAGCCATTTTGACCCTTTAAATATTCAATAAATGGAGACCATATCCCTCTGAAAAGATCCAACTTGTCCAATAGGACAAGCCTTAATCTTTCCAGATGAAGTGTCTCCGACATTCCTGTAATCCACATTTTGGTTGTGGGGGATGTAGGACCTTTCCAGAATTTCAATATTAATTTTTTCCCAATTATTAAACTGTAATCAATAAAAATTCTTTGATTTGTTGTTATTAATTGATCTGTTTCTAATATTCCCAATATTATTAATTTTGAGTCAGGGATCAGATTCATATTAACAACATTCAAAATTATCTTAAATATTTCTGTCCAAAATTTAGCAATTTTTACGCAATTTGTAAATTAATGCGTTAAGTTAGCTTCTAAGTGCTGACATTTATCACATATGGCAGATACATTTGAAAAAATACTATGTAATTTGGATTTTGAATAATGTAATCTATGGAATATTTTAAATTGTATAAGAGAGTGTCTAGCATTTAATGAACAATGGTGTATATGTTGTAAACTTTCATCCCATACTTCTAGTCTGATTAATTGACCTCATTCGTTTTCCCATGATTGCCTATATATTTCTGTCATTGGGACATCGTTTCCAATATAATGTTATAAATATATATCAATTTTTCTGTGTTTATTTAGACATTCATCTAAAATTTCTGTCTTTCTATTTCTGATTTCTTGTGTGTTTGCTTTTACATAGTCTCTAATTTGTAAATATTTAAAGTAATCTTTTGAATGTAATCCATAAATTTGTTGTAATTCTTGAAATGACATGAAGGAGTTTTCCCTATAGAGATCACCCATCTTATTAATTCCATAGTTTTTCCATTGTAAAAAACCTTTGTCCATGATTGAATGTTTAAATGTAACGTTATTTACAATGGTTAGTGCTTGTGGTATACATTTCAATTTTAATGTTTTCTTTATTTGTTTCCAGATACGTATCCCACTTTCTATTATAGGATTTTCACTATAGATTTTCTTACCTAGTTTAATATTAGCGAATAAAATCAAGCTAATTTCAAAAGGCGAACAATCTTATTTTTCCATTTTTAACCAGATTGGTTGTTTATCTGTCTCTACTAACCAAAAATTCATATTTTTAATATTAACTGCCCAGTAATAAAACATAAAGTTTGGCAGTGCTAGACCTCCATTTATTTTTGATTTACATAAATGTTTTTTATTTATTCTATGGCTCTTATAATCCCAGATAAAGTTGGTGACTATAGAATCAACCTTCTTAAAGAAATTTTTAGGAAGATATATCGGAATCAATTGGAAGAGATATAGTAATTGCGGGAGAAAAATTATTTTTATTGCATTAATTCTACCTAGCATTGAAATAGGTAATGTTTTCCAATATAAAATATTCTTATTTAATTTATACAATAAAAGTGGAAAATTGGATTTAAATAAAGAATCAAATCTTTTTGTTACATAAATTCCAAGATATTTGATTTTTTCGTTTGCTATCTTAAAAGGAAATTGTTGTAGAAGATGTAAGTTATTTACCATTATTGGCATAAGTTCACTTTTATTCCAATTAATACTATATCCTGAAAATAATCCAAATTCAGTTATTAATTTTAGTAAATTTGGAATACTAATTTCCGGCTTTGTAATATAAAGTAATACATCATCCGCATATAAAGAGATTTTATTTTCAGTATCTCTGGTGTCATACCCATATATTTCAGGATGTAATCTCACACATTGAGCTAATGGTTCTATTGCAAGTGCAAACAGTAGTGGGGATAAAGGACAACCTTGTCTGCAGCCTCGAAATAGATTAAATTTAGTTGATAGCATTTGATTTGTTAGTATTCTGGCTGTTGGATTAGTGTATAATAATTTAACCCAAGTAATAAACTTCTCTCCCAACTGAAAAGTTTCCATAACCGAAAACAAGTAAGACCATTCCACCTGGTCAAAGGCTTTCTCCGCGTCTAACGATATAATTACTAGGTCTTTATTAACACCTCTTTTCGAATATATAATATTAAATAATCGTCTCAGGTTATATGAGGAATATCGTTTTGGTATAAATCCTGTTTGATCCGGGTGAATTAATTTATTAATAACTGTACTTAGTCTTTGTGCTAATATTTTGGTTAGTATCTTTTGATCAGTATTTAAAAGAGCTATAGCTCTATATGATCCTGGGATGTCCAGATCTTTGTCCAATTTAGCTATGTGTTATAATAGATTCATTTAACGTTTCTGGTAGTTTCTGGTGGGTATAAATGTATTCATAGAGTATCTTCAAACATGGTGCAATCAGATCATAAAATGTTTTATAAAATTCCGAACCAATACCATCTGGTCCCGGTGTTTTACCATTTTTTAATGATCTGATAGATTCTTCGATTTCTTTTACTGAAATTTCAGCATTTAGTGATTCTCTATTTTGTGAATCCAACCCATTCAGATTACTTTTTTTTTAATGCTTCTATTCCTATCCTGTTTTATGTCGTTTTAGCTGAATATAATTTTTTATAATATTGCAAAAATCTCTCATTAATATCTTTGGGTTGTACTAATGGTTCACCATTATATGATTTAATCCTATGGATTATTTTTTCTCCCTCCATCTTCCTTAATTGACGAGCCAATAATTTTTGAGGTTTATCTCCAAATTCAAATTGTAATTGTTTAGTGTATTGATAGAGTTTTACAACTTGATCTGAGTATATTTTATTTAATTTATATTTCAGTGCAGCGATTTTATTATGTTTTGTTATGGATGGATTAGCGGCATTCTCTGTGTCTAATTGTTTAATCTCCTTTTCCAATTCCTGTTGTTCCCTCCGATTCCCTTTATTATAAAATGCTTGAGAAGAAATCATAATTCCACGGGCATATGCTTTAAAAGTTTCCCATAATAGGGGAGAAGATATTTCCGGTTTATCATTTATTTCAAAGAAAATCTTGATCTGTTCTATAATATATTCCTGAGTTACTTTGTCTTTTAAAATTTATGGGTTAAATCTCCATTGTCCCTGTTTTTCCGTTTTACCATTTATTTTAATCATAAATGCTAAAGGTGCGTGATCTGAGATTGTAATATTATGGTATTTTGAATTATAAGTAAGTGAGATAAGTTTAGCGTCAACCAAAAAATAATCTATTCTTGAATAGGTTTTATGTACAGGTGAATAAAATGAATATTCTCGTCCAGTTGGATTTTCTACTCTCCAAACATCTTTAATATTACTAGTATCCATATATGCATTTAATAAGTCACTGGAATGGGATTTGGTTTCCCTTTGTCTTGTGGATCTATCTAAATAAGAATCTAATGTACAATTTAAATCTCCTCCAATTATTAAGTTATGTTGTGCTATTTCCAGGATTTTGTTAAATATTTTCTTAAAAAAACAGTGGACTATCAAAGTTTGGTCCATATACATTGACAAAAATCATTTTTTGTGCATTTAATTCTCCTATTACAATAATGTATCTACCGTCATTATCAGTTATAGTTGATGTATGTTTGAATAAAGTGCCTTTACGAAATAATATTGCTACCCCTCTGGATTTGTGTGTAAAAGAAGAATGATACGTTTTATCTATCCATTTAGCTTTCAGCCTATGCTCGGCATCTTTTTTTAAATGTGTTTCTTGAATAAAAATCACATCAGCTTTAATTGCTTTTAAATGTGCTAGTACTTTACCTCTCTTAATTGGTTCATTAATACCTTTAACGTTCCAGCTGCAAAACGTTATTCCCTCATTCCCCTTATTCATTTTTAAATCTTGCATCTTTTGTCTATGGGGGTCTATAATAGAGCCAATGGTTCAGTTCGACAGACCCGACCTTACACCCGAACTCCGAATAGACGAATTTTAAGACCCTTGAATGTCTCTCACGTGTATATCTCCTTTGATCCAATTTGTAACTCCATTCAAACTGAAAATAATAATGATAGATTATAATAGAGAAGAAAAGAGGATAGGTTAAGAAATTAGTATTGTGCACAAAGAAGGAAAAAACTACATCTAGTATTAGTGTAGTTAGTGCTAGCCATACTAGCATGGCTAACCATCTACCGACTTCCGTAGTTGATGTTACGAACTTAACCAGCTCCTTGGTTTCTTGGAATTTTTATTCCATAGCAGTTTTTTACCGGGGATATTAAATTTTAAAACATTCGGGTTCCAATAGTCGGTTCCAAATGTGAGGATACATATATTTAAAACTTGTTTGAAAATTTAATTAAAAAAACGAAAAGAGAGGAAAAAAGAAAATTAAAATTAAAATTACTAATAAAAAAGAAAAAAGGTTTCCAAAGAGGGCAAATGAAATCAAACTCTATATTTGACTCTAATCATTCCATTATAAGTAAGTATTAGTCATTAGTGATAATTATTAACTCTGATTAGTAAAGATACCACGTTATAATTTTAGTATTTATTAGTTATTTATATTAGTAGTGCAGTTCTACTAATTATTAGTATACATGGGAGATTTTCCGATCCACGTCTTTCTCCAGCTTCCTTAGTCACCACTTTAATTCCATCCAGTCCTGCAAAATCAGTTTATTCAATGGTGAGGCTCAGTTTTAAAAGTATTATTCAAGCATCCTCTCGAACCTTAATCTTCTGGGCAAAGTCCAATGCTTCCACAGGGTTGGTGAAAAAGTATTCCTTCTGGTTGTAAGTGACTCTTAGGGTAGCTGGATACCTCAGACCATATATCAAATTCTCCACTTCCCTCATGATACTTTTGGTCTCATTAAACACTTTTCGTTTCCTGGAGACCTCTGCTGGATAGTCTCAATAAATACTGATCCTGTGTCCCTCAAATGCAAAATTTCTGTTTCTTGATATTTTTTGCATTATCTCCTCCAAGACGTGGTCGTACTGTACTTTTATTATCATTTGTCTTGGGGGAGCGTTTTGTCTTGTCTGACATCTCATCACTCTGTGTGCTCAGGCAAGTAAAGGCTTTTGTTCCAGAGATAAAACTTTTTGCAGTAAATTTGCAGTGAATTCTCAGGGATCTTGATCGCTCTCTTTCCCTTCTGGAATACCCGCAATTCTTAGGATCTGTCTTCTCTGGCGACCTTCCAATTCAGTACATTTCTCGGTTATTTTGCCCAGTAATTCAGTTAGACGTTGATTTTCTGTGATAAGCTTTGCTGTAGTCTGAGCACTTGTTTCGGATAGTTCTTCAAGGCCTTTTATGGCAGCCGTCTGTTGGTTCAGTGCCTGCTCCACAGGATTCAGCCTTTCTTCAAAATCAGTTTTCACATTTCTGATTTTAACATTCGTCTCATTTGTCAGACCAGTCAATATTTCTGCAATTTCTTTCTTCAGTTCATCCGATGTATCCTTAGCCGTGGTATTAATTTCAAGCTTTAAGTCCTTCATTTCCTTCTTGATTTTTTTTATTTCTTCCCCAAAATTCATCTTCTTCAATTCTTCGTTCGTTTTTGCCAGTTCATTCTTTAGTTCCAGCTTTATTTCTTCCTTTAAACCAGCAATTTCACTTGCAATAAAAGTTTTAAGTTCTTCACCTTCCGATTTTTTCGTCGTTTTTTTCGACACATCTTCTTGGGATAGCATCCTACCTGAGCCCGAGGCTTCAGTCGGGCCTTCCACCATTTTCTGCCTGGTAACCCGACTTTTCGGTTTATCCGGGGGTGGGCTGCGCTGTGTAGACATAGTAAGTCGCGCGCCTGATGACGTCACTCACAGCAATCGGTGCAGAGGCAGCAGGCAGCAGGTAGGTCGGTTTCTCCCCGAATTTTCTCAGTTTTTTTCGAGGAGCCGGCTGGCGTTACTCTCTAGCCCTCCATAGCGCCACCGGAAGTCCTTTTATCAATCACATATATCAATCACATAGGAGGAATAAGGTCAGTATCATGTGATAATCTGGCTAACCTCATGGGGCACTGGTGTATTTCCAGAAACTTCTGGGTCTCAGCTATCTACCTACCAGGTAGAGATAATGTGGTGGCAGACAACAGGTCATGAAAATTTAATGACAACATAGAATGGATGTTAAATCCTGATGTTTTAAAATGATTGAGGGTACACAAAATGCTGGAGAAACTCAGCGGGTGCAGCAGCATCTATGGAGCGAAGGATATAGGCAACGTTTCGGGCCAAAACCCTTCTTAAAATGATTGTCAGCCGCTATGGTTTGCCAGGTATTGATCTGTTTGCATCCAGGCTAAATCACTAGTTGCCTAAATACGTTTCATGGGAACCAGATCCAGGAGCAGTAGCGGTGGATGCATTCTCGCTACATTGGGGACGTACATTCTTTTATGCTTTTTGCCCATTCTGCCTGATTAGGCAATGTCTCACCAAAATGGAGCAGGACTCCGTGTCAGGCGTTTTGGTGGTTCCGGACTGGCCTACACAGCCATGGTTCCCATTGTGCTCAGAATGATGACTCAGCCATTCATTACTGTCCCCAACTGCAGTAATTTGTTGGTGCATCCAGTAACAGGAGAAAGTCATCCGTTACATAATCGTATTAATTTGTTAATCTGCATGTTCTCACCAGACCTTTCCAAGGCCTTGGACTGTCGAATAGGACCATGGATGTGATAACTGCAGCTTGGAGAGATAGCACTAAAAAACAATATGTGTCTCATATTAAGAAATGGGAGATGTTGTTTACAGTCAGATATATCTTAGCATATTGCAAGCATACTGGATGTATTGGAGTTCCTTGCTACATTGCATTTTGATGGACACTTCAGTTATAGTGCCATTAATAGTGCTTGGAGTGCTTTGTCCTCCTATTTAGGGCAGTTTCAGAACAACAACCTATCGGGTCTCATCCATTAGTGTCCCGATTCATGAGAGGAATATTTAACAAAAATCCTCCTAAACCTAGATATACAGAAATCTGCGATGTCAGTATAGTTCTCACACTGCTTCGACAATGGGCTCCAATTACGTCATTGGCTTTTCAGAAGTTAACACTTAAAGTGGTTAAGCTCATGGAGCTAGTATCAAACATTGCAAAAGTTACGACTAGATAGCATGTATTCTTCTGCAAATAACATTACATTTTATATGTATGATTTAATCAAACAAAGCAGGCCAGGAATGGCCGGAACCAAAGTAAGTTTTAAAAGCATACCCTGTTGACCAAACGTTATGTGTGGTTAAGCACCTATGTTAATATATCGATGTAACTAAGAGTCTCAGAGGCTCTGAGACAGCAATGTTCATCAGTCACAAAAAACCTCATAAAAAGGTGTCAGTATAAACTATTTCTAGATGGTTAAAACAAATCACAGAGTTTTGAAATCTTCACCTAGTCACTCACGTGACTCCGAAGTAAAATAGTAAGATTAAACGAGAACTTACCAGTTTGAAGTTTGATCTTTATTTTATGAGGAGTTACGATGAGGGATTACGTGCCCTCCGCACCCGGCCCTCATTATCGCAAAGATCATCTGGTAGTTCTAGTTTTCTCGGTCTTACTATATCACTTCGGCTATAGTTTCTGTGTTTTCACACCGCTGCTTTGAAGTATGACGCGCATGCGCCTGGCGGGGCTTCTTCACATAATCCCTCATCGTAACTCCTCATAAAATAAATATCAAACTTCAAACTGGTAAGTTCTCATTTAATCTTACTATTTTATGGTGGTTCTATGGTAGTTTCACCCTGCTTGAAATGGTATGAAACTGCATTTGAATGTTGTGGCCTTGCACCCTGCTTGAAATGGAATTTTAAGGAATAGCCGTGAGTCAACTGCCAGCCCACCAGCCGTGAGTGAGCTGGCAGCACATCAAGCTTGAGGGACTGTGCTGCCACCCCAAGAATCCATTTGGCCCACAATGTCCATACTAGCCCTCTGGAGACCAGTCCCTTCATCCCACAACACCCATGCCAGTGCTCCAGAAAGCCCCCCCCCCCCTCCCACACTGGCCACCAATATTGGAATTGGAGGAGAGGTGGAATATTGCGTTGGGGGACCAGTCCTTCCAACGGGTCCCACTTAGTCTAGTACACATTAGAATTTAACACAAACATCCACCACAGCATTTTTCACTGTGGTGGAAGGCAACATAGTTCAGTCACTCCTCCTCCTTTGTTCATCCTTGGTCGGGGCCATAAACCCTCCGTTGTCGCCGCTACGGACGGCCGATGTACAGGCCCTCTTGTCAGGATGATCAAAACTCCTTTCCATCGAGGAGGCAACCAAAAGCAGTTCCCCCCTCCCCCCCCCCCCCCCCCCCCCCACCCAACCACCCCACACAAGACACGCCAAGAGAAACCTAAACTAACATTTAGACATAGCAAAAAAAAAATTAAAAGTCGAAATAACTAACACGCTGCTGGCAGGGCAGCCAAGTCGCAGTGCCCACAACCAACTAATAAAATATCTTGGTTTTAAGTGCTCTCGCTTTTTATGGAAAGTGAATTAAACAAAACAGCTATTTTGGAAATTATTTTATTGGTACATCAAAATCTTTCAATTATACGAATTCCATGTCAATTAAAAACAAACGCACAACATTCTTCAAAAGCAACAAATCTAGACTTAGATTGGAAAGATATAGTGCTTGGGCATTAGGATTGTTCCAAGTTTATCACTGTGGTTTCACCAGTCAAAACCATGAGTTTAGTTTTGAGTTTGATTTTAGTTTATTGTCACAAGTACAGAGGTACAGTGAAAAGCTTTTGTTGATCTTCACACCCATCCTAAGAGGATAAGGGCTGAATTTCCCAGGGATTTCTCCCAGTTGTTGGGGAAAGGAACATAAAAAGCCTCAGAAAAACTCGAGACAATTCCTTTGATTTTCACCACCACCCACACCCATAATAAATCAGGACAAAGTAAATGCTTGGGTTAATAACATAATTACTTGCTTTCTCTGTATATGAAATGTGTAGGAAGGTCTTGCAGATGCTTGTTTAAACCGAAGATAGACACAAAAAGCCGGAGTAACTCAGCGGGTCAGATCGCATCAGTGGAGAAAAGGAATAGGTTATTCCCCCTGATTCTCAGTCTGGAGAAGGGTCTCAACCCAAAACGTCACCTATTCCTTCTCTCCAGAGATGCTGTCTGACCCATTGACCCATTCTGTGTCTATCTTCTTGCTGTCTATTGCAACCTCTCCTCATCTTCTTTTTTCCCTTTTAATTTGTACCAAAAGATCAGTAATCCAACCACCAAACAAACGAGAAGCAACACTATTACTGTGATCAAAATAGCCCTTGTTGTGTGATTGTCTATGACAGGCAGAGGCTCAACGGAAGAAATCATGGCAACATTGGACATCTCGGAAGGCTGATTCTTTTCATCATAAGCAAGGATGGCAAAGTAGAAGGTCGTTCTGTTCTCCAGTTTGGTACGATCAGGGACAACTATAAACATTTCCTTGGAGCCAAATGGTTGTGGATTCAAGTTCGTCAAGTTAACTCGTTCAGCTCCGGAGAAACTCTGTGGCAGCAGTAATTTGTTGCTCATTCTCATCTCATAGTACGATGCTGATAAACATAAGTAACAAATGAATGCATTGACATTTGGCTGGAAAAAATATTTTGATGATCAAAGGTACAAGACAAAGAGAACAGATTGGGTTCCACAGTGGCGCAGCGGTAGATTTGCTGCCTTATAGTACCAGAGACCCAGGTTCAATCCTGACTACTGGTGCTGTCTGTATGGAGTTTGCACGTTTTCCCTGTGACCTTGTGGGTTTTCTCCAGGTGCTCTGGTTTCCCGCAACACGCCAAAGGTGTACATGTTTTAGGTTAATTGGCTTTTGTAAAGATTGTAAATTGTCCTTAGTGTTAGATAATGCGAGTATAAGGTCGGTGCGGACTCGGTGGGCCAAATGGTCTGTCTCCACACTGTATCTGTAAAGCCTAAAATGAACGCTAGAATGCAAATGAAACTTTTTTCGCTATTTTATAGCGAATTACTAGTTGGGACATCATCTTCAGTATAGTAATAACGAGGAACTGCAGATGCTGGTTTACTAATGAAAGAAACAAAATGCTGCAATAACTCGGGGATGTTCTTCAAAACATTTTACATTTTGACAGTCCCACTGTGAAATCTCTTCGAGGTCTGCCCACTTGTAGTTCTTTTAAAGGGAGTTTTGGGAGGCCCTCATTGCTCCCCTTCTGTGATTACCAGCCATGCCTGCCTCTCCTCTCTTCCAATTTTCTTACTCCACCCATTCCCGCCACTTTCACCTTCAATCAGTGTGATGAAGGGTCCCGACCCAAAACGTCACTTATCCATATTCTCCAGAGATGCTGCCTGACCCGCTGAGTTACTCCAGCACTTTGTATCTATCTTCAGTATTGTGTCCAATGTAGGATATCAACCTTTAGACATGGAAATGGATTGAGCGGTGTTTGAACGAAAATGCTGAAAAGAGCACAGAGCAGATTTATGGGAATGCTCCCAGTATTCGAGGGCCTGAGCTGTTGGGAGAGGTTGTGCAGCCTTGGAGCAAAGGAGGCTGAGGGGTGGTTCTACAGGGGTGTATAAAACCATGAGGGTTCCTGCATTCTCCCCATATCCCCTGACTCCGCTATCTTTAAGAGCTCTATCTAACCCTCTCGTGAAAGGATCCAGAGATTTGGCCTCCGCTGTCTTCTGAGGCAGAGAATTCCACAGATTCACAACTCTCTGGGTGAAAAAGTTTTTCCTCGTCTCCATTCTAAATGGCCTACCCCTTATTCTTAAACTGTGACCCCTGGTTGTGGATTCACCCAACATCAGGAACATGTTTCCAGCCTCTAGCATGTCCAATCCCTTAATAATCTTATATCTTTCAATCCTCTCATCCTTCTAAATTCCAGAGTATGCAAGCCCAGCTGCTCCATTCTATCAACTGATGACAGTCCCGCCATCCCGGGAATACTGTTGGGTTGCACCACAGTTTGTTTTGGCAATGGGAACGGGACATTGACAGATAAATTCCTGAATAATCTGAACTATGGTGATGTAGTCTGATTATTAACAATGATCACTGTGAAATCTTGAATTGTATTCATTATGTGTGACATTACCTAGCATATGTAAAACACACTGGCCTGTCTACAGTAGATGCCTATCTGAACTGATCCCATGGTCCATATTCCTGTACTTCCATAGGCCTATCCAAAATCCTCTTAAACGCCACTATTGTATCTGCCTGTATCACCCTTGGAAGTCCATTCCAAGCCAGCACCACTCTCTGTGTAAAGAACTTGCCCCGCACATCACCATTAAACTTTCCCCCTCTCACCTCATAGCTATGCCCTCCGGTGTAGCACACTTTCACACAGAGATAAAAGGGTTCCAGAAGTCTACCTTATCTATGCCTCTCATCATTTTATATAGTTCCATCAAGTCTCCCCTCAACCTCCGACGTTCCAGAGGCATGGACTCAGTGGGTCGAAGAGTAACTCAGTGGTTCCATGCTGTATAATTCGACAAGTAATTCTCCAAAACACCAGGCTTTCCTTGCCTTCGTAGTTACATGTTCCTTCTTCCTGGCCAATTTACTTCCATTGTGTCACACCATAACTGGTCAGCAGAATTCCTTGACCATTTGTGTAGGAAGGAACTGCAGATGCTGGTTTACACCGAAGATAGACACAAAATGCTGGAGTAACTCAGCGGGTCAGGCAGCATCCCAGGAGAAAAGGAATCGGTGATATTGCGGGTCAAGACCCTTCTTCAGACCCAATCTAGAGAAGGGTCTCGACCCAAAATGTCACCTATTCCTTCAAGTTTATGTGATAGGAGCAGAACTAGGCCATTTAGCCCATCAAATCTACTCTGCCATCCAATCATGACTGATCTATCTTTCCCTCTCAACCATATTCTCCTGCCTTCTCCCCATAACCCCTGACACCCATACTAATCAAGAATCTACCTCTGTCTGAAAAATATTAATTGATGGCCTCCATGGCCTTCTATGGCAATGGGTTCCACAGATTCACCACCCTCTGACTAAAGAAATTCCTCCTCATCTCCCTCCTGAAGGTATGTCCTTTTAATCTGAGGCTATGGCCTCTGGTGCTAGACTCTCCCACTGGTGGAAACATCCTCTCCACATCCACTCTAACCAGACCTTTCATTGTTCAGTAAGTTTCAATGAGGTGCCCCCTCTCCAGAGATGCTGCCTGACCCGCTGAGTTACTGCAGCATTTTGTATCTATCTTCCCCAGCTATTTGATCACTTGATTGCTGGAAATAAAAATTCTCTGTAAGCCCCATATAAATGCGGGAGTATTTACCTGTTCCTTGATCCAGATCTGCTCCTGGTGCGGTCCATTCCAGCTCAATCTTATCTTCAACTATTCTTGCTTCAAGGTCCGTGATTTTACTCGGCGGGAAGTTGACAACGGGAATGTCCACGGGAATTGAAATCGATCCTCCAGATTTGACCCTGCTGAAGTTTCCGATCTGTGCCACGAGATCTTCTTCACTGACTGGGGGTCTTGGCGGATTCGGATGAACAACGCCTGTGTGGAAGGAAAGACATATATCTCCAGGATCCAGAATCCATCAACCAAACCATCACTGAACCTGCTTTCCCTGTTGGGGAACCGCAGACACAATGGATCATTTTCTCCCAGATTCTCTTTGTCACGAGTGCTGGAAGTGAGAATGAGAAACAGCGAAGCCACTCAAAAAAGCTGGCAACACATCCTGACCATCAGCCAGAGTCATTAGCTCAATGTCACTGTTCCCTGATGGTGGTGTGAAAGGTGAATCAGGTGGTAAAGAAGGCTTTTGGTACATTGATCATCATGTAATGTGGTGACCAGAACTGCACACAATACTCCAATCATCATGAAAACTCACCTGTATGTTAAGGAAATTAATCTGCCATCCTTTCTTCTGGATCAGATAATTCTCTATTAATAGTTCGACGTACTGTAAATCACATTTTCCATTAGATGTTTCACATGAGAAAATTATAGTTTCCTGCTGGTAGAGCTGCTTCCTCCCAGAGACCCGGATTCGATCCTGACCTCGTGTGCTGTCTGTGTAGAGTTTGCACATTCACCGAGTGACCACGTGGATTTCTCCCATGTTCTCCGAAGACATGTGGGTTTGTAGGTTAATTGGCCTCTGTAAAATTAACCCTAGTGTGCAGGGAATGGACAAAAAAGTGGGACAACATAGAACTAGTGGGAACGGGTGATTGATGGTCGGTGTGGACTCGATGGGCCAAAGGGTCTGTTTCCCTGCTGTATATCTAAAACTAAAACTAAAACTGAACCTGGTTTTTTTTAGAGAACGTGGGAGACAAGGTTTCAGCAAATTTAAAGGGAGTGTGGGAAGCTAAACATTCTTCTTCTTGCACTCAACGTTACTCATGTTATTCCCTTTACACTGTGAATGGCTCGATTGGAATCATGTATTGTCTTTCCCCTGACTGGTTAGCGCGCAACAAAAGCTTTTCACTCTACCTCAGTACACGTGACAATAAACTAAACTAAACTGTGGGGAGCGCAGGAATCGGTGAGTAGATTCCCGGAGTTTAGAAATATAAGGAGGGGACCTCATTGAAACTTACTAAAGACTTGGATAGAGTGGATGTGGAGAGGAGAGGACGAGAGAGTCCCAGACCAGAGGTCAATGCCTCAGAATGAAAGGATGTTCCTTAAGGAAGAAGATGAGGAGGAATTTCTTTAGTCAGAGGGTAGTGAATCTGTGGAATTCATTGCAACAGGAGGCTGTGGAGGCCATCAATGGATCTCTGAGAAAACCCACACAGGTCACGGGGAGAATGTGCAAACTCCGTACAGACAAACACCCATAATCAGGATCGGACCCGGGTCTCTAGCGCTGTAAGTCAGCAACTTTACCGCTGCGCCACTGTGCTGCAGTTTTATAACATGAAATTCCAGACTTTGCATCGTGCTTTATAGCAGAGTTTCACAAGCCAAGAAATAAATGAGGTTGACTTGTGGAGAGAGGAGGAGGGAGAGAGAGGAGGAGAGAGAAGAGGGGAGAGAGAGGAGGAGAGAGAAGGGAGAGAGAGAGAAGGGAGAGAGAGAAGGGGGGAGAGAGAAGAGGGGAGTGAGAAGGGGGAGACAGGAGCGTGGGGTTCATTTACCCACACAAGCCATAGGTGACTGGGCAATCTGAACCCCACCAAGTTGAAAGCGGCCGAAGGTGTGCATCGCTTGGGACAGCCCCCACTCTCCCACGGCCACCCTCCGCGGGCTGCAGGCCTGGGGGAGCGGAGGTTTGGGACAATGTTCATGCCTTCACAGTGTTGTGATGGACGCGGGGGTCTGGACCAATCATTGACAAGTTCCGCCCCCCGGCAATGTCAAGTCCGTTATTGTCTCTTTTCTGTTGAGCGGCAGTCGGTCCTTTGGCTTGTAGGCGAAGCCGCGTTTCGGGTAGTTGGCGCTTCGACAGAGCGGCCATTCGGTAAGTTTGCTCTTAGCTGACGCAGCCACTCGGTTCGTTGGATTTTAGGCGTCCCGCCCTGTCAGTTAGTTTGCATTCAGGCGTCCCGACCTTTCGGTTAGTAGGCGTTTCGGTTTCGGCCTCTTTCGGTTATTTGGTTACGACATTTTGCTTTGGCTTCTCATGCGTCCGCACACGCTATTTTACATTCATACCAAGCCAATTAACCTATAAAACCTGTACATCTTTGGAGTGTGGGAGGAAACTGAAGGTCTCGGAGAAAACCCACCTAATTTGAGGAAGGACATTCTTGCTTTTGAGGGAGTCCAGCGAGGTTAGTTCCCGGGATGGCGGGAATGTCATATGATGAAAGAATGGGGCGACTGGGCTTGTATTCACTGGGCTTTAGAAGGATGAGAGGGAATCATAGAAACATATAAAATTATTAATGGATTGGACAAACTAGATGCAGGAAGCATGTTCCCGTTGTTGGGGAAGTCCAGAACCAGGGGCCACAGTTTAAGAATAAGGGGTGGGCCATTTAGAACGGAGATGAGAAAAAAAAACATTTGCACCCAGAGTGGTGAATTTGTGCAATTCCCTGGCTCAGGATCTGGTGGAGGCCGATTCAGTAGAAGCATTCAAAAGAGAGTTAGATAGAGCTCTTAGGGCTAGCGGAAACAAGGGATATGGGTAGAAGGCAGAAGCGGAGTACTGATAGTGGATGACCAGCCCACATTGAATGGCGGTGCTGGCTCGACTACACCTGCACCTATTGTCTATGTATCTATGTATTTATGTAGGTCAGAGGGCGAATGTACAAACTCCGTACAGACTGCACCTGTAGTCAAGATTGAACCCGGGTCTCTGGCGCAGTAAGGCGGTAACTGTACCTCTGCGCTAACATGCTGCCCAGTACGGAGTTTGTACATTCTCCCATGACTTGCATGGGATTTTGCCGGGATCATCAGCTTCCTCCCACACTCCAAAGACGTACAGGTGTATAGATTAATTGGCTTGACATAATTGTAAAATTGTCCCTTGTGTGTGTAATATTAACATTGGTGTGTGGGGATCGCTTGTCGGCACGGACTCGGTGAGCCGACGGCCCTGTTTCCGCGCTGTATCTCTAACCAAGTTTATAGGTTATTTATTACCATAAATGGTGAGTCCCAGTGTGTACATGGCATTCCCCCCTCTCATGCTAGTCAGCTTTACAGGGTTTATAGGTTAATTGGCTTGACATAACGGTTAAATTGTCCCTAGTGTGTGTAATACTAACGTTGGTATGTGGGGATCGCTTGTCGGCACGGACTCAGCCTGTTTCCGCGCTGTATCTCTAAACTAAACGACATCACTAACCACTGCAAAGATATATTTTCATTATCTTCGTTTGCATTGCCAAATATTTATTACCATCAATGGTGAATCCCGGTGTGTAAATGCCGTTCCTCCCTATCGTGCTAGTCAGCTTTGAGGGCCCTTCAATTCCCTCTACGCGCACCTTGAAGCTGTACCTTCCACGTCCGGTAATGTTCAGGAAATACCTGGAGTAAACCCCATCATTCCTGCGAGTATCAGCCCCTGAGAGCAAATGAAGGCAAACAATGAATTAGAAGTAACTGCAGATGCTGGTTTACACCGAACATAGACACAAAATGCTGGAGTAACTCAGTGGGTCAGGCTGCATCTCTGGAGACAAGGAATAGGTGACGTTTCGGGTTGAGACCCTTCATCAGAACGAGTCAGGGGGAAGGAAGTATGGGAAGCTACAGAACAAAGCAGAGCCTGCATCGATGACTCAGGACAGGTGGAGCCCACAATGGTCCATTGATGGCTGGGGCTGAGGTGATAACGAAGGAACACAAACGGTGAAATTAGCAATTTGAAAATCCCCTACCTGCCTAAATGTTTCTTAAATGTTGCAATAATACCTGCCTCAACTACCTCCACCGGCAGGTCGTTCCATATACCCACCACCCTTTGTGTGAAAAAAGTTACCCATCAGGTTCCTGTTAAGCCTTCCCCACCTCACCTTGAACTTCTGGTTTGGATTGCATCAGGGATAAATATTTCTCCTGGCTGGAACCTAATAGAAAAGGTCCTTTACCCACACGGTGAGAGGGAAAGATAGATCAGCCAAGATTGAATGGTGGAGTAGACTTGATGGGCCAAATGGCCCAATTCTGCTCCAACACCAGTCTGCTCTATGTCAATGGATCACTCCCAAATGTTCACCTTACAGTTACGGCACTGTTAACAATTCACGCAAACTCCCATTTTATTTCTCAGAGACATATTCATATAACCTACCTAAGCCATTATCGAAAAGTTCGTGTTCATCTGGGACACCACTGGGAAGTTCAGCAATGATTATCACCTTCGCATTTAAGACTGGTAAAAACCCCTGAGAGACTTCCACGTAAATAGCCATCGGGGTTTTGGGATCCTTCCAGCTGACCCTGGGGTTAACGGTAACGGGGGCAACGTTCTCATCCACCGCTCGAGATGTCACAGTCATCGTAACCTTCTGCTTCCCTCCAGAATTCATGACGCTGTAAACCCAGTTTCCTGCCTGGGAGATAAATGGTCAGGGTTAATCCAAGGACAATGACATAAAAACAGACATGTTCCGCGTTATCACCTTCCCCGCAGCCAACATTGGACCATTGTGGTCTCCACCTTTCCTTCATCATCGTTGCTGGCTTCATAAGTGATAGGAGCAGAATTAGGCTATTTAGCCCATCAAATCTACGCCTCCACTCAATCATGGTTGATCATCGTGTGGCGGCACCTAACGGCAGCGGCTCGACTGCAGTCCGTCTGTCTTTTTCTTAACCTTTACCTCGTTAAATGTATGTTTTGATTCTAGTTTTTATTACTTTTTAGCTGTGGATATGTGGGGCGGTGGGGTAAACCCTTTAATCTCTTCCCTGTACAGGGGACCCAACTTCGGGTCCCTGACGGGTCTCCGATGTCGTTGGGCCTAACATCATGGAGCCGGCGGCGGCCTCCGGCTGGAACCAACCTGAGGGCTCCAGTCACGGAGCCTGCAGACTTGCCATCGCGGAGCTGGCCGACTTCGGAACGGGAAGGGCTGTGGTGGTGCGTGGCTGCAACCTGCCTTCAGAGCTTCCCAGGCTCCGGCCGCAGGCCCGGTGGATAGGAACATCGGGAGCTCGCAGGTCCCTGGTGGGAGACCTCTTTACGGAGCTCCCGCAACGGCAACTTCTCCCGCCGGAATCGTGGAGTTTAAAGGACTCGGAGTGTGGCCTAACATCACCCAGCGCGGCTTAACGGCCACGGGACTTACCTTCGCCTGCCGGGGGCATTAACATTGGCAGCCACAGTTGACCTCCACGCTGCAGTTGGACTGCTGGACCGCGGGAGATGAACAAAGGGAATAGATAAGACTTTTGCCATCCATCACAGTGAGGAGCAGTTGGAGATTCACTGTGATGGATGTTTGTGTAAATTGTGTTAAATGTGTGTCTTGGTTTTTTTGTAATGTTAAGACTGTAGAAATGCAATTTCGTTCAAACCAAGCTGTTTGAATGACAATAAAAGGCATTCTATTCTATTCTATTCTGTCTTTCCCTTTGTTGAGTTGATTTTAATTATTGTCACGTATCAAAGTACAGTGGAAAGCTTTTGTTGCGTGCTAACCTGTCAGCAGAAAGACAATACATGATTACAATCGAGCCGTCCACAGTGTACAGTTACATGATAAAGGGAATAACGTGAATAACCTTTAGCGCAAGGTAAAGCCAGTAAAGTCTGATCAAAAGTAAAGATAGTTCAAGGGTCACCAATGAGGTAGATAGCAGCTCAGGACTGTTCTCTGGTTGTGGTAGGATGGTTCAGTTGCCTGATAATAGCTGGGAAGAAACTGTCCCTGAATTTGAGGATGAATAGCAGTAAATAGACAGTACATGGTCAATGCAGCCCAACGGGAATGGGTGTGAATAACGAGTAATTGATTGCAAAGTTTATAGAAAATAAAATACAAACTACCAGAAAAAGGCGTCAGCTCCATCAAGACCTGGATAGAGTGGATGTGGAGAGGATGTTTCCACCACTGGGAGAGTCTAGGACCGGTCATAGCCTCAAAATTAAAGGACGTTTCTTTAGGAAAGAGATGAGGAGGAATTTCATTAATCAGAGGGTGGTGAATCTGTAGAATTCATTACCACAGAAGGTGGTGGTGGCCAAGTTAATGGATATTTTTAAGGCAGAGATAGATAGATTCTTGATTAGTATGGGTGTCAGGGGTTATGGGGATAAGGCAGGATAATGGGGTTAGGAGGGAGAGATAGATCAGCCAATATTGAATGGCGGAGTAGGCTGAATGGCCTAATTCCGCTCATATCACTTCTGAACCTATCTGTGGAGAGACATTCAAAGTAATGTTTCAAGGTGCGTTCGAACATACCTCTGCAGTGCCTGGAATTTGGAGTCGTGCTGTATGTGTTGCGTTCTCGGTTTGAAAGTCCGCCTGAGTGTAGATCTTCCCACTGGGGGAACGGAGGATCACATCCGGTGGAATATCCTCCCACGTGACCACAAAATATGTGTTGTTTCCAATGGTTTTATCAATAGAAACGATACCACTAAACCAACCACCTTTATCGATACTCCTTCCTAAACTTTCAAGCTGTGAATCAAGGATACAGACTGATATTGTATTGTAAAACACTTTGTAGAGTGAGAATTAATGCAAAATAATTCTCTAACGCTATCAAACCTGGATTGCCTGTTGGCTAAGGTCACCATTTTCTGATACTAATCCAGTGAAAGCATCAATGAGTCCATTCGAGTCTACTTTATCAGTGGCTGCGAGCTGTAGACCATCTATTAAGTGAAACGCAAAATAATCCTTAACACACATATTATCCAATATCCATGGTCAATGTTCATTCAGAACTGAATTTAAAAAATAGGCCTTACAAATTCCTGTAATGTGAGATCTGCCTTTTGAAAAAGTCAAAATAAAACTACTAAATGGATTGAACTTGGTTGCAACACTGGTGGTGATAATGGATAGTTCTGCTCAATACTCTGCTGTGGGTAAAGCAAGACTTGTGCAGTAAGTTTGCGGAAACATATTCCCGATGTTGGGGGAGTCCAGAACCAGGGGCCACATTTCAAGAATAAGGGGTAAGAACAGAGACGAGGAAACACTTTTTCTCACAGAGAGTTGTGAGACTGTGGAATTCACTGCCTCTGTGGGCGGTGGAGGCCGGTTCTCTGGATACTTTCAAGGGAGAGATTGATAGGGTTCTTAAAGATAGCGGAGTCAGGGGATATGGGGAGAAGGCAGGACCGGGGTACTGATTGGGGATGATTAGCCATGATCACATTGAATGGCGGTGCTGGCTCGAATTGCCGAATGGCCTAGTCCTGCACCTATTGTATATTCTCTATTGTGAGTTTGCTTTAGGTAGATTGGTAATTGCAACAAAGGCAGAGATTTGGAAGAAATGGGTAATTTTCCGGCTGGATGAATGGATGTGACCAGGGAGGCCCCAAAGATTATTTGGTGGCCCTCAATAATTGTTGATACAGGTGAAAGACTTGGAGGAGGGCGCAGAGTGCAATGTCTACAAGTCAGGCAATGATGTGCTAATGGGAGGGGAGTGGGCATGTGGCAGAGAGGAAATTTGGGGTCCGCAACAGAATATAAATGGGTTGAGTACGTGGGAAATAACTTGGGAAAAGACCAAAGGCAGATAATTATCTGCCTGGAGAAAGATTGTAGATGAACCAAGTACAGACAGAGTACAGACAGATGAGATGTTTTGGTGTATGAATCACAAATATTTAGCAGGAAGGTGCAGCAAGTAGTTGCAAAGATAATTGGTACATTGGACTATATTGCCTCAGGGTTGGGGTTTTGAAGTAGGAAAGTGTTGTTAGAGTTTGTACCGTCTACTGCTGAGCCCACATCTGTGCACAGTTTTGGTCCTTGTATTTAATAAAGGATATACTGTATTGGGGGCAGTCTGAAAGATTCACAACGTTAATTCAACGGGATGAGAGGGTTGTCCCATCTCAAGCGGCAAATTAAAGTATATCTATTATCTTTGGTATTTCAAAGACTGAGGAATAATCTTATTGAAACATAGAAGATCTTGAGGGAGTACAACAGCTAGATGCCAAGAAGTTGCCACCAGGAGGAGAATCTTGATCTAGAGAACATAGTAACAGGATTGGGGATAGGTACTTAAAAATGATTTACATGGGTACCTCGTCTCACAGAAAGTGGTGAATCTTAAGAAATCTCCACCACAAAGGATGTCAAGCTAGATCATTGGAGGTATTTAACGAGTAAGTCAATAAATCTTTGACAGATGAGGCACTTGAGGACCACAGGAAGAGGAGTTGAGCATGGGGCAACTCTGCTGTGATCATATTGAATGGCAGGACAGACTATACTGCACCCAGTTCCCATGTCCAAACATCTCAGATTCATCGGCTGCCAACTTACTGTTGATGCTCGACTCAAAAATGAGAAAAACATTCATCTATCAGCAGTTTCAATTAAAACCCAGGGCAATTTATTTTAAAAAGGGCAAAGTCTTTATTACAAGAGTGAAGAGCTACATCTTGGCAGGACAAATCAAAATAGGACGTACATGGTAAATGGTAGGGAATTGAGGAATGCTGTGGAACAGAGGGATCTAGGAATAACTGTGCATAGTTCCCTGAAGGTGGAATCGCAAGTAGATAGGGTGGTAAAGAAAGTCTTTGGTGTGCTGGCCTTTATAAATCAGAGCATTGAATATAGGAGTAGGGAAGTAATGTTAAAATTGTACAAGGCATTGGTAAGACCAATTCTGGAGTATGGTGTATAATTTTGGTCGCCTAGTTATAGGAAGGATGTCAACAAAATAGAGAGAGTACAGAGGAGATTTACTAGAATGTTGCCAGGGTTCCAGCAACTATGTTACAGAGAAAGGTTGAACAAGTTAGATCTTTATTCTTTGGAGCGCAGAAGGTTAAGGGGGGATTTGATTGAGGTCTTTAAAATGATGAAAGGAATAGACAGAGTTGACGTGGATACGTTTTTCCCATTGAGGGTAGGGAAGATTCAAACAAGAGGGCATGACATGAGAATTAAGGGACAGAAGTTTCGGGGTAACGTGAGGGGGAACTTCTTTACTCAGAGGGTGGTGGCTGTGTGGAATGAGCTTCCAGCAGAAGTGGTGGAGGCAGGATCGATTTTAACATTTAAGACTAAAGTGGATAGGTATATGGACGCGAAGGGAATGGAGGGGTATGGTCTGAGTGCAGGTAGATGGGACTAGGGGAAAGAAAATGGTCGGCATGGACTGGAAGGGCCGAGAGGGCCTGTTTCCGTGCTGTAATTGTTATATGGTTATATGGTTAAAAGAACTTAAAACAAAGAGTCATAGAACACAGAAAGCGGCTTTTTGCCTCATTCCGTGCACAACAAACATCAAATACCCTTCTACACTCATTCCCTTTGCCAGCATGTGGACTGTATCCTTCTATGCCTGGTTATTGAAGTGACCATCTGGATATTTCTTGAACATTGGCAGAATCTTTGCCTCCACCATCCAGGGGCAGCACGGTGGCTCAGCGGCAGATCTTTGAGCTTACAGCGCCAGAGGCCCAGGTGCAAACCTGACTATGAGTGCTGCCTGTACGGAGTTTGTACATTATCCCCGTGACCCATGTTGGTTATCTCCGAGATCTTTGGTTTCCTCCCACACTCCAAAGATGTACAGGTTTGTACGTTAATTGGCTTGGTGTAAATGTAAAAATTGTCCCTCATGTGTGTAGGATAGTGTTAATGTGCGGGGATTGCAGGCCGGTGCGAACTTGGTGGGCTGAAGGGCCTGTGTCCATGCTGTATCTCTAAACTAAACTAAACACTCAGGCAGTGAATTCCAAACTCCAGCCATCCTCTGGCTGAAAAGAATTATTCTTCCGATCTCCTCCAAACTTTTTACCCCTTATCCTTGGATCTACGCCCTCTGGTTATCGACGTCTCTGCAAAGGGGAGAGGTTTCCTAGTTATGTCCCTCCCATCTATTCTCTCCTCAGAGCTGAAGCACTCCATCATGGCAAACATCTTTGCAAATCACCTCAGCTCCTCTCCACCCTTCATTTGCTGAGCTCCCAGGTAGCAACAGTGTGGCTATTTATTGCTGGTTACCTGTCCTTCTTGAGAGCTCCTCCAGTTCTTTGGCTGCGTTTGGTCCCAGTGCGATGGTGTGGATTTTGGTTCCACTATCTTCCGCCTCTTTGAAGCAACTGCTAATTCCTCCGTCCTCTCCATCCGTGAGCAAAATAATTTCGTCGCCATTTGTACCGCCGTCATCAGCGCGAAGTACCTGAAATGCAGTCGGTTATCAATAACGAGAGCAAAACGTAATACCTAAACGTTCTGTGTTGTTGAAAACTTCCCCAAACTTTACAAGTTCACAAGTTCACAAGCTACAGAGTAGAATTAGACCATTTGGCCCATCGAGTCCACTCTGCCATTCAATCATGGCTGATATCTGCCTCCAAATCTCATTTTCCTGCCTTCTCCCCATAACCCTTGACATTTGTCCCTTCCTCACATCTCTTGCCTTAAAAATATCCACTGACTTGGCCTCCACAGATCTCTGTGGCAATGAGTTCCACAGATTGACTAAAGAAATTCCGCCTCACCTCCTTTCTAAATGAGCACCTTTTAATTCTGAGGCTATGACCTCTGGCCCCAAAATCTCCCACCAGTGGAAACATCCTTTCCACATCCACTCTATCGATGCCTTTCATTATTCTGCAAGTTTCAATGCAGTCTCCACCAACCTTCTAAACTCCAGCGAGTACTGGCCCAGTGCTGTCAAACGCTCATTATATGCTAATCCACTCATAACTGGAATCTTTACAGCCTTACCTGAAAACCATCCCGAACCCCTCTGCAGATGTTTGTTCCTCCACCGGCAGATGTTGGTAGTAGTTTTACAAGGTCCTTCCTCACATCGTCATTATTAACAGTCCTCAGCTGTGTTTTAATCATGGCACCGGAATTAAACGTGACAATTCCAACTTGTGATCCTGTCTCAACAACCTGCAGCAAGAATATCTCGGCTGCTTGTCGAAGCCTGTTAATGCGATTCTCCTGTTTCATAACGAGAAGAAAATAGCAAAATTAAACACAGCCCTGTTTAATAGATGAAAAACAATGCTGGACACACCTGAATCTTCACATAGGAACAAGGAACTGCAGATGCTGGTTCATACCAAAGAGAGGCACAGAGTGCTGGAGTAACTGGAGTAAATTGCAGCACGGTGGTGTAGCGGCAGAGTTGCTGCCTTAAGGGCCTGTCCCACTGCGGCGACCTAATCCCCGAGTTCTGGCGAGTTTGCCCTCGACTCATACTCGCAGCATGAGTTCATAGGAGGTCTTTGTAACTCTCCTTCATGAGTTCATAGGAGGTCTTTGTAACTCTCCTTCATGCTCGAGAGTAGTCCCCGCGTACTCGAGGCCTCAGCTAGGTCGCGGCATATTTTTCAACATGTTGAAAAATGCCCATGAGTAAAAAAAGATCGCCATGGAAAAAATCAATACTTTTTTTACTCATAGGTTTAGTTGAAGGTCAATTAGGTCGGCATGTTATTCGTAGGTAATCGAGGGTAGTCGAAGGTAATCGAAGGTAGTCGTAGGTAGTCTTCATCATAGTCGAAGGAGGTCGTCTTCACTCTCCACTATTCGGTGTCCAATTTTCCCGAAGCTCGTCGAAGTTAGTCTTCATCATAGTCGAAAGAGATCGAAGGAGGTCTTCTACATAGTCGAAGGTGGTCTTCAACATGACATTTTTTCAAACTCTCCTAAAGTCTTCTAAACCTGCCAACTAGGTAGCCGCAGTTGGGACAGTCCCTTTACATCTCCAGAGACCCGGGTTCGATCCTGTCTGTATGGAGTTTGTACGTTCTCCCCATGACCAGTGTGGGTTTTCTCAGGGATCTCCGGTTTCGCCCCACACTCCAAAGACATACAGGTTTGTAGGTTAATTGGCATGGTGTAAATGTTAAATTGTCCCTATTGTGTGTAGAGTAGTGTTAATGTGTGGGGATTGCTGGTCGGTGCGGATTCAGTGGGCCGAAAGGCTTGTTTCCGCACTGTATCTCGAAACCAAACTAAACCCAACTCAACGGGTCAGGCAGCATCTCTGGGGGAAAAGGCTTGTTGGTGTTTCGGGTCGGGACCTTTCTTCATACTCACGGATTTTCACATTTTTAGATCTAAACTATGAAATTGCAATCATTCTGTTGGAATCAGAATGTCAAATTAAGTTGAATTTGTTGTCACATGCACATGTATGGTGAGCTACAGGTACATTGAAAATCTTGCTTGAAGCAGCATCACAAACACATAGACACTGATAAACACACAAAAACATAAATCACATATAAACTATAGATATATTATGCAATAATTCCACAAGACTGTGAAAAGAAAATCACAGCAAAAATCAAAGAAACATTGTTAGAAAAAAAGACAAGTCCATAATAGTGCAAGAGGTGGACCACAGTGTGTCGTAGTTGAGGTAGGACAAGGTTTAGTTTCGAGAAACAGGCCCTTCAGCCCACCGACCAGCGATCCCCGCACATTAACACTACCCTACACACAGTATGGACAATTTCACACTTATACCAAGCCGATAAACCTACAAACCTGTACGTCTTTGGAGTGCGGGTGGAAACCGAAGATCTCGGAGAAAACCCATGCAGGTCACGGGGAACAAACTCCAAACAAACAAGCACCTATAGTCAGGATCGATCCCAGGTCTCTGGTGCTGTAAGGCAATAGCTTTACTGCTGCACCACCGTGACGCCCTTGGTTCATTTAAGTTAACTAGTTATAGAAGTAGAATTAGGCCATTCAGCCCATTGAGTCCACTCCGCCATTCAATCATGGCTGATCTCTGACTCCTAATCCCATTTTCCTGCCTTCTCCCCATATCCCTTGACACCGGTTCTAATCAAGAATTTGTCTATCGCTGCCTTAAAAATATCCACTGACTTGTCCTCCACAGCCCTCTGTGGCAATGAGTTCCACAGGTTAACTATCCTCTGACTAAAGAAGTTCCCCCTCGCCTCCTTTCTAAAAGAGCTCCTTTTAATACTGAGGCTCTGACCTCTGGTCCTGGACTCTCCCACCAGTGGAAACATCCTTTTCACATCCACTCTATTAATGCCTTTCATTATTCTGTAAGTTTCAATGAGGTCCGCCCTCCACCTTCTAAACTCTAGTGAGTGGAGGCCCAGTGTTGTCAAACGTTCATCATATGCTAACCCACTCATTCCTGGAATCATTCTTGTAAACATTCCTGTGTAGTTGTAGGACTGCAGCAATCCTGATAGTGTGAGGTGGTGTGAGACCTCAGGTGTCTGTATCCCCTGCCCGATGGTGGCATCAAGAAGAGAAACCACCTCATGCAGATGATTTTAATGGCTAACAGGACTCTTTCCATGATGGTGTGTGTTGGATGGAACGGCGGATGCTGGTTTAAACCAAACATAGACATAAAATGCTAGAGTAACTCAGCGGGTCAGGCAGCATCTCTGGAGAGAAGTAATAGGTGATGATTCGGGTCGTGACCCTTCTTCAAACCTCAGGGAAAAGGGAGACAAGAGATCTAGATAAAGATATGCAAAAATGTAACGATGATAAAGGAAACAGGCCATTGTTAGCTGTGAGCTCGGTGAAAACGGGTTTACAGACACGTTCTCACCTAGCTCACAGGTAACAATGGCCTGTTTCTTTTATCATCGTTACATTTTTGTTTATTTTTCATTCATTTGTTCTACTGGACTAACTGGGACCCGTTGGGTCCCAGCTTCACACGAGAGGGCTGGTCCCCCAACACAATATTCCACCTCTCCACCAATTGCAAGATTGCTGGCCAGTGTGGGGGGGGGGGGGGGCAGGTTCTGGAGTGCTAGCATGGGTGTTGTTGGCCAAAGGGACTGGTTTCCAGAGGGCTAGTATGTACATTGTGGGCCGAACGGATTATTGGGCTGGCAGCTCAGTCACTCAGGCCTGGCAGCTCAGTAACTCAAGTCTGACAGGCTGGCAGCTCAGAAACTGCCAGAAATTCTGCCAAAAACAGGTGAGAGACTGTGAGAGAGAAGGGGGAGAGGGTGGACAATCAATTATATACATTTTCATCTTTTTTACAGTTGGAAAAGGCACACAGTTGCAAAAGGCACACTGTTGCAAAAAGCACACAGTTGCAAAAGGCACACTGTTGCAAAAGGCACACTGTTGCAAAAGGCACACTGTTGCAAAAGGCACACTGTTGCAAAAAGCACACAGTTGCAAAAGGCACACAGTTGCAAAAGGCACACAGTTGCAAAAGCCACACATTTCAATAGCCACATAGTTGCAAAAGGCACAGTTTAAAAACACATAAAGGGCACTCACAGGTCACTATTCTCAGTTTTCTGTAGATTTCCAGCTCAGACTGAGAGTCGTGACCCTCTCCCTCCCCCATCTTGCAGAGACTGAACCACGCCCACACTCCCAGATTTTATAACTCCTCCCCTCCCACTGGGAAGGGGCGTGGCCTTCATGGCATGATTGACAGGAGAGAGAATCTCAACATTTTTAAATCATTAATAAGTCTTTTATTTGTCCCTGACAGCTGGAGGGGGACTGAGTAAGGTGGCCAAAAATCACAGCCGTAAGTGGGCATGTTTTTTCTAAAATCAATATACAATGCAAACAGGAAGTGGTCAAGTTTAGACTTTTAATTATATAGATATCATTCAGCTCGAAGGATAATGGCCCACTCCTGCACCTATTGTCTATTGTATATTATCTCTTTTTTCATCCTTCTATGTCTCTTATTTGGACATCTCAATTGACAAATGGGGACTCATGTGGTGAGGGAGGGGGATAGGGGGAAGAATAAAGGGGAACTGGAATGTGGAGGGAGGGGGTAGGAGGGGACGGGGAATATGCAACTTTGTCAGTGCCCTTTATGGGAGACTATTTGCATTCCTTGGGTAAAGAATTTCACTGTGACTTGTATTCAATTCAATTCAATTTTCCCACTCCTCTGACTCTGCGGAAACAGGCCCTTTTGGCACACCGAGTCCTTGCTGACCAATAATCCCCATGCACTATCCTACACACACTAGGGACAATTTACATTTATTTATTTATTTATGTATTTGTTATATCTTTACTTATTAGTGGTACTGTAAGTTACATCAGTGTTAATCCCTTGTATTGTATTACAGCCATTATACCCCTTAATTTTTTTAAAGGCTTTAGAAAGAGAATAGAGAGAAAAATAGCAGCGTAGAAAGTAGAAAAGTGAAAAAGAGATGTGAAAGTGCAAAAGCGTGACAGAGGGAAAGGAAACCCTTGAAGAATTAGAAACGGGAATTAAGAGATAGACCCTGGAGAAAGAAAACAAAAAAAAAAGAGAAAGGGAAAAATAGAGAAAGAAAGAAGAAAAGCCAGTTACTTTATTATAAACATCTCGCAAAAGGAATCTACCAACTCGACAGTTTTTCTTCCCCCTTTACCAAGACCCAACACCGGTACTTTTTTGAGGTATTCCTGCACCTTATCCTTGTAATAGATTTATAAATGCAGACCCCGTCTTATAGAAACAGTCTGATTTTCCTGCTAGTCGGAGTCTAATATCTTCCAAGTGTAGTGTTTCGAACATAGAAATCCACATATTGACTGTGGGTACCGGAGAATTTTTCCAGAATTTTAAGATTAGCTTTTTTCCAGTTATTAATCCATATTCAAATAGAGTATTTTGAAACATTTAATTCAGGGCAATCTTCCGATATCCCGAAGATTATCCAGTCTGCTTCCGGGGTCAGTTTTATTTTAAATATTTTTGTGAAAATTTCAGTCCAAAATGTTTGTACATTTTGTTTTACCAAAGCCAAAATACATCCTGTACGTCTTTGGAGTGTGGGAGGACACCGCTGAGAGGGTGCAATGCTAATTTGATGCCATCTCCCATCTTACTGCTGTCTGCAATTATAATTGGGTAGGAAGGAACTGCAGATGTTGGTTTTCACCGAAAATAGACGCAAAATGGTGGAGTAAGTGAGCGGGACAGGCAGCATCTCTGGAGAGAAGGAGTGGGTGACGTTTCTGGTCGAGACCCTTCTTCAGATAATTGGGTCACCTTCTTCCATTTGGAAAGACTGTTGATTTCACACAGGGCATGATTACTCAGAGATGAGATTCAATAGTCCCTTTGTTGTCGAGTGGCATGATTGATTTTTGTCTGGGGGGCAGCCATGGTGAGTAAGAGCTGTTGTGACACAAAGGAAATTGTGTCACAACAGTTGTGGTGACAGTTACATAACCCATCTGTTATTTTCCCAGCGTCAGGCATGTACCGAATGCCGTCGGACATCGGCAGTACATGTTTCAGCCTGAACTACTCTCACTCTCGACTCAATCAATCCCACACACACTCTGACAAGTCACTTTGTTGCCACTTCCTGCACTGTGGCCACGTACACAGTAAGCTGGAAGAACATTCCTTGGAGCGCAGGAGGCTGAGGGGTTATCTGATAGAGATATATAAAATCATGAGGGGAATAGATAGTAGACGATGTTTTGCAAGAGGACATATATATAAGGTGAGAGGAGCAAGATTTAACATGAAACCGAGGGGAAATGGTTTCACTCAGAGGGTGGTGAGTGTATGGAATGAACTGCCAGAAGCAGTATTTGAGGCAGGTACTATAACAACATTTAACACATGCACTGGGCATGTACATGGATAGGGACTGAAGAAATAACTTTGCTCGGGTATCAGGATGGTGTAATGGTAAAGCGGTCAGATTTCCAGATTCATGGACAGTTTCTTCCCAGTTGTTATCAGGTAACTGAACCATCCCATCAACTTCAGATAGCCCTTGCTTTCTCTCTCCATCCCCTCCCCCTTCCCAGTTCTCCCACCAGTCTCACTGTCTCCGACTACATTCTATCTCTGTCCCGCGCACTCCCCTGACATCAGTCTGAAGAAGGGTCTCGATACCCAAATGTCACCCATTCCTTTTCTCCAGAGATGCTGCCTGTCCTGCTGAGTTACTCCAGCATTTTGTGTCTAACTTTGATTTAAACCAGCATCTACAGTTCTTTCCTACACATCCTATCACCAATTGGAAAGTGGTCTTAGCTTACCATCTATCTAAATGGAGACCCTTAGACTAACTTTAATCCGACTTTATTGGACATAATGCACTGAACATCATTCCCTTTATCCTGTATTTGTACATTGGACAGCTTGATTGTTGATTCTAACTGGACAGCAGCTGTTTCTCAGGGTACACGTGGCCATAATAAACTACACTGCTTGATATACACCGGCCAAGAACTCACTCCATCACTGTCCCTGATTTTAACAAGAAAGCCAAATCCCTTTCAGTATTTAGCACAAATTTGAACAAAATTATGACCATGTGTCATAGAAATGTAGAAAATTGGTGCAGGAGTAGGACATTCGGCCCTTCGAGCCAGCACCGCCATTCAATATAATCATGGCTGATCATCCAAAATCAGTACCCCGTTCCAGCATTTTCCCCATATCCCTTGACTCCCTTAGCCCTAAGAACCAAATCTAACTCTCTTGAAAACATCCAGCGAATTGGCCGCCACTGCCTTCTGTGGCAGAGAATTCTATACATTCACAACTCTCTGGGTGAAAATGTTTTTCCTCATCTCAGTCCTAAATGGCCTTTCCCTTATTCTTAAACTGTGACCCCTGGTTCTGGATTCACCCAACATCGGGAACCTATTTCTTGCATCTAGCCTGTCCAATCCTCTAAGAATTTTATATGTTTCTATAAGATCCCCTCTCTTCCTTCTAAATTCCAGCGAATACAAACCCAGTCGACCTATTCCTTCATTATATGTCAGTCCCACCATCCAGGGAATTAACCTGGTGAACCTACACTGCACTGCCTCAATAGCAATATAGCAATCCCTTTCTCAAATTAGGAGATTAAAATTGCATACATTACTCCAGGTTTGGTCTCAACTGTACAACTGCAGTAGGACCTCCTTGCTCCAAAACTCAAATCCTCTTGCAATGAAGGTCAACATGCCATTAGCTTTCTTCACTGCCTGATGTACCTACACGCTTACTTTTAGTGACTGATGTACAAGCACACCCAAGTCTCGTTACTTCCTCTTCTCCTAATCTGACACCCTTCAGATATCGATCTGCCTTCCTGTTCTTGCCACCAAAGTGGATAACCTCACATTTATCCACATTATACTGCATCTGCCATGCTTCTGCCCACTCACCCAACCTATCCAATTCACCCCTGCAGCTCCATAGCATACTCCACACAGCTCACACTGCCACCCAGCTTTGTGTCATCAGCAAACTTAGAGATGTTACATTTAATTCCCTTGTCTAAATCGTTAATATATATTATAAACAACTGGGGTCCCAGCACCGAGCCTTGCGGCAACCCACCAGACATTCTGAAAAGGACCCGTTGATTCCTACTCTTTGCTTCCTATCTGCCAGACAGTTCTCTATCCATCTCAATACCCTACCGCCAATACCATGTGCTCTAATTTGGCACACTAGTCTCTTGTGTGGGACCTTGCCAAATGCTTTTTGAACGTCCGGTTTCTACACAAATATAATCATCTCTTATTGAGGGCGGCACGGTGGCGCAGCGGTAGAGTTGTTGCATTACAGCGCCGGGAACCCGGGTTCAATCCTGACCACCGGTGCTGTCTGTATGGAGTTTGCACGTTCTCCCCGTGACCTGCATGGTTTTTCCCCGGGAGCTCCAGTTTCCTCCCACACTCCAGAGACATACAGTTAATTGGCTTGGTATAAATGTAAATTGTCCCTAGTGTGTGTAGGGTAGCGTTAGTGTGCGGGGATCGCTGGTCGGCATGGACTTGCTGGGCCAAATGGCCTGCTACAGCGCTGCATCACTGATCTAAACTAATCTAAATGACAAATAAAAGTGAACTGTTACAAAGACAAGAGAATTGCGCAATGTTCCGTTGTCCCAAGTTGTCTGTTGTCACCCTGTCTACATATTTTGTTCAGTGGTTTTATCATAAAGGACCTTACCCGGTTCATGCTTCCTGAGATGTCAAGGACTAAACAAAGCACCCGGCCCTTGGCCTGTACAATTGTGATTGTTGGTTGGACAGAACCATTGTGGGTTGAAGAAGCATTTTTGAAGTCCTCTGACTCTTTGATCACTTCCCACGTGCTCCTGTAATTGCACATTTGGTTCTGCATGTTGGGCGCATCAGTATTGTGAGTCGTTTCATCACAGAATTCAACCACCTGGAGGTTTGAAGCAAAAAGCCGTGAGTTAACCAGATGATTAGCAAAAAGTGGGTATTTTCCAGATGGTCACAATTGATCTTTAGACCAGGGGTTCCAACCTTCTTCGTCCCGTTTACCCCTGGAAACTTTAATAGCACATAACAATGTTATTTCACTTATTTATGAACAACTAATGATGAACAGATACCCGTATTTCAGAACCAAACACAGTCAATCAATGAGAACAAATATGTACAAATCCAGAATCAACAAATTTACCTTGGGGGGGTAAATTTACCCCAGGTTGGGAAACCTTGCTTTAGACTTTAGAGATACAGCACGGAAACAGCCCCTCCACCCCCCCCCCCCCCCCCCACCACCCCAACCCCATCCCCGCTGAGTCCGTGTCGACCAGCGATCGCCCTATACACTATTCTATACACTAGGCATAATTTACAAATTTACCAAAGCCAATTAACCTAAAAAACTTGCACGTCTCTGGAGTGTGGGAGGAAACCAGAGCTCCCGGGGAAAACCCACGCAGGTCACAGGGAGAACATAAAAATTCTGTACCGACAGCACCCACAGTCAGGATCGAACCCAGATGTGGAGAGAATGTTTCCACTAGTGGGAGAGTCTAGGACCAGAGGCCACCGCCGCAGAGTAAAACAGCATACACTTAGAAAGGAGATGAGGAGGAATTTTTTTTAGAGGGTGGTAAATCTGTGGAATTCACTGCCACAGACGGCTGTCATTTAATATGTTTACCATATAACCATATAACCATATAACAATTACAGCACGGAGACAGGCCCTCTCGGCCCTTCCAGTCCGTGCCGACCATTTGTTTTCCCCTAGTCCCATCTACCTGCACTCAGACCATACCCCTCCATTCCCTTCACGTCCATATACCTATCCACTTTACTTTTAAATGTTAAAATCGATCCTGCCTCCACCACCTCTGCTGGAAGCTCATTCCACACAGCCACCACCCTCTGAGTAAAGAAGTTCCCCCTCACGTTACCCTAAACTTCTGTCCCTTAATTCTCATGTCATGCCCTCTTGTTTGAATCTTCCCTACCCTCAATGGGAAAAGCTTATCCACGTCAACTCTGTCTATCCATTTCATCATTTTAAAGACCTCAATCAAGTCCCCCCTTAACCTTCTGCGCTCCAAAGAATAAAGACCTACCTTGTTCAACCTTTCTCTGTAACATAGTTGCTGGAAACCTGGCAACATTCTAGTAAATCTCCTCTGTACTCTCTCTATTTTGTTGACATCCTTCCCATAACTAGGCGACCAAAATTGTACACCATACTCCAGAATTGGTCTTACCAATGCCTTGTACAATTTTAACATTACTTCCCTACTCCTATATTCAATGCTCTGATTTATAAAGGCCAGCACACCAAAGGCTTTCTTTACCACCCTATCTACATGCGATTCCACCTTCAGGGAACTATGCACAGTTATTCCTAGATCCTCTGTTCCACAGCATTCCTCAATTCCCTACCATTTACCATGTACGTCCTATTTTGATTTGTCCTGCCAAGATGCAGCACTTCACACTTATCAGCATTAAACTCCATCTGCCATCATTCAGCCCACTTTTCCAAATGGCCCAAATCTCTCTGTAGACTTTGAGAATCTACTTCATTATCCACAATACCACCTATCTTAGCATCATCTGCATACTTACTTATCCAATTTTCCACCCCATCATCCAGATCATTGATGTACATGACAAACAACAGTGGACCCAACACAGATCCCTGAGGCACCCCACTGGTCACCGGCTTCCAACCTGACAAACAGCCATCCACCATTACTCTCTGACATCTCCCATTCAGCCACTGTTGAATCCATCTTGCTACTCCGCCATTAACACCCAAAGATTGAACCTTCTGAACCAACCTTCCATGGGGAACCTTGTCAAAGGCCTTACTGAAATCCATATAGACAACATCCACTGCTTTACCCTCATCAATTTCCCTAGTTACCGCTTCAAAGAATTCAAGAAGGTTTGTCAAACAGACCTTCCAGGCACAAATCCATGTTGACTGTTCCTGATCAGACCCTGTTTATCCAGATGCTTATATATATTATCTCTTAGTATCCTTTCCATTAATTTGCCCACCACTGACGTCAAACTAATAGGTCTATAATTGCTAGGTTTATTCTTTGAACCCTTTTAAACAATGGAACAACATGCGCAGTACGCCAATCCTCCGGCACTATTCCCGTTTCTAATGACATTTGAAATATTTCTGTCATAGCTCCTGCTATTTCTACACTAACTTCCCTCAATGTCCTAGGGAATATCCTGTCAGGACCTGGAGACTTATCCACCTTTATATTTTTCAAAAGTGTCAGTACTTCCTCCTCTTTGAATCTCATAGTTTCCATAGCTACTCTACTTTTTTCCCTTCCTCACAGAGTTCAATATCCTTCTCCTTGGTGAATACCGAAGAAAAGAAATTGTTCAATATCTCCCCCATCTCTTTGGCTCTGCAGATAGCTGTCCATTCTGGTTCTCTAATGGTCCAATTTTATCCCTCGTTATCCTTTTGCTATTAATATAACTGTCCTTTGGATTTACTTTCACCTTCTTGCCAAAGCAACCTCATATCTTCTTTTAGCCTTCCTAATTTCTTTCTTAAGATTATTTTTACATTCTTTATACTCCTCTAACACCTCATTTACTCCCTATAATTATTGTAGATATCTCTCTTTTTTCGAAACAAGTGTTGAAAACCATGGCTCTTTTCCAATTTTTACTATTTCCTTTCAACCTAACAGGGACATAAAGATTCTGTACTCTTACATTTTCCCCTTTAAATGTCCTCCATTTCTCTTCTACATCCTTCCCATGAAACAAAGTGTCCAATTCACTCCTTTAAAATCCTCACGCATTCCCTCAAAGTTAGCCTTTCTCCAATCAAAAATCTCCACTCTAGGTCCTGTTCTGACTCGCTCCATAACGATATTGAAACTAATGGTATTGTGATCACTGGTCCCGAAGTGCTCACCAACGCATACCTCCGTCACCTTCCTGCCTCATTTCCTAACAGGAGGTCCAGCACTGCCCCTTCTCTGGTCGGTACCTCTATGTACTGCTGCAAAAAACTATCCTGCACACATTTTACAAACTCCAAACCATCCAGCCCATTTACAGAATGTGTTTCCCAGTCTATTTTTGGGAAATTGAAATCTCCCACAATCACTACCTTGTGCTTACTACTAATATCTGCTATCTCTTACATATTTGCTCTTCCAATTCTCGCTCCCCATTTGGCGGTCTATAGTACACCCCTAAAAGTGTTGCTACACCGTTCCCACTTCTCAGTTCCACCCAAATAGCCTCCCTAGACGAACCCTCTAATCTATCCTGCCAAAGCACTGCTGTAATATCCTCTCTGACAAGCAATGCAACACCTCCACCTCTGGTCCCTCCAATTCTATCACCCCGGAAGCAACGAAATCCTGGAATATTTAGTTTCCAATCACAGCCCTCCTGCAACCATGTTTCACTGATTGCCACAACATCATATTTCCAGGTGTCAATCCAAGCTCTAAGTTCATCCACCTTACTTACAATGCTCCTAGCATTAAAATATGCACATTTTATAAACCCACCATCCTTTATTCTCTGTCTATTATCTTTTTCATCTTTCTCGCCTACATTTTGGGTCCGAGTGCTTTCCCTTCTCTGCCTCTTGCCCCACACCCTGTCCCCTAGCCCCCTCTACCCGAGTCCCTCCCCCCAGCCTTTCTAGTTTAAAGTCTCCCCAGTAGCCTTTGCAAATCTCCCTGCCAGGATATTGGTCCCCCTCGGGTTCAAGTGCAACCCGTCCTCTGCGTACAGATCATGCCTTCCCCAAAAGAGGTCCCAGTGATCAAGAAACTTGAATCGCTGCCCACTGCACCAGTCCCTCAGCCACGCATTTAGCCTCCACCTCATTTCATTCCTACTCTCACTGTCACGCGGCACAGGCAGTAATCCTGAAATCGTTACCCTTTTGGTCCTTCTCTTTAACTTTCCCCCCAACTCCCTAAATTCTCCCTTCAGGACCTCGTCACTTTTTCTGCCTATGTCATTGGTACCTATGTGTACCACAACATCAGGCTCCTCTCCCTCCCTTATCAGAATCTTTTGGACACGTTTAGGGCAGAGATTGACAAGTCCTTGATTAGAAATGGTGTCAAAGGTTACGGGGAGAAAGTGGGAGAATGGGGTTGAGAGGTAAAGATAGACCAGCCATGATTGAATGGCGGAGTAGACTTGATGGGCTGAATGGCCTAATTCTGCTCCAATCACATGAACTTATGAACATGCTGGAACACAATTAATCATCAGTGGAAAATTAACAGATGACTCCACTTACATTTTCCAAGCCTTGATTATACATTATTGAAGAGGATGCAGTCTGAACCTTGTGTGGATAAAAGTTGCAACTTTTATCATACAATCCTGTCCTTTCTTCGATTTTGCAATTTGAACAAGACCCGCTACTGCAGTCCTTCATACTTCCAGTTATCTCCTTTGTACACCTGCAGACCACATGACAAAAATAAAACAGATTTGACATTGAGTGGCATTTTCTATAAGTAATCATTCAGCAAGATTAGGGTGGCACAGTGGTCCCTCACAGCTGCAGAGACACGGGTTTGATTCTGACTAAAGAAGCTGTCTGAGTGGAGTTTGCATGTTCTCCCTGTGATTGTGTGGGTTTCCTCCAGTTTGCTTTCATATTCCAAAGACATATGGGCCTGTAGGGTAACCCTTTAAACTTTTCCCATTTCACCTTGAAGGCAGCATGGTGGCGCAGCGGTAGAGTTGCTGCCTTACAGCGTCAGAGACCCGGGTTCGATCCTGACGACGGGTGCTGTCTGTGCGGAGTTTGTGTGTTCTCCAAGTGACCCACGTGGGTTTTCTCCGGGAGCTCCGATTTCCTCCCACGCTCCAAAGACGTACACATTTGTAGGCTAATTGGCTTGGTAACATTGTAAATTGCCCCTAGTGTGTGTAGGATAGTGTTGGTGTATCAGATGCTCGCTGGACGAAGCGGACTCGGTTGGCTGAATGGGCCTGTTTCCGCTCTGTATCTCTAAACTAAACTAAAGTAAGCAGACCACAATGGACAATGGTCAGATATTGTGGCCATGTCTCGCAATCTCAAACTGTCTTCTTCACAGAACAAAATAATGTGATTTCAATTGCCTCACCTTGTTGCCTCAATGATTCCATTGATAGCTTTATAAAAAGGCATCTCCTCATTGTATTCATTAAATACACCCCACCGGAGATGGGCCCATTCATGAACAAATAATGGGCCTGTGGAAACAGAAGTGTATTTGATCAATGTAATCCTCTCACTTGCAGATAAAAGTCACATTTCTGATTTTCTATTAAATTTCCCACTTCTCCCGAAAGAAAACATTTGATCCACAGAGTCCATCCGGCTTTCAGAGGAATGCCATCAGTCCTATTCCGCACCCAATTCCACGTGCCCTAGTTATGCCCATCAACTCAGAAGGTGGTGGGTATATGTAACGAGCTGCTTCAGGAGGCAGTTGAGGCAGGAAGTATAACAGCATTTAGAAGACTAATCTCTCCACATCACCCTCTATATCTCTCATTTCCCTTATCTGCCGGAAATAGCAGGGGACCGGGGGTCAAATAAGATGGAGGAACTGAGTGAAATCCAGGTTAGCTGGGAAGCGGTGTTAGGTAAATTGAACGGATTAAAGGTCGATAAATCCCCAGGGCCAGATAGTCTGCATCCCAGAGTACTCAAGCAAGTAGCCATAGAAATAGTGGATGCATTAATGATAATTTTTCAAAACTCCTTAGATTCTGGAGTAGTTCCTGAGGATTGGAGGGTAGCTAATGTAACCCCACTTTTTAAAAAAGTAGGGAGAGAGAAAATGGGAATAACAGACCAGTTAGTCTAACATCGGTAGTGGGGAAACTGCTAGAGTCAGTTATTAAAGATGGGATAGCAGCACATTTGGAAAGTGGTTTAATCATTGGACGAAGTCAGCATGGATTTACGAAAGGTAAGTCATGTCTGACTAATCTTATAGAATTTTTCGAGGATGTAACAAGTAGAGTGGATAAGGGAGAACCAGTGGATGTGTTATATCTAGACTTTCAGAAGGCTTTCGACAAGGTCCCACATAAGAGATTAGTATACAAACTTAAAGCACACTGTATTGGGGCTTCAGTATTGATGTGGATAGAGAACTGGTTGGCATTCAGGAAGCAAAGAGTAGGAGTAAACGGGTCCTTTTCAGTATGGCAGGCAGTGACTAGTGGGGTACTGCAAGGCTCAGTGCTCAGACCACATCTATTTACAATATATATTAATGATTTGGACGAGGGAATTGTATGCAACATCTCCAAGTTTGCAAATGACACCAAGCTGGGGGGTAGTGTTAGGTGTGAGGAGGATGCTAGGAGACTGCAAGATGACTTGGATAGGCTGGGTGAGTGGGAAAATGCATGGCAGATGCAGTATAATGTGGATAAATGTGAAGTTATCCACTTTGGTGGCAAAAACAGGAGGGTAGACTATTATCTGAATGGTGGCAGATTAGGAAAAGTGGAGATGCAACGAGACCTGGGTGTCATGGTACACCAATCATTGAAAGTAGGCATGCAGGTGCAGCAGGCAGTGAAGAAAGCAAATGGTATGTTGGCATTCATAGCGAAAGGATTTGAGTATAGGAGCAGGAAGGTTCAACTGCAGTTGTACAGGATTTTGGTGAGACCACGCCTGGAGTATTGCGTACAGTTTTGGTATCCAAATTTGAGGAAATACATTCTTGCCATAGAGGGGGTACAGAGAAGGTACACCAGACTAATTCCTGGGATGTCAGGACTTTCATATGAGCAAAGACTGTCTAGACTCGGCTTGTACTCACTAGAATTAAAAGGGGGGGGGGATCTTACAGAAACATACAAAATTCTTAAGTGGTTCGACAGGCTAGATGCAGGAAGATTGTTCCCGATGTTGAGGAGGTCCAGAACAAGGGGTCACAGTCTAAGGATAAGGGGGAATTCCTTTAGGACCGAGATGAGGAAAACATTTTTCACACAGAGAGTGGTGAGTCTCTGGAATTATCTGCCACAGAAGGTAGTTGAGGCCAGTTCATTGGCTATATTTAAGAGGGAGTTAGATGTGGCCCTTGTGGCTAAAGGGATCAGGGGATATGGAGAGAAGGCAGGTACGGGATACTGAGTTGGATGATCAGTCATGGTCATAATGAATGGCGGTGCAGGCTCGATGGGCCGAATGGCCTACTCCTGTACCTATTTTCTATATTTCTATGTTTCTATGTTTGTGTTTATCTTTGACATAATCCAGCCTCTGCAGTTCCTTCCCTCACAGTAGTTTCCCAATTTGACCAGGAAGCCGACAAGCCGAAATCCTGACTATTCCTCTTTCCCCATACGCTGCCTGACCTACTGAATTCACCCCATATGTCCTATTTCGTAATATAATTATTAACACTTGTTTTGCAATTCCACTAATACGGGTGGAAGGCCATCTGAAACAATGAGTTTGGGTCGAAGTGGGAACATATTTGAAACAAGAGTAACTCGGGAGAGGAACTTGGTAACTCGGGAGAGGAACTTGGTACATCGCAGACATGAGAAGCAAACGGCAAACTTAGACATACAGGTGGGAAGGCTGATTTACAATGAGCCAATTGAAATACCAATGGGGAACAAGTTTGTCAAAAGACAAGTAACTTCCTGGAGACACAAGGAACTGCAGATGCTGAAATCTTGCATTAAAAAAAATGCTGGGGTAACTCAGCGGCTCAGGCAGCATCTGTGGAAGGAATGGATAGGTGACGTTTCGAGTCTGGACCCTTCTTCACTTTGAAGAAGGGACCAGACCCGAAGCATCGCTTATCCATTCCTACCAGAGATTCTGCCTGGCCCTGGCTAACTCCAGCACTTAGCGATCTACTTACATCCTATATTGTCCTCCCAAATTGTTGGCATCCTTGGAAACAGTTTCATCGTATGCAAAAGGAACCATATGCGGCCACTGTTCTTAAAATGACTTACCTTTTTTCCCGTAAATTGGAAGCAGGGTGTCATTTAGAATGAAGCCCGGAGTGAGGTGAATGTACCGGCCCTTCTCTCCACATCCTCCATACTGCAGTGTGTAAGGGGTGTCTCCATATTGCGGATTTTCTTCAGCAATGATTACATTGGCCTAAGAAAGACAATTACACATGAAAATCCCTACAGTATTGACACTGCGCACAATCCATGGGGAAAGCTCAGGTATGGAGAAAGGCCAGAATGTGGATGGGAAGGGGAGTTGAATTGGCTTGGCAACCGGGAAGTCTGAGCATTGCAACCAGGACGTCTCGTAGACCTTGGCGGACTACAGATTGTTGGAAGATCTCACGTGGATGATGTTTGCTGACGGCCCTTTTTCTGATTGTAAATCTCTGACGCATTGCTGATGGATTTTCTCATATCTTATATATATACATACATGCACACACACACGCACACACACGCACACGCACACACACGCACAAACACACATATATACAGACACGCACACACACACACACGCACACACACACGCACGTACACACACATGCATGCACACACACACGTATGCACACATGCACACGCACACGTGCATGCACGCACGTACACACACACACGCACACACACACGATCACACGCACTACACCCGCACGCACATGCACGCACATGCAAACTCACACACGCACACGCACGCACGCATAATCATATTCCCACACACATACACACATATGTACACAAAGAAAAAACAAACTATAATAGTTTATATTTATCTACAGTAAATGAAATAATAAAGAATGACAGGCCTGGGTTGAGTGGATGGGTGGGGAGTCTGTGGAATTAATTGCCACGGACAGCTGCGGAGGCCAAGTCTTTAGCTATTTGTAAAGCGGAGATTGATTGATTCTTGATTAGTACGGGTGTCAGGGGTTATGGGGAGAAGGCAGGAGAATGGGGTTGAGAGGGAGAGATAGATCAGCCATGATTGAATGGCAGAGTAGACTAGATGGGCCGAATGGCCTAATCCTGCTCCTATGACTTGTGAACATGTTTTTGCTTTCTAATATTATCGTCATTGCTCCTTTCTGCTCATTCATCCATAAGTCTGCAGGTTTTATCCTGCACATCCACATCAGCAGTTAATAATAAGCCCCAGGTAATAAACAGTCCATCAAACAGACCAGTCAAGAGTGTTTTATTGTCAACTGGTCCCGAAACTGAATAATGAAATTCTTACCTGCGGTGGCAGCAAAATGCTGTATGCAACAGATAATATAATATAATAAAATAAAATGCAATAAATAATTATTTTTTTAAACAAAATAGTGCAAAAACCTTTGTACCTTCTCGTAGGATTGCGTGGTTGGTCTCTGAATCGAGCTGTTTCCTGGCCAGGTAGAAGGCAACAGGATCTTTACATCCGAAAAATACACCTTGTTTTTGGTAGCTCGATGGAGGTAGAGGGAGGCATCTGTTATCATTGTCTAAAAGGAGCATAGGTTTTAAAATCAGCGGCTCATTGTGTCTCAGTCATACAGCGTGCAAACAGACCCTTTGGCCCAACATGCCCACACTGACCAACTACACTAGGCCCACCTGTCTGAGTTAATAGACAATAGACAATAGGTGCAGGAGTTGGCCATTCGGCCCTTCGAGCTAGCACCGCCATTCAATATGATCATGGATGATCATCCACAATCATGAACCCGTTCCTGCCTTCTTGCCATTTCCCCTGACTCCGCTATCTTTAAGAGCTCGATCTAACTCTCTCTTGAAAGCCTCCAGAGAATTGGCCTCCTCTGCCTTCTGAGGCAGTGAATTCCACATATTCACAACACTCTGTGTGTAAAAGTGTTTCCTCATCCTCGTTCTAAATGGCTTACCCCTTATTCTTAAACTGTGGACTCCCCCAACATCGGGAATATGTTTCCTGCCTCTCGCGTGTCCACACCCTTAATAATCTTATATGTTTCACTAAGATCCCCTCTCATCCTTCTAAATTCCAGAGTATACAAGCCCAGCCGTTCCATTCTATATCCCTCCAAACCTTCCTATCCATGTACCTGTCCAATTGTTTCTTAAACTTTGCGATAGGCCCTGCCACAACCACCTCCTCTGGCAGCTCGTTCCATACACCCACCACCCTCTGTGTGAAACAGTCACCCCTCAGATTCCTATTAAATCTTTCCCCCTTCACCTTAAACCTATGTCCTCTGATTCTTGATTCCCCTACTCTGGGCAAGAGACTCTGGGCGTTTAACCGATTTATTCCTCTCTTGATTTGATACACTTCTATGAGATCATCCCTCATCCCCCTGCGCTCCAAGGAATAGAGTTCCAGCCTGCTCCACCACTCCCTATAGCTCAGATCCTCATACATCCTCGCAAACATTATGTTATATAATTATGTTGACAGAGGCAATCGTGAACAAACATTCTTTTAACTCTTCGTCTTATCATCAAAACCTAAATTCAAACTAGTTCAATGTGACATGAAGATGTACATCGACACTAAGCAACTCTATAAGCACGCACCATCAGACTCAGAAACAGCTTCTTCCCCTCTGAACAGTCCTTCTATAAGCTAGGGTGCTGTCCGATTCACCTCTAGCTCATTGCAGACATTAGACTTTGTCCATGGAACTACAACGCTGAGAACTATATTCAGTACTCCATATCTTCCCCTTTGTTCTGTCTATTCTATTTGAGTTTCATATGTATAGTATTATCTGATCTGTGGTTGGATAGCATGCAAAACAAAGCTTCTCACTGCACAATGATAAACCTAAATGGCCCATCGAGCCCACGACGACTACCATTCCCCATACACTAGCACTATCCTACACACCAGGGACAATTTTACCATTTTTACCAAAGCCAATTATCCCACAAACCTGTACATCTTTGGATACCGGAATTCCTGGAGAAAACCCACGCTGTCACGGGGAGAACGTACAAACCCCTTACAGACAGCACACATCATGAGGATCGAACCTGGGTCTCTGGCGCTTTAAAGCAGCAATTCTATCGCCACGCCACTGTGCCGACCCTCAACCTGAACCCAAACCTGATAAATTCACTTCAGAGCTCACCTGGATTTTTTCAAGAAGCATTTCATTATGTTTGACACTTGGTTTAATGGCAATCACAAGGTCTCTGTAACCATTATCCACCAAGCTTAGTCCAAAGCAGCTCTCAATGTAGGTACACAGAAGACATGTGAACACTACGTTAAAGGGTTTTCCCAGCACCATCGTTACACTGACGTTCTGCTCTGCTCAGGATCGCTTGCTGAAATGAACACAGACGAATGAATGCAATGTACCTGTTACAGAAAAGGGGTGGGATGCTCGTTTGGACATGTTTGAGACATTCCATCCTGCAAAGCTGAACATGACTAGAAACATACTGTAGAAATATAGAATAATAGGTGCAGTAAAAATCAGTACCCCCCCCCCCCCCCTTCCTGCTTTCTCCCCATATCCCTTGATTCTTTTAGCCCTAAGAGCTAAATCTAACTCTCTTGAATGCATCCAGTGAATTGGCCTCCACTGCCTTCTGTGGCAGAAAACTTTACAGATTCACAACTCATTGGATGAAGAAGTTTTTCCTCATCTCAGTCCTAAATGGCCTACCCCTTATTCTTAAACTGTGACCCCCTGGTTCTGGACTCCCCCAACATCATGAACATTTTCTTGCATCTAGCCCATCCAATCCTTTAAGAATTGTATATGTTTCTATAAGATCCCATGTCATCACAAACAGAACTGAAGCTATCAGATCTGCGAGAGTACGAGTTCATCCCTGGAATGAATCTAACAAAACTCTTCTTTAAGGAAAGAGGTTTGATCTGATTAATTTGTGATTTTTCTCCCATCAAGGTCAGTGTACCATCCTCTAAGGCATAGTGGTAATCTGAGGAATTCAGTTTAGTTTAGTTTAGAGATACAGCGGGGAAATAGGCCCTTCGGCCCATCGAGTCCGCACCGACCAGTGATCCCCGCACAATAAACACTATCCTGCACACACTGGGGACAATTTACAATTTTACCGAAGGCAATTAGCCTACTAACCTGTACGTCTTTGGCGTGTGGGAGGAAACCAAAGCTCCCGGAGAAAACCCACGCAGGTCACGGAGAGAAGTTACAAACTCCACACAGACCTGCACCTGTAGTCAGGATCGAACAAGAGTCTCAGGCGCTGTGAGGCAGCAACTCTACCGCTGCGCTGCCGTGATGTGGAACAAATGAACTTGTGAGCAAAGATGATGGAGGTAATGCGATCCTGAGGTGTGAAGGCAGAATGAATGGAAGGAAATTATTTTCACCAACCGACATGTCAAGAACAAAAAATGTTGGCAAAAGAATCAAAAGTGTTGAGGGAATAAATTGAAGTAGATTCAATTACAGGTTTCAAAAAGAAGATGGATAATTAACTGAAAGAAGAAAAATATTTATGACACTATGAGTCATAATCATACAGCATGTAAACAGGCCCTTCAGCACAACTCTTCCAATGCAACTAAGATGTCCATCTACCCTAGTCCCATCCACCTGCATTTGACCCATATCCCTCTTAACCTTTCCTACCTCTTTACCTGTCCTGACGTCATTTAAAGGTTATTTTGGTCCCTGCCTCATCACTTCCTCTCGCAGCTCAATCCATGACGTACCATCATCTTTGGGCAGCACAAAGTGGTTCAGGGGCGGCACACTGGCGCAGCGGTACAGTTGCTGCCTCACAGTGCCTGGGAAACGATTCTGACTATGGGTGCTGTCTGTATGGAGTTTGCATGTCCTCCCTGTGTCCGCGTGGGTTTCCTCTGGGTGCTCCGGTTTCCTCCCATATTCCAAAGTCGTGCGGGTTTGTAGGTTAATTGGTCTCTGTAAATTGTTCCCAGTGTGCAGGATAGAACTAGTGCAGGGGTGATCGTTGGTCAGCACAGACTTGGTGGGCCGAAGGGCCTGTTGCTGCGCTGTATCTCTAAACTAAACTACACTAAATTAAACTACACTACACTACACTACCCTACACTACCCTACACTACACTACCCTACCCACTACACACTACTACCCTACTACCTACACTACACTACACTACACCCTACACTACACTACACTACCCTACACTACACCCTACACTACACTACACTACACTACCCTACACTACACTACACTACACTACACTACACTACCCTACACTACACTACACTACACTACACTACCCTACCCTACACTACACTACCCTACACTACACTACACTACCCTACACTACACTACACTACACTACACTACACTACACTACACTACACTACTACTACACTATACACTACACTACCCGACCTACACCCTACACTACCACTACCCTACACTACACTACCCTACACTACACTACACTACACTACACTACTACTACACTACACTACTACACTACACTACACTACACTACACTACCACCAACACCACACTACACTACCCTACACCACACTACACTACACTACACTACACTACACTACACTACCCTACACTACCCTACACTACACTACCCTACCTACACTACACTACCCTACACCACACTACACTACACTACACTACCCTACACCACACTACACTACCCTACACTACACTACACTACCCTACACCACACTACACTAACTACACCACACTACACTACACTACCCTACACTACACTACCCTACACCACACTACACTACCCTACCCTACACTACACTACCCTACACCACACTACACTACCCTACCCTACACTACACTACCCTACACTACACTACACTACCCTACACTACACTACCCTACACTACACTACCTACACTACCCTACACACTACACTACACTACCCTACACTACCTACACTACCCTACACTACACTACACTACCCTACCCTACACTACACTACCCTACACCACACTACACTACCCTACACTACACTACACTACACTACACTACACTACCCCTACACTACCCTACACTACACTACTACCCTACACCACTCTACACTACCCTACACTACACTCACTGCACTACCTACACTACACTAAACTACACTACACTACCCTACACTACCTACACTACACTACTCTACCCTACACTACACTACACTACCCTACCCTACACTACACTACCCTACACTACACTACCCTACTCTACCCCACACTGCACTACCCTACACCACACTACCCTACACTACACTCACGACCCTACCCTACACTACACTACGACACAAACCCTACCCTACACTACACTACGGACACCCCTACACCACACTACCCTACACTACACTACCCTACACTACACTACTACCTACACTACTACCCTGCACTACACCCTACTACACCCACACTACACTACACCACACTACACACACTACCCTACACACACTACACTACCCTACACTACACTACACTACACTACACTACACTACACACTACCCACACTACACTACCCTAGCACTACACCCACACCCTACACTACACTACACTACCTACACACTACACTACACTACCCTACACTACACCACACTACACTACCCTACACTACACTACACTACCCTACACTACACTACACTACCCTACACTACACTACACTACCCTACACTACACTACACTACCCTACACCACACTACACTACCCTACACCACACTACACACCCTACCCTACACACTAACTACCCTACACTTCACACTACCCTACCACTACTACCACACTACACTACCCTACACTACACCTCACTACCACTACCTACACCACACTACACTACCCTACACTACACTACACTACCCTACACTACACCCTAACACACTACACCCTACACCATACACTACACCCTACCCTACACTACACCACACTACACTACCCTACACCACACTACTACACTACCCTACACCACACTACACTACCCTACACTAACACTACACTACCCACTACACTACTACTACCCTACACCACACTACACTACTACTCTACTACTACTACACTACACTAAACACTACTACTACACTACCCTACACTACACTACACTACACCACACTACACTACACTACCCTACACTACACTACATAAACTAAACTGAACTACACTAAACTACATACTTTAAACTAAACTACGCTATACTACACTATCAACTGGATACAGGGTGCAAGTTGAATCAAGAGTAAAAATTAGTATGTCGTAAAGGTAATGCTACAGTTGTTATGGGAGATTTCAACATGCAGATAGACTGGGAAAATTAGGTTGGTAAGGAACCCCAAGAAAGGGAGTTTGTGGAGTGCCTCCATGATGGATTCTTAGAGCAGCTTGTACTAGAACCTAGAAACATAGAAACATAGAAATTAGGTGCAGGAGCAGGCCATTCGGCCCTTCGAGCCTGCACCGCCATTCAATATGATCATGGCTGATCATCCAACTCAATATCCTGTACCTGCCTTCTCTCCATACCCCCTGATCCCTTCAGCCACAAGGGCCACATCCAATTCCCTCTTAAATATGGCCAACGAACTCGCCTCAACTACCTTCTGTGGCAGAGAATTCCACAGATTCACCACTCTCTGTGTGAAAAACGATTTTCTCATCTCGGTCCTAAAAGACTTCCCCCTTGTCCTTAAACTGTGACCCCTTGTCCTGGAATTTCCCAACATCGGGAACAATCTTCCTGCATCTAGCCTGTCCAACCCCTTAAGAATTTTGTAAGTCTCTATGAGATCACCCCTCAATCTTCTAAATTCCAGCGAGTACAAGCCGAGTCTATCCAGTCTTTCTTCATATGGAAGTCGTGCCATCCCAGGAATCAGTCTGGTGAACCTTCTCTGTACTCTCTCTATGGCAAGAATGTCTTTCCTCAGATTAGGAGACCAAAACTGTAGCAATACTCCAGGTGTGGCCTCACCAAGACCCTGTACAACTGCAGTAGAACCTCCCTGCTCTTGTACTCAAATCCCTTTGCTATGAATGCCAACATACCATTCGCTTTCTTCACAGCCTGCTGCACCTGCATGCCTACTTTCAATGACGTATACCATGTCTCGCTGCATCTCCCCTTTTCCTAACCATTCAAATAATAGTCTACCTTCCTGTTTTTGCCACCAAAGTGGATAACCTCACATTTATCCACATTATACTGCATCTGCCATGCATTTGCCCACTCACCCAGTCTATCCAAGTCATCCTGCAGCCTACTAGCATCCTCCTCACAGCTAACACTGCCCCCCAGCTTCGTGTCATCCGCAAACTTCAAGATGTTGCATTTAATTCCCTCGTCCAAATCATTAATGTATATTGTAAATAGCTGGGGTCCCAGCACTGAGCCTTGCGGCACCCCTTGCGTCACTGTCTGCCATCCTGAAAAGGACCCGTTCACTCCTACTCTTTGCTTCCTGTCTGCCAGCCAGTTCTCTATCCACATCAATACTGAACTACCAATACCGTGTGCTTTAAGTTTGTATACCAATCTCTTGTGTGGGACCTTGTCGAAAGCCTTCTGAAAGTCCAGATATAACACATCCACTGCTTCTCCCTTATCCACTCTACTAGTTACATCCTCAAAAAATTCAATAAGATTCGTCAGACATGATTTACCCTTCGTAAATCCATGCTGACTTTGTCCAATAATTTCACCACTTTCCAAATGCGCTGCTATCCCATCTTTAATAATTGACTCTAGCAGTTTCCCCACTACCGATGTTAGACTAACTGGACTGTAATTCCCCATTTTCTCTCTCCCTCCCTTTTTAAAAAGTGGGGTTACATTAGCTACCCTCCAATCCTCAGGAACTACTCCAGAATCTAAAGAGTTTTGAAAAATTATCACTAAGGCATCTGCTATTTCTGGGGCTACTTCCTTAAGTACCCTGGGATGCCGCCTATCTGGCCCTGGGGATTTATTGGCCTATAATCCATTCAATTTACCTAACACCACTTTCCGGCTAACCTGGATTTCACTCATTTCCTCCATCTCATTTGACCCGCGATCCCCTGCTATTTCCGGCAATTTATTTATGTCTTCCTTAGTGAAGACAGAACCAAAGTAGTTATTCAATTGATCTGCCATGTCCTTGTTCCCCATGATCAATTCACCCGTTTCTGACTGCAAGGGACCTACATTTGTTTTAACTAATCTTTTGCGCTTCACATATCGATAAAAACTTTTGCAGTCAGTTTTTATGTTTCCTGCCAGTTTTCTTTCATACTCCATTTTCCCTTTCCTAATTAAGCCCTTTGTTCTCCTCTGTTGGTCTCTGAATTTCTCCCAGTCCTCTGGTAGGCTGCTTTTTCTGGCTAATTTGTACGCTTCATCTTTTTCTTTGATACTATCCCTGATTTCCCTCGCTATCCACGGATGCGCCACCTTCCCTGATTTATTCTTTTGTCATACTGGGATGAACAATTGTTGTAGTTCATCCATGCAGTCTTTAAATGCCTTCCATTGCATATCCACCGTCAACCCTTCAAGAATCAATTGCTAGTCGATCTTGGCCAATTCACATCTCATACCCTCAAAGTTACCTTTCTTTAAGTTCAGGACCCGTGTTTCTGAATTAACAATGTCACTCTCCATCCTAATGAAGAACTCAACCATATTATGGTCACTCTTGCCCAAGGGGCCACGTACAACAAGGCTGCTAACTAACCCATCCTCATTACTCAATATCCAGTCTAGAATAGCCTGCTCTCTCGTTGGTTCCTCCACATGTTGGTTTAGAAAACTATCCCACATACATTCCAAGAAATCCTCTTCTGCAGTGCCCCTGCCAATTTGATTCACCCAATCTATATGTAGATTGAAGTCACCCATTATAACGGTTTTACCTTCGTGGCACGCATATCTAATTTCCTGTTTGATGCCATCCCCAACTCCACTACTACTGTTAGGTGGCCTGTACACAACACCCACTAGCGTTTTCTGCCCCTTAGTGTTTCGCAGCTCCACCCATATCGATTCCACATCCTCCAAGCTAATGTCATTCCTTTCCAGTGCGTTAATCTCCGCTCTAACCAGCAACGCTACCCCACCTCGTTTTCCTCACTGTCTATCCTTCCTGAATATTGAATATCCCTGGATGTTCAGCTCCCAGCCTTGGTCACCCTGGAGCCATGTCTCCGTGATCCCAACTATATCATAATTATAGCTATCCTAACAGGGAGAAGGCAATTTTGGATTAAATGTTGTGTAATCAACCGGATTTGATGAGGGAACTTGAGGTTAAGGAACCATTAGCAGGTAGTGACCATAATATGATGTTTTAATCTACAATTTGAGAGGGAGAAGGGTAAATCAGAGGTATCAGCGTTACAGTTGAGCAAAGGGGACTATGGGGCCATGAGGGAGGAGCTGGCCAAAGTTGACTGGAAAGATACACTAGCAGGGATGACAGTGGAACAACAATGGCAGGCATTTCTGGGAATAATACAGAAGGTGCAGGATTAGTTCATTCCAAAGAGGAAGCAAGATTCCATGGGGAGTAAGGGGTGACCATGGCTGACAAGGCAAGTCAGGGACAATATAAAAAGAGAACAAGTATAACATAGCAAAGATGAGCATGAAGCCAAAGGATTGGAAAACCTTTAAAGAGCAATAGAGGATAACTAAAAAGGCAATATGTGGAGAAAAGATGAGGTACGAAGGTAAGCTAGCCAAGAATATAAAGGAGGATAGTGAAAGCCTCTTTGGGTATGTGAAGAGGAAAAAATTAGTTAAGACCAAAATTGGTCCCTTGAAGAGTGAAAAGGGCGAATTTATTATGGGGAACAAGGAAATGGCAGACGAGTTGAACAGGTACTTTGGATCCGTCTTCACTAAGGAGGACACAACAATCTCTCCCTGATGTACTAGTGGCCAGAGGATCTAGGGTGACGGAGGAACTGAGGGAAATTCACATTAGGCAGGAAATGGTGCTGGGTAGACTGATAAATCCCCAGGGCCTGATGGTCTGCATCCCAGGGTACTTAAGAAAGTGGCTCCAGAAATCGTGGACGAATTGGTGATCATTTTCCAATCTCCTACAGATTCAGGATCAGTTCCTGTGGATTGGAGGGCGGCTAAGCAAAGCGGGAGAGAGAAAACAAGGAATTATAGACCAGTTAGCCTGACATCGGTGGTGGGGAAGATGCTGGAGTCAATTATAAAAGATGAAATAGCGGCACATTTGGATAGCAGTAGCAGGATCGGTCCGAGTCTGCATGGATTTACGAAGGGGAAATCAAGCTGGACTAATCTTCTGGAATTTTTTGAAGATATAACTAGGAAAATGGACAAGGGAGAGCCAGTGGATGTAGTGTACCTGGACTTTCAGACAGCATTTGATAAGGTCCCACATAGGAGATTAGTGGGCAAAATTAGAGAACATAGCATTGGGGGGTAGGGTACTAACATGGGTAGAAAATTGGTTGGTAGACTGGAAATAAAGAGTAGGGATTAACGGGTTCCTTTCAGAATGGCAGGCAGTGACTAGTGAACTACCGCAAAGCTCGGTGCTGGGACCACAGCTATTTACAATATATATTAATGATTAAGATGAAGGGATTACAAGTAACATTAGAAAATTTGGAGATGACACAAAGCTGGGTGGCAGTGTGAACTTTGAGGAGGATGCTATGAGGATGCAGGGTGACTTGAACAGGTTGGCTGAATGGGCAGATGCATGGCAGATGCAGTTTAATGTGGATAAATGTGAGGTTATCCACTTTGGTGGCAAAAACAGGAAGATTGATTATTATCTAAATGGTGTAAAGTTGGGAAAAGGGTAAGTACAACAGGATCTGGGGGTCCTTGTTCATCAGTCACTGAAACTAAGCATGCACATACAGCAGGTAGTGAAGAAAGGTAATGGCATGTTGGTGTTTATAACAACAGGAGTTGCATATAGGAGCAAAGAGGTCCTTCTGTAGTTGTACAGGACCCTAGTGAGACCACACCTGGAGTATTGTGTGCAGTTTTGGTCTCTAAATTTGAGGAAGGACATTCTTGCTATTGCAACGTGCATTCATAAGGTTAATTCCCGGGATGGCAGGATTGTCATATGTTGATAGAATGGAGTGGCTGGGCTTGTATACTCTGGAATTTAGAAGGATAAGAGGGGATCTTATTGAAACATATAAGATTATTAAGGGCTTGGACACGCTAGAGGCAGGAAACATGTTCCCGATGTTGAGGGTGTCCAGAACCAGGGGCCACAGTTTAAGAATAAGGGGTAAGCCATTTAGAACAGAGATGAGGAAATACTTTTTCACACCGAGAGTTGTGAGTTTGTGGAGTTCTCTGCCTCAGAGGACCGTGGCGGCCGGTTCTCTGGATACTTTCAAGAGAGAGTTAGATAGGGCTCTTAAAGATAGCGGAGTCAAGGGATATGGGGAGAAGGCAGGAACGGGGTACTGATTGGGGATGATCAGCCATGATTACATTGAATGGCGGTGCTGGCTCGAAAGGCCAAATGGCCTATTACTGCACCTATTGTCGATTGTCTAAACTAAACTAAACTAAATTACAGTCCACTAAACTAAACTAAATACACTACACTGAACTAAACTAAAATAGCTAAACTTTATGAAGAAGCTACCTCTTTAGTTCCTGTTCAACCTTTTCCACACTTTAAAGCTGTGTCCTCTCATTCTTAATCTGAAGAAGGGTCTTGATTCCTATTCCTTCGCTCCATAGATTGCCGTCTCACCCACTGAGTTTCTCCAGCATTTTTGTCTACCCTTTCATTCGTGATCACCAACCCTGGGAAAGAGTCTGTGTGCGTTCACCCCGTTTATGCGCCCTCGTGATGTTTTACAACACTGTAAGATTGCCCCCTCAGTCTCCTACGCTCCAAAGAACAAAGTCTCAACATGTCCTTCTGACGCAGTCCCTCGAGCCAGGCCAACATTCTTGTGAAACATTTCTGCTGCAGGTGAGAAGAGGAGCCTGGGGCTACTCGGATCACTGCAGATACACACTGGATGGCCTCCATCTACGCAGAAACCAGTTCTGTGAAACCCTGACAGCTGAGCGTACACTTGATTGATTAGTGTTGATGTGATCCAGCACGACCATACTGCCTGGGGGCAACAGTGTGGAAAGTGATATCTCAATGCGTTTAACCTTTGAATTTGAAGCCTGGGAATGAAACACTGCCAAGTAGTTCATGCCTTGCAAAATGTCGGAGAGCTGCAGGCACTGGAATGTTCCAGCTCACATTGTAAGAGTATGACAGAAGCAGGAACACTAACCTCATGTTGAAGCATCCGCCTGACGTGCCAATGACCAAGAGCCTGTCTAATGCTGGATAATTCACTTTGACAGTGTGGACACTGTGTCCAAAAAACCTCTTTCAGTTCCATCACAGGGGCAGCACAGTGGTGCAGCAGTAGAGATGCTGCCTTACACCACCAGAGGCCCGGGTTCGACCCTGACTACCAGTGCTGTCTGTACCCACTGTCCCTGTGGCCGCGTGGGTTTCCTCCTGGTGCTCGGGTTTCCTCCCACATCAAGTCATGTGGGTTTGCAGGCAAAATAGCTTCTGTAATTTGTCCCTATTGTGCAGCATAGAACTGGTGTACGGTGATCGCTGGTCGGCGCGGACTCAGTGGGCCGAAGGACCCGTTTGCACGCCTTATCTCTAAACAAAATTAACTAAGCTAATCAGGCTCATGGTTGCAGGAGTTCAACGTAGAATGATTCAAATTGCCTTCCTTTGACAAGTCGCTGGCACGGTCCAAGCTCAATGTTTTGCTAAGCTGAAGGATGACTTGTTCATCGGCTCTAAATACCTCCTTCCTTTTCACCTTTCATTCCAACTCATTGCAAAGATCTAACTGATATTCTGAGGTGCAATCCCGATCGACCATCACCCCCATTATCACAGTCCCGTACCAGCACTATCAATCTCTCCCCCACTCCAACCTCTGCAACCTCTAGGTATTTATAAATCCCTTCTATCCTCTACACACCATGTTCCTTTCACCTCTTCCGGCAAGGTGCTTTTCTACAAGAAGTCCTGACGTTTCACGCACCATAAGACAGCCCTTGCACAGTTAATTCTCCAATTTCAGTTCATGAACTTTCTTTTTAGTTTAGTTTAGTTCAGAGTCACAGTGTCCTTCGACCAATCAAATCCTCGGTGACCAGCGATCTCCGCACACTAACACTATGCTACGCATGCTAGGGGTAACTTACCCACTTACCAGACTCAATTAACTTGCAAGCCTGTATGTCTTTGGAGTGTGGGAGGATACCTGAGATTCCGGAGAAAATGTACGCAGGCAATGGGGAGAAGGTGCAAAATCCATACAGACAGCACCCGTAGTCAGGATCGAACCCTGGTCTCATAAGTGATAGGAGCAGAATTAGGTCATTGGGCCCATCAAGTCTACTCCGCCATTCAATCATGGCTGATCTATATCTCCTTCCTAACCCATTAGACAATAGACAATAGGTGCAGGAGTAGGCCATTCTGCCCTTCGAGCCAGCACCGACATTCAATATGATCATGGCTGATCATTCACAATCAGTACCCCGTTCCAGCTTTCTCGCCATATCCCCTGACTCCACTATTTTTTTTTTTTTTTTTTTTTTTTAATTTATTAGAAGCAAATGTACAAAAATAAAACCAACGGCATATAAAATACAGTTATTGCACAGCTTCCGTTTTAACTTTTAGCTAGTCGGAAGAAAAGAAAGGAGAAAAAGCAAGAAAGAGAAAAAGTGAAATGTGAAATGTGCAAAGATAGAGCCCCTAGAATACCAAAGTAGTGTCGCCAAAGAGTGAATAAATGAAAGAAAGAAAAGAGGAATAGAAAAAATAAGAAAAATAAAAGGACAAAAGGAGAAATAAGGAAAAAAGTGGTGATATACCTGCCTCACATCCCTCCCCACCCACCTCACCCAAGCCGTAATTAGATTTAAATCCAGTGTTGTGTTGTACCATACTATCCTTGTAATAAATCGATGAATGGTGTCTATGTCTTCGAAAAATGATCTGTTTTTTTCTGCAAAGACTAATCTAATATTTTCAAGATGTAGCGTCTCGGACATGTTTATAATCCACATCTTAAGAGTAGGGACAGATGTATGTTTCCAAAATTTGAGTATTAATTTTCTCGCCGTTATCAGGCCATAATTAAGGAAACGTCTTTGAAATAATTATAGCTCAGAGCAGGCTTCTGACGTACCTAGAATAATCAATTCCGTATCAATATCCAATTTTATTTTTAGTGTTTTGGAAAAAATTTCAAAAATTCCTCTCCAGAAATTATGTAATTTTATACAAGAGACAAAGGAATGTGTTATAGTTGCTTCCTGAAGAAGACATTTATCACAAATAGGAGATACATTTGGAAAGATCTTATTCAGTTTAGACTTTGAATAATAGAGTCTGTGCAGTATTTTAAATTGATTTAACGAATGCCTAACGTTAATCGAATGATTGTGTATATATAGTTTTTCTTCCCATCTGTCTTTGAGATTTTTAGGCCAAGTTCATCTTCCCAAGCTCTTCTAATTACTTCTGTGGATGGGATTTCTATATTTAAAAGGGTGTTATACAGATATGATATTAACTTGTCTGACTCCGAGTTTCCATTCATACATTTGTCTAGTATGCCTGGCAACAAAGATTGGTAGTCTTGGGTATATGATTTCAGATAGTCTCGAGTTTGAAAGTATCTAAAATATTGATTACCTTTCATTACCTTTCGACTGTAGTTCTTGAAATGAGAGAAGAGTTCCCATCTCATAAAGATCTCTGAGTTTTTTGATTCCTAATCTTTCCCAATATGTGAACGTTTTGTCTAAAATAGATGGCTTGAACGAAGAATTATTGGCAATTGGTGAAAGAAGAGATACATTTCTCAGTTTAAGGGTTGACTTCACTTGTCTCCAAATTCGTAAGATACTGTGGATAATCGGATTTTTCTCATCTAGTGTTTTCTTCAAATTTATTGGGGAGAAAAGAATCGTGCCTATTAAAAGGCGAACAATCCTCTCTCTCCATTATTAACCATTTTATATGTTGGCCTGTGTTGTCCAACCAATAGATTACGTTTTTAATATTCGTTGCCCAGTAATAGTATAAAAGATTGGGGAGAGCGAGTCCACCAGTTTATTTGGGTTTGCATAGATGCCATTTATGGATTCTATGTGTTTTATAATCCCAAATAGAATTTGTAATCAGAGAATCAAGATTTTTTTTAATTTTTAGGAAGGTATATTGGTATTTATTGAAATAAGTACAGGATTTGTGGTAGGAAGATCATCTTTATGGCATTTATTCTGCCTATTAAAGACATCGGAAGTGTTTTCCAAAATTGAATAAGGGCATTTAATTTTGTAACTAAAGGAGGAAAGTTTGCGTTAAATAGAGAAGTGTATTTTCTGGTTACGTGAACACCAAGATATTTGAATTTTTCCGTAGCAATTCTGAAAGAGAATTTTAGGAGATGTGTTGGCTCTTGAGGTTTTATTGACTTCATTTCGCTTTTGTTCCAGTTTATTCTATATCCTGAAAAGGAACCGAATTCCTCTATAAGATTTAATATACTTGGAATGCTAACTTGGGAATTGGTGATATAGAGTAATACATCATCTGCATATAATGATATTTTATTATTGGAGTATTTAGTGTTATAGCCGTGAATATTCGGATGTACTCTTAAATAACAGGGGGTGATGATACACATCCCTGTCTATTGCCCCTGAATAACTGAAATTTAGTTGAGAGTACATAATTAGTCAGCATCCTGGCAGTCGACTTTTCATATAGCAGTTTTATCCATGAAATAAAATTTTCTCCCAACTGGAATTTTGCAATGCGGTAAAAATATATTTCCATTCTACTTGATCAAATGCTTTTTCGGCATCTAATGAAATAATTGATAAGTCTTCTTTTATCGTTCTATGTGAGTACATGTGAGTACATTATGTTAAACAGGCATCTCAAATTATTAGACGAGTGTCTCTTGGGTATAAACCCAGTTTGATCAATTTATTAACGTATTTACTTAATCTTCTTGCCAGAGTTTTAGCTAATATTTTCTGATCTGTATTTAACAGGGCAATTGCTTTGTATGATCCCAGATCTTCCAGATCTTTATCTTTTTTGGGTATAAGTGTAACGGTTGATTCGGCTAGAGTTTGTGGTAGTGTCTTTTCTTTAAATGCGTGTATATAAAGGTTATGTAAACGCGGGGAAATTACCTCGTAAAATCTTTTATAAAATTTGTTACTAAACCCGTCTGGGCCTGGTGTTTTGCCATTCTTCAATGAATTGATAGTCTCTTCTATTCCTTTAATTGAAATCTGTGCTGCTAATTCATCTCGTTCCACCGCACTAAGTGTCGGAAGATTACAGTTATCAAGAAAGTTTGTAATTTTTCCAGTTTCTGTTGATGTTTTGGATGTATATAAATGTTGATAGAATTGGGCAAATCTTGCATTAATGTCTTTTGGAAGTGTCAACAATTCACCTTTATCTGATCTGATTTTTTGAATAGTATGGTCCTTTTCCACTTTTCTTAACTGACGTGCTAGGAGTTTGTGTGGTTTGTCACCGAATTCAAAATTTTCCTGTTTAGTAATTTGAAATAATCTGATAACTCTTGCTGAGAGAATTTGATTTAGTTTAAATTTTAATACTGCTATCTTATGTTTATCCATAGACGGATCAGTCGTGTTTTCTGAGTCCAGCTGTCTGATCTGTTCTTCTAGTTGCAATTGTTCCATCCTATTCTTTTTGTTTTGATATGCTTGATATGAAATGATAGAAACTCTAATAAAAGCCTTAAAGGATTCCCATAATAATGAGGGCAAAATACCTGGAGTATCATTGGCCTCAAAAAAGAGTTCCATCTGTTGTTTTAAATATATACTGCAATCTGGGTTGTTTAGTATTTAAGGATTAAACCTCCAGAACGATTTTTTATTGAACATTCCTTCTAGTTTTAAGGAGAAGGTTAGCAGGGAATGATCGGAAATAGTACTATTATGGTATTTGGGATTAGTTGTAAAAGGTATTAATTTAGTGTCCACCAGAAAATAGTCAATACATGTATAAGTTTTATGTATGGATGAATAAAAGGAGTATTCTCTTCCTGACGGGTTTGCAATCCTCCATACATCTGTTATATTTGTATTTTTTATATATGTATTTAGAAGTTCGCTGGATTTTGATTTTGTGATATATTTTGTTGTTGTGAGGATTTATCCAAGCATTGATCCAGAACACAGTTGAAATCTCTCCCAATTATCAGGTTTTGCTGGGTGGAGTCTAAAATAGTAAGATTAAACGAGAAACTTACCAGTTCGAAGTTTGATCGTTATTTTATGAGGAGTAACGATGAGGGATTACGTGAAAGAAGCCCCGCCTGGCGCTGGAAACGGCATACTTCAAAGCAGCGGCATGAAAAACACAGAACATAATAGCCGGAGTAAGATAGTAAGGCTCAACATAGATTTAGAACTACCAGATGATCATTTATGTTATGAGGGTGTGGAGTGGAGGGCACGTAATCCCTCATCGTTACTCCTCATAAAATAACGATCAAAACTTCGAACTGGTAATTTCTCGTTTAATCTTACTATTTTACTTCGAAGTCACGTGAGTGACTACGTGAAGATTTTGAAGCTTTCTGTGTTTTTTATGTCGTAGGACTCCTTCCATACGACACTCTGGCTCACACAGTAATGAGCAAAATAACACATTTTTTCTCCAAACATTGCCTCAAGTTATGTGATAAATTATTTCACATTATAAAAGAATAAAAGTAATGCCCTTTCTATTGAAAGGCAAGTTTTATCACAAAATATCAATTGATATATATAATTTGATGGTATGAACAAAGCAACAATTATAGAGAACCCAACACTCCATGTCCAATCGTGACACAATGACTGATTTCATTTAATTTAATATTTATTTTACACCCTCCTGTGGCCTTGCATCTTTGCTCGAGCGGCTCATCCTGTGCCATTCCTGTGAATGTATCTACCTCCTTAACAGAGTAATTTTCCACATTTCAGTGTCTAGTTCCACTGAGTGTTATTCAATGTTTAACCATCTAGAATACATTCTCTAGAACCATCAGTTTTACTGAAACCTAATGTGGTTTTTTGTGTGTAATAAGTAGTGCTGTCTCATTACCACAGAGACTCTTACTTACTTTAACATATTTCCTCAATGTTCAACACATACACACAATTTAAGGCCGACAGGATATGCTTATAGGTTTACCTTGGTTTCAGCTCTTCTTGGTCTGCTTTGTTTGGTAAATTCATAGAATCAAATACACAGGACTAGATGTTAAAAGTCCCTTGTGCCAGTATGTGGGGGAGCATTTCACGACATTCATTGATTGCTGAGAGTGGTGGACGCTCAACATCAGGGGGGGGGGGGGGGGGGGGGGGGGGGGGGGGGGGGGCGGGGGGGGGGGGGTACGTATACGTATATCTTGGCCTGGGTAATCTTCAGGACAGCTGGGCACAGGACACATCATCAGTAGTGTACCCTTGCATCACTGGGTGTTTCGGCCTTTTATCACTAATACACCCTCCACAAGGGCGGCCCGCTGCAGGATGATCAGCCCTCAGCGTGTGTCCCGTGTCAAACTGCCTCAAAGATTCACCATGACGCATTTGGGGCCCAGCATGGGTCTTTCCGCTTGAGCCAAATCCAACAGCTGCTTCTTTCAGCCGCGTCTGAGAGTGATCTTATGGTCTTCTGCAGAGCCTGACCATGGATTCCAAGCTCCTTCAGCAGTCTGATGGTAGATGACGCAACAAATCCTCTGCATCCCACTTCAACTGGATAAACGTTGATGTTCCAGCCACGCTGCCTTGCCTCTGCTGCAAGCTCTGTGTAGCGCAGCTTCTTACGCTCATAGGCCTCCTCAACAGAGTTCTCCCATGGAACTGTGAGCTCTATGATGTAAGCAGTCTTCTGTGAAAGGGACCAGAACACCAAATCTTGGCCTGAGGTTGGTTGAAGCAATTTCAGGTGGAAAGATTAGTTTGTCGGCCGATGTCCGCCAGCATCCTCCAGTCACGGGCCCTGCATAGGTTTCCTTCTTCTGATCTAGTGGAAGGATGTTTCGGTGTTTTCTGTCCTTCTCGGATAAAGGTTGTCGCCCTTAAGTGGGAGGGTTGCTTGCTCTCGGAGGCAAGGAGTTGGTCGCACACAGCCTCTCAAGGGCTGTTGCCAGGCTTTTTAATACCTGATTATGCCTCCACGTGTATCTCCCTTGCGTGAGGCTGGTCTTGCAGCCTACCATGATGTGTTTGAGGGTCGCTGGAGTTGGGCAGAGGGCACAGGTTGGATCCTCGCCGTACCATGATTGAGGTTCTTTGGTGATGGAAGGACGTCATATGTCGCTCTGATGATGAAAGCTGATCTTGCTTGATTCCATTTCCCATAGGTCTTTCCAGCTGATCTTCCTCCGCTCCACACCTTCCCACTGCATCCATTGCCCCTGTTTGGCAAGCGAGACCGCCTTTGCACTTCTTGCGGCCTCCTCCTGTCGCCGCACCTCCTCAACCACCAATGTCCTCCGCTCTGATGTTGTGGTTTACTTGTCGTAAGGCCAAAGCCTCCTCTTCCCTGCTGCACTTGCCCCACGACGTCTTTGTGCCTCAGGGCTGATGAAGCTTGCTGTACTGCATCAGATAGTGTCCACTTCCGGACGGTTACTAGGGCGAACGCAACAGCACTGATGGTCTTGTCTCTAGAGTCCCTCAGTGTCATCTGGAGTCTTACTTTGGAACACTTGTATTCCTCTGTTAGACTAGTGAGAGGTAGTTCCAGGACCCCTTTGCCATAGAGGCCGATGTTAGTTAGACATCGTGGGACACCGAGCCATTTCTTCGCGTATGAAGTTATGGTTCGCTCCATCTTCTCCACAGTTGTTATTGGAGCTTCATATACGGTCAGTGGCCACATTGTCCGAGGAAGGAGTCCCAACTGTAGGCACCAGAGCTTCAGTTTCCCAGGCAGTTGGGTCTGATTGATGATCTCCAGGCCGTTGACAATTTCTTGCCTTAGCTGTTGCACCTGCTCTTTGTCCTTGAGACTTGCGTTGTACATCTGCCCAGGCTTTTTACTGGCTGCTCAGACACTGTTGGTATTAGGTCGTCACCGATGCAGAACCTGTGTCTCTAAGCACCCCTTAACTATGGAGATGCTTCGAGACTTACTTGGTTTGATTTTTCATTCGGGCCCACTTGATGTTCTCCTGCAGCTTTCCAAGTAGCCGCTTGGTGCATGCTGCAGTAGTGGTTATTGTTGTCATATCGTCCATGTATGCCCTGATGGGTGGCAGACGGAGCCCAGCTCTGGTTCGTTCACCGCCCACCACCCATTTTGAGGCCCTGATGATGACTTCCATGGCCATTGTAAAGGCCAAGGGTGAGACTGTGCAGCCCTGCCATGATGCCTACTTCCAAGCGCTGCCATGTTGTACTGAATTCAGCTGTTGTGAAGCACAGCTGCAGGTCTTGGAAATAGTTCTTGACCAGTGTGGTGATGAGCTCTGGTACATGGAAAAAGGCAAAAGATTCCCAAAGGAGTTCATGTGGAACTGAACTAAATGCATTGGCCAGATCGAGGAAGATCACATGTAGGTCTCTCTTGTCCTTCTTAGCTGCTTGGATCTGGTGCCAGATCATGCTTGCATGCTCCAAGCAGCCCGAAAAACCTGGAATTCCTGCTTTCTGTACAGATGTATCAATGTACTTGTTTGTTACCAGATAGGTGGATAACCTTTGTGATACATGCTGAAAAAGATTTTTCCCTCGACGTTGAGGAGACATATTGGCCGAAATTGGCTGATGTCTGATGCATCCTTTTCTTTAGGTATTAGTATGCCGCCGGCCCCTTCGCCACACCTTAGGTATTGTTTGCTTCTTCCACACCACCCTCATGAGCTTCCATAGAAAGCGTAACACATCCGGTGCATTCTTGTAGAGCTTGTATGGTATCTCCGTTTGGCCCCGGAGCTGATGCTGCTCTTGCTCGCCGGACAGTGTTCTCTACCTCTTTCCATTTCGGAGGGCTGGTGTCCAGGTTGAATTCAGGTGGTTGAATAGGTGGGATGTCATGTGGGATGACTAACTTCTCATGCCTTTTCGTGTCTTGGTGGGCCTTTTCCAGGTGTTCCTCCAATTCTTGTTTTGATGTTTTCAAAGTTCCACTTTTTTCCTTTGCGAAGAGGTCTTTGATGAACTTGAAAGGGTCTTTGTATAACCGTGTTCTTGTGTGTTCTTTATTCTTGCGAAGTTTCCTCATGTTCTCTGCTTTTCGCAAGGTTGCCAATCGGCTCTTGATGTCCTCTTGGAGTAGCATGAGACCTTCTCTCTCTGCGTCAGTTGCTTTTTTCCATTGCTTTTTCAACTGTCTCCTCTCTCTCTGATTAGCCTCTCGATCTCCTGCTGCCTCCTGGACTTGATTGGTGTTGGTAACTTCTTTCCACCTCTCCCTTTACTCACCCCAAACCGTTCTTCTCCATAGCTGTAGATTTATGTTGCCCATCCTTTCAAGCTTTTCCAATGCTGTGCCCACTTGTTGCTCCAAGATATGTATAAGGTCACTGTTGACCGTCTCCCACTCTTTCTTTTCAACAGGCTTTGGGCCACTTCACTCCAGGTTTATGCCCTTTGATCTTTCCCTCCAATGGAGGTCTTTGTAGTTGTTGCGTGGGCTCCTCCACCGGCATTTCTGTGCTTGTATCACCCTCTTCAGTGACATGGGTGCTGATGCTCTGCGAACTTTGGTTTGTGTCCCATATAAACATATATGATAATGTAATCTGTATCCACATACAATTATAACGTAATATTTACAATGTTTGCACTCTTATCTTGATACTAAAGTCATCAGCATTATTACTTTCAATGTTAACTTTTTTTTTTTTTTAATCATTGATAGAACTGGAGTCCATTGCCTAAGGCAATTCAGGACTATATTGATCTCCAGACTTATGTATTGCAATTTTGGACAGATTATATATATATATATATATTATATACACATATATATACCTATATTTATATCTACATATATATCCCTTTTCATATCGGGATTTTACGAATGAACCTGATAACTTCTTGGTTAGTATATTGTCCGTAAATAGGACGATAAACACTCTGAGCCCTATTATTGGCTCTATCAATTAGATACTCAGAAAAAATGCAATCCACAAGAACTCACATATATCTAATATGACAAATAATTTTACTGTATACACAGACCTCCAATTTCTTATAAAATATATATATTTTTTTTTCTGCAAATTGCAGGTATAACACTTCTTTATACATAATAATGTTATTGTTATGTTGTTATATTAGTTTAAACATTCATAGACTTCTTTGACCATTAAACTATTGTAATGGTCTGATCAACCTGCAGATAGTCAATTCATATTTTCATATTATGGATGCCTTTGTACAACAATAAATTACTGCAACTATGAATCATCACAAGTGTTTCAACATCACTCAATATTTATGAAAACCATGAAGGATCTGTTTTGGACCACCAAAATGCCTCTGGCAGTGTCTTGCTATATTTTCATCAGACACTGCCCTATCAGACAAAAATGGGGAACATAAAAGAACATTTTTCCTCATATAATTGAGAGAAAAGCATCCACCTTTCCTGTTCTTGGTTTACCCACGAAAACATTTGAAAGATCAGTTATTTAATCTGTATACAACCAGATTAATCGTAAGTAATCCATATTAATGACAATGTATTTCCCCCCCTTAATGTGTTGTCTGTGATAACATTGTCTCTTTCTTAGAGATAAACAGCTGGACTAAAACATTTTAGAATATGCCACATCTGTTTATTCAGATAATCACATGTTTATTATTTTACTTATCTTATGTGATTTAATATATGCCACAGCCGTGGTATTGTTCACCTTGATATGACATGGACACTTCCATAATAGAACAATCGATATTTAATCCATAATTCCTTATACTTCAATAATAATACGAATGAATGGAGAATTTCTTAGGACAATTCATTTGCATTTACCTGGTATTATTGTCCGTAGTCCCAACAAAGAGACGTATCAATAATCTTTATAAGAATAGATAATATTTTTATCTTACACCCAAATATTCACAGAAGCTGTCCATCATCTGTTAATACTTGCTTCAGCTTGCAACAGCTGCTAAGCTTATAGTTGAAGCAACTTGTGAACCCCCTTTTTTTTTTTAATCCATTACTTTAATAATGATAATGTATCATTTGGTATTTGCATAAGCCTCACACAAAGGCATACATAAGCTTCTGTATTCCTTCTTTTGGAGCTTTATTTACTCTTACCTAGGCTCCTTTCCTAATGGAGGGACAAAGTATGTCAACAAAGCAATAAGACATATTTGTATCATGGAACAATTTTCCCCCTCTTATGGTGCTGAATTACTCCTAAATCCAGAATAGTAATTTTATGAATATTTATGAATGCCTAAAACATAGGCTTTATGTGATGGGTCAAGTCCTTGCCTTTCAAACAGTCTTGTAATTGCAGCACTAATTTGCAGCTGACACTAATTTAAATGTGATCAAGATAAACCATGACCATGTCCTCATTAGTGCAAGTACTGATCTTTTATCAGTGCAATTGTTCTTCCAGTATTCTGTTTAACAGCCTTAAACTGGATTTAATCTTTTAAACAATGTTTTAACTTGCACCGCTTGACCCATTTTAATTCCATTTCAAGCACCTGTAATATTTGATTATCACTTTGTTAATAACAACTGTATTTCAATATTGAAGATGTTCCACTTTAATAAAATGTTCTTACACTGTGAAAGTGTATATAAAATGATGTTTTGTATGGTTTATACCATCACATCTGTACACTGAGGTAATTTATAATATATATATGTACGTACCCCTTCTTTACTGGAGTTACTTTTGGTGCAAACCTAAAATCAAATTTTTATGTTTTGTTATACAGGTAAACCAATCCTTTCTACATTTTTTTTAAATAGTCCTTAGTTATATTAAATTAATGATCATAATACACCTGTAATCCCCCACAATCGGAGATTTCATGAATTTATTTTGTAACAATTGTTTGCACCTCTTCAACGTACTTCAAGCCTTCTTTTCCCAATTATATGGGTTTTGAATAAGGCTATGTTGGATTATATTTATTTACCATACTTCTGCCTTTGTTTTGATCCATTATCAAATCTTTATATTGGATCATAACTTTTCCCCCAAAGTTTAAAGATCAATAGTCTGTTCTTTTGTAATCAATATCTTTAATTTATCATAAGGCAGGTTTTATTCCATAATAATCAGGTGTTTAACATAACCTGATTTGTATTGATCTGCAAATCTAGAGTGCAGATTTGGTCCCAAATATTATATATTTCTCCCCATTGGGCTCCACAAACTGATGGCAATTAATTTTACTTCAAATGTATTGGTTATTTGCACAATATTTTATTTGTTTTCCATTGAATGGAAATGCCATGCACCAGTTTGAAATACTTTTAAAATCGTATTTCCTTATATCTCATTTTATTGAGACATGGATATCATAACCGGATTCACCGTTGATATCTTAATAAAGTTAAAAGTTTTATCATATTCTGCTGTTTCACCATAACAGCTTTGGTGAGGACAACTAATTTTATTATTTTTTTTCCATATTTGCTTTTCATGGCCTCACTCATACATTCAGGTATAAAACCTAGTACACTTCTATATATATTTTGTGCTGAAGTGTACTTTAATAAAACATAAAAAGTTTTTTTTTGTTTTTTTACTGATGCTTGGTGGGTACTTCATGACCAGCCACCACTATCAATGCATTTTTAGGGTCAGTTTTCCATTTTATTTCTACTGCCCTTGTTACTCCTGAGTTTTTTCACTCAAAGAGACTACCTTCAAATATATCTGAGGTAGATATTCCCACCATATTTTGTCATATATATTAATATATGAAACCCCTTTAGGGTAGGTTAGGGAATTTTTTTGGGCCTTTTAACCCTTTTTGGCTTGAATTCTTTATTTACTTTATTTTCATTTTTTGGAATCTTTTTTCCATTATTTTTTCAAGCCATAAAGCTTTTTTTAGTCTGAATTTATTGAATTTTTTAAAATTATGGCCTTTCTGAATTTATAAAATTCCCCCCCCCCCCCCCCCCCCCCCCCCCCCGTGCCAAAAGTTTGTGGACTAAAAATCTTTCTAACGTAATTTTGACGGCCACCGGTATCGGAACCGGCTCCGTAATCTCCCGTTCCGATCGCTCCACTTAGGACGTTCTTTTAAAACTCCGTTGTTTTTCAACTTTTTTTTTTTTTTTTTCCTTTTAAATTAGTTTTAAATTCTGGTATTCAATACCAGCCACGGAGTTTTTTAGACCCTGAAAATGTTTTCCACTGCATTTACCTGCGGGCCGTACCTACCGCTGTCGAGGAGCTGCCTCTGCAGCTCTTGCTCTGCCGTCAGCGTCGACGTAATGCCGTTCCAGCGCCAGGCGGGGCTTCTTCACGTAGTCACTCACGTGACTCCGAAGTAAAATTATATTCAAAATTTTATTTAAAAATTGTGGGTTATCAAAGTTGGGAGCATTGATATTTACCATAGTAAGTGTGGTAGAATATATCTCCCCAGATACTATGATGTACCTACCATCTTTGTCTGGTTTTATGTTTAAATGGTATACCCTTACGGATTATAATTGCAGTACCTCTAGTTTTGGAGAGAAAAGAGGAGCAATATATTTGGCCAATCCAGTTAGCCTTCAGCCTGGTATGAGCTTGATCTTTAAGATGCGTCTCCTGTAAAAATATTATATCAGCATTAGTTGATTTTAATTGGGCAAGAACCTTACCCCCTTTTAATTGGCTCATTAGCGGCCCTAATATTCCAGCTATAAAAAGTAATTCCTCCAGTTTTCTTCAGTGGGTCGTCTTGCATTATAGCTTACATGGATTCCCTTGTTTCAGATGGGGTAACACAATAAATCAACCTTCTGGATGATGGGTGGGTGATCCCAATTTCAAATCCCTGCTGGTATATCTCTAGAAAAAGTGCCATATGAAGAAAAAGCGAAAAAAGTGCTAACTGACGTAAATAATACGAACACCAGTATTTGAGGATACTGTGTGTGTCCACCCCCTGGTGGGAAATTTCAAGTGAGCTTCCGTGGGTGTTAATTACAATTAGCTCTGCCCCTTACAAAATAATATTGCAAAAAAGAAACACCGGACAAAACAGAATATTACGTGAACAGAAAGAAAAAATCGAGCGACCTTTTTAAACACCTATATAAACAATACAAACATAAGAGGCATATGGAGGATTGCCAATCCTTCTGGAAGAGAATACTCTTTCTATTCAAGAGTTCATAAAGTTTATACACGAATTGACTATTTCTTGGTTGATGCCAAACTTATCCCTTATAACTACAATCCAAAATATCACAACATTATTATTTCAGATCATTGTCCCTTTACTTTTTCTGTAAAATTGGAAGGATTGAATAAAAAACAACCATGCTGGAGATTTAATCCACAGATACTAGCTGACGCAAGTTGTTGTGAGTATCTGAAGCTACAGATGAAAGCATTTTTTGAGACAAACGACACCCCCCGGTATTTCTCCATCCTTGCTGTGGGAAATTTTTAAAGCCTATGTTAGAGACTGTATTATCGCCTACCAAGCTTCTCAAAACAAGAAAAATAAGACTAAACAACTGGAATTAGAAAAACAGTTAGACCTAGAAAATGCGGCTGGTCCATCCACTGTAAAACACAAAAAGATAGCTGCACTTAAATTCAAATTAAACCAGATTCTCTCAGCATTATTAGGGTATTTCAATATACTAAACAACAAAATTTTAAATTTGGTGATAAACCACACAAACTACTAGCACGCCAACTTCACAAATTAGAGAATGATCGTACTATACACAAAATTAGATCAGAAAAGCGAGATTTGCATACACTGCCTAAAGATATCAATGAAAGATTCTTACAATTCTACCAAACACTATATTCATCAAAAATATCAGTCGATTCTGCAAAGATGAAAAGCTTTCTGGAGAATTGCAATCTCTCATCTCTTAATGAGGGAGATTGGGATGAATTAGGCGCAGAGATAACCACAAAGGACATTGTAGAGATTATTAAATCATTGAAAAGTGGAAAAACTCCTGGCCCGGATGGGCTTAATAATGAATTGTATTTAAAAATTTAATGATTTAATCTCTCCACGCTTATAAGCCCTTTACATTCAAGCATTTAAAGAACAGACTTTACCACAAACTCTTGCTGAATCAACTATTACATTAATTCAAAAAATGATAAAAATCTCAAGGAGCCTGGATCCTATAGGGCAATAGTCCTTTTAAATACAGATCAGAAGATACTAGCTAAGACTTTGGCTCATAGATTAAGCCTAGTTATTGGTAAATGAATACATCAAACTGGGTTTATGCCTAAACTACACTCGTTTTATAATTTGAGATGTTTGTTTAACATAATATATTCGCAGAGAATGCCTAACAAAGACCAAACAATTATTTCTCTAGATGCAGTAAAGGCTTTCGACCAAATGGTCTTATCTTTTTACAGTGTTGGAAAAATTGCAATTGGGTGAAAACTTTACTTTATGGGTGAAGCTTTTATATACTAATCCGACAGCTAGAATATTGACAAATCAAATGCTTTCACCTAAATTTTATTTATCTAGGGGTAACAGACAAGGATGTGCTCTCTCCTCGATGTTTTTTGCTTTAGCCATAGAACCTCTTGCCGAGAGTATCAGGTCCCATTCAGGCATTTATACATATAATACCAAATATACCTCCAATAAAATGTTGTTATATGCAGATGATGTACTTTTATACATTACTAATCCCCAAGTTAGTATTCCAAATGTTTTAAACATTATAGAACAATTCGGTTCTTTTTCTGGATACGGGATTAATTGGAATAAAAGTGAAATCATGCCAATAAAAGAACAAGACCCTTCTCAACTCCAACAATTTCCTTTCAGAATTGTTACTGAAAAGTTTAGATATCTTGGAATTTACGTGACTAGAAAGTATTCCTCTTTGTTTAAAATAAACTTCCCACCATTAATCAACAAATTGTATGCCTATATCCAATTTTGGAAAACACTTCCTATCTCCCTTCTTGGTAGATTAAATGCCATAAAGATTCCTTCCGCAACTTTTATACTTATTCCAATCAATACCAATATATATCCCTAAAAGCTTTTTTTTTTTTAATTGACTCTATTGTCACTAACTTTTTTGGGACTACAAAACCCACCGAATACATAAAAGACATTTGTGAAAATGGAGGATTAACTCTACCTAACTTTCTTTAACTACTGGGCAACTAATATTAAATATATAACTTTCTGGTTGGACGATACATGGCAACATGTAAATTGGTTAAAAATGGAGAGGGCAGATTGTTTTCCTTTTTGTATAGGCTCGATCCTCCTATCTCCAATACATCTGAATAAGTCAACCTATGAGCAAAATCCGATAATACATAGTACTATCCATATCTGGAAACAGCTGAAACTCAGTCTTAAATTGAGAAACATGTCTCTCCTTCCTTTTGCAAATAATCCCTCGTTTCAACCATCTATTTTAGATGCGGTGTTTGTTCAATGGAAGAATCTGGGAATCAATACTGTGGGAGACCTCTATCAGAAGGGGACTCTCTCCTCTTTTCAAGAACTGCGGGAGAAATATGACTTGAATGCCAATAATTTTTTTAGATATCTCCAACTCCGAGATTACGTGAAAACATACACACAAGACTGTCTTCTTATGGGTCCAGATATATTAGACGAATGTTTGAATAGACATTCCGATACAAGTAAGTTGATATCTTACATTTATAACACCCTTCTAAATATTGACACCCTTCTGAGATTTATAGACAAGCATGGGAGGATGAGCTGGGTTTACCCATTTCGAAAGATATATGGGAGGAAAGCCTACAATACATATACTACTGTTCTTTAAATGCCAATTGGACTCAATTGGAGCCAGATCCAAAATAATTAATATTAGGAATGTCAGAGGGCTGCCCTAATCTAACGATATTTCAAAGACGCTTCCTTGACTATGGTTTAATAACTGCAAAAAAACTTATACTTAAATTCTGGAAAAAGATAACTGTCCCCACAGTGAAGATGCGGATCACAGAAATGACCGATTCACTACATCTATAAAAAAAATAAGGCTTGTCTTGACTGACAAACCAGATAAACTTTCAAAAATATGGCAGTTTATGGAAATATGGAAATTCCCGGAAATACCTGCCATTGTTGTTCCATTGTCATCCCTGCTAGGGTCTCTTTCCAGTCAACTTTGGCCAGCTCCTCCCTCACGACTCCATCACCCCCTTTGTTCAACTGCAATACTGACACTTCCGATTTTCCCCTCTCCCTCTCCTGCCTTCTCCCCAAAATCCTGACACCCGTACTAATTCAGGCAGCAACTATCGCTACACCACCATGCCGCCCTGGATTTTAGAAATCTAGTTGTGTAGGGCATCTAGACATTGAACCAGTGATTCTTCAATTTGAACCAGCATCTGCAGTTCCTACACATTCTAGTTCACTGAATCATTTCAAATTTAGTAGCTCATTTAAAATTTCTATGCCTTGCGAATTTCCAGGATGATTAATCATCAACTAAAAGGACCCTTTATGTTTTTAAGGACATCATTGTAAAACTGTACCAAAGTCATTCAGCCCTCACAGTGTACATCAGTTACGATAACAGATAAATCCTTTTACCAATTATTTAATAGATTGGAGTACGACCAGCTGCATTGATTGATTCTTTTCTCAAAGAAGGACTCTAAGAATCAATCAGTGTGGCAGGTTGTATGTCATCTTGCAAACAAAGTCAGGCTAGCAACAATAAATAACTATCTTCACGAAGAAACATTATGAAAGGCCTGCATGGTGTGGATGTGGAGAGAATCTTTCCACTTCGGGTTGCTAACTGTCCCGTATTAGCCGGGACATCCCATATATTGTGCTAAATTGGATTGTCCCATACGGGACCACCCTTGTCCCGTATTTGACAGCTACTACTCGGGTCGAAGGGACTGTTGGGTCGGAGCGCCGCATCCGGCCCCGCCTCACCCGTCCCGACGTAGTGCAGCAGCAGCGCCTCGCCTGTGGCCCCGTCGGTCGGCAGCCCAGCCAGCTGTTCGACCTTCGGACCTTTGCTTACAGCCGACACCACCACCCCTCCTTCTCATGGCCATTCATCGGTTTATGAGTTGGGCGGGGTACCGGACTTTGCGCGCGACATCGTGCGGCCCGGGCCAAACCTCCTCAGCTGGCTCGCTGGCTGGGCTTGTGTACAGTCCTGCACCCAGGCCAACTCATCATTCACCCAGCCACGCCCAGGCACGGAAATCGCTGTCAAAACATGTGGGGGACACAATTTCTTGGCGGCACACTCGCAAGGCTTCGGCCGTGGGCCCTGTGGACGGTAACATCGGGAGCTGACCTGGTTGGCGACCGACTCTGAACTCCAGCAACAGCCCCGTATCGTGGTGCTTGAATTGGCCCGTTCACGGGGTCTTTCATTGGCCGGTGGGGGCTTCAACATTGGGTGCCTCCATCGCCTCGATGCAGCAGTTTGATTTTAAGCCGCCTGGGTGCTGAAAGGCCCCGCAAAGTGGCCGATTCAGCCCTTAGAAAGTGATGATTAAGTCCAGATTACAAAACATGGTGGGGGGGGGATCTTCCCTCACCTCTCAAAGAACGGGGCAGGGGGGAGCGTGTCCCCTCTGTCCCCCCCCCCCCAAGGATTTCCTCCCCTGGCCCACGGCCGAGTTGGTCAACGAATTGCAGTTGGGAATTTGTCCTTTATTTGGACCTGTTATCCCTTATCTGAGTGTGAGAAAGTTGGCACCCCTATTTCCACTGGTGAGAGATTCTAGGATGAGAGAGCACAGCCTCAGAATAAAAGGACGTACCTTTAGAGGGGAGATGAGGAATTTCTTTAGTCAGAGGGTGGTGAATCTGTGGAATTTATTGCCACAGACAACGGTGGAGGCCAATTCAATGAGTATTTTTAAGGCACAGATTGACAGATTCATGATCTGTACGGGTGTCAGGGGCTATGGTGAGAAGACAGGAGAACGGGGTTGAGAGGGAATGATAGATTAGCCATCGTTTATTATATTGTACTATGTTCACATATTCTGTTGTGCTGCTGTAAGTAAGAATTTCATTGTTCTATCTGGGCCATATGACAATAAAACACCTCTTCTTCTTGGCATGCACAGCCTAAAGTCATAGGACAACCTGTTCTATTTGATCTTATTTGATTGTGCACGCCAGGTTGATTGCATTAGTCGCAACAGGGCGGACCACGTGAAGGTTGCAGTCTCCCACCCCAATAAAACACTCTTGAATCTGTACATGAACATTCTTAAAGCTTCTGCCAATTGTCACTTTGAGTTCAGTTTAGTTTATTGCCATTTACTGAAGTACAGTGTAAAGCTTTTTTTGTTGCAAACCAATGTAACCAAATCAGCAGAAAGAATGATTACAATCGAGCCATCCACAGTGTACAGACACAGGATGAATGGAATCACATTTAGTGCAAGATAAAGTCCAGTAAATCCAATGAAAGATACTCAGAGTCTTCAATGAGGTAGATCGTAGTTCAGGACAGCTCTCTGGTTGTGGTAGGATGATTCAGTTGTCTGATAACAGCTGGGAAGAAACTGACTCGGATTCTGGAGGTGTGCGTTTTCACACTTCTGCACCTCTTGCCTGATGGGAGAGGGGAGAAGAGGGAGTGACTGGGGTGAGATTCGTCCTTGATTATGTTGGTTCCTCATGCATTTGATCTCCAAAATGCATCATCTCACCATTTCTAGGTTAAACTCGGATCACATTACTCCACCCACATTTCCACCTGATCCGTATCCTGCCGCCTTGGAAAAGAAGAATATAACTCCAAATTGGTTGCTGCATCTCTGTGCTTAGATTAGTTTAAAGTTTGCAGCAAGTTACTCCAGTGTGAAGAATGGTCCAGACCGAAACATCACCCATTGAGCCTGAACGAGGGTCTCAACCCAAAACATTACTCATTCCTACTCTGCAGAGATGCTGCCTGTTCCGATGAGTAACTCTAGCATTTTGAATCTATCTTCTATATAAATGCCTGTTCTTTCTATTTAAAAAACTAATCTCGTTCACTCGGAGTGCGGGTGAGAATAGAGGCTGGGGAAGTTGAAGAAGGGAACAGTGGGACAACACTGACACCTACTGCCAATGTGGGCACACTGCAGCGATACCTGCAGCCCAGTCACCAATCTGTCAGTGGAGCAGATGTGAATCGCTCAGACAGAAAACGCAATGAGATGGAGTTAGGAGGAAAAGGATGTCAAATTGCGGTCAAACTGGGCTGCTTAGTTTAGTTTAGAGATACAGCGCGGACACAGGCCCTTTGGCCCACCGTGTCCGCACCGACCACCGATCCACGCACACTAACACTATCCTATGCACACTAGAGACAATTTTACATTGATACCAAGCCAATTAAACTACAAACCTGTGCGTCTTTGGAGTGTGGGAGTAAACCGAAAATCTCGGAGAAAATGTGATCACGTGGGGAACGTACAAGGATCGAACCCGTTCTCTGGATCGAACCCGGATCTCTGGCGCTGTAGAGCAGCAACTCTACCGCTGCGCCACCATGCTACCCCATGTCACCTAAAGAGAGACAGCTGACTGAGTAGTGATGTTGGGGAGTGGGTGGCTTGGGGCCATAAGAGGTCCCTGTATTCGTAGAACCTAGGTTCCATCCTGCCCTTGGCTGCTGTGTACGGAGTTTGCACACTCTCCCTGTGACCCCGTGGGTTTGTTTTCCAGGGGTTCGGATTTTATGTCACATCCCAAAGAGGTGCAGGTTTGTAGATTAATTGGCCTCTAGAAATTGCCCCCTGTGTATAGGGAGTGGATGAGAAAGTGGGATAACATAGATATTTTTGGTATAGAACTTACTGAAGATTTCCAGTAAAATTGGCCAATTGCGGAAAGGTGGGGCTAGTTTAGATGGGGCATGCTGGTTGGTGTAGGCAAGTTGGGCCGAAGGGCCTGTATCCGTGCTGTATAGGCCTATGCTGTATGACCCTATGACTCTATGACTGGTGTGAACGGGCGATCCATAGGCGGTGTGCACTCGGTGGGCCAAAGGGAAAATTTCCATGCTGTATCTAGGGTAGCCAACTGTCCCGCATTAGCCGGGGCATCCTGTATATTGGGTTAAATTGATTTGTCCCATGCAGGACAACCCTTGTTCCGTATTTGACTGCTACTACTCGGGTCGAGGGGACTGTCGGGTCAGAGCGCCACGTCCGGCCCCACCGCATCCGTCCCGACGAGGTGCAGCCCATGGAGTGCAGCAGCAGCGCCTCGCCTGTGGCCCTGTCGGCAGTGATGGAAATGGGTTTTAGGAACTAAGGTCTGTGAGGCTGAGGTTGGGCAGGAAGGGGGGGGGGGATTTCTTTATGTGCATTCATACCCGTGTAAGAATGCAAGAATGCATAACTTGTTTATTGTGTATTTATAATTATTGTGTATTATACGTCATAGCTGCATTCTTGCATCTCCCTCTCTCCCTCTCACTCTCTCGCTCTCTCTCGCTGTGTTTACATTACAAAATATTCCATAATGTTATATAATCTCCATTTTTACCTTTCACCTCCTCTTTCCGCATGTCTTTTAAAGTATCCCACTATGCTCATTTTCACAGGGGTACACAAATCTGAAATTTATAGATATTTGATAGTGATTTGATAGTGATATATAATAAAATTTGATAGTGATATATATATATACTACGTGGGACCCGTTGGGTCCCAGCATCACACGGGAGGGCTGGTCCCCCAACGCAATATTCCACCTCTCCACCAATTCCAATATTGGTGGCCAGTGGGAGCGGCTTTCTGGAGGGCTAGTATGGGTGTTGTGGGCTCAAGGGACTGGCTTCCAGAGGGCTAGTATGGACATTGTGGGTCGAATGGATTCTTGGGCTGGCGTCTCAGTCACTCAAGCCTGTTTTGCTGGCAGTTCACTTACTCACGGCTGGTGGGCTGGCAGTTGACACGGCTATTCCTTGAAATTCCATTTCAAGCAGGGTGCAAGGCCACCAAATTCAAATGCAGTTTCTTACCACTTCAAGCAGGGTGCAAGGCCAAGGGCCTGGCTTCCAGAGGGCTAGTATGGACATTGTGGGTCAAATGGATTCTTGGGCTGGCGTCTCAGTCACTCAAGCCTGTTGTGCTGGCAGTTCACTCACTCATGGCTGGTTGCTAAATAAAACCACCCACAATAAAATATTCACTACTCACGATTTAGGCTGGAAAAAAACTATTGATACTACTTATTTAATTTTCTCCCCATCCATTCTAATTTAACTGAAACACTTAATCTGAAAATGAAGTTTCTTAATGGGGGCAGATAATAGAAAATGTAATGCCCTTGGAGACAGCGGCTGATTGGACGAGACGAGACCGATTTGTTGATTGGACGGGAATTTTAAAGGAAGCTTGCGGTGATTGGACACAACCCCCTTAGAGACAGCGGTTGATTGGCTGCCAAATAATCGGGCACAAAAAATTGACAAACAGGAAAACAAAAAAATTGGAATTCCAATTTAAATCTGATATAAGGTACATAGGATAGATATCGATTAATTCTAGACAACAGATTTTTTTTAAATCTAAGAGCAAAACATAAAGTGCTGGGGAACTCAGCAGATCAGGCTGGATCTATGGAAGGTCCGAAGGAGGGTCTCGACCCAAAACGTCACCTATTCCTTTTCTCCAGAGATGCTGCCTGACCTGCTGAGTAACTGCTGAGTTACTCCAGCGAAAGACAGACACAGCAAGAGAGGGAGAGAGGGAGGGAAGGAGAGAGTGAAAGACAGAGAGACACAGCGAGAGAAGGAGAGAGGATGAGGGCGAGGACGAGGGCGAGAGGGAGTGAGGGAGAGAGAGCGAGAGAATAATAAAATAACGTGGAATAATAAAATTACGTGACTACCTGCACACCAGAAGAAGCCCGTGCTCGCGGTCCGGAACAATGACAGTGAGTTAATTAAACTCCCCCATGAATTTTATTCAAAGGAACGCGGTGTCATTAATACAGTTTCTTCCCCCATTTCAAAGACATGCAGGTTTGTGGGCTAATTGGCTTCTGTAAAATTATCTCACTGTGAGTAGAATAGAACGTGTACATTGGTGATCGCTGGTCGGCACGGACTCAGTGGGCCAAAGGGCCTGTTTCCACGGCAAAATTGAGAAGTGGAACAAAAAGGAGAAAAGTATGATTGGTCGCGAGTGAGTCATCCTCCAAGAGTCAGAAATCGGAAGACCCTAAATGGGTAGGACATCTGATAAAGATTGTCTTCAGAATAAAAAGCTTACTATAATGATATGAAAATGAGACCAACAGCAGTCAGTAAAGATTCCAAACGTGAAGGCCAGGCTTTGACGAATTTACAGAGAGTGTGGGTAAAAGGAATGTAATAGACATAACGTATTGGAATCTTCAAAGCAACTCTGATAAGGTACTGTGTAATAGATCAAAAAGAGGCCAGAAGTCAGAAAGCAAACTTCCTGCAAAACAAATAGCAGAGGTTAAAGATCAAGTCAAGTCAAGTTTATTCGTCACATACACATACGAGATGTGCAGTGAAATGAAAAGTGACAATGCTCACGAATTGTGCAAAAAACAAACAAACAAACAGAATGGAACAGAATCACATATTCACATATTACATATTTGTGAGAGGGAGGGAAGAAAAAGGAAAAAAACAGCAATTTTAAAAAGACACCGTATAACAGTAAAATGGTACAGTAAAGTTAGTCCCTGGAGAGATAGGAGATTACAGTCCTAATGGCCTCTGGGAAGAAACTCCTTCTCATCCTCTCAGTTCTCACAGCATGGCAACGGAGGTGTTTGCCTGACCGTAGCAGCTGGAACAGTCCGTTGCTGGGGTGGAAGGGGTCTCCCATGATCTTGTTGGCTCTGGAGTTGCACCTTCTGATGTATAGTTCTTGCAGGGGGGCAAGTGAAGTTCCCATAGTGCATTCGGCCGAATGCACTACTCTCTACAGAGCCTTCTTATCCTGGGCAGAGCAGTTCCCAAACCAGATTGTGATATTTCCGGACAAGATGCTTTCCACAGCCGCTGAGTAGAAGCACTGGAGGATCCTCAGAGACACTCTGAATTTCCTCAATTGCCTGAGGTGGTAAAGGCGCTGCCTTGCCTTACTCACCAGTGCTGCAGCGTGTAATGTCCATGTCAGATCCTCAGAGATGTGGACTCCCAGGTATTTAAAACAGCTCACCCTATCCACAGTATCCCCATTTATCCTCAATGGTGTGTACGTCCTCGGATGATGTGCCCTCCTAAAGTCCACGATCAGCTCCTTCGTTTTTTTGATGTTCAAGAGGAGGCTGTTGTCCTGACACCAGAGTGCCAGATCAGCCACCTCCTCCTTCTCATCATTATCGGAGATCAGGCCCACCACCACAGTGTCATCAGCAAACTTGATTATCGAGTTGGAGCTGAATCTGGCCACACAGTCATGTGTGTACAGGGAGTACAGTAGGGGGCTGAGGACACAACCCTGGGGGGATCCTGTGCTCAGGGTGAGGGACTTTGATGTGTTTCTTCCCATCTTGACTACCTGGTGGTGGGAAATGTTTAGACAGATAGATGTCTAGATGGCGAGGGAGATGTTGCAAAAATCAATGCTGGGAATAAACAGTGTAGGAAGGAACAGCAGATGCTGGTTTAAACCGAAGACACAAAAAAGCTGGAGTAACTCAGCGGGGCAGGCAGCATCTTTGGAGAGCACCCATTCCTTCTGCCCAGAGATGCTGCCTGTCCCGCTGAGTTAAGGGCCTGTCCCACTTGGCCGTCATTTACGCGACAGGCCGGTAGTGACTGTCGCGCGCATCATCATGTGTCTTCATACGTCAGCACAGCCGTCTGGAGTGCGTGACGTCATTTGAATACCCAGTTTATGATATTTACCCAGTTTATGATATTTATGGTGATTTTCTAAAATGTTCTTGAGTGGTGCTAGCAATTGGAAAACTGGAGATGTAATGCCCCTATTCAAAAAAAGAGGTGAATGAAAAGTAGCAAGCTGCAGACCAAATTAGTCTGTTGGAAGAAACTGGAGATGCTGGTTTAAATTGAAGATAGACTCAAAATGCAGGAGTAACTCGGCGGGACAGGCAGCATCTCTGGAGAGAAGGAATGTATGATGTTTCGGGTCGAGACTCTTCTTCAGTCTGAAGAAGGGTCTCGACCCGAAACGTCACTCATTGCTTCTCTCCAGAGATGCTGCCGGTCCTGCTGAGTTACTCCAGCATTTTGTATCACTTATCTGGTTTACTCTTCCATTTGTATATTGGTATATATTGGTATGCAACCTGTCAGGAATTTGTGTGCAAGGATTTCCAGCTCGTTCTGAATACAAAAATCTGCCAAACCCTCAATGTCTCATCCCTCATGTGAATTGCCTGTTGCCAAAGATTGCCAACATTCCCATTGTTCTGAAAATGCTAAATAATTATCCACAACATGTACTTAAATCGCTCGCGCTTATATCCATGACGCGTAAAAGGCGGGCCGACTGCGTATGGGCGGCGCTCGCCGGCGCATGGTTGTGCGTGCGACCGCAGTACGTCCGCGTGCGTAAGCGATACGTCACGCCGGTGGCGTGCGAAGACTTCGTGCAGCACGGAATCCTGGAGCGCCGCGCAACTCCACATTCCTCCACGCAGCTCCATGCGCCCGTCCCGCGCTACCCACACGCTACCCGTGCGTCACAACGCAACGACCATATTTTTGGAGGTTGTGTAAATGGCGCGCAAATGATGGCCAGGTGGGACAGGCCCTTTACTCCAGCATACTCAATCCCCGGGAATAAACAGATTGGGCAAGAAAACAGAGAAAAACTTCAAAATTTGTGAATAACACCAAACTAGATGAGTCATAGAGTCATGCAGTGTGGAAACAAGCCCTTCGGCCCAACTTGCCCACACCGACCAACATGTTCCAACTACACTAGACCCACCTGCCTGCATTTGGCCCATGTCCCTCTCACCCTGTCCTGTCGATGTATCTGTCTAAATGTTTCTTAAATGGTGCAATATTAAAATTATGAGCAATTTGGACACGCTAGAGGCAGGAAACATGTTCCTGATTTGGGGAGAGGTCAGAACCAGGGGCCACAGTTTAAGAAGGGTAAGAAGGGCAAGTCATTTGGAACGGAGACGAGGAAAAACATTTTCACTTAGAGAGCTGTGAATCTGTGGAATTCTCTGCCTCAGATGGCAGTGGAGGCCAATTCTGTGGAGGCTTTCAAGAGAGCGTTAGATAGATCTCTTAAAGATAGAGGAGTGAAGGGATACGAGGAGAAAGCAGGAACGGGGTACTGATTGTGGATGATTAGCTATGATCACATTGAATGGCGGTGCTGGCTCAAAGGGACGAATGGCCTACTCCTGCACCTATTGTCTATTGTCTATTGATACAGAAGAGGACATCTTCAGAACATAGAACAGAGTAAAATAATTTCAAGTAAGTCTTGCTCTCCCATTTTCTCCATCCCACCCCCATCCTAGTTCTCCGACCATTCTGACTGTCCCTGATTACATTTTACATTGTCTGCCTCATTGTTACCTTCCCATAGCTAACAATTATGTATTCTACATTGACCTCTGTCCCCTTTTGATCTCTCATGTTCACACCTTCTGCATCCATATCTCTCGTTTCCCTCTCCCCTGACTCTCAGGGCCCGAAACCTCACCCATTGCTTCTATCCCGAGATTCTGCCTGTCTCGTTAAATTACTGCAGCATTTCGTGTCTATCTTCGGTGTAAACCAGCATCTGCAGTTTCGTCCCTATACATAGAAAAGTATAGCACAGGAAAAGGCCATTCGGTCCAAAATATCCCAGCCAAACATGACGCCAATTTGAACTGACTTCCTCTGTCTGCATGTGGTGGATATCATTCCCTGCATATCCACGTGCCTGTCTGAAGCCTCTCAGTCACCACTGTTGTATCTGCCACCAGCCACCACCACTAGTAACACATTCCAGGCACCCACCACCCTCTCAATAAAAACAATCTTGCCCAGCACAACTCCTGTTAAAGTTTGCTCCACCCACCGTAAAGCTATGAACCACGTTGACAAAGGTGGACACAAAAATCTGGAGTTAATCAGCAGGTCGGGCAGCATCTGTGGAGAAAAGGAATAGGTGACATTTCGGGTCGAGACCCTCCTTGACTAAGGTAGAATGGGTATGTGGACAGCTATGAGGTCAGTACATTTTGTTTGGAAAAATAAAGAGACTTCTGTGGCTTTTAAATGATGTGAAACCGCCCTTATTTATGTCACCCACAATATACAATCTATTGCGGAATACAATAGCAACCTTTCTGGGAATTTTACTCCAAGAGATTGACTCAGCCCTTTTTGTCATGAGTCAAACTTTCAACCTCAACACACATTCCATGTCAGGTTCTCACAGAATGGAAGCAATGAACACTTCTGGAGCTGTGGGAGATAACATTGGCCACAAAGTCCTGGGACTCTGCTTGCTGGGATAGATTGGCTTCAGGATGTCAGTGGTAACAAGTAAACTTCTCACCTAAGAACCCTGCTCCCCCTCACCCATCACTGAATTGCCACCCCATCCTCACTCCCCTTATCTGTCAACCATCCTCCAGGAAGTACTGGAGCTGCAAGGAACTGCAGATGCTGGTGAAAAATAAAGACACAAAGTCCTAGAGTAACTCAGTGGGCCAGGCAGCATCTCGGTAGAACATGAACAGGCGACTTTTCACACTTATGTGCCTCTTTTCTAACGGGAGAGGGGAAAAGAGGAAGTGAGACTCGTCCCTGACTCTCCTGGTTCCTCATGGATTTGATCTCCAAAATTGATCATCGCAGGTTAGACTCGGCTCCCATTTCTTCGCCCAAATTTCCACCTGATCTATATCTTGCCGACTTTGGGAAAGGAAAGGATAACTCCAAGTTGGTTGTTGGATCTCTGTGGGTAGATGGGTTTAAAGTTTGTAGCAAGTTAATCCAGTGCGAAGATGGGTTCCGAACATGGATAGGTAACGTTTCGAGTCAAGAAAACAGCATTTCCATATTCTCCGGAAATGCTGCCTGACCCATTGAGCTACTCCAGCAGTTGGTGCCTCCATGAGGTACTGCTGGAATTATCATGCCCACCTCTCAAGCCCTAGAGTGCTGCCCCTGTCTCCCAAACGTTCCTCAATGTCTTCCCCCCATAACAATGCAGGGATATGGATCACTTGCAAACAGATGAGATCAGTTCAGCTAGGCATCAAGTTCGGCACAAGCTTCGTGGGCTGAATGGCTCAGTTCTTAGTTTAGTTTAGTTTAAAGATACAGCGCGGAAACAGGCCCTTTGGCCCACCAAGTTTTTACATTTATACCAAGCAAATTAACCTACAAATCTGTACCTCTGTGGAGAATGTGAGTCATAGAGAGTCATAGAGTCATGGAGTGATACCCCATGGAAACCCAACATCTTGGAGAGAACCCACACAGTTCACGGGGAGAACATACAAATACTGTGCAGACAAGCATCCGTAGCCAGGATCGAACCCGGGTCTCTTGCGCTATAAGCGCTGTAAGGCAGCAACTCTACCGCTGCACCACCTATAGGGGGACTATTTTTACAGTCATGTCCAGGAGAATTTTTTTTTTAAATCAAAGATTTTCAGCGAAAGGACTTAAAATGGGGCTGAGTTTGATAACACTGCAGTGGAGGAGATGAATATTCTTCGTGGCAACTTACTGTAGATATGAGACCTGAACCTTAATTCAGGGTCAAACATGGCAACAGATCCTGGCTCAGTTTAAGACAGATGAAAAGGAGACGGGTGGAGACGATGGGCAGGAACAGAGTTTGTGAAGAGTTTGAAGACAATGGTCTCAGTGTATCCAAAGTTTAATTGGAGAAAATTTCTACCCTTTCACTATTGAATGGAAAACAATCTGGCAATTCATTCCAGTGATGGGTTGGCGAAGATGCACATTAATTATCCATGGGTCCCTGTGATTAGAGTATTCTAAATTAAGTAATGACAAATGAAGTGTGCTACAGTAATGCAGCTCGTGGTGTTACTGCCTCACCATCCCAGAGACTCGAGTTCAATCCTGAACTTGCTTGCATATTTTCCCTGGGATCCCATCATTCCATCCATGTAGACACAATGAACTGCAGGTGCTGGTTGACAAAAAACACATAAAGTGCTGGAGAAACTCAGCAGGCGAGCCAACATCTCTCGAGGACATGGATAGGTGACGTTTCAGGTCGGGACCGTTCATCGGACTGATCAGTTCAGTCAGTGTCCTGTCCCGAAACGTTGCCGATTCAAGTCCTCCACAGATGTTGCCTGATTTTCTTCATTCCTTCTGTGTACTCCGGTTTCTTTCCACGTCCCATAGATGTGCAAATTGGTCGGTGAATTTTCCACAGATAATCCCTCCTCATATGTCTTGATGATTGGCAGAATCTAGTGGGGGTTAGTGATATGTTGGGGAAAATGGAAACTGTTTAGATTAATGTTAGCGGGCACTTGATGGTCAGACTTGCTTGGCCTGAGAGCCAATTTCCACGACTCTAACCCTTTTAGAATGAAAATATAATTTCCCAAATTCAGGGTGGCACAGTGGCACGGCAGTACAGTTGTTGCCTCACAGCGCCAAAGACTCGAGTTCGATCCTGTCTACGGGTGCTGTCTGTACGGAGTTTGTACATTCTCCCCATGGGTTTTCTTCAGGTGCTCCAGTTTCCTCCCACACTCCAAAGATGTGTAGGTTTGTAGGCTGATGTAAAAAAAGTAAATTGTTCCCAGAGTGTGCAGGATAGTGCTAGTGTACGGGGTGATCGCTGGTCGGCACGGACTCGGTGGGCTGAAGGTCCTGTTTCCACACGGTGTCTGCAAAGTCTCGGGATAAAGTCTAAAGTAAATGGGATATGGGAGTGGAACAGGCTCAAAGTCACATACGAGTGTCTCAACAGTGCGCTGGGTATCATACATTGCTTTCACAATTGAATTCATAAATAACAGTGGTACCATATGTCATAATTTTAATTATATTTTTTTAATAAATTTTAAGTTTGCTTCCTTCCAGATTTGACATGTTACGTGCAGCAGGGGAGAGAGTCAGAGAGCAACTGATATTCATGAGAGTGACCCAAGGGGTGCTACTTTTATGCAGTGAATTATTGGACAGAATTAAATTGAATAGATTAAAATTTGTCACTTCCATTGAAATATGAAAGGTAATTTCTGGACCATTGAAGTAACACACAACTATGGGGAGAGATTGTCTGGTCTTTAAATTACTGACATTGGTTTTGAAATCTCTCAGTATTTCCATCATCCTCTAATGATAGCTCCAGATGATTAGCAGAAGCTTCAATCAAATGCAGAGCTTAATATTATTTCTGCCCATTTCTAGTTCCCCCATTGTACTCTTGACAAGAAATCTTGGTGGAGCTGCTGCCTCACAGCACCAGAGACCTAGGATTGATCTTGTCCTTGAGTGCTGTCTGTGTGGAGTTTGCACATTCTTCCTGCACAGGTCTCGACCCGAAATGTCACCCATTCCTTCCCTCCAGAGATGCTGCCTGGGTTACTCCAGCATTTTCTGACTATCTTTGGATTAAACCAGCATCTGCAGTTCATAGAATCATAGAGTCATAGAAAATAGGTGCAGGAGTTGGCCATTCGGCCCTTCGAGCCTGCACCGCCATTCAATATGATAATGGCTGAGCATCCAACTCAGTATCCTGTACCTGCCTTCTCTCCATACCCCCTGATCCCTTTAGCCACAAGGGCAACATCTAACTCCCTCTTAAATATAGCCAATGAACTGGCCCCAACTACCTTCTATGGCAGAGAATTCCACAGACTCACCACTCTCTGTGTGAAAAACGATCTTCTCATCTCAGTCCTAAAAGACTTCCCCCTTATCCTTAAACTGTGACCCCTTGTTCTGGAATTCCCCAACATCGGGAACAATCTTCCTGCATCTAGCCTGTCCAACCCCTTAAAAATTTTGTACGTTTCTATAAGATCCCCCCTTAATCTCCTAAATTCCAGCGAGTACAAGCCGAGTCTATCCAGTCTTTCTTCATATGGAAGTCCTGCCATCCCAGGAATCAGTCTGGTGAACCTTCTCTGTACTCCATCTATGGCAAGAATGTCTTTCCTCGGATTAGGAGACCAAAACTGTACGCAATACTCCAGGTATGGCCTCACCAAGACCCTGTACAACTGCAGTAGAACCTCCCTGCTCTTGTACTCAAATCCTTTTGCTATGAATGCCAACATACCATTCGCTTTCTTCACAGCCTGCTGCACCTGCATGGCTACTTTCAATGACTGGTGTACCATGACACCCAGGTCTCGTTGCATCTCCCCTTTTACTAATCTGCCACCATTTAGATAATAATCTACCCTCCTGTTTTTGCCGCCAAAGTGGATAACCTCACATTTATCCACATTATACTGCATCTGCCATGCATTTGCCCAATCACCCAACCTATCCAAGTCACCTTGCAGCCTCCTAGCATCCTCCTCACAGCTAACACTGCCCTCCAGCTTCGTGTCATCCGCAAACCTGGAGATGTTGCATTCAATTCCCTCATCCAGATCATTAATATATATTGTAAATAGCTGGGGTCCCAGCACTGAGCCTTGTGGTACCCCACTAGTCACTGCCTGCCATTCTGAAAATGACCCGTTTACTCCTACTCTTTGCTTCCTGTCTGCCAGCCAGTTCTCTATCCACATCAATACTGAACCTCCAATACCGTGTGCTTTAAGTTTGTATGCTAATCTCTTATGTGAGACCATGTCAAAAGCCTTCTGAAAGTCCAGTCCACAGGTTCTCCCTTATCCACTCTACTAGTTACATCCTCAAAAAATTCTATAAGATTCGTCAGACATGATTTACCTTTCATAAATCCATGCTGACTTTGTCCAATGATTTCACCGCTTTCCAAATGTGCTGCTACCGATGTTAGACTAACTGATCTGTAATTCCCCTCCCTTTTTAAAAAGTGAGGTTACATTAGCTACCCTCCAATCGTCAGGAACTACTCCAGAATCTAAAGAGTTTTGAAAAATTATCACTAATGCATCCACTATTTCTGTGGCTACTTCCTTAAGTACTCTGGGATTCAGACTATCTGGCCCTGGGGATTTATCGGCCTTTAATCCATTCAATTTACCTAACTCCACTTCCCGGCTAACCTGGATTTCACTCAGTTCCTCCATCTCATTTGACCCCCGGTCCCCTGCTATTTCCGGTTTATTTATGTCTTCCTTTGTGAAGATTATTTATGTCTTCCTTTGAACCAAAGTAGCAGTTCCTCCCTACACACTCCCAGTGACTACGTGGGTTTCCTCCAGGAGCTCTGGTTCACTCCCACATCCCAAAGATGTGCGGGTTTGTAGGTTAACGGACCATTATTGTGTCTGCCTTGACAACTATAACTCTGGCACCATATTGCAAACACCGATGTAAAAAACTGGCCGCGCACTTTTCCTTTAATCTGGAAACAGAAGAAACTGCAGATCCTGGAATCTTGAGCAAAACACAAAGTAGTGGAGTAACTGTTAACTAGAGTTTATCAGCCAGCAAAAGACCTCAATCTTTAGCTGCCAGTACAATTTTTTGATTAAAAAGTAATTTCTAAAGGGGAATTTTTCTTTCCATGTTCTACTTAAGTCCACTTTATTTCATTAAAGCTTCACAGTTTACAGCCCAATGTCGTCCTTTGAATGTGCGTTAATTATAAAAGTCGTAGGTGGTGAACTTTGACTCGATTTCTGACATTTAATTAAAACAAGCCATGCACAACAAGAACATTAATATGTGCACAAGACACAGCAGGAAATGAAGCGCTTGTTAGGGTGAATTAAAGAAGGCATACCCAGTCCAATGTGTTCGATTTTCACAAATCATCTGGCTTTCTGTGGTATGAATTAATCCAAAATGTAAATGCATATTTTTCCCCGAACCTAACTTGGGAATAGAGTTCAGAAACAGGGCTAGAATTTTGCAGCTTTTTTAACAATAGACAATAGACAATAAACAATAGGTGCAGGAGTAGGCCATTCGGCCCTTCGAGCCAGCACCACCATTCAATGTGATCATAGCTGATCATAAACTATTAAACTTCAAAAGGCTTACAAGACCAAAATGTATTTGGGAACAGCACTGAAAATAGCAGAAAGATTGTTAAAACTGAAAGCCGGAAAATTGAGTTTTACATAGAGAGTTGTGAGTCTGTGGAATCCTCTGCCTCAGAGGGCAGTGGAGACCGGTTCTAATGGATACTTTCAAGAGAGAGCTAGATTTGGCTCTTCAAGATAGAAGAGTCAGGGGATATGGGGAGAAGGCAGGAACGGGTTACTGATTGGGTATGATCAGCCATGATCACATTGAATGGTGGTGTTGGCTCGAATGACTGAATGGCCTACCCCTGCACCTATTGTCTATTGTCAGTAAATTAACAGGACCAAATGTTGCAAAGTGTTTTGGCTGGAATGTCAACATAAAATAGGCATGAACTCCTCGAAACTGCACCATAAAGAGGCTTCTTATGCACAATCTATTTATTAAAATTATGTTTTTAGTGGATCTAATTTCTCTTAGGATCTTATCCCTTAGGATTCTGCTCAGAGATTGTCAGCACGGTTTTGTACGTGGGAGACCATGTCTCACATTTTGATTGATCTTTCTGAGGAAGTAATCAAGAAGGATGACAAGGGCAGGTTGTAGGAGTGGTGTATACGGACTTCAGCACAGCCTTTGATATGGTTTGCATGGACGGCTGATCTGAAAGGTAAAATCAAATTGGATCCAGGGAGAGCTAACTAACTAGAAATGGTCTGAAGAAGGGTCTCGACCCGAAACGTCAGCCATCCCTTCTCTCCAGAGATGCTGCCTGTCCCGCTGAGTTACTCCAGCATTTTGTGTCTAACTACAAATGGAACTGGCTACATGGTGGGAAGCAGAGAATGGTTGTTCTTCGGATAGGAGGTCAGTAACTAGTGATGTGCCTGAGGGGTCAATGCTGGGCTCATTTCCATTTGTCATCTATAATCCACCATTTGGATGAGAATCTACAAAGCAGGATTTTCAAGCTTGCAGCGGCGGAGACCCGGGTACAATCCCAACTGCACTGTCTGTACGGAGTTTGTACGTTCTCCCCGTGACCTGCGTGGGTTTTCTCCAAGATCTTCGGTTTCCTCCCACACTCCAAAGATGCACAGGTTTGTAGGTTAACTGGCTTGGTAAATATTTTTTTAAATTATCCCTCGTTGGTGTAGGATAGTGTTAACGTGCAGGGATCTCTGGTTAGCACGAACCCGGTGGGCCGAAGGGCCTGTTTCCCCGCTGTATCTCTAAAACTAATACTGAAAAAACTAATAGATGGTATTGTAGACAATGAAGATGGTTATGAAGAATTACAGTGGGATTTTGATCAGCTGGGCATCTGGGCTGAGAAGTGGCTGATGCAGTTTAATTCAGATATGTGTGCGTGGCATTGCATTTTAAGAAGTCAAACCAGGGCAGGGCCTTCACAGTGAGCAGTCGGGCCTTGGAGAGTGTTGTAGAGCAGATGGATGTAGGAGTAAAAGTACATAGTTCCTTGAAAGTGGCTTCACAGGTAGATAAAGCAGTGAAGGATGCTTTTGGCGTGCTGGCCTTTATCAGTCAGGTAACTGAGTATAGAATTTGGGATGTTATGTAACGGTTATACGGGACGTTGGTGAGGTTGGAGTATTACGTTCACCTTTGGTCATCCTGCTAGAGGAAAGGTCGGATTGGAAAAGCTGGAAAGTGTGTGGAGAAGATTTACAAGGACGCTGCCATGCCTCGAGGGCCTGAGTTGTAAGAAGAGATTGGCAGGCTAGGACTTTAATGCAAGGTGTACAGAGGCTGAGGAATGATCTTTAAGCGATGCATCACGAGGGGGATAGATAGGGTGAACACCCAGAGTCTTTTACCCTGGGAGAAGGGAATTGAGAATGTTTGGGCATAAGTTTAAGGTGAGATGAGAAAGATTTACTTGGAACCTGAGGGGCAATCTTTTGGAATGAGCTACCAGAAGCAGTAGAAACAAAGCACTGCAGATCCTGGGTTGAGACCAAAAATAGACACAAGATAACCTAACTCCTATACTTTGTGTCTATCTTTGCCAGAAGAAGTGGTTGATGTAGGAACAATAGCAACATTTAAAAAGGCTTCTGGACAGGTGCATGGATAGGAAAGGTTTAGAGGCAAAATACGGGCAAATGGGACTAGCTTAGTTGGGACATCTTGACGAGTTGAGCCGAATGGCCCTTGCTTCTGTGCTCTATGATTCCAGGACTCGAATTTCCAGACAATGCAGGCACATTGATCTGATGAGGCCCCAGTGTTCAAAGGTTCTTATTTCCTCATTCATCTTTCTTTTGCACAACACTTTGCACATTACTCAATTATCCAGCCATGACCCCGTGGAGCAGCAAACATCCTAATTGATCTTCTGTTGACATCAGGACATAGATCTATCGCATAGATTTCAGTTTTGCAGCACACAAAAGTGCAAATGCCTTTTTCAGAACGTCCTTAGAGTTCTTTTGACTGAGCAGCACAAAACTATCGTCAACATTCCACTGAACTTTTATCTCTCTTTCCTTTTAAGTTGTCAGAGCACAGTGCCATACATTCTTACCCCTCATTGGAAAGTTTTGTTTTTAGTTTAGTTTAGATAGAGATATGGCGCGGAAACAAGCCCCTCGGCCCACCGAGTCCGCACCGACCTGCGATCCCCACACATTAACACACAATCCCCACACATGTATCTTTTCTCCAATATTCCTAGAGCGGTGCTGGCTCGAAGGGCCGAATGGCCTACTCCTGCACCTATTGTCTATTGTCTATAACACTATCCTACACGCACTAAGGCCCATTTACAATTTTACCAAAGCCAATGAACCTACAAACCTGTACGTCTTTGGAGTGTGGGAGGAAACCGAAGATCTCGGAGAAAACCCGCGCAGGTCACGGGGAGAACGTCCGAACTTCGTACAGACACACCTGTAGTCCGGATCAAACCTGGGTCCCTGGCGCTGTAAGACAGCAATTCTACCGGTGTGCCACTGTGCCGCCCACAAATTCCGTGTTAAAACAAGACTTTCTATGGCCCCCTTTTCAAACAAACCCAGTTACGTTTAGTTTCAAGATACAGCGTGGAAACGGGCTCTTCAGTCCACCGAGGCCACGCTGACTATGGATCATCCATACATTAGTTTTATCCCACTTTTGCATCCTACATACTCAGAACAATTGGCAGAAGCCAATTGACCTACAAACCTGCATGTCTTTGGAGTGTGGGAGGAAACCTGAGCACCCGAAGAAAACCCACACACTCACAGGGAGAATGTACAAGCTCTGTACAGACAGCACCCCTAGTCAGGACCGAAACCAGTCTCAGGCGCTGTGAAGTGCCGCTGCAGTTTATTACATTGAGTATGTGGTAACAATGACCTATTCTACATTGTTCTTGTTCTTTGTCCCCTTTGATGTCTCGTTGTCGGACCTTACCCATCCCTGTCTCTGTGTCTCCCTCTCCCCTAATGTTCAGCCTGATGAAGGGTCTCAACCCAAAGCGTCACCCATTCCTTCTATCCAGGGATGCTACCCGTCCTGCCGAGTTACTCCTTCATTTTGTGTCTATCTTCCATGGAAACCAGCATCTGCAGCTCTTACAACACAAAACAAAGTGGAGTATGGTAACCCGAGACTGAGTGTGTGAAATGTGGCCACAGTTTGTGGAAGAGAATGAAGGAATCAGAACCAGGCGAGCCAGACGACAAACCGTAGAGATTATCCCATCTTTCATGTGTACTATTTAAAGTAAATTGCGGAACCGTATTGCCAAATAGACTTTGTTGTAAAATCTCAGTGAGTATTATATATAACAATTCTACCTTCACCAATACCATCTCTCATTTCTTTTCTCCAGAGATGCTGCCTGACCCGTTGAGTTACTCCAGCACTTTGTGTCTGCCATATCTCATTATTTCTTTAAAGCTCTTTCTAAGAGTTGCGTCCCCCTCTTCATCGGTGATGAGTCTCATCCCCGGTCACTCCCTCTTCTCTCCTCTCCTTGCAGGCAAGAGGTACAGAAGTGTGAAAACGCACACCTCCAGATTCAGGGACAGATTCTTCCCAGCTATTATCAGGCAACCGAACCATCGAAACTAAGGGGCAGAAAATGCTGGTGGGAGTTGTGTACAGGCCACCTAACAGTAGTAGTGGTGTTGGGGATGGCATCAAACTGGAAATTAGAATTTAAAAGTTATAATGGGTGACTTCAATCTACATATAGATTGGGTGAATCAAATTGGCAGGGGTGCTGAGGAAGATAATTTCTTGGAATGTATGCAGGATAGTTTTCTTTTCTTTTAAATATTTTTATTTATTAGAGGTACATACATCAGTGTACATCACATATACAAACATAGAAACAGAAATTAGGTGCTGGAGTAGGCCATTCAGCCCTTCGAGTCTGCACTGCCATTCAATATGATCATGGCCGATCATCCAACTCAGTATCCCGTACCTGCCTTCTCTCCATACCCCCTGATCCCCTTAGCCACAAGGGCCACATCTAACTCCCTCTTAAATATAGCCAATGAACTGGCCTCAACTACCCTCTGTGGCAGAGAGTTCCAGAGACTCACCACTCTCTGTGTGAAAAAAGTCTTTCTCATCTCGGTCTTAAAGGATTTCCCCTTTATCCTTAAGCTGTGACCACTTGTCCTGGACTTCCCCAACATCGGGAACAATCTACCTGCATCTAGCCTGTCCAACCCCTTAAGAATTTTGTAAGTTTCTATAAGATCCCCTCTCAATCTCCTATATTCTAGAGAGTATAAACCGAGTCTATCCAGTCTTTCTTCATAAGACAGTCCTGACATCCCAGGAATCAGTCTGGTGAACCTTCTCTGCAATACTCCAGGTGTGGTCTCACCAAGACCCTATACAACTGAAGTAGAACCTCCCTGCTCCTATACTCAAATCCTTTTGCTATGAAAGCTAACATACCATTCGCTTTCTTCACTGCCTGCTGCACCTGCATGCCTAATTTCAATGACTGGTGTACCATGACACCCAGGTCTCACTGCATCTCCCCTTTTCATAATCGGCCAGCATTTAGATAATAGTCTGCTTTCCTGTTTTTGCCACCAAAGTGGATAACCTCACATTTATTCACATTATACTGCATCTGCCAAACATTTGCCCACTCACCCAGCCTATCCAAGTCACCTTGCAGTCTCCTAGCATCCTCCTCACAGCTAACACTGCCCCCCAGCTTAGTGTCATCCACAAACTTGGAGATATTGCTTTCAATTCCCTCATCCAGATCATTAATATATATTGTAAATAGCTGGGGCCCCAGCACTGAGCCCTCTGGTAACCCAATAGTCACTGCCTGCCATTGTGAAAAGGACCCGTTTACTCCTACTCTTTGCTTTCTGTTTGCCAGCCAGTTCTCTATCCACATCAATACTGAACCCCTAATGCCGTATGCTTTAAGTTTGTATACTAATCTCTTATGTGGGACCTTGTCGAAAGCCTTCTGGAAGTCCAGATACACCACATCCACTGGTTCTCCCCTATCCACGCTACTAGTTACATCCTCGAAAAATTCCACAAGATTCGTCAGACATGATTTACCTTTCGTAAATCCATGCTGACTTTGTCCAATGATTTCACCACTTTCCAAATGTGCTGCTATCCCATCTTTAATAACCGACTCTAGCAGTTTCCCCACTTCCGATGTTAGACTAACTGGTCTGTAATTCCCCGTTTTCTCTCTCCCTCCCTTCTTAAAAAGAGGGGTTACGTTTGCTACCCGCCAATCCTCAGGAACTACTCCAGAATCTAAAGAGTTTTGAAAGATTATCACTAATTGTTACAATCATTGTACCCCATAATTTTATGGCTTTTAAAGAAAAAGAATAGAAAGAAAGAGAGTGAAGTAGGTGAAAAGAGTAGTGAAAGTGGAAGAGCGTGCCAAAGGGGTGAAAAAAAAACAAACCCTTGGTCAAAGAATTAGAGAAAGTAGGTATGTTACAAAACCTACCTTGTGCGGCGCTGCAGTTCTGCCGCTCCCCGTGTGTGTGACTTTGGCGCTTTTCAGAGGGGGGCATGTTTAAAATGCCGTTTTTCCACAGACTGGGCAAATCGATCCATGTCGGGCGATTTCGTTGATGAAGAAAAATCGCTCCAACATTTCATTCATGAAGGTATTTTTAAATTACGCTAGATTATTTATTAGCTAGAGTAATTTATAAATCATCTTCTAAAGCCGTGAGCGCCGACAAAGGGAAGGATTTTTCGTAGGGGAGAAAATAAAGTGCACAGTTTATTTTTACATTAAAACTTGGTTTTTAGGAAGCCTTTAATCACATTTTCATGTTGCGAAATGGGGACAAAAAAAATGTATGAACCGGCAGTGTTTTTCATGCCAACTTCACCACAAACCGCAATGTTCCAATCCACCGCATTCCACTTAAACCCACTCGCAAGTTGATTTAAATGGCCATTAATTTACAGGAATTAAACACTAAATTCCTTCCATTTGGCCTATAAATTCATGAAAATGAGATTTAAAAATCATGTTATATTGTGAATTATTGTGTGAATGTTATTTGGACACAGGCAATTTTAAAAAGTTTATCTTTTCTTAAGAAATTGATAGATGTTTAGATCTAGTAATTGAATTTTGTAATTAGCTACAATTAGGTAACTAACTAATTATATGCTTTAATTTCAGGTCATCCAAGTAATATTGTTTCATATTCAATCTATAATAACTGAACATTTCATTGAGTTCTCTTAATTTTTAAGAAAGTTATGGGCAGTTTTATGAAAATTTCAAAAATTTCCATCCAAAACCTTTGAATTTTTGTACAAAAGATGAATGAATGCGCTATAGTAGCTTCTTGACACTGGCATTTATCACAAATTGGTGAGACGGGGAAAATTTTATTTATAGTTTTATATTTTTCTAAATACTATAAATTTCTTGGAATGTATGCGGGATAGTTTTCTAAACCAACATGTAGAGGAACCAACGAGAGAGCAGGCTATTCTAGACTGGGTATTGAGTAATGAGGAAGGGATAGTTAGCAGTCTTGTTGTGCGTGGCCCCTTGGGCAAGAGTGACCATAATATGGTTGAGTTCTTCATTAGGGTGGAGAAGGACATTGTTAATTCAGAAACAAGGGTTCTGAACTTAACGAAAGGTAACTTTGAGGGTATGAGACGTGAATTGGCCAAGATAGACTGGCAATTGATTCTTAAAGGGTTGACGGTGGATATGCAATGGAAGGCATTTAAAGACTGCATGGATGAACTACAACAATTGTTCATCCCAGTTTGGCAAAAGAATAAATCAGGGAAGGTAGTGCATCCATGGATAACAAGGGAAATCAGGGATAGTACCAAAACAAACGATGAAGGATACAAATTAGCCTGAAAAAGCAGCCTACCAGAGGACTGGGAGAAATTCAGAGTCCAGCAGAAGAGGACAAAGAGCTTAATTAGGAAAGGGAAAATAGATTATGAAAGAAAACTGACAGGGAACATAACAACTGACTGCAAAAGTTTTTATAGATATGTGAAGAGAAAACGATTAGTTAAAACAAATGTAGGTCCTTTGCAGTCAGAAACTGGTGAATTGATCAAGGGGAACAAGGACATGGCAGACCAATTGAATAACTACTTTGGTTCTGTCTTCACTGCAGGAAATAGCAGTGGACCGGGGGTCAAATGAGATGGAGGAACTGAGTGAAATCCAGGTTAGTCGGGAAGTGGTGTTAGGTAAATTGAATGGATTAAAGGCCGATAAATCCCCAGGGCCAGAGAGGCTGCATCCCAGAGTGCTTAAGGAAGTAGCCCCAGAAATAGGGGATGCATTAGTGATAATTTTTCAAAACTCTTTAGATTCTGGAGTAATTCCTGAGGATTGGAGGGTAGCTAATGTAACCCCACTTTTTAAAAAGAGAGGGAGAGAGAAAATGGGGAATTACAGACCAGTTAGTCTAACATCGGTAATGGGGAAAATGCTAGTCAGTTATTAAAGATGGGATAGCAGCACATTTAGAAAGTGGTGGGGCAGTGTTAGCTGTGAGGAGTATGCTAGGAGGCTGCAAGGTGACTTGGATAGATTGGGTAAGTGGGCAAATGCATGGCAGATGCAGTATAATGTGGATAAATGTGAGGTTATCCACTTTGGTGGCAAGAACAGGAAAGTAGACTATTATCTGAATGGTGGCCGATTAGGAAAAAGGGAGATGCAACGAGACCTAGGTGTTTGGTACGCCAGTCATTGAAAGTAGGCATGTAGGTGCAGCAGGCAGTGAAGAAAGCGAATGGTATGTTAGCATTCATCGCAAACAGATTTGAGTATAGGAGCAGAGAGGTTCTATTGAAGTTGTACAGGGCCTTGGTGAGACCACACCTGGAGTATTGTGTGCAGTTTTGGTCTCTTAATCTGAGGAAAGACATTCTTGCCATGGAGGGAGTGCAGAGAAGGTTCACCAGACTGATTCCTGGGATGGCAGGACTTTCATATGAAGAAAGACTGGGTAGACTCGGCTTGTACTCTCTAGAATTTAGAAGATTGAGGGGGGATCTTGTAGAAACTTACAACATTCTTAAGGGGTTGGACAGGTTAGATGCAGGAAGATTGTTCCTGATGTTGGGGAAGTCCAGAACAAGGGGCACAGTTTAAGGATAAGGGGGAAGTCTTTTAGGACCGAGATGAGAAAAACATTTCTCACACAGAGTGGTGAATCTGTGGAATTATCTGCCACAGAAGGTAGTTGAGGCCAGTTCATTGGCTATATTTAAGAGGGAGTTAGATGTGGCCCTTGTGGCTAAAGGAATCAGGGGGTATGGAGAGAAGGCAGGTACAGGATACTGAGTTGGATGATCAGCCATGATCATATTGAATGACGGTGCAGGCTCGAAGGGCCGAATGGCCGACTCCTGCACCTATTTTCTATGTTTCTATGTTTCCATGTTTCTATCCTACCATAACCAGACTAATCTAAACTAAACTAAACTAAACTGGACAGCAAAGTGGCGCAGCGGTAGAGTTGCTGCCTTACAGTGCTTACAGCGCCAGAGACCCGGTTTCAATCTGGCTATGGGTGCTTTGTGTACGGAGTTTGTACGTTCTCCCCATGACCTGCGTGGTTTTTCTCCGCAAACTTTGGTTTCCTCCCACACTCCAGAGACGTACAGGTTTGTAGGTTAATTGGATTGGTATAAATGTAAAACAAAATTGCCCCTTGTGTAGGATAGTGTTAACGTGCGGGGATCGCTGAGGCGGTGCGGACTCAGTGGGACGAAGGGCCTGTTTCCGTACTGTATCTCTAAACTAAACTAACTAAACTAGAATAAACTAAACTAAATTACAGCCTAACTCTTTGGTTGTTTCTTTGGATCTTAGCATTCATACCGGGGTGGGAGATTGCAACCTTCACGTGGTCCACCCCGTTTTGACTAATGCAATCAAGATCAAATAGAACAAGTTGTCCTACAACTTTAGGCTGTGCACGCCATACGCAAGAAGAAGCATCAATACCCCTTATTCGTTATTTCCATTAACAAACTGGTTCAACATTCTGTGGATTTGCAACGACAGAAACCACATGTTCTATCTTTGCTGTGTTAGCAGACCTTTCCATGAAGTTACTAAGTCCGTTTTTTTGCGTACATCATCACTCTCACTGCTATGGCTGACCAGAGGTGAGATCTGCAAGAAGTTGTTTTCTCTTCTCTACATTGATTTTAGCGAACGGCTGGGTTCAGTGAGACTATTTCCTTTTCTAACCCAGTGAAAGGGGCATTATATTAACTGTTGGCAGATGCCACAGCTCATATCTACGAACCCATGTGTAGTCAATTAACCATAAGGAGTTCCTCTACCCAAACAAAGGGAAGATTGATTTCAGAGCCTCGTCGCATTAATTGCTGTTCCTTTCCTCCAAGGAGAAAACAAAGGGCCGGAAAATAACCTTAAGGGTGACAGCAACTAAAGTGAGTCCAAGGCTCCAGCTCCCTCCCTCAGCCTCTGCCGCAGGAAATGGTTGGAAAACTTTAGTGAACATCCTGTTTCTCACTTAAAACGTTCAAGTCGACAGATGGTAAGCCAAATCCCACAAACCTTTCAATTCATGGGCAAAGCTTGCCTGAAACAATTCTCAGATGCTCCTGTAAATATTAGGTTCAGTTCAGTTTCATAGAAACATAGAAAATAGACGCAGGAGGAGGACATTTGGCCCTTCGAGCCATCACCGCCATGGCTGATCATCCACAATCAGTAACCCATGCCTGCCTTCTCCCCATATCAATAGACAATAGACAATAGACAATAGATGCATGAGTAGGCCATTCGGTCCTTCGAGCCAGCACCGCAATTCAATGTGATCATGGCTGATCATCCACAATCAGTAGTACCCCATTCCTGCCTTCTCTCCATATCCCTTAACTCCACTATCCCTAAGAGCCCTATCTAAATCTCTCTTGAAAGCATCCAGAGAACCCGCCTCCATCGCCCTCTGAGGCAGAGAATTCCACAGACTCATAATTCGCTATGTGAAAAAGTTATACCTCCTCTCCGTTCTAAATGGCTTACCACTTATTCTTAAATTATGGCCCCTGGTTCTGGACTCCCCCAACATTGGATACATGTTTATTGCCTCTAGCATGTCCAAACACATAATCTTACATGTTTCAATAAAATCACCTCTCATCCTAAAATCCAGAGTATACATTCCCAGCCGCTCCAATCTAACAACATATGACAGTCCCGCCATCCCGGGAATTAACCTCGTGAACCTGTGCTGCACTCCCTCAATAGCAAGAATTGTATTCCTCAAGTTTGGAGACCAAAACTGCACACAGTACTCCAGGTGTGGTCTCACCCTTCTCCTTTTCCCAACTTGACACTATTTAGATAATAATCTGCCTTTTTGCCACCAAAGTGGATAACATGAGATTTATCCACATTAAATTGCATCTGCCATGTACCTGCCCACTCACCTAAGCTGTCCAAGCCACCCTGCATCCTCATAGCATCCTCCTCACAGTTCACACTACTACCCAGCTTTGTGTCATCTGCAAATTTGCTAATGTTACTTTTAATCCCTTCATCCAAATCATTAATCTATATTACTAAAAGTCCGATCTTGACCACTTCCTGTTGTTCTGTATATTGATTTTAGAAAAAACACTGCCACTTACGGCTATGATTTTTGGCCATCTTACTCGGAGACCCCTCAGCTGCACAGGACAAGAGGATTTTTCCCATCGATGAAAAATAAAAGAGTTATTAGTGTTTTAAAATTTTTGAGATTTCCTATCCTGAAGGCCACGCCCCTTCCGAAGGGATTATAAAACCCGGAAGTGTTGAGTGCCGAAGTCAGTCTCTGCAAGATGAGGGAACGAGAGGGTCACGTCTCTCAGTGTGAGCTGTGAATAGCACTGAACATATGTCTACTAAAATATGAATGGTTTTACTGACCTGTCAGTGCCCTTAATGTGGTTTCAAAATATAGTTTGGAAATGCTAAAGCTGTGTTGCCTTTGGTTTGGAAATACTAAAGCTGTGTTGCCTTTTGTTTGGAAATGCTAAAGCTGTGTTGCCTTGTGTTTGGAAATGCTAAAGCTGCGTTGCCTTTGGTTTGGAAATGCTAAAGCTGTGTTGCCTAATTAAAATTGTCTTACCTAATTAAAGTTGCCTTGCCTAATTAAAGTTTCCTTGCCTACTAAATAATTAAAAGTCTAATCTTGTCCACTTCCTGTTTGCGCTTTATATTGATTTTGGAAAAAACGCTACCTCGTACGGCTGTGATTTTTGGTCATCTTACTCAGAGTCCCCCTCCGCTCATCTGGTGCCAAGGATTTTTCCCATCGATGAAAAATAAAAGTTATTAGTGTTTAAAAAATGTTGAGATTCTCTCTCCTGTCAATCACGCCACGAAGGCCACGCCCCTTCTGGTGGGAGGGGGGAGGGACGATAAAACCCAAAACTAAAACTAAAGACACTGAAAATAAAATCTCTTTATACGCAGACAATGTATTAATTTACATCACAAAACCTGAAGTTAGTATCCCTAACTTATTAAATTTAATAACTCAATATGGCTCATTTTCAGGATACAGAATTAATTGGAATAAAAGTGAAATCATGCCAATAATGGAAAGCAACCCACACATATTACAACAATTCCCTTTTAAAAATAGTAAATGAAAAACTCAAATATCTTGGAATTTATGTAACAAAGAAATATACTTTAAATATTTAAATCTAATTATATATTTAAATCTAATTTCCGCCTTTATTAAACAAATTACATAAGAATATTTTATATTGGAAAACATCACCTATTTCAATGTTGGGTAGAATTAATGCGATAAAAATGATTTTTCTCCCGCAATTATTGTACCTCTTTCAATTAATTCCGATATATCTCTCAAATTTTTTTTTTAAGAAGGTTGACTCTATAGTCACCAACTTTATCTGGGATTATAAGAACCACAGAATAAATAAAAAAACACTTATGTAAATCAAAAATAAATGGAGGTTGAGCACTACCAAATTTTATGTTTTATTATTGGGCAGTTAATATTAAAAATATGAATTTTTGGTTGGAAGAACTGGACAAACAACCAGATTGGTTAAAAATGGAAAAGGAAGACTATTTACCTTTTGAAATTGGGTCGATTCTATTTGCTATTACTAAATTAAGCAAAAAAACCTATAAAGAAAACCATATAATAGACAGTGGAATATGTATTTGGAAACAATTAAAGAAGACACTAAAATTGGATGGTTACCACTATCTCTTCCCATTGTAAACAATGCTACATTTAAACCCTCAATGATGGATAAAGGTTTTTTACAATGGAAAAATCACGGAATTACTAAGAGGGGCGACCTCTATAGGAAAAATTCATTTCTCTCATTTCAGGAACTGCAACAAATTTATGGGCTTCATTCAAAAGACTACTTCAGATATCTACAAATTAGAGACTATGCTAAGTCAAATACACAGGACTATAGAAATAGAAAGACAGAAATTATTGATGAATGTTTGAATAAACACCCGAACTCAGAAAAATTGATATCTTATATTTATAATATTCTATTAGATAATGATGCACCCATGACGGAAATATATAGGCAATCATGGGAAAACAAACTAGGTCAAATAATAAGGCCAGAAATATGGGATGAAAGCTTACATATACATCACTGTTCGTTAAATGCTAGACATTCTTTAAGACAGTTTAAAGTATTACATAGATTGCACTATTCAAATCCCAAATTAAATAGAATCTTCCCATGTGTATCCCCTATTTGTGATAAATGTCAACACTTAGAGGATAATCTAACGCACACATTTGTAAGCTGTATAAAAATTAATAATTTTTGGACGGAAATTTTTCGGATTTATTTTCCGTCCAAAAATTATTAATTTTTATACAGCTTACAAATGTGTGTGTTGGAAATACTCTATTCTTTCTTCTTTTGTTTTTTTGGGGTTTTTTCATTCCCCCTCTCTACTACTTTCTATTTATACAAAAAATTAAAAAATATATCGAAGTACAATTACTATACAATTGTTAATATAAATAATATTAATAATGTATGTCTATAACAAACAAAATGCTTTTTATTATGTATTTACTTTTTTTTATTTTTTATTGGAAATAAATACATAATAAAAAACATTTTGTTTGTTATAGTCATACATTATTAATATTATTTATATTAACAATTGTATCGTAATTGCACTTCTTTATATTTTTTCAATTTTTATATAGATAGAAAATAGTAGAAAAAAAAGAGCGAAATAAAAACATTAAAAAAAAGTGAATGGAGTATTCGACTGATTATGCATCCTTGGAGCTATATCTGTGGATTATAAAATATAATTCTTCATCTATTCCTTAATTCAGGTTTCAGTCAGGTTCTCGTGCCGAACCAATTTGCCCCTTCAAATATTCAATAAATGGGGACCATGTTCTTATAAATAGTTCTTGTTTGTCCATTAAGACAAATCTTAATCTTTCCAAATGTAGGGTCTCCGACATTTCCATTGTCAACATTTTAATTGCGGGGGTTATAGGGCCTTTCCAGAATTCTAATATTAATTTTTTCCCAATTATTAAACTATAATCGACAAAAGTTCTTTGGTTCGTTGTGAATAATTGATTTGGTTCTAGTATTCCTAATATTATTAATTTTGAATCAGGGACCAAATTGGTATTGACAACTTCCGAAATTATCTATGTATTTATTTCTAATAAAAAAAATAATAAAAATAAAAAATAAAAAATAAAAACCCAGAAGTGTGGGCGTGGCTCAGTCTCTGCAAGATGGAGGAAGGAGAGGTCACGATTCACTGTATTGGAATTGGTGGAGAGGTGTAATATTGCGTTGGGGAACCAGCCATCCATGTGATGCTGGGACCCAACGGGTCCCACTTAATCTAGTATATATTGTTAATAGCTGAAGTCCCAGTACCAAGCCTTGCGGTATCCCACTAGTCACTGTCTGCCATTCTGAAAGGGACCCGTTAATTCCTACCCTTTGTTTCCTGTCTACCAACCAATTTTCTATCCATGTCAGCACCCTACCCCCAATACCATGTGCCCTAATTTTGCCCTTGATCCCTTGATATCCCTTGATTCCGCTAGCCCCTGGAGCTCTATCTAACTCTCTTTTACATTCATCCAGTGAATAGGCCTCTACTGCATTCTGTGGCAGAGAATTCCACAAATTCATAACTCTCTGTGTGAAAACTTTTTTTTTCCCCCCCTTTATTATTAGACTGTGACCCCTGGTTCTGGACTCCCCCACCTTTGATAACATTTTTCCTGCATCTAGCTTGTCCAGTCCTTGTATAATTTTATACGTTTCTATACTATCCCTTCTCATCCTTCTAAGTTCCAGTGAATACAAGCCCAGTCTTTCGAATCTTTCCTCATATGACAGTCCAGCCATCCCAGGGATTAACCACATGAACCTGCGCTGTACTGCCTCAATAGCAAGGATGTCCGTCCTCAAATTAGGAGACAGAAACTGCACACAAATACTCCAGATGTGGTCTCACCAGGGCCCTGTACAGCTGCAGAAGGACTTCAGTTTAGTTTATTGTCACGTGTACCGAGGTACAGTGAAAAGCTTTTGTTGTGTGATAACCATTCAGCGGAAAGAGACGGAGCAAAGCAGAATAGTGGGAACTATAGGCCGGTTAGTCTAACTTCAGTGACTGGATAGCGGGTTGGCTGGATTGCAGAAGGCAAAGTGGCAATAAAGGGAGCTTTATCTGGTTGGCTGCCAGTGACTAGCAGCGTTCCACAGGGGTCTGTGCTGGGGCCGCTGCTCTTCACGTTGTACATTAATGATTTGGGTGAGGGGATTGAAGGCTTTGTGGCCAAGTTTGCAGATTATACGAAAATGGATAGGAGGGGCAGGTTGTGTAGAGAAAGCAGGAACTCTGCAGAAGGACTTGCACAGGTTGGGAGAGTAGGCAGAGAAGTGGCAGATGGAATATTGTGCAGCAAAGTGTGGAGTCATGCATTTTAGTAGTAGGAATAAAGATGTAGACTATTTTCTAAATGGGGTGAGAATCCAGAAATCGTAGGTGCAAAGGGACCTAGGAGTGCTGGTGCAGGATTCCCAAAAAGGTCTTGACCCGAAAGGTCACCCATTCCTTCTCTAGAGCTGCGATAGTCCAGCTTTTTGTGTCTATCTTCGGTTTAAAGCAGCATCTGCAGTTCCTTCTTACACATTTCGTCTGCTCCACTGCGAAAGCTCCTCCTCTTTTAACCAAGTTACCCCGACACTCCCCACCCATACAACAGTCCTCACGCCCCCCCCCCTCCTCTCTCAACACCCACCATCCCCCCCACCAGATCTCGCCTCGGCCTTTGTCCTCTCCCCGGCCCTCCTCTGACCCCAACCCCACTGTTGTTGTGTCTTCACCACCCCCCCTGACCTCCCCCTTTCTGACCTTTACCGTTCCCCTCTGCCCCCATCTCAACAAGTTCCGGGTCCGCCACGACGTAGAGCTTTTCTTCCGTCGCCTCCGCCTCCATGTCTTTTTCTATCGGAAGGAGTCCTCACCACCCAGTGATGACCCCTTCTCCCATCTCCACCAGTCCCCTTCCTCATGGACTCCTCTGAACGGCCTTCTACCCTCTCAAGACCTCTTTATTTCTAACTGCCGAAGTGACATCAACCGTCTCAACTTTTCCACTGCCCTTACTTCCTCCAACCTCACACCCTGTGAACGTACAGCCCTCCACTCATTCTGCAGCAACCCTGACATATGGAAGAAGGGTCTCGACCCAAAACGTCACCCATTCCTTCTCCCCAGAGACGCTGCCTGTCCCGCTGAGTTACTCCAGCACTTTGTGTCTATTTTCAAGTAAATCTGCAAGTCAGATCGGTAATAAAGAAGGCAAACACATTGCTAGCATTTATTTTGAGGGCAAGAATAAGAATCAGGGACATAATGCAGATGCTCTAAGGCGCAGGTCAGGCCACATTTGGATTGTTGTGAGCATTTTTGGGAATGTTGATTGGTTGAGAAGGCGTCCAGACCTGCTCGTCGATTGGCTGAGGGATCAAGACCGCACTCTTGATTGGCTGAGAAGGCATCCAGATCTGCGCGTTGATTGGGTTAAGCTATGAGACTACACGTCAATTGGTGAACAAGGCTTCCAGCTCTGAGCATGGATTGGTTGAGGGAGTTGGACTGCACTTTGATTGGTTGAGAGGGCATACGGTTCTGAACATTGATTGGTTGAAGCTGTGAGACTGCACACGTATAGGTGAAGAATGCGTCCAGGCCTGCACGATGATTGGTTCAAAGGGTGTCCATCTCTGATTGGTTGAAACAGCGAGTGCCGTTGATTGGTGCAACGGACCGTCAGGACCTGCACGCTGGTTGGTTGAGATGGCTCCAGCCCTGAGCGTTGATTGGTTGATGGAATGAAACTACTGTACGCTGATTGGTGGGAGGAGGGGAGGGGGAACCGTCATTTTGATTGGTGGAGCAGACATCCGTACCTGGACACTGATTGGTGGAAGCAGTGAGACTGCGCTCCGATTGGTTACCAGGGCGGGACCGCTGATTGGCTGCTCCCTCAGAGGGGGCGGGGTGGGGCGGCTGCAGCGACCGGTCGCTCGGCGTCGGTGACGGTGACGGTGACGGGCCCTGGCCCTCTGCTCCTCCCGCCCGGCACTCCCTCCCTCCCCTCGGCAGCAGCAGCGGTTCCCCGCTCCTAGATCTTCCCGGCGGCGGTGACCGGTGACCGCTAGTCCGCGGCGGCGGCGTTCGGGTCGCCATGGACTTCAACGTGAAGAAGTTGGCGGCGGACGCCGGCACTTTCCTCAGCCGCGCCGTTCAGGTAGCAGCAGCGGGCCGTGGGAGGGAGGGCCGGGCCGGGGTGGAGCGGAGCGGCCGTCGCTGACGGTGTCGGGCGGGGGGGTGCAGGGCGAGGCCCGAGGCCCGAGGCCGCCGGCGAGCTGTCAGTGAGTGGCCCGCGGGCAGGGAGGAGGCCCGGGCCCGGGGCGTCACAAAGTTCGCAGGTGATGGGAGCAGAACTAGGCCATTCGGCCCATCGCCTACTCCATGGCCGATCTGCCTCTCCCTCCTAACCCCATTCATTCTCCTGCCTTCTCCCCATAATCCCTGGCACCCGTACTCGTCAAGAATCTATCTATCTCTGCCTTAAAATAAAATATCCACTGACCTGGCCTCCGCACAGCCTTTCTATGGCAATGAATTCCACAGATTCACCACCCACAGACTAAAGAAATTCCTCCTCATCTCCTTCCTGAAGGAACGTCCTTAATTCTTAGGCTGTGCCCCTCTAGTTCTAGACTCTCCCACTAGTGGAAACATCCTCTCCGCATTCACTTTATCCAGGCCTTTCACTATTTGGTTCAAGTTTAGATGAGGTTCCCCCCCCCCCCCCCTCCTCATCCCTCTAAACTCCAGCGAGTAGAGGCAGCCGTCAAACGCTCATCATGTGTTAACCCACTCATTCCTGGGGCCGTTCTTGTAACCGAGTTGGTAACCAAGAGCAGAAAGCCACAATCGTCCCTCTGCTTACCCAGGGTTATCTGTCACCCCCCCCCCACCTTCAACACAACAACACAGTGCACAACTTGGCTTCCTCCTTCCCAACTGTTTCATTTTATAATGTCCATCTAACCTTTAACTGTAACGTTGACCCAAACTCTACTGCAGAAACCGCTTTAATTGTTATTGCATCGGGCATTGAGTCGTTTCCCCTCTCAGTCCATTATTGATTTACAACGATGACTGTACATCATATGTTCTGCTCGTGGATATCCTGAAAAGGGCGTGAAAGATTTTCTTGTGGTGTAATAAAGTTGAACCCTGCCCAGTGCCAACGCATGCAGACTGGGGAGTTTTGTCAAATGGTTTAACACTAGCTTGGGGAGTTTGGTCAAATGCTTTAACACTACTTAGCCCAGAGATTTCCTCTCTTTTTTCTGGGGGTATAAAACTCCACTGTACTGGCACCATACTGTTTTGAAGAAATTCCTGGAAAGGGTCTACAAACAGGATGTTAATACATTTTTCTCCACTTCACAATGTGTCTGGTTCCATAAGATGGACACAAAATGTTGGTGTAACTCAGCGGGTCAGGCAGCATCTCTGGAGAAAAGGAATTGGTGACATTTCAGGTTGAGAAATATGCAATGGGGGCAATTTACAGAGACCAATTAACCTACAAACCTGCACCTTGTTGGGATGTGGGAGGAAACTGGAGCACCCACGCAGAAACCCACGCGGTCACAGGGAGAACTACACAGACCTCTCTTCCTGCAAGAGAGGGAGAAAAAAGATATTTCATTAATTTTAATTACAAGGAATACCTCCTTGATTCTCTATTCAATTTTGAGGATTGTGCACAATGATTTCACCCATAATTTGGGGAGCTAAATAGATGCTCTATTTAGACATAAAGTGCTGGAGTAAATCGGTGGGTGTTTATTGCCTATGACCAAATTGGGATCCATGAACATGCAAAAAAAATCACAAAATTGGGAAGTTTGCCATTTAAAAAAAAAAAGAGATTTAATGTTGGGTTTCATTCTGATTGCTGCATTACCGTATGATTTGTCAGATTTATTTTTATCACAGCAGCTATGTTGAATATACCACAAGCTTTATGAAAGGCCTAGATAGAGTGGAATGGGAAGGATGTTTCCAGTAGTGGGAAAGTCTGAGGACATTGTCTCATTAAAAGAATGTACCATCAGAATGACGATGAGGAGGAATTTCTTTAGCCAGTGGATGGTGCATCTGTCGAATTCATTCCCAACGGCTCTTGCGGAGGCCAAGACATTGGGAATTTCCTGGAAGGTGTGGCACATATCCAAAATTTTGCCCTACCTCGCTCACCTTAAAACTATGCCCTCGAGTCTTTGACATTTCCACCCTGAGTAAAATATTCTGATTCTCTACCCTGTCTATGCACCTCATAATGTTACAAATTTCGATCGGATCTCCCTGCAGCTTCAGACGCTCCAGAGAAAACAATTCAACCCCCCCCCCCCCCTCTACTTTCTGTCTGAATAGACAATAGGTGCAGGAGTAGGGCATTTGGCCCTTCGAGCCAGCACCGCCATTCAATGTGATCATGGCTGGAGAAGGGTTCCGACCCGAAAGTTACCCATCCTTTTTCTCCAGAGATCCAGTCTTATCTGCTGAGTTACTCCAGCGCTTTGTGTCTCTCAACTTTGTTCAACCTCTCTTCACAGTTAATATCCTGTAATCCAGGCAGCATCCTGGTGAACCTCTTCTGCACCCTCATAACCTTACGTGTGGCACATGATTTAGAGAGTCTGCATTTGGCACTGTGAGACTTATTGCAAATGTGCCCAGCAACATTGAAAACAGCAGCACTTTACTGCACCAATCAGGACCCTTGAGATTGTGTATCCTGTCCAATTTACAATTTCCCAAGTTGCAATGTGTGCTTATCTTGACAATGGTGGGTGATAGTTGAAAAATGAGCATTGTGCATGTTAAATGCTGCCATTACATGGGTGAATAACACTGGAGAAAGTCAGATGCACCAAGGTTAATGGCACATTGGACTGATTACTCCAGTTTACTGATGAGTGGAAATTAGGCAGTGCAATGTTAAACCGTGGGTCATTTCTTTGTATGTGATTTACACCTTAAAAGAAAAAGATGTGGACTTTTTCTAATTCCATGTACTTTGTAGCTGCAATATTTTAATTTGTATCAATTTCAGCCAGCAGTAGAACATAACTAACTTTGGGGCTTGCGTTCAGTACTGATGTGTCAGTACTGATGCTCTGAATAAGGCTCACCTGATTGGTGAAGGCAAGCTGCTACCTGTTGCACCTGCACAGGCATCTCATTTACTACTAGAATTTAATTTCGAGCTATTTACTCAAGGAAAGACGCAGGTAGTGTAGAGAAAGCAGGGACTTTGCAGAATGATTTGGACAGGTTGGGAGAGTGGGCAGAGAAGTGGCGGATGGAATATAGCAAAGTGTGGAGTCGTGCATTTTGGTAGTAGGAATAAAGGCGTAGAGTATTTTCTAAATGGGGAGAAAATCCAGAAATTGGAGGTAAAAGGACTTGGGAGTGCTGGTGCAAGATTCCCAAAAATTTAATTTGTAGGTCGAATCGGTAGTAAGGAAAGTATTTATTTCAAGAAGGCTAGAATACAAAAGCAGGGATGTAATGCTTAGGCTCTGTAACCATATAACAATTACAACACGAAAACAGGCCCTCTCGGCCCTTCCAGTCCGTGCCGACCATTTGTTTTCCCCTAGTCCCATCTACCTGCACTCAGACCATACCCCTCCATTCCCTTCACGTCCATATACCTATCCACTTTACTTTTAAATGTTAAAATCGATCCTGCCTCCACCACTTCTGCTGGAAGCTCATTCCACACAGCCACCACCCTCTGAGTAAAGAAGTTCCCCCTCACGTTACCCCTAAACTTCTGTCCCTTAATTTTCATGTCATGCCCTCTTGTTTGAATCTTCCCTACCCTCAATGGGAAAAGCTTATCCACGTCAACTCTGTCTATCCCTTTCATCATTTTAAAGACCTCAATCAAGTCCCCCCTTAACCTTCTGCGCTCCAAAGAATAAAGACCTAACTTGTTCAACCTTTCTCTGTAACATAGTTGCTGGAACCCAGGCAACATTCTAGTAAATCTCCTCTGTACTCTCTCTATTTTGTTGACATCCTTCCTATAATTAGGCGACCAAAATTGTACACCATACTCCAGAATTGGTCTTACCAATGCCTTGTACAATTTTAACATTACTTCCCTACTCCTATATTCAATGCTCTGATTTATAAAGGCCAGCACACCAAAGGCTTTCTTTACCACCCTATCTACATGCGATTCCACCTTCAGGGAACTATGCACAGTTATTCCTAGATCTCTCTGTTCCACAGCATTCCTCAATTCCCTACCATTTACCATGTACGTCCTATTTTGATTTGTCCTGCCAAGATGTAGCACTTCACACTTATCAGCATTAAACTCCATCTGCCATCTTTCAGCCCACTTTTCCAAATGGCCCAAATCTCTCTGTAGACTTTGAAAATCTACTTCATTATCCACAACACCTATCTTAGTATCATCTGCATACTTACTTATCCAATTTTCCACCCCATCATCCAGATCATTGATGTACATGACAAACAACAGTGGACCCAACACAGATCCCTGAGGCACCCCACTGGTCACTGGCTTCCAACCTGACAAACAGCCATCCACCATTACTCTCTGACATCTCCCATTCAGCCACTGTTGAATCCATCTTGCTACTCCGCCATTAACACCCAAAGATTGAACCTTCTTAGCCAACCTTCCATGGGGAACCTTGTCAAAGGCCTTACTGAAATCCATATAGACAACGTCCACTGTTTTACCCTCATCAATTTCCCTAGTAACTGCTTCAAAAAATTCAAGAAGGTTTGTCAAACATGACCTTCCAGGCACAAATCCATGTTGACTGTTCCTGATCAGACCTTGTTTATCCAGATGCTTATATATATTATCTCTAAGTATCCTTCCCATTAATTTGCCCACCACTGACGTCAAACTAACAGGTCTATATTTGCTAGGTTTATTTTTTGAACCCTTTTTAAACAATGGAACAACATGCGCAGTACGCCAATCCTCCGGCACTATTCCCGTTTCTAATGACATTTGAAATATGTCTGTCATAGCTCCTGCTATTTCTACACTAACTTCCCTCAATGTCCTAGGGAATATCCTGTCAGGACCTGGAGACTTATCCACTTTTATATTTTTCAAAAGTGTCAGTACTTCCTCCTCTTTGAATCTCATAGTTTCCATAGCTACTCTACTTTTTCCCTTACCTCACAGAGTTCAATATCCTTCTCCTTGGTGAATACCGAAGAAAAGAAAGTGTTTAATATCTCCCCCATCTCTTTTGGCTCTGCAGATAGCTGTCCATTCTGGCTCTCTAATGGTCCAATTTTATCCCTCGTTATCCTTTTGCTATTAATATAACTGTAGAAACCCTTTGGATTTACTTTCACCTTTCTTGCCAAAGCAACCTCATATCTTCTTTTAGCCTTCCTAATTTCTTTCTTAAGATTATTTTTACATTCTTTATACTCCTCTAGCACCTCATTTACTCCATGCCTCCTATAATTATTGTAGATATCTCTCTTTTTTCGAAACAAGTGTCCAATTTCCCTTGAAAACCATGGCTCTTTCCAATTTTTACTATTTCCTTTCAACCTAACAGGGACATAAAGATTCTGTACTCTTACAATTTCCCCTTTAAATGTCCTCCATTTCTCTTCTACATTCTTCCCATAAAACAAAGTGTCCCAATTCACTCCTTTTAAATCCTTGCGCATTCCCTCAAAGTTAGCCTTTCTCCAATCAAAAATCTCCATCCTAGGTCCAGTTCTGACTCTCCATAATTATATTGAAACTAATGGTATTGTGATCACTGGTTCCGAAGTGCTCACCAACGCATACCTCCGTCACCTGACCTGCCTCATTTCCTAACAGGAGGTCCAGCACAGCCCCTTCTCTGGTCGATACCTCTATGTACTGCTGCAAAAAACTATCCTGCACACATTTTACAAACTCCAAACCATCCAGCCCATTTACAGAATGTGTTTCCAAGTCTATTTTTGGAAAATTGAAATCTCCCACAATCACTACCTTGTGCTTACTACTAATATCTGCTATCTCCTTACATATTTGCTCTTCCAATTCTCGCTCCCCATTTGGCGGTCTATAGTACACCCCTAAAAGTGTTGCTACACCGTTCCCACTTCTCAGTTCCTCCCAAATAGCCTCCCTAGACGAGCCCTCTAATCTATCCTGCCAAAGCACTGCTGTAATATCCTCTCTGACAAGCAATGCAACACCTCCACCTCTGGTCCCTCCAATTCTATCACACCTGAAGCAACAAAATCCTGGAATATTTAGTTTCCAAGGTGCTGGTCAGGCCGCATTTGGAGTATTGTGTACAATTTTGGGCATCATATCTGAGGAACGATGTACTGGCTCTGGAGAGGGTCCAGAGGAGGTTGGTATGAATGATCCCTTGAATGAGTGGACCTGATAGTATATCCGGTCGAGTTCTCAAAACCTTTGCAAACCAACTGGCTGGGGTTTTTGCAGACGTTGTCAACCTCTCACTACTGAGGTCTGAGGTTCCCAAGAAGTCTAAGATAACCTGCCTCAACAATTATCGACCAGTGGCACTAACGTCTGTGGTGATGAAGTGCTTTGAGAAGTTGGTTATGGTGAATATCAACTCCTACCTCAACAGGAACCTCGACCCACTACAGTTTGCATACCGTCACAACAGGTCAACAGAGGGTGCGATCTCACTGGCTCTCCACTCCGCACTGATACCTCAACAAGAACTTCGACCCACTATAGTTTGCCTACCGTCACAACAGGTCAATGGAGGATGTGATCTCACTGGCTTTCCACTACGCATTGACCACTTGGACAATAAAAACACTTGCATCAGGCTATTGTTTATAGATTACAGCTCGGCGTTCAATACCATCATCCCCTCCAAGCTGGTTACAAAGCTGACGGAACTGGGTCTCTGCACATCCCTCTGCAATTGGATCCTGATCCACAGACCACAGTCTGTTCGAATTGGCAGAAATACTTCTTCATTAACAATCAATGTTCTACTACCTCTATACTCATGACTGTAGCCGGACATAGTGCAAACTCCATCTCCAAGTTCGCCGATGACACCACCGTTGTTGGACGAATTACAGATGGCGGTGAGTCAGAGTATAGAAGTGAGATCAACCGATTGACCAAATGGTGCCAGCACAACAACCTGGCTCTCAACATCAGTAAAACTAAGGAACTGATTGTGGACTTTGGAAGCGGAAGGATGTGGACCCACAATCCAGTTTACACCAACAGGTCGATGATGGAGAGAGTCAAAAACGTCAAATTCCTGGGCTTGCATATTTCCGAAGATCTTTCCTGGACCCAGCACACTGATGCAATTATAAATAAAGCACATCAATGCCTCTACTTTCTGAGAAGATTATGGAGATTTGGTATGTCAGAGAGGATTCTCTTGAACTTCTACCGGTGTACATTAGAAAGTATATTGACTGGTTGCATCGTGTCCTGGTTCGGCAACTTGAATGTCCAGGAGCGGAAAAGACTGCGAAAGGTTATGTACACTGCCCAGTCCATTACCGGCTCTGACCTTCCCACTTTTGAAGGGACTTATCGGAGACACTGCCTCAAAAATGCAGCCAACATCATCAGAGACCCACACGATACTGGCCACACACTCATTTCACCACAGCCATCAGGAAGTTACAGGAACCTGAAAACTGAAACGTCCAATTTCAGGAACAGCTTCTTCCCTCCAGCCATCAGGCTATTAAACACGACAACTTCAAATAAGCTCTGAACTACAATAGACTGATTATTATTATTGTTGCACTACTGTAGTTTTTTTTTAGTAGTGTGTCAATGTGTGTTTGTGTATATATATATATTTACATATTTGTATATTTATATATGTGTGTGTATGCATGTATGTGTGTGTGTATGTATATATACATACACACTACTCAAACAATTAAATAACATCATCAAGGTTAGCAAAGCAACCATACTGACACTGAGAACCCAACAAAAAACACCCAAGACTGCATAAATACAGCAACAGATCTCCTTTTGGCTTTGGTAGAATTCCTACAAGTTAGGTTTAGGTGTAGGTTCTTGGTGGTCTGTTTTGAACAGCAGTCGGCTCCTGGATTTCACAAATAAAAAACTCTTGGCAAATTTTCTTCTTGCTGTGTGAAAGGAAATTGTTATTGTAACAGTTTGGTGTTATATCCGCTGAATTGTTTTATTATGGGGTTATTAAGTACATTCACAAAGCAGTTAATATTCCCTTACAAAAAGGACTGGTAAAACATGTATTTTTACCACCCCTAGAGTTTAAGTTACAATAGAGATTGAATGAACAAAATGAGCAGACATTTCTGATACCATTCCATTTGATATTTAGTTTAATAAAACCTAGACTTAATGTTTGAATAGCTGGACAGTTCAGCAATGAATTTTGGTGGTTTAAGTTTAGTTCAGAAATACAGCATGAAAACAGGCCTTTGGCCCATCGTGCCCACGCTGACCATCTATCACCCTTTCACATTAGTTCCATGTTATTCCACTTTCTCATGCAGTCCCTACACATGAGGGACAAATTTCAGAGGCCAATTAACCTAGAAACACGCATGTCTTTGGAACGTGGGAGGAAAGTGGCACATCCGGCAGAAACCCACGTGGTCACGGAGAACATGCAAGAAAATCAGGATTGAACCTGGGTCTCTGGTGCATTAAACTTATTGTTAGCTTCACTGTTTTATTTACAGCGATGACTCGGCCTAGTTTATCTACTCACTAGTCAAGCTAAGCAATGCTCCACCTACCCTGAACCCCTCCACCTCTGATTATTTTTGTCAATGAAACAATATCAAGCGGTTGCCTCCTGTGGATGACACATCAGAAAGGAAGCATAATTCATTATTTGATTGCAAACTGGTCCAGATGATTAAGGCGCATAAGTAGATTGGGTCCAACATTAGCTTGGCCATAGAACTTGGGATAGTGGTGGAGGAGTGTAGTTCTGACTGGAGGTCTGTGACCAATGGTGTTCTGCAGTGATCGGTCATAGGACCTCTGTTATGCAAATATACGTGAGCTGATTATAGATACTCTGTTAAAAGGCATTTTCCTTGGCATTAGGCAGTGGAAATCAAAACTTAAACCTCACCCCTCCACCACCACCACCAAAGAGAGACGTTCAGTTGCATCATCTCTTGATCGCACGTCACTTCTTTGCAGGATATGGACAAATCAAGTGAAGAAATATGTTATTTTCTTAAATGAACATTTTGCCAAGGACGGGTAGATCTGTGCACATATCTGCTAACAAAATATTTTCGCCAGCAGATACGATTAGTTTATCTTGTTATCAAGTTTGCCACAGACTGTGGGCTGGAGGGTTTGTTTCTTTGCTGTACTGTTCTATGTTCTATGCAGAAAGTTACACCGTGTAACAATGAAAGTGAGTGATGCAAAACTTTCACCAACAGTTGAAGGGTCCTTGGAGACGTCACCTAAAATGCCAAAACCACCTTGGGTAGAGGAATAAACTAAAATAATTGCCTTATGTTCATGAATCCAGATCAGCTTTGCTTGGCAATGTTTAACTTCCCCTGCAGAGGCCATGAAACAGCATCTCCCACTCATTTATTCTCTGGGTCTAGCTCATGAGACCAGTCTTGCTTAACTCCCTTTTAACTAAAATGACCACTGCCCAGTTTCCACCTGGTTTCCCATTCAACCTAGCTTTGGTTCATTGGTTCATTAAATCTATTTATTCCAAAATTCAGTAACTCTGCTGATGTTGGAAAGCACTGTCTATCACCTTTAATCTAAAATCTTCGTGGCCCTCTTTCTACCCCTCAACCCTCAACTGTATCGACGCTTAACCTTATTTTTTGACTTTCTCCGTTTAAGTTTCTGCCTGTTCACCCGCATCAGAAGTTCAAACACACATCATAAATTAGACTCCTAGTAGTTACGGCTGTGTGATTCCATCTTAGCTCTCTTGATCACTACATTCAACCACGTCCTTCGACATGCCTCGTGTGTGATGTGAAACCCTATCATTTAGGTCCATCTGAAGTATCCAGTTTTGGGGCAGTATATCTGTATCAATAGTTTCCTGAATCGCCCACCACAGTAACGTTTGAAGTTGAACAATCCTTAGCTACCGCTATTACTTTCTTATCTATCTGTTGGCAGGGGAAATAATGTTATCTTCTGCACCACAGGTTTGGTCTAGTTTTGCGTTGTCACCATATGTTTTGATTGCTCCATTGCCTTTGTTGTTAGACTGCTGGTCCATCTGTCTTGGATGAACCGTATTTTCCTTCAGCTAAATACTAGCAAGTACATTTTATCCGATCTACGTCTCCGTTGCATCTCTCTGTACCTTTGTTATCAGTTTCATTTTCTTCCCTGCCAACTGCTGAAAGCTGATCTAGGCAATTTGCAGCCTAAGCATCCTGCTTTTTTGAGCTGAGTTTCTGAGCACATGTTTTAACCATCAGAAAGGTTCCCATCTCCACCCGTCTGTTGTTGCTGAAACATATTTTTGAACCCTCTAGAATGACCTAATCATAACCTTTATAAACCATCATCAAACGCAGCCCCCTCCCACCCCCATATCCCATCCGCACACAAATCCTGCTTGTTTATAATCCACGCTAAAATTAGTATAGTAATATTTAACTTCCTAATCTTTGAGGAACCAAAGGGCTTGTAACCACCTTTGGCCCTCCATCTTTGCAGACCGTACTTGTACAATCCTTCTAGTTTATAATAATCTAAACTTATTAGTTATTTTCATGTAGGAACAAGGAACCATAGATGCTCGTCTACACAAAAGGACACAAAGTGCTGGAGTAACTCAGCGGGTCAAATAGCATCTCTGGAGAACATGGAGAGATGACGGTTCAGAATGGTGTCTGAAGAAGGGTCCCGACCCGAAACGTCACCTATTCATGTTGTCCAGAGATGCTGCCCAACCTGCTGAGTTACTCCAGCACTTTGGGTCCCAGTTGTTTTCATGTACAGATTGAATCCAAAAATGAATCCAGTTAACTTTCACTTGCCTGCGCTCAGATTCCTTTGAACAATTAAGGTGTAGGTTTGTTATTGTCACATGTACCGAGTTACAGTGAAAGACCTTTGTGTGCTATCCAATCAAATCAGATAATACAAGAATGCAATCAAACCTCATACAAGTACAAACGATAAAGTAAAGGGGAAGTTACAGTGCAGAATATAGTTCTTAGCATTGTAGCATAAATGTTCCAGAAAAAAAAGTCCAGTGTCTGCAATGAGGTGGTTTGAAAAATTGGGACTGTAGCCGAGCTTATGGAAGGACCGTTCAGAAGTTTAGTTGATGCATTGTATACTGGAAAAGTTTCACTCTAGAGTATGTCTCCACTTATGTAGTTTGCCCTGTCCAAATTTTTCTTCGGCCCCTAGGTTTACTGTACTATTCCTCGATGTAGTGTTGCATTGTTTAATAGGCTGATGGCTGTAGGGAAGAAGCTGTTCCTGAACCTGGACTTTACAGTTTTCAGGTTCCAATATCTTCCTCCCGATGGCAGGGGTGACATGAATGTGTGGCCAGGATGGCGTGGGTCTCTGATGGCGCTGGCTGTCCTTTTGAGGTAGTGACTCCTGTAAATCCTTTTGACAGTGGGGAGGTCAGTATCCCTGATGTACTGGGCAGTGTTCACAGATTTTATTTATAGCATTGTTACAAAAATCTTACAAATGTTATAACAATCTTACAAATGTTATAACAATCTTACAAAATTTTGAGATTTTAAAAATCAAGTCTGCAATTTATCCCATCAGATAAAGCATAAAAATAAGTTTAATTTGACACCTAATTCACTTTCATATCTTCAGTATAAAACAAGTTATGGCCATTTTCATACTCGGAAATTAGCATCATGTTCCCTATTGCTTTTCCATTGAATTAACTCAAAAGCTGTGATCAAGGACAGTCAAAAGCCCATAACTTTCTTAAAAATTAAGAGAACTGAATAAAATTTTCAGTTATTATAGATTGAAGCATTCTGAAACAAATATTAAACAATCTTACTTGGATGACCTGAAATTAAAGCATATAATTAGTTAGTTACCTAATTGTAGCTAATTACAAAATTCAATTACTAGATCTAAACATCTATCCATTTCTTAAGAAAAGGTTAACATTTTTAAATAGCCTAAGTGTCCAAATAACATTCACACAAGAATTCACAATATAACATGATTTTTTTATCTCATTGTCATGAATTTATAGGCCAAATGGAAGGAATTTAGTGTTTAATTCCCGTAAATTAATGGCCATTTAAATCACTTTGCGAGTGAGATTTTGTGGAACGCGATCGTTTGGAACGTTGCGGTTTGCGGTGAATTTGAACCCCATATCGGCAGGAAAAACAATGCCGGTTGGTATGGGGCCTTAATTACATTTCGCCGATGAAATTTTGATTAAAGTAATCCTAAGAAGCAAGTTTATATGTAAAATACACGACTTACCTTATGTTTTGTTCCCTACGTGAGTTTCATCCCGTCATTGGCGTTGACGTTGGCGTTAGAAGTAGATTTTTTAATTTTACTTTTAATTTTATTTAACGATTGAATTGTCCCGCGTTTTTTTTTAACTTCCGAGAATGGCAGTCGGAACGATTTTTCAGCATCAGGTAGTATCCGGAGAAAATATATCTCGAACAGGCAGGAGAAAACAGCATTTGAATCCTGCCCCCCCCCCCCTCTAAGGCGCCAAAGCCGCGCACACTGCCAGTGACAGAACTGCTGCGCCACTGAAGGTAAGTTTTGTAACGTACCTAATTATTATTTTATTACTTTCACCCTTTCCCCTCTCAGCATGTTGCTTAGTTTGCTTTATAACCTTTTCTAGTTCTGATAAATGGCTACTGACCTGAAGCATTCATTATCTATCGCCTGTCCTGCCGCACATTTCTAGTATTTTTGTGTTTTTATTTTATTGCCTTTGTTTATCTCCGAGTTCTGGGAATGGTAACAAAATTACGCTTGGCTCATTGGGAGTCACAAGACAAGGGAGTGGGTTTTAAAAATAGACTTTTGTAGGGGGGGTGGGGGGAAGGGGTGAAAATAATGGATTTATATTTTGAACTAGATTGTTGGTGAGTAATGATTGTTTTATGATGTGGGCAGCATTGATGACATAGTGCAATATTTTAACATGAATTTTGTGTGATGGTATTGTATATTACTGCTCTTTCATACTGCTAAATCATTAGCAGACAGAGAGCTGTCATTGTAATTGAGGATACACTACCCTACACAGTTTATACTTAAATAGCTATTTGGCCCAGATGTCTTTTCAGCACAAAAAAATCTTTAGATCACAGACACATTTTGAACAATAGCGCCATTCATTTTTGCAGCAGCTGTCTCTTAATTTTGCCAGTTGCTCAATCACAAGATATATGAGAAAATGCCGCTGTTAACTCTTCCTCTGCCCAAAGGGGTAATTATATCCAAATGCTCTAAATTAAATTCATTCATTGTGCATTAGTATGATTAAGGTTATTAGAAGCATAACTAGGTAGTGAACAAGAAATCCTTTTTGGGAAAACTATTAAATTGTTGGTACAGCAATTCATTCATAGCCATGCAGCTCAGATATTTGTCCTTCAGCCCACTTAGTCCATGTAAGCTGTCATGTACCCATTTACGTTTAATCCCCATATTTAAAAAAAATTAAATTGCAATAACATGGGAGAAGGCGACCATTGGGCCTACAACGCTGGTTCCACTATTAGCAGAGCCTGAAGAAGGGTCTCGACCCAAAACGTCACCCATTTATTTTCTCCAGAGATACTGCCTGTCCCGCTGAGTTACTCCAGCATTTTGTGTGTATTAACAGAGACCATGGTTGACTTACCTCAATATCAATTTTCTTCCCTTAACTCGGTTTCCTTTGATGCAAATGTTTACCAATCTCCATAGCCTTACAGGATAGAGAATTCCAAAGATTTGCCTGAAGAAATCTTTCCTCTTTTCAGTGCTAAGCTGCCTGCCTTTGATTTTGAGAGAATGGCGTTAATTCCAGACTCTACAATTGGGGAAACTCATTCCTCATATCTTCTCTGAAATGCAAAAGTCTTAGAGGATGCAACAATGAGAACAACACTTCTAACCTTTTAATAAATAGAAGCCTAACCTGCCTGATTTTGTCTCGTATAAGAGTCCTGTCATCCCAGGAATCTGTCTGGTGTATCTCTGCTCTACTCGAATAGCAAATAAGCCCTTTTTAAAATGTTATGTATGAAATTTGAGTAGTACATATTTTGTTTTTAATTCTAAAGTATTTCTTCCTTTTACATTTGGAACATTTTAATTTTTATTGCCTTTCATTTTGCTCAGCCATTACCTGTTTTAGCCGGTGTTTCTGTTCTGAGTAACTTTGTGTTAACACTATTTAACCAAATATAGAGTTAAGGGCCTGTCCCACTTGGCTTTCATTCGCGCGCCATTTACGCGACCTGCTAGTGCGTGGGTAGCGTGGTACGGGCGCATGATGTGATGTGGAGGAGTGTGGACTTCGTCCTGCACGAAATCTTAGCGCGCCACCGGCCTGTCGCGTAACTGACGGCCAAAGTAGGACAGGCCCAAGACCCTGGCGCAGCACAACGTCTCACCTCCAACAGCAGCAGAAGCAGGCAAACGATCGCCGAGCTCGGCCTGGGGCTCACGGCCTTTGCGGATCCAGATACGCCCCCACTCCTACTCCCAGAGCGGGGCCAAGATGATTGGAGACAAGCAATGGGTGACGTTTCGGGTCGAGACCCTTCTTCAGACTGAAGAAGAGTCTCGACCCAAAACATCATCCATTCCTTCTCTCCAGAGATGCTGCCGGTCCCGCTGAGTTACTCCTGCATTTTGTGTCTATCTTCAAATGACGTCAGGCGCTCCAGACGGCTGTGCGGACGCATGATGACCCGCGTGACCGTCGCGCATCAGTCATTACCGGCCTTCCGCGTAAATGACGGTCAAGTGGGACAGGCCCTTCAGCTCAACTCGCCCACACCGACCAACATCTCCCATCTGCACTAGTCCCACCTGCCTGCATTTGGCCCACGTCCCTCTAAATCTGTCCTATCCGCATACCTGTCTAAATGTTTCTTAAACATTGTAGTAGAGATTTCATTTATTTTACTACTTAAGAATTCAGATTATTTATGCGAGTTCACTGCAATAGAATTTTGATGAGATCAGGAATAGTGGGTTAATAGTTTTGAGCCATCAGAAGCATATTCTCTTCCAATATCTATGCGCAGGAAGCTTCAAGCATCTCGGAAACTGTATCACTGTGTTGTAATTAGTGATTCTCTATGGTTTCCTATGGCAACCAATCCGGTCAGCACAATTGAATTAGAACAGATTTGTTAATTGTCCTGGTGTGCTACAGAGGAAATGCATAAAGATTGCGTACAGTTTTGGTCTCCAAATCTGAGGAAGGACATTATTGCCATAGAGGGAGTGCAGAGAAGGTTCACCAGACTGATTCTGGGATGTCAGGACTGTCTTATGAAGAAAGACTGGATAGACTCGGTTTATACTCTCTGGAATTTAGGAGATTGAGAGGGGATCTTATAGAAACTTACAAAATTCTTAAGGGGTTGGACAGGCTAGATGCAGGAAGATTGTTCCCGATGTTGGGAAGTCCAGGACAAGGGGTCACAGCTTAAGGATAAGGGGGAAATCCTTTAAGACCGAGATGAGAAAGACTTTTTTCACACAGACAGTGGTGAGTCTCTGGAACTCTCTGCCACAGAGGGTAGTTGAGGCCAGTTCATTGGCTATATTTAAGAGTGAGTTGGATGTGGCCCTTGTGGCTAAGGGGATCAGAGGGTATGGAGAGAAGGCAGGTACGGGATACTGAGTTGGATGATCAGCCATGATCATATTGAATGGCGGTGCAGGCTCGAAGGGCTGAATGGCCTACTCCTGCACCTAATTTCTATGTTTCTATGTTTCAAGATTAAAAGATAAAAATAATCTCCTGATATTATATTCATTTGAAAAAAACATTTGAGTTTTTATATTCTCTTCAAAAATGTGAGCACTTCATTTTCCTCTCGTAGGTTAATTGGCTTCTGTAAATTGTGTCTCATGTGTACGACAGAACTAGTGTACGGGGTGATCGTTGGTCAACGTGGACTTGGTGGGCCGAACGGCCTGTTTCCACACTGTATCTCTAAAACTAAACTAAACTTTCCCGTAAGCCAAAAACAGCGTACGGTAAGAATTTGTACAGCAAATAATTTGCTTTAGCAATCTTCTATTGAAATGAAGTATGTATATTATTACCAACTTAGTATTTATGGTTGAGGAGGGGGAAGGAAAAGGCCAGCTTTAAGTGTTGCTAATTTTATCTTTGAAGAATTTTATGACCAATTTTATTTTAATGGTAGCAATGGATGGGAAAGGAAGGAAGTAAGTTATTTATGAATCTAATGACGGTTCTCTTCAGCCTTCAGAAAGTGCTTTGAATACTTTCCTGTTGTTTAGATTTTCGCAACTAAGAGGAAGTTTCTGTTTGCACATTTCACCCGCAGTGAACTTAACTGTTCATGGACAATTCCAGGATTTTTTCCAAGAAAATGATGTTTGGGTTGTGCAGATAATGCTGATGACTGTATTGAATATTCATGGGACATGGAATTTTGTAACCTTGTGTAAGATAATTACCGCTGAATACGAAGCAAATCAAATCTGCTGTTGATGCTACAGGAAGTAGCATAAGAGTTCATACAACAGCAATTTGTAATGCCATTGAATTCTGCAAATGATAACAGCTGCTTTTAATGCAAGATTCTTGGAAAGGTGTTGAAAATTCTGCAGAGTTTACATTCATATTGAAGCATAGCTGGTTTTAACTTTAATAACATTAACTTTAATAACAATGTAAGAAAGTAATTTGGTGCCATATTTCAAGAAGAATTTTGGTGAACAATATTGGCACTTTATCTGAACTGTGGGGAATTAGTACCCTGTAATTTTCTGTGTATGTGTGTTGACTATTTTTAGTTTAGTTTATAGATACAACACGGAAGCAGGCCCTTCGGCTCATTGAGTCCACGCCGACCAGCGATCCCCTGTACATTAACACTATTCTACACTAGGGGCAATTTACAATTTTAGCAAAGCCAAAGGTTCATCAATTAGCACAATGAACATTCACTGAGCACCGTGAATGGGTTTATGAGAAACACAACAGTGGCCTGTTGATCCAACACGAGTGAGAAGTTGGGTGTATTTCAGTAGTGGAAGCCGCATTGGTTACATCTGGTCTTTCTGATACAAATCCTTGTGTCGACTTCTAGATTGTTGGTGTTTTGTTGCATTGACTTAGATAGTCCTTACTTGGGTAACTGGATGGAAGTAGTGCTTTGCCAGCTCACTAGCACCACATCAAGGGTGGTGGGTGTCTGGAATGTGTTGTCAGGGGTGGCGTGGGCCTGGAATGTGGATGGAGGTTAGATACGATTTGGAATGGTGGTAGCGGCAGATTTGATCATGGCCTTTGAGGCTTTTAGATTAGGATTTGCAGGGAATGGAAGGATATAGATCATGTGCAGGCAGGCAGGTGAGATTAGTTTATCTTGACATCATGTTTGCCAAAGGCATTTTGGCCAAAGAGCCTGTTCCTGTACTGTACTGTTCTAAGTCAATTGTTATTTGCAAGCTTCGTATCTGGGATCATAATGTTAACCGAAAACTGTTTTGAAAATGTAAGTTTGCATATTTTAATTTTCATCTCCTCATTTTGCTTCAGTTTACAGAGGAGAAGTTTGGTCAAGCTGAGAAGACAGAGTTGGATGCCCATCTGGAGAATCTGCTGAGCAAAGCAGAAAGTACCAAATTATGGACTGAAAAAATAATGAAGCAGACCGAAGTGTTGCTGCAGCCAAACCCAAGTAAGGAATTAAAAGGGACAAAGTACCAGCCATTTTGTGGTACTAAATGTAAATAAAGTCAAGTTTGTTTATGTGGTCCTTCATTGCAACACAGAAACAGACCAGTCATCGCAACCAATCTAAATTGGATGTTGTAATTGAAATAAATGCACAGTGCTTCATGGATTTTCAATATGTTAATTGATGAACTTTTCATATTTAACATCAAATCAATTGTGGAGGGTAAATGTTGTTAACAATTTTTAATATCTGATATAGAGTTAAAGTATTAGTTACATGGTCCTCCAGCACCAAAATGGGAACATCAGCTGTCATGTTCATGCTGACAATTTTGCCCATTTACTCTGACCCCACTCCATCTACTTGTGGAGCTATTGAGTTGTTCCCCAAGATCCCCTGTACATCATTGATGTTAATGGTCCTGCCATGCTGTTAATGGTCCTGTACAGTTCCCCCTTAACTTTTACATCCCAAAGTGCAACACCATCACCCTTGTCTGGACTAAACGTCTTCAGCCATTTTCCCACCTACATTTGGGGGGGAAAGCTTTTTACCGGTACATGTAACATTTTACATAAAAAATAAACGGAACATTTGTAACTTGATCTATATCCTGCTGCATTTTTTGACAGCCGCCTTCAACATCTGAAGCGCTACCAATTTCTGTGTCGTCTGCAAACTGACTAACCAACCCATCTACATTTTCGTTCAAGTCATTTATGTACATCACGAACAACAGGTTCCATCACCGATCACTCTTGCACACCACTGATCACTGACCTGCAGTCAGAATAACAACTGGCCACCACCACCACCACCTCTAGGTTTTGGGGTGAGAATGGGGATAAGTGATGAAGTGAAGCTGAAGCATAGGAAAGGTTTAGAGGGACATAGGCCAAATACAGGCAGGTAAGACAAGCATAGAAGAGGCATCTTGGTCAGCGTGGTTAAGTTGGACCGACAGGCCTGTTTCCGTGCTGTGACTCTCTGAATCACTCAAAGCCCTGATTGACCATGTTCTAGTTAAATATTGAATGGGCTTGAGAGGCTGAATAGTCTAAACCTTTTCCTAATTAATATCCAAAATAGTCAAGGGCTTAATCCTACATGAAGCATTCGTGCTGGTTAATCACCATCATTAACCCTGTTGGGTTTCGGTGGTACTTTACAATGTGGGAAAAATCTACCTCATTTACCGTCTTATGTTCTCTAAATTGGATTTTATTTGGTTCGCTCTTTTCATCCCTAGATACCAGAATAGAAGAATTTGTATATGAAAAACTGGATCGGAAAGCGCCTTCTCGGATAAATAATAGTGAACAGTTAGGCCAGTTTATGCTTGATGCTGGAAATGATTTTGGCCCTGGAACTGCATATGGTAAGAGGATAAAGTAATTTACAAAAAATTACTGCTGCCGAGTATAGCTATATAATATTTATTTAGAGTTCTAAACACATGAAGGTTGACTGGTCATAATTTCACAATGTGCCCAAAGGCATGATAGATGGGAGTGGCCTTCTGTGTTATAATTCTTTGAAATAGGCAGTTCTGCAGTTTCCACCAGATGCCTTTATCCTGATGAATTTCCTCTTTCGTCCTTTTGTTAGAGTTGCATCACCTGATTCCATCTTGTGATCAGAATCAGAAAAATGTATTAGTTTTGGTAATCATTGCTTATAGAAACGTACAAAATTCTTAAGGGGTTGGACAGGCTAGATGCAGGAAGATTGTTCCCGATGTTGGGGAAGTCCAGAACAAGGCGTCACAGTTTAAGGATAAGGGGGAAGTCTTATAGGGCCGAGATGAGAAAAACATTTTTCACACAGAGAGCGGTGAATCTCTGGAATTCTCTGCCACAGAAGGTAGTTGAGGCCAGTTCATTGGCTATATTTAAGAGGGAGTTAGATGTGGCCCTTGTGGCTAAGGGGATCAGGGGGTATGGAGAGAAGGCAGGTACGGGATACTGAGTGGGATGATCAGCCATGATCATATTGAATGGCGGTGCAGGCTCGAAGGGCCGAATGGCCTACTCCTGCACCTACTTTCTATGTTTCTAAGATGGCTGGCACATAGCTCTCCTCTTTAAAATCAAACTTTTAACTGTTACTATCAATTGGGAATAGCTTTCGAGTGGAAATGATATTGGTCTCAGACTGCTAGGAGTTGTTTGAATCTTAATTTTTTTATCATAGTGAAATCATGGTTTTGTCTACCAGGCAATAAAGACTGTTGGAAAATGCATTTCAGGATTTATCATTTTGAAGATAACAACAGAACACATTTTTGTGAGGCTACTGGGTTGGCAGAGTAACATTTCAAGTCAAGGATTAATTCTCCAGTCATGCTTGATGTCTTTGGCATAGCAGAAAGATTATGTAAATACAAATCATTTTTATAAATGGGCAGTCATTCCAAAGTGTTTCTCCCCAACAGGCAGTGCTCTCATTAAATGTGGAGAAAATGAAAACCGAATTGGTGCTGCAGAGAGGGAACTAATACACACAGCAGCAGTTAATTTTTTGTCACCCCTTAGGAACTTCCTGGAAGGAGACTACAAAACAATATCAGTAAGTTTGAGTTACTTTGTCTTGGCTCTTCACTCGCATAGCATTGCTGCATAAAGCTTCGATGATTGTCGCAGTTCTCTGCTTCCGCTGATCTGTCTTTACTCGGGGATGTGAATTTCCCCTCATTCCTGGCATACACCCCATAGCTCAAAGCTAGACCACTTTTAAAGGTGGCACAGTGGTGCAGCTATAGAGTTGCTGCTTTACAGATCCAAAGACCAGAGTTCAATCCTGACGACGGGTGCTGTCTGTATGGAGTTTGTACGTTCGCCCTGCCGCCCCGTGGGTTTTCTCCAGGTGCTCCAGTTTCCTCCCACATTCCAAAGACGTGTAGATTAGTTTATTAATCATCTTCTGTAAAATTGTCCCTAGTACGTAGAATAGAACTAGTGTATCGGTGATCGCTGGTCGGTGCGGACTCAGTTGGTCGAATCCACGCTGTATTTCAACTAAATTAAATTTTCGATGGTCCAAGAGTGAACTGATGGTAACTCAGCTCTCTGTACTTAGTTTTTATACATTCCATTAACATGGTGGAAAAAACTGTCTTCTGCTGTTTATTGCACGGCATTGCTGCCTCTAATTTAAAACTGTGGATTGAACGCTGAGTAGAGTATAATTTTTGTATAGATGTTGAGTATAATTTTTTTTTAAATTATAAACGTTAGATGCAGGAAACATGTTCCCGATGTTGGGGGAATCCAGAACCAGGGCCACAGTTTAAGAATAAGGGGTAGGCCAGACGAGGAAAAGCTTTTTCACACAGAGTTGTGAATTGTGGAATTCAAAAGGATATGGGAGAAGGTAGGAATGGAGTACTGATTGGGGATGATCAACCATGATCACATTGAATGGCGGTGCTGGCTCGAAGGGCCGAATGGCCTACTCCTGCACCTATCCAAGATCAAGGGGGTGCTATTTATAAATGAGCCACTCATTTAATACAAAGGTGAAGCAGAGGCCCATAGATGCTTCGCAGGAAAGGGGTGAAATGTAATGGTGGATAGATGAGAATACGCATTTGAGCTTCCATTAAGAATTTAAGAGACAGTTGGATAGAGCTCTAGGGGCTAGTGGAGTCAATGGATATGGGGAGAAGGCAGGCACGGGTTATTGATAGCGGACGATCAGCCATGATCACAATGAATGGCCGTGCTGGCTCGAAGGGCCGAATGGCCTCCTCCTGCACCTGTTTTCTATGTTTCTAATAACCATAATCTTGTTTGCTGGCTTAATCGATTCTTAGTCATACAACGGCCCATTATGTATTTGCCTTTTCTAGACCCATGTACACGCCCCCATTCCACAATTTGGTCCATCGCCTACTATGTCTAGGCAATTCAAGTGTTTAAAAAAAATGTTCCATCAATGAAGGATAGGTTAGTGAAGGGAGTATTTGGTACACTTGTCCCTACAGGCCAAGGCATTGCAAATTAGTTAGACTGCCATGTTGCAGCTGTATAAATGTTGGTCACACCACACACACAGGGTCACCACGCTACAAGAATGATGTGGCGTTAGAACGCGAAAGGGATTGACCAGGATATTTACTAGCAAGGAGGATTTTCCTTGTAAGCATAAATTTGATAGAAAGGGTTCTTACTGGAAGTCGAGTGGTAGTTAAAGGAGTATATAAAATCGAGGGGTTAAAGGTTAGATGGGCTTTTAAGGTGGGGGAGTCTAAAGCTGGAGAGCATAGATTTAAGGAGATAGGCACGAATTTAAGGAGATTTGAGGGGAAGGTTTTTCCACACACACATGATGATGCACACACTGTTCTGTTAAATATTGTTTAGCACTTGACTTGTTTAGCGCCATCCATAATACATGCGTTTAAGAATAAAGAATACTCTTGCAAAACTGAGCGGCACTACTCTCACTGCTATAAAATGGCAAAGCAACGTTTTAAAGCAGTAGCAAGTTAATTTTTGTTCACTGGACGATTAGCTTCATTGCGAATTATCGTTCCTTCATGACGCGAGCATGATCTGTTGATCGTTTCAGAAAGAACGCAAGCTCCTGCAGAATAAGAGACTGGATTTAGATGCGGCGAAAGCAAGACTGAGGAAGGCAAAAGTCTCAGAGTCCCGTTCGGCTGTAAGTAAAGCACGTAAAAGTGGTATCATTTAAGGGCGGCATGTTGGCGCAGTGGTAGAGTGTGTACATTCTCCCCGTGACCGTGTGGGTTTTCTCCGAAATCTTCAGTTTCCTCACACACTCCAAAGACGTATATTTGTAGGTTAATTGGTGTAAATGTAAAATTGTCCCTAGTGTGTGAGGGATAGTGTTAATGTGCGGGGATCGCTGGTCGGTGCAGACTCAATGGGCCGAAGGGCCTGTTTCCATGCTGTTTCTCTAAACTAAACTAAAACTAAACATTCTGTGCCTAATACATTGGATATTCCAAATGAAGATTAGTGAGGGGAGCCTAGTGCAGAGTTTTCTATTAGATTATATTAATTCTTGAATAGTTTTAAGCATAATCATTGTATGACAGTAATTTAGTTTTGAAATTTGTGTGCAGAACGGACGTGTGATTTCTTCTAACTATGCCACATTTTGAGTTAATGTAGTTTTCCACTGCATAAGCAGCTGATTGAAAATGCCCTAATAGATTTATGTTAAGGACATTTTGAATATGACTCCATGAAGTATACATTTAGTACCTACAAATGTAGATGTGTAATGTATTGTGAATAGTTTAATAAACCATGTCTCTGGTGGCATTCTCACCTCAAGTCAGAGATTATAAATTCAAGTCCCATTCCAGATACTTGAGCACTAATGTGTAATTGAGTGCATGTTTCTGATGAGATTTTAAACCAAGTTTCTGGCAGCCTTTTGGATGTACATTAAAAAAATCCCTTGAACTGTTTAAAAAATATATAGGAGAATGGGGATGGCACAGTGGCGCAACGGTTGAGTTGCTGCCTTACAGCGCCAGAGACCTGGGTTTGAACCGGACCGTGGGTGCCATCTGCACAGTTTGTACGTTCTCCCCATGACTGTGGGGTTTGGCTTCCTCCCACATTCCAAAAGATGTAAAAGTTTGTTTGGCTTCGACAAGAATTGTAAATTGTCCCTCGCGTGTAGGATAGTGCTAATGTACAGGGATCGATAATTGGCGCAGACTTAGTTGGCTGAAGGGTCTTTTGCCACACCGTATCTCTAAACTAAACTTCCACTCTGTGTCTTGCCAATATTTGTACCGCAAGATAAATCGCTTCTGCAAATCAGCTGGTTAATATCATGTTACTGTCTATGGAACCTCGGTAGTCGGAAGTCAGCTGACACACTTCCTGCATTGCAACAGTGATGAGACTGGAAAAATATTTCAATTCTGGTAATGTACACCAAATTCTGGTGGTGTTCCAGATGTACAAATAACAGGACAATCCAAATTGTGTAATAATGGTCACAAGGTCATGTGATAGGAGCAGAATTAGTCCATTTGGCTCATCAAGTCTACTCCATCATTCAATCATGGCTGATCTATTTCTCCCTCCTAACCCCATTCTCCTCCATTCTCCCCATAACCCCGACACTCGTACAAATCAAGAATCTATTTATCTCTGCCTTAAAAATATCCATTGGTCCCTACAGCCTTCTGTGGCAAAGAATTCCACAGATTCACCACCCTCTGAGTAAATAAATTCCTCCTCACCTTCCTAAAGGAACATCCTTTAATTCTGAGGCTATGACGTCTAGTCCTAGACTCTCCCGCTGTTTGGATACAACAGTGCTGACAGAAACTGTTTGTTGTCTCCTAGTTCCTAATCAGTGTTTTGTAGATCAAAAGCTGAAGGAAGTGGCAAAATCTGAGGAGAGAGTCATGAACATATCTATAAACCCATAGCTTTTCCTCTAAATTCACTGAGGTCCAATAAAGATAAATTACGGAGACTAAAATTAAATGTGACCTTGGGTGGCAATGTCTGTATCACAATACAACATGTCCTTGCTTGCTTTATGAACTGTCATGATCCAAACAATGGTTTGGGTATTATTTAGATTTAAGATTTGCTTTCATGATGAATCAATGTTCTAACCTAATCAGGATCTTGGTCCAATCCCCCAAACTAAACACAGTATTCCCAATTTCTGTCAGGACCTCTGTTCAACTGAAAGTAACTCTTTACATGGTGTTGGGTTAGAAACGGGAAGGATGAAAGGAGAAAGTTTTGTGTCTACATATATTGAGCTGTTTGGGAATTTATTGTGTTCCTGGCAAAAGTGCGTGCTAGGAATGGGAGGAAGATTTTTTTTTAACAAAAACAGTGTTCTTCATTAAGAATTTTTAAAGGAACAATTACCACGTGTAGACCTTAATTATTTTTCTACTCAATAGATGTTTTTCCATTTAAAGCATATGATTAGATAAGGGTAAGGAGTGGGGGAGAGAGACTTCTTACCCAGGAAGTGGTTGGATCCTAGAACGCGTGGACTGAGTGGCTGATGGAGGCAAGTAATGTCACATTTGAATTGCCAAGGTATTAGAAAGCCTTGGATAGGTATGAGAACGGTATGGTTGTGGTGGGCCGAAGGGCTTGCTTATGGACTCCAACTCTACTGAGGAATAAAGGATTTGGATAAAGCCCCAAAGTGCAGGAATATTGTGTCTGAAGACCACTGAAGAGGGTAAAGCGAAAATATTGTGCATTAAAACAGAGAGAGTTAGCGATATAATTGACCGATGGGCTGTAAAAAGCTGTATGAAGAGTAATGAGACAGCAGTGATTGAAGCGAAGGGATGATGAATTAATACAGGTATGGTCATGTGCTAATTCTTGCTAACCTTAATATGATTTAACTTGGAGGAACTTTGAATCTTTCCCAAGTTACGAAGATACTCTTGATATTCTAATGGATTGGGCCCCTACATTGTGTGTAGAAATAAAAAGAACTTACTCCCACGGTTGTACATCGAATTACTGCATTTGTAACAGCAGGAACTAATCAAGTCCAATAGTTCACCAACAAATGTGTTGTTGACTAGCAAGACCTTTGGAATGGTGCTGCATTGTGTAGGCACATTGCCCTTTTATATTTGTGTCATTTTTGGTACCTTGTTTGAGCTATTACCAAGTGCTTGCTTTTGTCTCAGTAGCACTAACAATTCCTTGCAGAAGGCAGAGATTTGTTTCTGCAGTCAGAATAGATTACATTTGAATACAATGTATAATTAGAGTACAGAGTTACAGTTAACATGTTGGAGGGATGAACATTTTTGAGTCCCATGTGGCTTTTGCTCATACATTAACTTGTATTCTCTTAGATCTTAGTAATGACATGTACTGTGACTTTTTCACACAAAGGGTGGTGGGTGTATGGAATGAGCTGTCAGAGGAAGTCGTTGTGGTAGGGACTAATGCAACATCTAAGAAACAATTGGACAGGTTTAGAGGGATATGGGCCAAACGCAGACAGGTGGGACTGGTGTAGATGGAATATGTGGGTCGGTGTGGGCAAGTTTGGCCTAAGGGCCGGTTTCCATGATGTATGACTTTTGACACATGAAATAGTAAACTGTGGTGTAGGTAGTTGGATGTTTTAAGAACCCAAGTAGTAGAACCCAGTTGACCATTCACTAGGATCATGGCTGATCCTTTTGACTCAGATCCAATTTCCAACTTGATCATCAGTTATGCTGAGTTATTCCAGCACTATTATATTTGCAGATTTCCTTATTTGAACATATGTTGCTCTGTCTTGAATGGACTCAATGACTAAGCATTCACAGCCTTTCTAGTTAGAGAACTCCACGTTTTGTATTCTGCAAAAGGAACTTTCTTAGTCTTGCCTCCATTCTAAATGCATGACTCTAGAGTATCCCCTAGCTCTAATCTTTTCATCCAGAAGGAAATTGTCTCAACATCTACCCTATCATTATTGCTTGACATGATGAAAACACTTTTTTTCTAAATACCACTTAGTATTGACCAAGGTAGACACAAAATGCTGGAGTAACTCAGCGGGTCAGGCTGCATCTCTGGAGAGAAGGAATGGGTGACGTTTCGGGTCGAGACCTTTCTTCAGACAGAAGGCTTCGGTTTAAACCAGCATTTTGTGTCTACCTTTGATTTAAAGTCACATCTGCAGTTCTTTCCTATAGGAAATGCATCCTTCAAAGGAAGATGTAGGCTTCTCTGGTCTTGGTCTTGTCTGGTCTTGTCAAAGCCTTGTTCAATCCATATATGTATTTTAAAGCCCTCATGCAATAAAGATTAATGGAGCAAACACCTTCTGAATTGCTTGGGTGGCATAGCTGGCCGAAACTGTAATTTTATGGCTCCAGAGATCTGAGATCGATCCTGACCTCGTTGTTTGTGGTGGGTGGTGTTTGTGTGGAGTTTGCACATTCTCCATGACTGCATTGGTTACTTCCGGTTTCCTTCCGCATCCCAAAGACGTGTGGGTTTGTGGGTTATTTAGCGTCTGTAAATTAATTGGCCCCAATGTGTAGGGAATGGATGCGAAAGTGGAATAACATAGAATGAGTGTAAATGGGCGATCGGTGGACAGCGTGGTCAAAGGGCTGGTTTCCATGCTGTATCTTTCAATCATTTAATCAATCCTAAAACCTGTATGAGTTTACTTTCTGCATTTCATAAATGATTATGCCAAGATCTTTGTCTACCAACACTTACTAGTTCCTCATCATGTTTTTCCAAATAAATTTTCTTTCTAACCCTAACAAGCTGCTCAGCCATTTGTCAAAATATTTTTTCTTTTCTAAAATATCGTTGAGCATGCCAACTCATTCTGATTTTCCAACGGGAATTTTGGAACTATATGCGTAGGAAGGAACTGCCGATGCTGGTTTAAACCAAAGATAGACTCAAAAAGCTGGAGTAACTCAGTGGACATGCAGCGTCTCTGGAGAGAAGGCATGGTTGACGTTTTGGGTTAAGACCCTTCTTCAGACTAGTCAAAGATGCTGTCTGTCCCACTGAGTTTCTCCAGCTTTTTGTGTCTATTTTGGAACTACAGTACTCCTTTTCTTTGTTCACCTGCTATTTAAGCTGCATGGTTACATATACTCCCTTCCAATCGCCTGGAGCTATCCAAGAAAGGCTCATGTTAGATGGTCGTCACAATGTGTGTGCTGTACTTGATCAAACTTGAGCATCGGCTGATCAAGTTTGAAAATGGTCAATGGACAACTTTTTTTTTGTAAAATAGCAAAACGAAAATAATACCCTTTTAATCATGGTTTGATTATCTGGAAAGGGCCAGATTGGGTTAACAGGTCCAAAATAACTTCCCGACAAAGACACCTCGCTGTTATTTCAAGATTCGTCGAAAGATAATACAACTTTTTGGGGGGCTTTTGACACAACAAAAATCAGCGTTATGTCTTGTTCACAGACGTGGGTATTGCTTAATTCCATTTATATTTTATCTGTACTGAAAACCGGTTTGGATCCAGACTTGTTTAAACCTGGATACATATTTACCAAGTAAACAGCCATGTACCCAAATATGCGGATCACATAATTTCAAGTTCTGTGTTGGTTCTGGGCTTAAGCAGAGAAGTATATTGACTGGTTGCCACATCATTATTAGCATCTTCTGTGGGCATTTAACAAGCATTTAATGATACATGATGGGCATGACTCCACCTACAGTAAGATATTTGATCAGTGTTCACTGTTTGTCTTCAGTGTGGCAAATTACAGGTGTTTTTGGCATCATGCTCCCAACAGAAATCTATATTTTAGATGGGGAGTAGAGAAGTTAGAAGTTAGGGAATAAATAAGTTAATTGGTAATTAGAACAGCATGTGATTATGCCAATGAATTATAACATTTGCTTTTAATTGCTAATTAAAGTTTGTTGTAACTTGTACAGTGCATGGCTCTTTGGCGTTTTTCACATAACCCAACGTAATCTATCTAACATGTGTTTCTTGTCCTTCTCTACTTTACCTGAATGTTCTAGCAACTAAGCGCTTCTCAGGCTGAAGGAGACAACCTTATGGTAAATTTATCTTACATGCTCAACTTGCTGCATGTAAAATGGCTGAAGGTTTGTTAGCCTTGTGTGTCTTGACTTTAAACTTGAATGCCTACTCTTGCTATCTCATCCAGGTGTGCCTGAGTTGACAAGATTTTTCTTGTTACCTCAGGTAAACTGAATTTCAATGGGCAAATTCACTATTATTTTGAAACTTTTTAACCTATTTTGCTCCAGTTTACACGGATTCCGTTTTTCTCCTCGGGTTCAGTGTTTTAAATTTTCTCGATGAGACTCTTGAGACTGTAGATGCTGGAATCTGGAGCAACAAACAATGATGGAGGAACTTGGGCGGCACAGTGTTGCAGCATTAGAGCTGCTGCCCACGACGCCAGAAACCCAGATCTGATGCTAACCTTGGTGTGCTGTCTGTGCAGACTTTGCATGTTCTCCCTGTGACTATGTTGGGTTTTCGCCAAGTGCTCAGTTTTCCTCCCACATTCAAAAGACACGCAGGTTTGTGAGTTAATTGGCTTCTGTAAAATGCCTCTAGTGTGTAGGATGCAAAAGTGCGATAACATTGAACTAGTGTGTGGATGGTCGATAGTTGGCATGGACCCTGTGGGCTGAAGGGGCTGTTTCAACACTGAATTTCTGAACTCAGCAGATCGTGCAGCATCTGTGGCGAGAAAGGTATTGCTAATGTTAAAGTAAACTAGAGTTGCTGCTGGATCCATTGAGTTCACCCAGAAGATTGCGGAAGCAAGGAACTGCAGATGCTGGTTTACAAAAAATCAACACAATGCTGGAGTACTTACTCCAGCACTTTGTGTCCTTTTCTCCTCCAAAAGATTGGTGTTGCTCCAGATTCCAGCATCTGTAGCCTCGTGTGTCTCCGTATAATCCACCAATATTTCCACAGATGGGATTATACATTTTTGCTATTAAAAAGCACAATGAGCTCAAACTGAATTTTCAGTTCTCCAATTCTCTGGTTTTGGGAATGCTGTCTAAATAATGTGCTGATGCCTCAATTACCAAATGTCTGCTCGCCAATGTTTTGGGAAGAAAGCAAGAGACTGCTTATTTTGAAACTAATGCGCGCAGCCATGATAAAACTGATCAACCTGGTCTCTTGAATGCCCTGTAAACTCTCTGAGCCCCCATTTATTTTTTTTCCCCTGCGCCCTCGGCCCACCGAGTCTGTGCCCGACCATCGATCCACTATTCAACATTATCATACACCATCGGGACAATTTACAATGTTTACCGAAGCCGATTAACCTACAAATCTGTACCTCGCCCAGGTCCGGTCCTTCAAACATTGCTGGGATCACAGGAAAAGTTATCATTGTATCTGCAAAAGGAACTGGATTGAAGATGCTTAGGGATAATTGGAATAATATTCAACAGCACTGAAATTCTGCCTGACCAGCACTACCCAAGTCCTGAGAGTCCTGTCAGAGATTTGCTGAATTTCAATTTAAGTTATTCATTCAGGTCTTACTGGGTTTCATTGAGCAACAGTACTTTGATGGCAAGAGGAGGTATTGTGGTGTTTTTATTCCATTGCTGTTTCTGTTTCTTCGCATCTTCTAAAATTGTACGATTTTGTTACAAGCCCTTTCAGTGCTGAAGGCCGTCATATTTCATTTAAAATCACTTAGTAAAAAAGAAATTTGTTTAATTTTTTTATTTTGCTCATCAAACAGATCTCTGAAGCATCTAATCAGTGTCTTTTGGATAACCTGTGATCTTTGGTCTGGCTGAACTGCACTGAAAGAGTTTTTAGCTCAATGAGAGAAATGTTGCTCTTAATAGTATGAATTGGTGAAAGTGTGAATCAAGTTACACCTAAATGCTGCAGTTCAAAGCAAAACATTTTGCAATGGGGTATTTTTATACATAAATTTTAAATCCTGGGTGTGTAAAATCAGCCATGGTTCTTGGTGGTCATTTGGGTATCTCAGTGCAACATTGTTCAACATTGTCCCTCTACTGCCTTATACAATAGTGGCACCTTCTTGGGAAGTTATCCACTGGTGAATTCAAAGCTGTTTTATTCTGGCTCCTCTTCAGAATTGTCTCGCTGTATCCCTTCCTTGCGGTTATGGCAAAGCTGCTCTGGATCGTGGACTACCTCAGATCCAACTACCACTCGCCCTGGCCTCCTTCACGGTAGCCTCATTCATGTTTAATTTGCTCTGTATAATCCAAAGTAATAGTTATCCCTCTGGTGCAGATCCTGCGCACTTCTCAAAGTTACGTTTTGTCTTTCATGTTTTATTTCCTCAGACTGAGATACAAGTGTATGGTGGGAGGTATGTGTGTGCTTTACAAGTCAACCTGCCCTTCCTGTCGAAAGTTCCACTCCCACTTCAATGAAAGGCCATTCACCTGAAACATTAATTCTGCTTGTCACGCAGATGTTTCCAGATCTGCGGTGTACTTCATGTAAATTCACTATTTTCTACAACCGTTTGTTGCTCACTTCCTACTTTGCTGTGATCTAAAGTTTATTGCGCAAACCAAAATCCACAAGTAGAAACAAAGAACTGCAGATACTGGTTTATACCAAAGATAGACACCAAGTGTGGGAGTAACACAGTGGGTCAGGCAACTCCCCTGGAGAAAAACAATGAGTAATGTATTGAAGTCTGAAGAAGGGTGCCGCCCCGAAACGTCACACATACATAGAAACATAGAAAATAGGTGCAGGAGTAGGCCATTCGGCCCTTTGATGGAGCCTGAACCACTGCATTACTCCAGCACTTTGTGCCTAGCTGTGGTGCAATGTTTCTGGCAGCCATACTTAGAGTGAAAAACCTCAGTGCAGTGTCTATAAAACCACTGGAAATGTTTTCCAGACTGTGCGGCTGTCACTGACACAGTCCTGCATAGACACTGTGGGCCAGAGAGCCTGTTCCTGTGCTGTACTGTTCTATGTCTATGGGCATCTTGGTTGATGTGAACAAGTTGGGCTAAATGGCCCGTTTCTGTGCCATACTACTGTAGCTAACAGGCGATAGACACAAAATGCTGGAGTAACTCAGCAGGACCGACAGCACCTGTGGAAAGAAGAAATGGATGACGTTTCGGGTCAAGACCCTTCTTCAGATTAGTCAAGGGAAAGGGAAACGAGATATAGACAGTGATGTAGAGAAATAGAACAAATGGATGAAAGATATGCAAAAAAAGTAATTATGATAATGGAAACAAGCTATTGTTAGCTGTTTACTAAGCAAGAACAGGAACCTGGTGTGACTTGGGTGGGGGAGGGATGGAGAGAGAGAGGGAGTGCATGGGTTACTTGAAGTTAGAGAAATCAATATCATACCCCTGGGTTGTAAGCTGCCCACACAAAATATGAGATGCTGGTTCCTCCAATTTGCGATTTGCCTCACTCTGACAGTGGAGGAGGCCTAGGACAGAAATTTGCTAACAGGCTATTTGCTTCAGCTGTCCACTCTGCCCCTCAGTAATTGCTTCTTCCAAACCTGGCCCTACAATCTGTTTGCTTTCCTTTTATTGTCTCAATAGTGTCCTTCAGCTACTTCACTCGGTAGCAGATTCCACCTTCGCATCCCTCAGGAATTAAACTCTTTAAGCAAATTCAAAACCAAAAGCATTGCTCCAGATCCACTTTATGAAACAATTTCTACCAATATTTAATTTGTATTTTACCCTTTTTGCATTATCAATGAAGGGAGAGATAGAATGGTCGAGTTGACTTGATGGGCCGAATGTCCTAATTCTGCTCCTATCTCTTATGATCTTATGATTACCACTTTGGCGTTTTCACTGTAGGTTAGAAGGCAAACTATTTTTAAATCATCTTTACTTTAAGACCTGCTGCAGTGAGGTAGGATGGTGCAGCTGGTCGAGACTCTGCCTCGCAGTGCCAGAAACCTGTATTTGGTCCGACCTGGGGTGCTGCCTGTGGAGTTTGCACATTCTTCCTGTGACTGCGTGGGTTTCAGCAAGATGCTCCAATTTCCTACCACTTCCCAAAGATGTGTTGGTTTGTAGGTTAATTGGCCTCTATAAATTGCCCTTAATGTGCAAGGAGTGGATGCAAAAGTGGGATAATGTAGATTTTGTGTGAACGGGTGATCGATGGTCAGCGTGGACTTGGTGGGCCAAAGGGTCAGTTTCCATGCTGTATCTCTCAACTAAACTAAATCTTGCAAGATAAATGTTACGAGGCGTTGGTATTTCAGACCATTGTTGCTCTTAAAGCTTGCCATTGTGCCCATTTTGTGGCATGGCCATTTTACTATGGGTGTGACTTGGCCTGCTTGTAAACCAGTGGCCATTTTGTCAACATCCAGGGTTGACAAAATACTCTTTGAAGAGCTGTGTTGTTCTGCATTGTCCTTAACGTTGCTGCCACAGCTAAATTCACTTCATTCCCAATTTTCTTCACGTAGGCAAGTATGTGAAAGAAACGTTCATTTTTCAGCCCCATCGCCCCCCCCCCCCCCCCCCCCCCCCCCCCCCCCTCTCCTCTTGTAGGGAATGCCAGGAACTAAAATAAGCTTCTTTAAATCAGAAGATAAGAGATGGCAGTTACTGGAATCTAGAACACTGGAAAAACAGAGCAGGTTAAGCAGCACCAGTGGAGGCAAAGGTTGTAAGCCGGTATTTTGCGTCAAGATCCTGCCCATGGACTTTGAAACGGGAAGATTGCCTATGTTTAGCAGTACATGTCCACCATCAATTTTCTGGCAACTGGTGGTCCGGCCCCTCCTTTAATCCAGACAAAATTCCCTCGCGTGCCTATGCCCGCCCCCCCACCCCCCCTTACCCAGACATATCTGTCCATCTAGTTTTCTTTTCCCTTTGTGTCGGAAGGAACTGCAGATGCTGGTTTACACCGAGGAGAGACAAGGAACGCTGGAGTAACTCAGCGGGACAGGCAGCATCTCTGCAAAGAAGGGATGGGTGACGTTTTGAGTCGAGACCCTTCAACCGACTCCATCTGACGAAGGGTCTCGGCCCGAAACGTCACCCATTCCTTCTCTCCAGAGACACAACCTGTCCCGCTGAGTTATTCCAATATTTTTCCTTTGTTCATTCTTCACATTCCCCACCCCCACCTAGTTCTATCCGTCCACCATCATCTCCCCATCTCTCATTCTGCCTATCACTCCAGCCTCTATCCCACCTCACCCATCCGAGCTAGTAGTACATACTGATCCTTCCTGATCCCTCTGCCCTAATGCAGGGTCTTGACCCAAAATATCGACTTGTACCTTTTGCTCCACAAATGCTGCTTGAACCCTTGAGTTCCTTTTAATCTTCTGTTTGCAATGCTGATGATCCCACGTCTGTGGATCCTGGATTTGATACTAAGATGGATCTTAGCTGCCGTTATAATGTACACAATTTCTAATGGACATTGTGTATGTGATAATTTTTAGGAAGTGCTGTAGAATTTTTTTTTAACACTGTGGTTGTTAATTTTGAAAATCCTTAAAGCCAATTTTTAAAGTATTCACAATTGGAATCAAGTTATCTTACGGTGGGCATATGAATGAAGCAGGGGTACAAATATCAGAGCTGTGAGAAACTCATAGGTGTAATCAGCAGTTCAAAATGAATCTTCAGCTAAAGAGCATGCAGCATTTGTGTTTGATTTCAGTTTATTTTTGTCATCTTGCATGTATTTTTTTCAGTCATGAATTTTGTTATTAAGCAGTAAATAAAATAGGCTGGTTTGTCAGCTGTTTTATATCAAATCTGTGCATTTCCACAAATGTAATGTAAATCAGTGATTTTATTGTTTGTTTAAATGCTTGACAGCTTTGGGCAGAGGAGGTGACAAATGTAAGTAAAAAAACGGAAAAATGTTTTCTTGCAATTATAAAGTTGAAATGTGTTACATTGAGTGAATGCTTTATTGTCACATGTGACAAGTCACAGTGAAATTCTTTGCTTGCGTACCCAAGGTATACCCAGTCTGGAGAAGGGTCTCGACCCGAAAACGTCACCTGTTCCTTCTCTCCAGAGATGCTGCCTGTCCCGCTGAGTTACTCCAGCTTTTTGTGTCTATCTTATGGGTATACCTTGGTGTTCGTCTCCCCCCCCCACGCCGCGTCTTCCATTGCCCATTGGTGCAGAAACTTGGGATGATATTTGAATTGATTTATTAAAGGGAAAAGTAGCAACTTCTGAACCAGAATCAAGAGTGCGGCATTATCCTAATGGTAGAGTTGCTGCCTTTCCGCGCTCGTAGCGCCAGAGACCCAGGTTCGATCCCGACTACGGGTGCTGTCTGTACGGAGTTTGTATGTTCCCGCCCCATGACCACATAGGTTTTCTCAGAGATCTTCTGTTTCCTCCCTCCCAAACTAACACTATCCTACACACACTAGTGAAATTTACATTTATACCAAGCCAATCAACCTGTACAGGTTGATTGGCTTGGTATAAATGTAAATTTCACTAGTGTGTGTAGGATAGTGCTAGTGTGCGGGGATCGCTAGTCGGTGTGCGGACTTGGAGCGCCGAAGGGCCTGTTTATGCGCTGTATCGATACTAAACTAAAAATAAATAACAATTTCAATATTGAAATTAGCTTTTAGAGAAGGAAGTTGTGTTATTGCAAAATGGCTTCCTCTTCCCAGCGCAGTGGCGTTCTCGCAGTGACGGATGGCATTGTGCAATGCAGGCGTGTTTGTGTCACATCAAAGTTCTGTATCTCCTCTGATGTGGCTGAACTGCGCTGACACAATTGCCAAATTTCCTGTAGCATTGAAGCATTAGAAGGCAGCATGAAAGTGGTTAAGGAGGGACTGCAGGTGCTGGTTTACATCATCATGGAAATACACACACCTTGTGGAGTAACTCAGCGGTCAGGCAGCATCTCCAGAGACAAGGGACAGGTGACATTTGGGGTCGAGGCCCTTGTTCGGACTCAAAACTCAGATGAAAGTGGCACTGCTTGGATTCAGTAAGAGATCAGTTAGAGAATTTGATGTTTGGTAATTAGCTAAGGATAAGCAAGAGGGCACCTGGAATTAACAAATCAACTTGTCTGCACGGCGGCGCAGCGGTAGAGTTACTGCCTAACTGTGCCAGAGATGCAGATTCGATCCTGACTACGGATGCTTGTCTTTATTGAGCCTGTATGTTCTCCTCGGGACCTGCGTGAGTTTTCTCCGGTTTCCTCCCACGCTCCAAAGGTTTGTAGATTAATTGGCTTGGTATCGATGCAAAATTGTCCCTAGTGTGCGTAGGATAGTGTAAGTGTGTGGGGATCGCTGGTCGGCACGGACTCGGTGGGCCGAAGGACCTGTTTCCGCGCCATATCTCTAAACTAAACTCAACTAAAACTAATTTGTTTTGCACATTTTGTTAATTTCCTTTTGGCAACTCAATAGTTTTCTTTATGTAACAGCTAAGATTTTACAAAAACTGCAAGAAACACATTTTAAACCGATAGCTTTCTAATTTTTGTATTCTGGAAATCCTCAAACCAGTTCATGCTCCTAACTTCCAAAAATATGCAAAGAAGACTTAAGTGGGGAGGACCTGAGCTATAGGGATTGGTTGGGTAGGTTAAGACAATTCCAGGAGGATGAGGGGTGATCTTGTAGAGGTGTATAAAATCATGAGGGGAATGGTAAGGGTGAATGCAAAGTCTTTCACCCAGGGCAGGGGAATCAAGAACCAGGTGGCATAGGATTAAGCTGAGAGGGGAAAGATTTAATAGAAACCCTGAAGGGTAGCTTTTTCACAGAGAGAGTGGTGGGTATATGGAATGAGCTGTCAGGGGAAGTATTTAAGAAGGAACTACAAGTGCTGTAAAATTGAAAGTAGACAAAAGTGCTGGAGAAGCTCAGCGAGTGCAGCAGCATCTATGGAGCGACGGAAATAGGCAACATTTCGGGCTGAAATCCTTCTTCATACTGGAGTAGTTGAGGCAGGTACTATAACAACATTTAAAAGTTATTTGGGCAGGTACATGGATAGGATAGGTTTGGAGGGATATGGGGCAGACGTGGGCAAGTGGGACTAGTGTTGATGGGGCATGTTGATCGGCATGGGCAAGTTGGGCTGAAGGGCCTGTTTCCATGCTGCACAACTCAATGACTCTATGAAAGATTTCTAAAGGAAATTATGCTGTTTCCTGTAAACAAATATCCAGCATCAGCATTAAAGATATTGACATACCAAAGCAAATGCAGACTGTTCAAAGAAGGTTTGGGAAACTGAATGACACATGGGAACCCAGTGTGAAACTTTACCATTTAAGGAATTGCATGATTAACATAAATGGCATATAAAGATAGTAGCAAGAACCTTTTGAACACACACAATGTGTTGGGCAGGCACTAGGCTTGGTTTTCTTGATTGAGCACTTATCCTGGCATTGTAGCATGTATTTTGTTTTAATAGTAAAGTTTGTATTCATATGCAAGAAGCTGTGATTAGATTTGCATTCCATTATGATTAAATTGTTCAGTGGCATACAGAATTGTTTTGGCTCTAGTCTGATTATTTTTTTTAAAGATCTGTCTTTCTGCACAGGCTGAGCAGGAAGTGCGAATCACACAGAGCGAGTTTGACCGCCAGGCTGAGATCACAAGACTTTTGCTTGAGGGGATCAGCAGTACACATGTAAGTTGTTCTTCTGTGTAGGAAGGAACTGCAGGTGCTGGATTAAACTGAAGATAGACACACAAAATACTGGAGTAACACAGCGGGTCAGACATCAATCATCTCCAGAGAATATAGCCAAGAATATTGCGGGGAAACTAAAGAGGAAATTGCGGGGGGGCCTGGTACGTCACCTATTCCCTTTCTCCAGAGATGCTGCCACACCCGCTGAGTTACTCCAGCATTTTATGTCTGCCTTAAGTTGTCTTTTTCCTATGTCACTGCACTTGTTCTTTTGTGCTTTGATCTCGCTCTGCTTGTTCTGTTAACAAGCCCCAGTGAAATGTCGTCTCTTACTATTAGACAATAGGTGCAGGAGTAGGCCATTCGGCCCTTCGAGCCAGCACTGCCATTCAATGTGATCAAGGCTGATCATCCACAATCAGTACCCCGTTGCTGCCTTCTCCCCATATCCACTGACTCCGCTATCTTTAAGAGCCCTATCTAGCTCTCTCTTGAAAGCATCCAGAGAACCTACCTCCACTGCCCTCTAAGGCAGAGAATTCCACAGACTCACCACTCTCTGTGAGAAAAAGTGTTTCCTCGTCTCTGTTCTAAATGGCTTACTCCTTATTCTTAAACTGTGGCCCCTATTTTGCATTCACGGGCCGTAAAATACACTCTCAGTCCTTGTCTTATGATTTGATTGCCAAATTATCGCCATTGTCGTTTTCTTTGTCCCTATTCCCCTGCAGGCACACCACCTTCGCTGCTTGCACGAGTATGTTGATGCCCAAGTGACCTACTATGCACAATGCTATCAGTATATGGTTGATTTGCAAAAGCAGCTTGGAAGGTAATTTAGATTTGGAATAAGAATGTTTTTGTCTCTCTTTTCTATGGTGTCACAGGGGAGTAAAGCAATTGTTAAAAAATGTTTGCATTCACTTTGTAATTTTTTTGCGTATAGCTACACATCCAGTAACTTTCTGTCTTGTGAAAAATAATTGCCTTGAACATGTCTTGGGTCAGACATCTTTAGATTATGAATGGGGCATGAATGAACTAAGCCTTGTTCCATATCACATTTTGCTCTATTCAACATTTATTAACATAACCATGGGATATGCATCAATATTTTATCACTCGCCACTGCAGATTTTTTTAAATAAAAATGAACAGCAGATGCTGGTTTATACCAAAGATACACATAGTGCTGTGTGAACTCAGTGGGTCAGGCAGCATATCTGGAGAATATGGGTCAGAGGGTGGTGAATCTGGAATTCCATGCCACAGAAGGCAGTGGAAGCCATCGATGGATTATTGTTAAGGCAGAGATTGATAGAGTCTTGATTAATAAGGGTGTCGGGGGTTACGGGGAGAAAGCAGGAGAATGGGGTTGAGAGGGAGAGATAGATCAGCCATGATTGAAAAGTGAAATACATTTGATGAGCCGAATGGCCTAATTCTGTTCCTATAACATGAACTTATGAAAATAGATAGGTCTAAAGAAAGGTCCCGACCTGAAATGTCACTTAGCCATTTTCTCCAGAGATGCTACTTGGACCTGCTGGGTTACTCCAGCACTTTGTGTCTTTCTTTGTTTTTTTTGTAAAGTTTTGGCGTTGATGTAGTAACCGTTTGCAGCTGTTAAGATAAACTTAGTGGGAATGACTTACGATGTGTCTTACCTTTTGGCAGTTTATCCGCATTCATGTTTACCATTTTATTTTCTAGTTTTCCGACCTCGTTCACTTCCAACAACAATCAGATTGCCTCAGCGCCAGTTTTATCCAACGCCGTGCCACCATTTTCAGCATCTTCAGTCCCACTATCCACGTTAAACAATCCAATCGCTGCCACTGGTACCACTGACTATAAGCTGTCGTCTAGTGGCTCAAGAAAAGCTCGTGTTCTCTACGATTATGATGCTGCCGACAGCAGTGAGTTGTCGCTTTTAGCTGATGAGGTGAGCAAACATTTGACAGCATTTGAGTGTTATTCTTATGCCATTGAATAAAATACTTGGTAGACACAAAATGCTGGTGTAATTCAGCGGGTGAGGCAGCACCTCTGGAGAGAAGGAAAGGTTGACGTTTCGGGTCGAGACCCTTCTTCAGACTGATAAAATACTTTCTTAGTTTAGTTTAGAGACGTAGTGCGGAAACTAGCCTTTTGGCCCACCGGGCCCGCGCCGACCAACAACCCTGGCACACAAACACCATCCTACACACACGAGGGACAGTTTACAATTTTACCAAGCCAATTAGCCTACAAACCTTTACGCCTTTCGAGTGTGGGAGTAAACTGGGAGAAAACCCACGCAAGTCATGGGGAGAATTTACATAGAAACATAGGAAATAGGTGCAGGAGGAGGTCATTTGGCCCTTCGAGCCAGCACTGCCATTCATTGCGATCATGGCTGATCGTCCACAATCAATAACCCGTGCTTGCCTTCTCCCCATATCCCTTGATTACACTAGCAGAGATGCCAACTGGTACGGATTTCCCGTAATTTCTACGGAAAATTGGCCAATTACGGGCGGTACGATTTTCATATCGTAAATCCCGGATTTTGCCGATTTTAAGTTAGCACATACTTGTTGTGTGTGTTTGGGAGTGTTTGAGTGAGTGTGAGTGTGTGAGTGCCAGTGATGGAAATGGGGGGGTACGCAGAGGGACGACATTCTCCTACGTTCCAGTTTCCAGTTTCCATCCTGTGCATGAATTCCCAGCTTTATCCTGCGCTACTTAATCCAAGGACGAGCGAACAATCGGACAGACGGGCGAAAGGAACGATCATAGATGACATTTCGGATTGAGACCCTTCTTCAGACCGTCAGGGGAAAGAGGAACAATAGATATAGATGGCACTAAGGACAAACGAATGGAAGATATGCCTCCCGTTTCCCTTTCCCTTGATTGTCAGTCTGAAGAAGGGTCTCTGCCCAAAATGTCACCTATTGCGCTCTACGATGGTTGCTTTCGTCCGTCTGTCCATGCATTCACTCACTCTTGGTGCCGGCGCTTCTCCGCTCAGACTCCGACACACACACACACACACACGCAGATCGGCACGGGCCGGGACCAGGAGCAGGGTGCAGGATGACATCAAATGGGTGGCAGCTATAGAAAAAGTACGGAAATTATAAGGGGGGTGTGGGGGCTGGGGTGGCTCAGTGGGACGGGCGCCGGCTCTGGGGAGTGGATGACTTTTCTGGTCGAGATCCTTCTGCAGATAATCACAAGTACTCTCACCGACGAGAGTTCAGTTCAGTCTGAAAAAGAGTCTTCTCTCCAGTCGCTGCCTGTCCCGTTGAGTTACTCCAGCTGTATGTCTAACTTAAATTTCAAGAGTTAAATAAAAAAACACAGAGTGCTGGAGGAACTCAGCGGGCTTCGCGGCATCTGTGGAGGGAATGGATTACGAGTAGTTTCGGGCCAGGGTTCTTCTTCAATAGGAAGGAACTGCAGATCAAAGATACTAGAGCGGATACTAGTATCTTTGCTGCAGATCAGGCATGATATTCTTCCGATTTAAATCGTAATTTCGATTTTATTGTTTTCCTATTTTTATTTTTTTTCGCGCCCGATTATTTGGTGGCCAATCAACGACTGTCTCTAAGGGGGTTGCGTCCAATCACCGACCAGCTACCCTTAAAATTCCCGTCCAATCAATAAATCGGTCTCCTCCCGCCCAATCAGCCGCCGTCTCCAAGGGCATTGTGTCCAATCACATAATGCGCTGGTCACTTGGCAGCCAATCAGACAGTCTCCTAGGGGCCTTTTGAACAATCACCGACCTGCTTCCCTCACTAAAGCAGACGATTGGTGCAGCCAACACACACACACACAGACAGAGACAGAGTCCCCCCCCCCCCCCCTCCTTCCCAACCTCAGCTTCACGGACCCAGAGTACCCTTAGTTCCTAAACCCATTTCCATCACTGGAGTGTGTGTGAGTGTGTCTGTGTGTGTGAGTGTGTCTGTGTGTGTGAGTGTGTCTGTGTGTGCGTATATATGTGTGAGTGTGTGTGTATAAACATATCAAGACATATTGATAATGATAATGAACTCGTTCATCCAGTCTTTCAATAGAGCATTTTCAATGGTGAGTTAATACATGTTTATGTAATACCAACTAATGAACATACAGGTATGTTAATGTTAACATTATGCGCTATCGCGTGCCTGTGGGAGCCGCGCTTGCCATCATGCAGAAAAACAAATTGCTTCGCGCAAAAAATTACTGATTTTGTCTCCAAATTACTGATTTTTAGCCTTATGATTACTGATTTGTGCTCTGGAAGGTTGGCATCTCTGCACTAGTCCCTAGAGCTCTATCTAACTCTCTCTCAAACTCCGAACAGACAATAACGGTAATCAGGATTGAATCCGGGTCTCTGGCGTGCTAAGGCAGCAACTCTACTGCTGTGCCACCAGGCCGCCCTCTCTCCTGATAATCGATAAAACTCCTTTTGGGGCATTGGAGATGTGGCCACATGTCCATTATTTATTGGATGCAGCTTATCTTAGAACAGTAGAGTGCATGAACAGGCCCTTGTGCCCACAGTGTCTGTGCTGAACACGATGCCTCTTAACTCTTAATTACCTGTACATAATCCATATTCGTCCATTCCCAGCAGTCATGTGCCTATCTAAATGATATATCTCCACCACCATCCCCAGCAGCGCATTCCAAGCACACACCACAGAATGGTCCCGCATACCTCCCTTAAACTTTGCTCATGTCACATTAAAGCCATGCTCTCTAGTATGTATATTTCCATCTTGGGAAAATGATTCTGTCTCATCAAAGCCTCTCATCATTTTATGTACTTCTATTGGGTCTCCCTTCAACCACCAGTGTTCCAGAGAAAACATTCCCAGTCTGTCCGCCCTCTCCGTGCTGCTCATTTCCCCCTAATTAAGGCATCATTCTGCTAAACTTCCTCTGCACCCTTTCCAAAGCCTCCGCATCCTTCCTGCAATGGGGTGATTGGAACTGCACACAATACTCCAAAAATGCGGCCTAGCCAAAGTCCTATAAAGCTGCATCATGGCTTACTGGCTCCTATACTCAATGCTTTGACCAATGCAGGCAAATATACCATGTGCCTTATGTACCACTTTACTGATGTTCTGCTCCTATTGCTTTTAACTCCAGAATGCGGAAGTTGATTTGACCATCCCTACACTTGCTAGGGTACACAAAAAGCTGGAGAAACTCAGCGGGTGCAGCAGCATCTAAGGAGCGTCTCGACCCGAAACGTCGCCTATCTCCTTCGCTCCTTAGATGCTGCTGCACCCGCTGAGTTTCTCCAGCTTTTTGTGTACCCTCGATTCTCCAGCATCTGCAGTTCCTTCTTTAAAACTACACTTGCTAGGCTTTGCTTGTCTCTGCTGCTCAGCTGCTGCATGCCTTAGTTGGCCAATCTTGGTTTTCTATGTTCTAATCTTTCAGGACATTTTAATGAGAAACATTATTGTCAGAATTTCAGTATTAAAGGATGTTATTTTAGGAAGGAGCTGAGGATAAATTTATTTAGTCAGAGGGTGGCGAATCTGTGGAAATCTTTGCCACAGAAGGCTGTGGAGGCCGTCAGTGGATATATTTAAGGCAGATAGACAGATTCTTGATCAGTACCGGTGTTAGGTTATGGGGAGAAGGCAGGAGAATGGAGTTAGGAGGGAGAGATAGATCAGCCATGATTGAGTGGCAGAGCAGACTTGATGGTGCGAATGGCCTAATTCTATTGCTATCACTTATGACCTTATTAGAACCATTTTATCATTGAAATTCACTCCGTAGGCCTAGAGGTTATCGTGTCAAATATCAAGGTGTAACTTTAATAAGGTTTCTTTGACTTCCGATTGTTTACTTGGTGGAAGCTTGCAATCCTTCCCTCCAATCCTGGCTGTCTGATGAGGCTCTTCCTCTCTCTTGCCCAGTCTATCACGGCTACTGACCTGCCCACCGTCGAAGGAATATATAGGTGTTGTCTCAAAAAAGGCAGCCAGCATCATCAAAGAGCTAACCACCATGGCCAGCCTCTCATTTCACTCCCGTCATCGTGAAGAATGTATAGGAGTCTGAAAACTGTAACATTTGGGGCGGCATAGTGGTAGAGCTGCTGTATTGCAGTGCCAGAGACCTAGGTTTGAACCTGACTACAGTGCTGCCTGTGTGGAGTTTGTACGTTCTCCCAGTGACCGCCTAGGTTTTCTCCAGGTTCTCCAGTTTCCTCCCACGGAGAGTTGTGAGTCTGTGAAATTCTCTGCCTCGGAGGGCGGTTCTCTGGATACTTTCAAGCTAGATAGGGCTCTTAAAGATAGCGGAGTCAGGGGATATGGGGAGAAGGCAGGAACGGGGTACTGATTGGGGATGATCAGCCATGATCACATTGAATGGTGGTGCTGGCTCGAAGGGCCAAATGGCCTACTCCTGCACCTATTGTCTATTGTCACACTCCAAAGACGTACAGGTTTGTAAGTTAATTGGCTTCAGTAAAAATTGTAAGTTGTCCCTAGTGTATAAGACGATGCTAGTGTACAGGATGGGTCAGAGCAGACTTGGTGGGCTGAAGGGCCTGTGTGTTTTATCCAATGGTTTAATGGAGCTTTATTTGTCACATGTGTAACTGCACAGTGAAATCACGGGTGGCGCCGGTATTCAAAGTCCAGAGTCCGGTCGGCCCGTGCGCTCGATGTACTGAAGCAGGTGCCTCCATGTCCCGGGGGCACCTCCTGCAGCCGACCCTGAAGGCGCTGGACACATTTCCCCAGTTCACCTTCCCACCCGCCGACTCCTCGCTTCCGACGTTTCCCGGTTCCAGAACGACGAGCCTTTCTGGTGGGCACCTTGGCAAGGCCATGTCTGTCCCGACAGTTCTGTCCCCTGTGGAATAACAGACCTGCTTTATTTTTCAGGTGATAACCGTATACAGTCTGCCGGGTATGGATTCTGACTGGTTGATGAGTGAAAGGGGGAATCAGAAAGGAAAAGTGCCCATTACATACTTGGAGCTGCTAAACTGAACATTGATCTGAATATATTGGTTGTAATCGCAATATTTGCAGCCAACTTTGTATAAAGCAATTCATGAAATGTCTTCCACACATGTTGTCCCTGGAATGTTTGGGACCATATGAGTTACATGTATGACAAAACATGTGTGTCCGTTACTGCACTCATCCAAGCCAATGTATAACTCCCTTGCTTTTGAAAACTTTTAATATTTTTGTGCCATGAATGTTATTTGCTAAGAAATATCTGCTTCATTTTCTATTTAATATTTCATTCTTGCATATATTAGTGATTGGAAAAGCATTTCTTTATTAAACCAACTTGAATACAACATCTCTGTATTTCTAAAACTTATTACCAGAAACATGAAATTTAGCTTAAAAAAAAATTACATGTGCTTGACTAAATGTTAAAAGTGATGTACAGCATCGCCAAAATAAAACAAAGTGTCAAAAAATCTCTTTCCTGTATGTATTTGTGTACTTGGACATTGGAACCATTGCGAACATAGGCACTCAAGTATTTAATAAAACTTTGTTCTTATTAATCCTGAGGTGGGACCTGTCGGCTGTTAATTTCCTGTCCCTGCTCCAATCTCCTGCTCTCCTTTGGCTAAAATTGAGCAGACATTTCAGGCCTTTGTAACTACTTTACATTTCAGTTTAGTTTATTGTCACATGTAGCGAGGTACAGTGAAAAGCTCTTGTCGCGCGCTAACCAGTCAGTGGAAAGACAATACATGATCGAGCCATTTACAAAGTATAGATACATAAGGGGTTAACATGAATAACTTCAAACAGTAAATGTTAGCCTACACAAGGCATGGTGGAAGTCTACATCGTTAAATACATACGCCTTCACAATAACAGACCTCTAGAGCAGATTTCGGTTCTGGCGAACTGAGATTGCTGTTGCACCATACACCCTGTAGAGGCCATTTGGCTGGTTTTGCGTGTCATTAATTATGGCATGTGTCTTTACATTTTAGACTGCCTGTTATGATGTGGGTGGGATTTATGACATATTCTAGGGCGTGTTTGGAGCTAGGTTTGTTGCGCAGAAGCTTAGTTTTTAGTTTGGTTTTGGACCAGCATGAAGAAGGCATACCCTTTGACCATGCGAAGTGTAACAGACACACGAGGAGTTTTCTAACCTTTAAAGTGATATGCTGGGGTTCGATGAAGATTATAGTAACGAGTCGGAAGAAGGTTGGATGTGTACCTTATTGTTTTTCATCAACAATAAAGAATCTATTAATCAAAAGACTTGTGAAGATTTATCTGTGAATATGCTCTGAAGGTCTCTGATGAAAAGCTCACACGCGTATAATGACATTCTCCTTTAATCGTGTAGTCCACAGAAGCTAGAGGGAGTAATCTCTTGAACGCTATAAAAATCTGGCGCAATATCCCCCCTCAACCTTCTAAACTCCAGCGAGTACAGGCCCAGTGCTGTCGAACGCTCATCATAGGCTAACCCTCTCATTCCTGGGATCATTCTTGCAACTCACAAGTCCCATTCCACCTTTGTTGTTTAACCTCTCCCCCCCCCCCCCCAGCCTTGGATTAAACTTTAACCCCTCACTCGGTTATAGTGGACAATCGGCAATAACAGACACCACCGTCCCCACTGTTGCCTGCTATCGCAAAGGTTTACGAAATGGGTACAGTAGTTACCGAGGATACATTTTTGTGCAGACTAGAGAATTTTGGATTAACCTGGAATCCTGAAATGACTGAAAAAATATATTTACAAAATATATCCAAAATTTCCAGAGCATTTCAAAGATATTTGGACAAAGCTCTAAAATAATTATCATTCTTCTGCTTCACTGGAGTGTGAATTATAATTGATGCATCATGTGTGTATTAAACTGTACTAATGCTGATCTGAAAATAGCACAGATCACAATTTGCAATGCTAAATGTTTAAATTAACAGAACCAATTGCACTTTCCTTCTCCTATTGAGAGCAACACCTTACAAGTGGGACTTCGCAGAAGACTCACGCACCAGGGATGTGTTTTCACACCCGAGGCACTAATTCCTCCTGAGATCTCTGTTCGCACATGAAAAATGGTGCTTTGCAGTGGAAACAACTGCAGTCAGAAATTATAAATTCATGTTCTAGGCTCAGAATTAGGCCATACTGATGCAGTTGTAAAGTAACCGCCCTAGAGCGTTAAAGACCCGGGGGTTTTCTCCAGGACCTCCGGTTTCCACCCACACTCCAACGGCGTACAGGTTTGTAGGATAATTGGCTTTGGTAAAAATTGTAAATTGTCCCTAGTGTGTGTAGGATAGTGTTAATGATCAGCGTGGGCTCGGTGGGCTGAAGCACCTGTTTCCACGCTGTATCTCTAAACTTAACTAAACAAGTTCAAGTTCAAGTGAGTTTATTGTCATGTGTCCCTGATAGGACAATGAAATTCTTGCTTTTCTTGAGCACACAGAACATAGAAGGCATTTACGACAAAACAGATCAGTGTGTCCACATACCATATATAAATATATACACACATGAATAAATAAATGAATAAAGTGCAAATAACATATGATCGGTTATTAGTTATTGGAGTTTTGTCCGAGCCAGGTTTAATAGCCTGATGGCTGTGGGGAAATAGCTATTCCTGAACCTGGTCGTTGCAGTCTTCAGGCTCCTGTACCTTCTACCTGAAGGTAGCAGAGAGGTGAGCGTGTGACCAGGATGGTGTGGGTCTTTGATGATACTGCCAGCCTTTTTGAGGCAGTGACTGCGGTAGATCCCCTCGATGGAAGGAAGGTCAGAGCCGATGATGGACTGGGCAGTGCTTACTACTTTTTGTAGTCTTTCCTAACAAAATTCAATCATGGCTGATCTATCATTCCCTCTCAACCCCATTCTCCTGCCTTCTCCCCATAACCCCTGACACCCGTACTAATCAAGAATATGTCAGTCCGTGCCTTAAAAATACCTAATGATTTGGCCTCCACAGCCATCTGTGAAATGATGGTTTTTTTTTTAAATGTTTCCCTGTTCCTCTGCCAGTCCCTGAATGAACTGGTCCGGATTTAGAATGAGCCCAGGTTTTAATAGTCACGTTGGCCTTTTCAGCAGTGCATCAGGAACTGCTTTATAACTGCTTTCCCAACCCATGAAACATCTCCCGAGCCCACCACACAAAATGTCACAGGGTCTGGAATCATAGTTATTCAGCATGGAAATAGGCACTTTAGCCCAACCCATCCATACTGACCAGGTTTAATGGCTGAGCTAGTTGCATTTTGCCAGTGCTTGGCCCATATCCTTCTAAACCTTTCCTATCCATCTCACTGCCGAAACGTCTTCTAAAGCTTGCCATTGTACCTGCCTCTGCAGCTTTGTTTAGTTAATTTTAGAGAGACAGCATGGAAACAGGCCCTTCGCCCCACCGATTCCACGCCAACCAACGATCATCCTACACACTGGGGGCAATTTCCAGACCAATTTGTTGGAAGAAATTACAGATGCTGGTTTACACTGAAGGCAGACACAAAATGCTGGGGTAACTCGGCGGGACAGGCAGCATCTCTGGAGAGAAGGAATGGGTGATGTTTTGGGTTGAGATCCTTCTGACTGAGTCAGGGGAGAGGGAGACAGAGATCTGGAAGGGTAAGGTGTGAAACTTGCGAGATCAAAGGGGATGAAAAAATCGAGGAAAATGTAGAATAGATTGTTGTTAGTGAGGAGAAGGTGACAACGAAGCATACAGAGATACATTTTAATCAGGAGGACAGTCGGACTGGTCAGAAAATTAGGAAATGGGATAGATGGAGGGAGAGAGAGAGGTAAAGCAAGGGTTACTTGAAGTTAGAGAAGTCAATGTTCATACTGCTGGGCTGCCAGCTGCCCAAGCGAAATATGAGGTGCTGTTCCTCCAATTTGCGTTGGGTCTCCCTCTGACAGTGGAGGAAGCCCAGGACAGAAAGATCAGTGTGAGTACTGAATCATTGGACCTCCAATTTGAACAATTTAATGCTACGTGCTATTGCACTTCTCATTATGACCAGAGGATGGAGACAAACATGTAAACTTGCCACATGCCTGCTGCACTTCTCTTGGGAGGGGATGAGAACGAGACCTGATAGATGTAGCACAAAAATAACACTGGATTGCCGAAACTTCTGACATAATTAATGGAAACTGATTCTAGCTAGATTGCAAAAATACCCATGTCTACCATAGGCAACGACAATTTACCATGTGATGGATTAATTTATTTTTTAAACTGCAGATGCTGGACACATAATGCATGAGGAACTCAGCGGGTCAGGCAACATCTGTGGATTGAATGGACAGACGAACATTTTGGGCTGGGATCCTTCCTTAGACTGAAGACTTCGAGCCTGGCCGATATTTATCTCCCTGTTAACATCACAAAACAGACTACATGTCTGAAGAAGGGTCTCGACCCGAAACGTCAATCATTCCTTAACTCCAGAGATGCTGCCTGTTCCACTGAGTTACTCCAGTATTTTGTGCCTATCTTTGGTGTAAACCAGCATCTGCAGTTGAAATGGAAAATTGTAAGTTTTCACTTGCGCACATGTGCACGTGCGTGTGTGTGCGTGCACACCACACTCATGCACACACACACACACACACTGCACAGGCATGTGCACACATAACCATGTAGACACATACCATACCAGACACAGAAACACAAGATAGACACAAAAAGCTGGAGTAGCTCAGCAGGACAGGCAGCATCTCTGGAGAAAAGGAATGGGTGACGTTTCGGGTCGAGACCCTTCTTCAGACTGAAAGTCAGGGGAGAGGGAGACTGGAGATATGGAAGGACAGTGAAACTAGTTGGAAAACTAGTCCTACCGACAGTGCGCCTCCTTGTCACCTTCCCCTCAGCCAACAATTAATAATTCTGCATTTCCGTCGCATTGTCTGCTTTGATCTGTCGTTTTTATACCTTACCCTTCCATATCTCTAGTCTCCCTCTTCCCCGACCCTCAGTCTGAAGAAGGGTCTCGACCCGAAACGTCACCCATACCTTCTCTCTGCCTGTCCCGCTGAGTTACTCCAGCATTTTGTGTCTACCTTCTGTGTATAACCGGCATCTGCAGCTTCTTCCTACACAGATACACACACGTGCACACACGAGCGTATACACGCACACGTGTGCACAGAGGCACGCATGCATGTGCGTGCACACCACACTCATGCACGCCAGCATAAATACACCTCCTGCACGAAGCTCATTCCACAGAGACCAGAACTTCATTCTTTGTTGATTTGATTTTTGCTCCTCAGTGACTGGATATGTTTAAAAATTGAATCATCTCAAGCCTCTGGGTCTCTTTTAGCCTGGTCCTTTGATAATTCGACACCATTGCGGGAGAGTGCAGCCAATTTCCTTTCTTCATATGTAGAGTAATTTATTTTCCCAACTATATTTAGTTTGACACTGATCTACCCACTTCTACATTTTGCCGAACGTAATTTGTAATCCACCAGCCATTTCAAATGTCTCTTTAAATCTGGTATCATAAGAAAATGCAACCAGTTTCCATTGAGCTTCTGAATAAAGATGTAACTCAGTGGTGTGATCCATTTAACAGGTGACGTTTCGGGTCGATACCGTTCCGAGTCTGAAGAAGGGTCTCGACCCAAAACGCCACCTATTCCTTTTCTCCACAGGTGCTGCCTGACCCGCTGAGTTACTCCAGCTTTGTGTGTCCACCTTCGGTTTAAACCCGCATCTGCAGTTCCTTCCTGCATGTGATCCATTTAACGTTCGATTTACCGATCTCGATAACTACCTACCTCTCGAAGCCAACCACTTATCCATTCCCAGGTTTATATACCGACTGGAATGTAGGACAGTCCACCATTTACTCGGCAGCACGATGGCGCAGCGGTAGAGTTGCCGCCTTACGGCGCCAGACACCCGGGTTCGATCCTGACTCCGGGTTCCATCTGTACTGAGTTTGTACGTTCTCCCCGTGACCTGTGCAGGTTTTCTCTGCGTGCTCTGGTTGTCTCCCACACTCCAAAGACGTACAAGGTTAATTGGCTTGGTTTAATTGTAGATTGTCCCCAGTATGCGTCGGATAGTGTTAGTGTGTGGGGATCGCTGTTTGGCGCAGTGCATCATCTAAACAGTGAGAGATTACACAGCTCTGAGGTGCAGTGGGACCTGCGTGCGTGATCCACAGAAGGCAAGAGTGCACACACTGCAAGTCATTAGGAAAGCTAATTGAATGTTATCGCTCACTGTAAGGGAATTAAATAGAGAGTGAAGTCTAGAGGGTCCTGAAGAACGGCTCCAAACCGAATTGCCACCTATTCCTTTTCTCCAGTCTGTCTCCAAGAGTCTAGAGCACAAAAGGACCAACAGAAGATGAAGGGGTAAAGATTTAATAGGAATCTGAGGGGTAACTTTTTCACACAAAAGGGTGGTGGGTGTATGGAACGAGCTGCCAGGGGAGGTAGTTGAGGCAGGGACTCTCCCAACGTTTACGAAACAGTTAGACAGGTACATGGATAGGACGGGTTTGGAGGGAAGTGGACCAGGCGCAGGCAGCTGCGACATGTTGGTCGGTGTGGGCAGGTTGGGCCGAACGGCCTGTTTCCACGCTGCATCACTCTATGACGCTATGACCTTGGCGGTGCACTGAGTATAAGAGTCAGCTTTGTAAAACCCAAAACGTCACCCATTCCTTCTCTCCAGAGATGCTGCCTGACCCACTGAATTGCTCCAGCACTGTGTGTCGACCTTTATAAAACCCTGGTTAGGTCACATTGGAGTTTAGTTTAGTTTAAACCTTTCGGCCTGGTTGAGCCGGCGCCAACCAGCGATCCCCACACAATAACACTATCCCATATACACACCCTAGGGACAATTTACAATGATACCAAGCCAATTAGCCTACAAACCTGCACGTCTTTGGAGTGTGGGAGGAAACTGGGGCACCCGGAGCAAACCCCACACGGTCGCAGGGAGAACGTACAAAGTCCGTACAGACAGCGCCCGTAGTCAGGATTGGTGCTGCAACTCTACCGCTGCGGTTGCAGTTCTGGTCGCCTCATAACATGCAGGATGTGGAGGCTTTGAAGCAGGTGCAGGAGAGGTTTACCACGATGTTGTTAAACGTGATTAAACATTCACTTTTCGTGCCGGCACCTTCATTCCCAGAGGCGAAATGGTAAAAACAAACCATGCCGTGTGACTTGCGGAGTGTGAACTTGCTTTCAGGCTGAATATTCTTGGCAAACATTGAACAAAATTCATGTCTCACTGAAACAGGATTGCATTGGAAAATGACGGACAATACATAATTTAAAAAATGTTTCATTTCATAACCAGCGTTACATGTTTTGAGGTAACTGGTGGTGAAATATAACTATGCAGCAACCGCTAATAAAGGCCTGGTGTCAATTCTTGATAACAGGACGATCGTTAATTGATAAAACCAACGCTGTATCACTCAGGCAGCAAGAGAATCTTTGCATCGTCATCATTTCCACAGTAACCGATCGTTGGCAAGTCTACGGGAAGCTAAAGCAATGAGGCAAGGCATCAGGTGTGGGGGATTTTACTGCAGTGCCTTATAAATGCAGTGCCTTATAAATTAAACCAAATGTGCGTCAAGTCGGATTCTACAATTAGGATAATGAGGTAATTTTAATCCAATCCACCCAGCTGTCTGGGTTTGCATCTCTGTCACTACACTGATATAGTTTTACCTCAGATGGCAGGAGATGGTGGCGTTTAACTTTCCTTTGTCCCTTCGCACGCACCTTTCGCCCTCCCCTTCGCCTGCTCTCCCACCTGGCTCCACGTCATCAGCGAAGGTTGTCTTTTCGCCTATAACAGCACGTCTGACAACACTGACCTTTCCCAACGCTTTCCCGACACAAAATGCTGGAGTTATAGCCCTGTCCCATGGTACGAGTTCATTCCAAGAGCTCTCCCGAGTTTGTCCTGATTCGAACTCGGAGATTTACAGTAATGGCCACTCGTCGGTACTCGGGGCTCTCGTGGACATTTTTCAACATGTAGAAAAATCTTAACAAGTCTTCCTGTGCTTACCTGCCATTAGCGAGTCTTCCCGAGTACCTGCCTTTGGCGTTAGGAGCCACTAAGAGATGTCCCCGAGCTCCGACGTACCCGCTACGTTCATTCTCTGTGCTTACCACGAGTTTGATTTTTTTTAAACTCGGGAGAGCTCTTGGAATGAACTCGTACCGTGGGACAGGGCTATAACGCAGCGGGACAGGCAGCATCAGACCCTTCTACAGACCCGACCTGAAACCCGTCAGCCATTCCTTCTCTGCAGAGATGCTGCCTGTCCCGCTGAGTTACTCCAGCATTTTGTGTCTATCTTCGGTTTAAACCAGCATCTGCAGTTCCTTCCTACACCCTTCCTCAGCGCTGCACTGAAACGTCAGCCGCCAAGCGTGAAACACCCATTGCTCACTATCGTTCACTTGCTGACAATAGTGACCAATTGCTGTTTCACACTTGAAGGCTACCTGTCATCTGTGCAATGCACCACTGCAGCCCCTTTAAGAGGAGGACTGTATTTGGTGTAATGTGAGCAATGTTGGGCCCCATATCTGAGGAAGGATGCGCTGACTCTGGAGAGGGTCCAGAGGAGGCTGATGAGAATGATCCCAGGAATGTGTGGGTTAACATATGATGACCAGTTGGACGGCATTGGGCCTGTACTCAGAAGGCTGAGGGGGGGACCTCAATGCAATTTATTGAATAGTGAAAGGCCTGGATAGAGTAAATCCTTGACCTTCTGCTTATCGAGTCCACACACGATTAGAAGTTGTTCAGCCAGAGCGGAACACACTTCTCGGCATCTGCGTATAATTTTGTCTGTCTTGCGTTTTTTTGTGCTTCTTGTGAGTGGTGGTGGAAAGATTGGTGGAAACAGGGCCGTGACGTGAACACATTTTTCCTTGACCCCAATTCTTGATTAGTACTGGTGTCAGAGGTTATGGGAAGAAGTCAGGAGAATGGGGTTAGGAGGGAGAGATAGATCAGCCATGATTGAATGGCAGAGTAGACTTGATGGGCCGAAGGGCTTAATTCTACTCCTATTCCTAATTACCTAATGAATGTGGAGAGGATGTTTCCACTTGTGGGAGAGTCAAGGACCAGAGGCCATGGCCTCAGAATTAAAGGACGTACCTTCAGAAAGGAGATCAGGAGGAATTGGTTTAGTCAGAGGGTGGTGACTCTGTGGAATTCTTTGCTACAGAAAGCTGTGGAAGCCCAAGTCAGTGGATATTTTTAAGGTGGAGATGGGCAGATTCTTGATGAGTGTGGGTATCAGGGGTTATGGGGAGAAGGCAGGAGAATGGCTGATGGGCCTGTTTCCATGCTGTATCTCTAAAACTAAAAAAACCTACTAAATTATGTAAAAGAAAGCCAGATTTAGTCATTGTAACATCACCCACACATGCTGCACAGTGGGTCATGGAAGGTATTTCTTGGTTTCACATTCAGTTGAAATAAATCTAAACTCAGACATTAAACATGGACAGGAGGTGAACAGCAATAAATAGAAAATAGAATTAAATAGACATAGCCTGTCCAGCTGAGAATTTGTGTCTATCAAGTCACTTTTATTTCTATAGCACATTTAAAAAACAATTCTCGTTGACCAAAGTGCTTTACATTGGTGGAGGTACTAACGTTATACAACAGTGGTTCATAGATTAAGTACATACATAAATACATTCATTTCGCCCTCCCTCAGAGGACGTCAAGAAAGGCTTGAGAGTAAAGATGAGTTTTAAGTCTCGACTTAAAAGAGTCGATGGAGGGGGCAGTTCTGATGGGAAGAGGGATGCTGTTCCAGGATTTTCAACTTAAACCCAGCATTTGCAGTTCCTTCCTACACAAATTGAAAATAAAGTTCCTCTGCTATTCCTGGTTACATAGGAGAAACATGGAAACATAGAAACATAGAAAATAGGTGCAGGAGTAGGCCATGCGGCCCTTCGAGCCAGCACCGCAATTTAATATGATCGTGGCTGATCATCCAGAATCAGTACCCTGTTCCTGCATTTTTCCCCCATATCCCTTGATTCCAATAGCCCGAAGAGCTATATCCAACTCTCTCTTGAAAACATCCAGACAATTGGCCTGCACTGCCTTCCACAGTTTCACAGCTCTCTGGGTGCAAAGGTTTTTCCTCATCTCAGTCCTAAATGGCCTACCCTTTATTCTTAAACCGTGACCCCTGGTTCTGGACTTCCCCAACATCGGGGAACATTTTTTTCCTGCATCTAGCCTGTCCGATCCCTTAAGAATTTTATATGTTTCTATAAGATATCCTCTCATCCTTCTAAATTCCAGCGAATACAAGCGCGAGGAGACGTGACGTTCTCCAGGTCTACATTTAGGTGGAGTGATGCAGCATTTACCACACACAGCCCCAGAACCACCACATCTCTCTTGCTGACGGTGTTTAAAAGACTGACAGTTTCAGGCTCCATACATTATTTTAAAGTTACACTAAATCAAAAGGCACGAGACAAGTGTGTGCATGAATACTTCAGGGCAACTGCATTCACAGAGAGCTGCACTCCTCATCAATATTAAATGAATTCCCAACCTTTGACAATGACAAAGATAATTGCGATTGATTATGATGGGCCTAGTCAATTAAATAATTGATGTCCGGGCCTCCCATTACGATTTTTTTCCCCTCCCCATCGTAGGGTACAATCGCTGCTGCAGGAAGGCACAGCCAGTGCAGCTATAGTAAAGCCACTGCCGTACAGGCACCAGAGTTCGGTCCTGATCTCAGGTGCTGCCTGTGTGGAGTTTGCATAATCTCCCCGTTACAGGCGAAATGTGTGGGGAGGATCTGCAGACGCGCTGGTTTTGAACCGAAGATGGGCACAAAAAACTGGAGTAACTCAGCGGGGACAGGCAGCATCTCTGGAGAGATGAATGGCTGACGTTTTCTGAAGAAGGGTCTCGACCTGAAACGCCGTCCATTCCTTCCCTCCAGAGATGCTGCCTGTCCCCGCTGAGTTACTCCAGCCGTTTGTGTCTACCTCCCTGTTACAGTGCAGGTTTCCTCCGGGTGCTCCATTTTCCTGCTGCATCCCAAAACCTCATGAGTTGGGAGATTAATTGGACTTTGTGAATTGCCCCGGGTGTACATATGAGTAATAGCAGCAGGGAATGTTGATGGAATGTGGGATTAATGTAGGACTTGTGTAGACTCATCTGCTTGGAGCTGCGTCTCTCCACACATCTCTTTCTGAGTTTGAGTCTCATGGGATTTTAACCCATTATAGGCCAACTGCTGAAAGTAAGCATGCAAGTACAGCAGGCAGTGAAGAAAGCAAATGACATGTTGGCCTTCATAGCAAGAGGATTTCAGTATAGCAGCAAAGAGATTTTTCTGCAGTTGTACAGGGATTTAGTTTGACGTCAGTGGTGGGCAAATTAATGATACTTAGAGATAATATATATATCTGGATAAACAGGGTCTGATCAGGAACAGTCAACATGGATTTGTGCCTGGAAGGTCATGTTTGACAAACCTTCTTGAATTTTTTGAAGCGGTAACTAGGGAAATTGATGAGGGTAAAGCAGTGGATGTTGTCTATATGGATTTCAGTAAGGCCTTTGACAAGGTTCCCCATAATGGTTAAGAAGGTTCAATCTTTGGGTGTTAATGGCGGAGTAGCAAGAGATTCAACAGTGGCTCAGAGAGTAATGGTGGATGGCTGTTTGTCAGGTTGGAAGCTGCTGCCTCAGGGATCTGTGTTGGGTCCACTGTTGTTTGTCATGTACATCAATGATCTGGATGATGGGGTGGAAATTGGATAAGTAAGTATGCAGATGATACAGTAGATTTTCAAAGTCTACAGAGAGATTTGGGCCATTTGGAAAAGTGGGCTGGCAGATTGAGTTTAATGCTGATAAGTGTGAAGTGCTACATCTGGCAGGACAAATCCGTACATGCTGTGGAACAGAGGGATCTAGGAATAACTGTGCATAGTTCCCTGAAGGTGAAAGCCTTTGGTGTGCTGGCCTTTATAAATCAGAGCATTGAAATTGCAAGGCAGTAAGACCAATTCTGGAGTATGGTGTACAATTTTGGTCGCTAGTTATAGGAAGGACAACAAAATAGAGAGAGTACAGAGGAGATTTACTAGAATGTTGCCTGGGTTTCCAGCAACTATGTTACAGAGAAAGGTGAACAAGTTAGGTCTTTATTCCAGAAGGTTAAGGGGGGGACTTGATTGAGGTCTTTAAAATGATGAGGGATAGACAGAGTTGAGTGGATACGTTTTTCCAGATTAGGGCATGACATGAGTGAGGTTTCGGGGTAACGTGAGGGGGCAGAGGGTGGTCTGTGTGGAATCAGCTTCCAGCAGAAGTGGTGGAGGCAGGATCGTAACATTTAAGAGTAAAGTGGATAGGTATAAGGACCTGAGTGCAGGTAGATGGGACTAGGGGAAAACAAAAGGTCGCACGGACTGGAAGGGCCGAGAGGGCCTGTTTCCGTGCAGTATTGTGTGCAGTTTTGGTCTCCAAATTTGAGGAAGGACATTCTTGCCATTGAGGGAGTGCAGCGTAGGTTCACGAGGTTAATTCCCGGGATGGCGGGGCTGTCATATGTTGATAGAATGGGGCGGCTGGACTTGTATACTCTGGAATTTAGAAGGATGAGAGGGGATCTTATTGAAACATATAAGATTATTAAGGATTTGGACTCGCTAGAGGCAGGAAACATGTTCCCGATGTTGGGGGAGTCCATAACCAGGAGCCACAGTTTAAGAATAAGGGGTAAGCCATTTAGAACAGAGATGAAGAAAAACCTTTTCACACGGAAACACGGAAACAGACCCCTTCGGCCCACCTTGCCCGGTCGGACTAAGATGCCCATCCATGTCCTCAGTTGAAGAAGGGTCTCGACCCAAAACTTCAACCGACTCCTTTTCTCCAGAGCTGCTACCTGACCCGCTGAGTTACTCCAGCTGTTTATGTCTATCAATCGTTTAGAATTTAGTTTAGAGATACAGCGCTGAATCAGGCCCTTCAGCCCACCGGGTCTGCGCCGACCAGCGATCCCGTACACTAGCGCTATCCTACCCACAAGGGGCAATTTACAATCTTTACCGAGAAAATGAAGACGCACCTGTACGTCTTTGGAGTGTGGGAGGAAACCCGGAGCATATGGAGAAATCCCATGCAGGTCGTGGGGAGAACGTAAAAACTCCGTACAGACAGCGCCCGTGGTCAGGATCGAACCCGGGTCTCTGGCGCTGTAAGGCAGCAACTCTACCGCTGCGCCACCGTGCCAAGATTTGTGGGACTGATTGGATTACGACACAGTGACGTGTCGGCCAGAGCAATCTCTTTCCTCACTGCGGTGATTCCTTCATCCCAAGATATTTAGGCAATAGACAATAGACAAGAGACAATAGGTGCAGGAGTAGGCAATTACGCCCTTCGAGCCAGCGCCGCCATTCACTGTGATCATGGCTGATCATCCACAATCTGTACCCCGTTCCTGCCTTCTCCCCATATCACCTGACTCCGCTATCTTTTCCTCTATCTAACACTCTCTGAAAGCATCCAGAGAATCGGCCTCCACTGCTTTCTGAGGCAGAGAATTCAACAGATTCACAACCCTCTGGGTGAAAATGTTTTTCCTCATCTCCGTTCTAAATGGCCTACCCCTTGTTATTAAACTGTGGCCCCTGGTTCTGGACTCCCCCAACATCGGGAACATGTTTCCTTCCTCTAGCGTGTCCAATCTCTTAATAATCTTATATGTTTCAATAAGATTCCCTCTCATCATTCTAAATTCCAATGTATACAAGCCCAGTCGCTCCATTCTTTCATCATATGACAGTTCCGCCATCCCGGGAATTAACCTGGTGAACCTACGCTACACTCCCTCAATTGCAAGAATGTCCCTCCTCAAATTTGGAGACCAATACTGCACAAAATACTCCAGGTGTGGTCTCACTAGGGCCCTGTACAACTGTAGAAAGACCTCTTTGCCCCTATACTCAACTCCTCTCATTATGAAGGCCAACATGCCATTGGCTTTCCTCACTGCCTGCTGTACCTGCATGTTTACTTTCAGTGACTGATGTACAAGGACACCCAGATCTCCCCTTTTCTGAACTTGACACCATTTGACAGACACAGAAACACACACTCTAAATTATACAACATTCATTTTATTCTATCCAGTAAAGAAGCTGTTAATTGCCTTTCATACGAGAATGTCTCTCACCCAATGTTTCCCATATTGCAATTGCTCACCGCTACTTTAAACCCAATGTACGTTGCAATAAATAGCATCCAAATAAATGCATATAAATACTCATTAGATTGCTCCTATGATGGCAATAATCCATATTATTGCTGTAGTATGGTCACCTTTTGTTAACTGCATGCAATAAAGAGCTGGAAGTTCTTCCAGAGAGGCCTTTACGCAAAATATTCAGTCTTTTCGGGTTTAGAATTGTATTACTTCTTTCATTCAGTAAACACAAGTAGCTGAACGGCAAATGAGATGCCAAGGAAGCAGCTAACAGCATTCAGCTCGCAGCCTCTCAGTGTTTGGGACTTGCCGAGCTGATTTCACCGAACGACTGCACATCATTCTCCGTTTACGTTACTGTTTAAAAAAAGCCAAACTAAAACATTAATCATCAACAAAGATTCCTAAATGGACTGTAAAGGGCAAGTAGCAAGTGGGAAGAATGGGCCCGTCCCAAAATGTCCTCTGTCCATTCCTTCCACAGTTGCTGCCTGACCCACTAAATAATAAGAACCTAAGCATTGTCAGACAAATAGATAGATAATTTGTAAAATTATTTAGTTTGTGCATGATGGCGCAACGTGTTGCTGCCTCACAGCGCCAGAGACACAGGTTCGATCCTGACTACGGGTGCTGTCTGTACGGAGTTTGCACATTCTCCTCGTGACCTGCGTGAGTTTTCTCCGGGCACTCCGGTTTCCTCCCACATTGCAATGACGCGCAGGTTTGTAGGTTAATTGGCTTCTGTAAATTGTCCCTAGTGTGTAGGATAATGCTCATGTTCGGGGTGATCGCTGGTTGGCGCGGACTTGGTGAGCTGAAGGGCATGTTTCCACGCTCCGTATCTCGGGTTGAAAGCATCAAATTCCTAGGAGTCAATATTGCCAACAACTTCCTACTTTGTAGTTTCCTACACCTTTTGCCCTCACCAACAACTTCTCCTGGTCCACCCATATTGAAGCAACGACCAAGAAAGCACACCAGCGCCTCTACTTCCTTAGAAGGCTAAGGAAGTTCAGCATGTCCCTTATAACTCTCACCAACTTCTACAGATGCGCCATAGAAAGCATGTTGCCAGTATGCATCACAGCTTGGTTTGGGAACAGCTCCATCCAAGACTGCAAGAAATTGCAGCAAATTGTGGACGCAGCCCAGACCGTCACACAAACCAACGTCCCTTCCATTGGCTCCATTTATATCTCACACTGCCAGCAGCATAATCAAGGACAAGTCGCACCCGGGCCACTCCCTCTTCTCCCCTCTCCCATCAGGCAAGATGTACAGAAGTGTGAAAATGCACAACCTCCAGATTCAGGGACAGTTTCTTCCCAGCTGTTATCAGGTAACTGAATCATCCTACCACAACCAGAGAGCTGTTCTGAACTACTGTCTACATCATTGGTGACCTTCGGACTATCCTTGTTGTGACCTTGTTGGTTTTAGCTTGCACTATATGTGATTCCCTTATCGTGTATCTATACACTGTAAGTGACTGGATAGCACGCAACAAAATCTTTTCACTGTACCTCGGTACACGTGACAATAAACTAAACTAAACTAAGTAAACTAAAGTCTGAAGTTTTCAGAGTTGCATCGTGGAAACAGGCACTTTGGCTGACCAAGTCCACACTGACCATCAATCTTCCATTCACACTAGTTCTATGCTATCCTAATTTCACATCCACTCCCTACACTCTAGGGGCAATTTACAGAGGCCAAATAACCTACAAACCCGGCCATCTTTAGGATGTGGGAGGAAACAGGAACACCCGGGGGAAACCCACACCGTCACGGAGAAAACGTGCAAACTCCACACAAACGGCACATGAGATCAGGATCAAACTTGGGTCTCTGGCACTGTGAGGCAGCAGCTCTACCCGCTGCACCACTGTGCCGCCCTTGTTTGTGAGTTTCAGGTAATCATTCTTTTCACAATGAATAGAGGTGCTTGGTCTTTGCACATTAAAGTTGGGTTGTGATTAATTTTGCTATGATCATTTTCTCAGCAATTTTCTCAGATAATTTAATGATTACAGCTGCGGTTCGCCTGCAATCCATCTGTCTTTTTATTTTCTTCTTTGTCTTATTGTTAATGGTAGATGTATGTTATAGTCTATTTATAGTTGTGTATTATGTGTGGGGTGGGGGGGGGGGGGGGGGGGGAAACGTTTAAAATCGCTTTCTTTAACCTTTTTCCGTGTCGTATTTCTGTTCGCGCTGATGCCTAACATTGCGGAGCTGGTGGCCTCCAACTGGAATCGACCTTGAAGGCTCCGGTCGCAGAGCCTGTGGACTTACCATCGCGAAGCTGACTGACTTCGGAAGGTGTGGTGGTGCTGCGGCTGCGACCTGACTTCGGAGGCTTTGGCCGCGGGCCCTGTGGACTGTGACACCGGGAGCTCGCAGGTCCATGGTTAGCGTCCGATTTTCGGGAGCTCCAGCAACAGCAGCTTCGTCCACCCCGAATCGTAAGGCTTGGATCGGCCCGTTTGCAGGGCCTTTCATCGCCCGGCACGGCTTCAAATCGGCCGCGGGATCTACCATTGCCCCGCGGGGGCTTCAACATCGAGAGCCTCGATCGCCTCGACGCAGCAGTTTGACTGCCTGACCACAGGAGAAGAAGTCACGAAGAGATAAGACTTTTTTTACCTTCCATCACAGTGAGGAGGTGCCTGGAGGAGAGTCACTGTGATGGATGTTTGTGTTAAATTGTGTTTAATTGTGCGTTTTGTTGCTTTCTTACTGTTATGATCGCATGGCAACGAAATTCGTTCAAACTTGTGTTTGAATGACAAATAAAGAAATTCAATTCAATATAATTAGGATGATTAAGCTACGATTTACAAGAATAATAAATGCTAATGTTTCCGTGGTTACCGGTTAACCACGGGAGGTTTCATCTTCTTTCACCAAAGGTCAGAAGTGATACGAGTAGAGTTAGGCCATTCGGCCCATCAAGTCTGCCATTCAATCATGGCTGATCTATCTCTCCCCCCTAACCCCATTCCCTTGCCTTCTCCCCATAACCCCTGACACCCATACTAATCACAAATCTATCTATCTCTGCCTTAAAAATATCCATTGGGTTCCACAGCCTTCTGTGGCAGAGATTTCCACAGATTCGCCACCCTCTGATTAAAGAAATGTCTCCTCATCTCCTTCTTAAAGAATGTCCTTTAATTCTGAAGCTGAGACCTCTGGTCCTAGACCCTCTCACTAGTGGGAACATCCTCTCCACACCCACTCTATCCAAGCCTCTGCTGTGATTTCACAGGTGCACATTGCCCTCTGGGCCTGTTATCCAGCCCGGGTTATCCGTCCTGTGAAGTGCTATCCGATTGCAGCGTAGGTGAGGATTCCACACATAGTGTAACGTATAACACGGTCACATGTGCTTTTTGCATCGTATGTCAGTGCTTCAAGATCAAGAGAAACAACCTACCAAGCCTGTGGGGCACTGTCAGTCCTTGAACCTCCGCTGTTCCCCTTCCATAGCTGACTCAGCACTGGCTGGAAGCCTAATCTTTGATCCTTCCATCCGAGCGGGTCAACCTGCTATTGTTGCCTCAGCACATAAAGGATCAAGAGAGTGAACCGGGCGAATTAGTCTAAAGAAAGCCTCAAGCATCTCGGTGGGCAGAAGGGCCTGTTTCCGAGCCTTATCTCTAGAAATGAATCTAATACTAAAATCTAAGGGAAAAATTTATTAATACAATTCAATGTGCTGGTCCAAATAATTTCAAAGCAGGCAGTATTGGAAAAAAAAAAAAAAAAAAAAAAAAAAAAAAAGCAGGCAGTATTGGATGTGTAGTTTAGTTTAGAGATACAGGGTGGAAACAGGCCCTTCAGCCCACCAGGTTCGCACCGACCAGCGACCCCCGCACATTAACACTAGCATACACACACTAGGGACAATTTTACATTTACGCCAAGCCAATCAGCCTACAATCCTGTAAATCCTAGGAGTGGGGGAGGAAACCGGAGCACCTGGAGAAAACCCAGCAGGTCACAGGGAGAATGTGCAAATTTCCATACAGACAGCACCAGTAGTCGGGATTGAACCTGGGTCTCTGGAGCTGTAAGGCAGTAGCTCGACCACTGCGCCACCGTGCCGCCCTGTTAAATGTTTCACTGGTAGAATTGCAAGGATTTATTAATTTTGAATGGGTTTACTGGGTGGCATGGTGGAGCAGCGGTGGAGTTGCTGCCTCACAGCGCCAGAGACCTGGGTTTGATCCTGACTACGGGTGCTGTCTGTACGGAGCTTGCACGTTCTCTCTGTGACCACGTGGGTTTTCTCCAGGTGCTCCAGTTTCCTTCCACATTCGAAAGACATGCAGGCTTGTAGGTTAATTGGCTTCTGTAAATTGTAAAATTGTCCCTAGTGTGTAGGAACTAGTGTACAGTTAGATCACTGGTCGGCGCAAACTCAGTGGACCGTAGAGCCAGCTTTCACGCTGTATCTCTAGAGTCTAGAAAATGTTAATCACAGTTGTTGATTCAGATCAAATAAACTAGTCGAGCATTTACATGTACAAATACAGCTGTTACAGTTGGAACAAGACAATGCTTTATATTCTGGTTGCTGGAAGAGATAATGGGAGCACATTAATAGTCTTTAGGCCACAAGACATAGGAGCAGAATTAGGCCATTCTGCCCATCAAGTTTGTGGTTGATCATAGATCATGGTTGATCTATTTTCCCTCTCAATGCCATTGTTCATACTGTAAGTTCATAAATTCATAAGTGATAGGAACAGAATTAGGCCATTCGGCCCATCAAGTCTACTCCACCATTCAATCATGGCTGATCTATCTCTCCCTCTTAACCCCATTCTCCTGCCTTCTCCCCAGAATCCCTGACACCCGTACTAATCAAGAATCTATCAATCTTTGCCTTAAAAATATCCATTGATGGCATCCATAGCCGTCTGTGGCAATGAATTCCACAGATTCACTAAACTCTGACTAAAGAAAATTTAAATTATAAAGATGTTCAAAGTAAATGTAGATTGGCTATCGCACGTTAACTCCACCTAAATATATGATTTATAGTGTAAGGAACTTGTCTACTGCCTTCAGTAGCTGCAGTAGACTGAACGTGCGAGGTACTTCTTATATGATGATGAACTAGACAATAAAGATGTTTGTGGACACCATGCCGAAATAAACCAGACCTAGGTCATGGCATGCATTGATGCCAAGCAGGGTTTCTGAGGTTGGTTGGACAATGTAAAAAATCAGGTTTTTAGTCTGCTCAATGACAGTGCATTTTAAGTCATCTTTACCTAATGGGTGAAGAACCTCCCCCGTAAGCATGCAGGGTAGAGGAGTCTTTTTTCATGAGTTCAGTGGTTCTTATCTGGTTGAACTCTTTGAATGACAACACGTTCACTCTGGCACCGGTGTCGACTTTGGCATTCAAAGCCTTGTTGTTTATTATCATGGTCACAGCAGGATCCATCAGCTTGCCTGGGGAGCGCAGGTTAAGGGAAAGTACAGTTGAGTCGGTTGTCTGTGCTATCGGATAGTGTTGCCGTTTAATTGCTGTATTAAAATCTTTAGGGTTTAGATGTAGATCTGTAACTCTTTCTTGTCTTTCTTGGTGGTAACGGCCACGGTGGAGACCCAGTCCGAGGGTTCGCTGACCTCGGCAATGACTCCAATGGAGGTCATGCGCTTGAGTTCGGCGTGTATTCTCTCCCGCATGGCATGGGGGACGCGGTGAGGTGCGCAAACTATTGGGGTGACTCCATGATCCACAGTGATCTTGTATATCGTAGGCAACTTGCCAAGTTTGTCGTCGAACAAGTCTTTATAATTGGATAACATCTGCTGTGTTGGTTCCTCTGTCAAACTGAGTTTGTCGACTGTAGATTAATAATGGGGTTAAACTAAATCGCTGTATCGAATGGGTAGCCTCCTACCTCACGAGGACCGGGCAGGTTAGCAGGCCACCCATTAGATACGGCGATTTTGTTTGCCATTATTATTCACCTGGCTTATCATTTAATATGCCTTTTTCATTTCTACAAGAAGAGATGTAGATTGGCTATTGCATGTTAGTCAATCAGAATGCTTAGTAGTTATAACTCGGCCTAAATATATGATTTATAGTGTAAGAACTCGCCTACTGTCTTGAGTGTTAGTGGGGGGAGGGGGGGGAAACCTGGCCTGTGGCGGCCCCTGATCCATTACCTCTGGGGGTGCCGCCTGGCCCTCTGAGTTCCTCCAGCACTCTGTGCTTTTTGTTTGGCTCTGGAGTTGAAGGTGGGCACGGGGGGGCTGGGGTGCCTCAGCGGGATGGGCGGCGGCTCTGGGGTGTGGGTGGCGTTTCGGGTCGAGACCCTTCATCAGACAATCACAAGTACTCTCACCGACAAAAGTTCAGTTCAGTCTGAAGAAGGGTCTTCTCTCCAGAGTCGCTGCCTGTCCAGCTGAATTACTCCAGCTTTATGTCTAACTTCAATTTCAAGAGTTAAATAAAAAACACAGAGTGCTGGAGGAACTCAGCGGGCTAGGCGGCATCTGTGGAGGGAATGGATTAGGAGTTGTTTTGGGCCAGGGTTCTTCTTCAATAGGAAGGAACTACAGATCAAAGATACCAGAGCGGATACTAGTATCTTTGTTGCAGATCAGGCTTGACATTCTTCTGATTTAAATTAGAATTCCGATTTTATTGTTTTCCTATATGTCCATTTTTTTGTACCCGATTATTTGGCGGCCAATCAACTGCTGCCTATAAGGGGGTTGCATCCAATCACCGACCAGTTTCCCTTAAAATTCACATCCAATCAACCAATCAGTCTCCTCCCATCTCAGCCGCAGTCTCCAAGGGCATTGTGTCCAATCACATAATGTGCTGGTCACTCAGCGGCCAATCTCCGAGGGGCCTTTTGATCAATCACTGACTTGCTTCCCTCACCGAAGCAGACAATGGCTGCAGCCAACACAGAGAGAGACAGAGAGATGTAAGAAAGCAGCTATGACATATAATACACAATAAACTATATTATAAATACATAATAAACAAGTTATGCATTCTTGTACTCTTGCGTGGGTATGACAGCGCATAACAAAATCCCCCCCACCCCCCTTCCTTCCCAACCTTAGCCTCCCGACCTTAGAGTACCCCAAGTTCCTAAAACCCATTTCCATCACTGCTTTCACTGTTCGGAAACTTTCAATAAGGTCTCCTCCTCATCCTTCTACCTCCAGCGAGTACAGGCCCAGTGCCGTCGAACGCTCTGTCCTGCCTGCTGCCCCCGTAACCTTTGACATCCTTACTAATCACGAACCTAACAACCTCGGTTTTAAAAATACCCGATGACTTGGCCTCCACCGCCATCTGTGGTAATGCTCCCCGGGATTATTCTCGTAAACCTCATCTGGACCCTCTCCAGCGCCAGCACATCCTTCCTCAGTTGTATTATTAACTGTGAATCACTTGGGGACATACGGATCTCAGGAAAGGCATTATGTAAATGCAAGTTTCTTCATTATTGTTCAGAAAAGGGTAACATCTACCCTTAGAACTTGAGGCTAAAACTCAATCTGTGCCTGAGAGCAATGGCAGAAATCTGAAAAAGGGTCATTTCTGCATGACGAACAAAGTAATGCAATTTTGCCCAGCAGGGATTAGATAATGCACATCTCCAGATTCAGGGACAGTTTCTTCCCAGCTTTTATCAGGCAACTGAACCATCCTACCAACAACTAGAGAGCGGTCCTGAACTACTATCTACCTCACTGAAGACCATCTTTGATCGGATTTTACTGGACTTTATCTTGCACTAAATGTTATTCACGCTATTCCCTTATTCATATATCTGTACACAGTGGATGGCTCGATTAATTCCCAGGATGGGGGGACTGTCATATGTTGTACGAATGGAATGGCTGGGCTTGTATATACTGGAACTTGGAAGGATGAGAGGGGATCTTATTGAAACATATAAGATTATTAAGGGATTGGACACGCTAGAGGCAGGAAACATGTTCCCGATGTTGGGGGAGTCGAGAACCAGTGGCCACAGTTTAAGAATAAGGGGTAGGCCGTTTAGAATGGAGATGAGGAAAAACTTTTTCACCCAGAGACTTGTGAATCTGTGGAATTCTCTGCCTCAGAAGGCAGTGGAGCCAATTCTCTGGATGCTTTCAAGACAGAGTTCTTAAAGATAGCGGAATCAGAAGGCAGGAATGGGGTACTACTTGTGGATGATCAGCCATGATCACAATGAATGGCGGTGCTGGCTCGAGGGGCCGAATGGCCTACTCCTGCACCTACTCCTCCTAATCTATTGTCTATTGATTGAAATTGATCATTCTGGCCAAATTGGAGAGGCCAGGACACTAAAATTGAGTAAATGTGGCTGGGCTGGGTCCATTTAAATGTGCCTTCTGCAGAAATGGCACAAGCTGCAGAATGGTGCCAGTTTGTCTAGAGCCTAGATAAGAGCTGCAGGAAGAGAATGGAAACATCTGAAACTCCTGACAATTAGGTGCAAATTGCATGGAATGGATTGGATGAATGCAAACCAGACATACACATTGTATAGAATGTTGCAAAGCTTTACTTTGCTAGATGTTGATTGGATTAAGTATTGAGCCTTGTCTGGGTTTCTTGAAGATCTGGGTAAATTTTGCTATGTTTGCTTACTTTCAGAAGCACTGTTTGAATACATTGTGTTAGTTACTGTATTATAGGGTTAGGGAAATGTCTATCATGTAATGTGTTAATCGATATTGGACTGTAAAGAGACAACCCCCTTGTCTCCTCAAGGTTCGGGGACCTACGAAAAAATGCTCCCACGAGAACGCTTAGGACTGCGTGGCCTTCTGGTGTGTCTCTGCTTGAGCGAGGCTAAAGAGGGCTTGATCAGGCAGATACGAGGATCGAACCCGCAGTAGTTAGGTACAGTAGTGGAGCTGTTACTGTGTTTTGCCAAAATAAAGTTTAGATGCGCAAGTGCTTGACTAAGTGATTTTTGACTGAAACTAGACGGGGGGAAGCTTAGAACGAGCTATTTACAAAATCATGTATTGTCTTTCCACTGACTGGTTAGCACTCAACAAAACTTTTCACCGTACCTCTGTACACGTGACAATAAACTAAACTAAACTGAAACTAACTAATTGGACTGTCTGAAGAAGCTACTCAACTCGAAACATCACCAATTCCTTTTCTCCGGAGATGCTGCCAGACCTGCTGAGTTACTGCAGCTTTTTGTGTCTATCTTCGGTTTACACTAGCGTCTGCAGTTCCTTCCTGCACATAATTGGACTGTTTTTCCTTTTTCTGTGGGGATTATGCAGAGAACTAAAACCACGATGAGAAAGTGTTCCAACAATGGAAGCAGATACAAATTATGCAACCTGGTATGTGTGAATATGCATCTGTAGTTTATTCCTGTCTAAACAAGACAGGAATTTAATAAGATGTGGCCCGCTGAGTATAGTTTTAGGTCAATTGGCCAGGTAGTGTTCCCAAAAGCCGGCTCGTCAAAAATGTTAATTACCAACAATCAGAGTTTTGTTCATTATGGCTGGAACAGACATTAAACATGATCAACCTCTCGGGAACCTTATTAAAGGTTTGATCAACAGCTGCATCTAAATTCAAGTCTTGAGTCAGCTTGGAGATGGGACTGCTCATAGTTCTTGTAATCTATTTATTGGACGCCTCAGACTTCCTGGTTAGGGTTATATTTGGCAGCCGACACCCAGCTCAGCTGCTCCTGTGAAGCGGTCAAGATTACTGTGTTAAAGACCATCTCCGCAGGCATCATGTCACCAAAGGGAAAGCCGACCGCTTACAATACGATGCGACTTTATTTATCCCAGTCCGCCACCAGTCAACAGATACAGTGACAGGGCGTTGAAAGTGTCCTCGCGTGCGTTATAAATAATAATAATGAAACTTAAGTGACCAGTTATTGCACAGCACAAATGCAATATTGTGCAAACATGAAATTAAATTATTGAGTGGAAACATCCTGGATGAGGGATGTGCAAAGATGTGGGTGGTGCGGGGAGTTGGGGGGCTGGGGTAGGTCACACAGAAGTGGGAAGATTTGTACAGCTTGATAGCCACAGGGGAAAAGGATCTCCTGTAGCGTTTGTTCCACAATTAATTTTAATAGGACATTGAATGGGGAGCAGCGTCATTGAGGTTTCTTGCATCTGCTTTGACTATAAACCTTTTTTCGTTTTGTTAGTTTAGAGATACGACGCAGAAATAGGCCCTTCGGACCACCGAGTCCTCGCCGACCAGTGTGCACCCCCGCACACTAACACTATCCTACACAATTTACAGTTTTCACTGAAGCCAAATTAAATTACAAACTTGCATGTCTTTGGAGTGTGGGAGGAACACTTGGGGGAGTTCGGGGAGTCCAGAACCAGGGGGCCACAGTTTAAGAATAAGGGGTTGGTCAATTCGAACGGAGATGAGGAAAAACTTTTTCACCCAGATAGTTGTGAATCTGTGGAATTCTCTGCCTCATAAGGCAGTGGAGGCCAATTCTCTGGATGCTTTCACGAGAGAGTTAGATAGAGCTCTTAAAGATAGCGGAATCGGGATATGGCGAGAAGGCAGGAACGGGGTACTGATTGTGGATGATCAGCCATGATCATATTGAATGGTGGTGCTGGCTCGAAGGGCTGAAAAGGCTATTCCTGTAAATATTGTCTATTGGAACCGGAGCACCCGGAGAAAACCCACACGGACATGGTTAGAATGTACAAACTCTGTGCAGACAGGCACCCGTGGTCAGGATCAAGGAACAAATGTATTGCAGAACTTGTCACGTTGAGGCTGTACAGTGAACGTGCGCAAAACACAAAGCGCTGGAGGAACTCAGCAGGACAGGCAGCGTCTGAGGAGGGAATGGACAGACGACGTTCCGGGTCTGGATTCATCTTCAGACCTGAAATATCGCCTGTCTATTCCTCAGATCAATAGGCCAGTTTGTTAGCCATTGAGGCCAGTTCGTTGGCCATATTTAAGAGGGAGTTGGATGTGGCCCTTGTGGCTGAAGGGATCAGGGGGTATGGAGAGAAGGCAGGTACAGGATACTGAGTTGGATGATCAGCCATGATCATATTGAATGGCGATGCAAGCTCGAAGGGCCGAATGGCCTGCTCCTGCACCTAATTTCTATGTTTCTAATAGACAATAAACAATAGGCAATAGGTACAGGAGTAGGCCATTCGGTCCCTCAAGTCAGCACCGTCATTCAAATTGATCATGGCTGATCATCCCCAATTAGTACCACGTTCCTGCCTTCTCCCCATATCCCCTGACTCTGCTATTTTTAAGAGCCCTATCTAGCTCTCTCATGAAAGCATCCAGAGAACCTGCCTCCACCGCCCTCTGAGGCAGAGAATACCACAGACTCACCACTCTCTGGGAGAAAATGTGTTTCCTCGTCTCTAGATGGCTTACTCCTTATTCTTAAACTGTGGCCCCTGGTTCTGGACTCCCCCAACATCGGGAACATGTTTCCTGCCTCTAGCGTGTCCAAACCCTTAACAATCTTATATGTTTCAATGAGATCTCCTCTCATCCTTCTAAACTCCAGAGTGTACAAGCCCAGCTGCTCCATTCTCTCAGCATATGACAGTCCCACCATCCCGGGAATTAACCTTGTAAACCTACGCTGCACTCCCTAAATAGCAAGAATGTCCTTCCTCAAATTAGGGGACCAAAACTGCACACAATACTCCAGGTGTGGTCTCACGAGGGCTCTGTACAACTGCAGAAGGACCTCTTTGCTCCTATATTTGATTCCTCTTGTTATAAAGGCCAACAAACCATTTGCTTTCTTCACTGCCTGCTGTACCTGCATCCTTACTTTCATAGACTGATGAACAAGGACCACCAGATCCCGTTGTACTTCCCCTTTTCCCAATTTGATAGTATTAGGAAAGTTAGATAGCAGTCTTCTTCTGTGCCATTTAGATGGTAGTCTTCTTCTTGCGTATGGCGTGCACAGCCTAAAGTTGTCGGACAACTTGTTCTATTTGATCTTATTTGATTGTGCACGCCGGGTTGATTGCGTTTGTCGAAACTGGGCGGGCCACGTGAAGGTTGCAATCTCCCACCCCGATAGTAGTCAATGATACGTTATTGTCACCCGTACCTAGGTAAAGTGAAATGCTTTGCTTTGCACACCACCGGTAAATTATATAGCAGACCCCATTACGGGTGCTGTCTGTACAGAGTTTGCACATGCTCCCTGAGGCAATGTGGGTTTTCTCCGAGATCTTCGGTTTCCTTCCACACTCCAGAGACGTACAGATAAGCAGGTTAATTGGCTTGGTGTATGTAGGCTGAATGACAGTGGTGAAAGCCGAAAGGACTGAGAAGGCAGCATCCCAAGAATAGCCCTGCACTGGACACCGGAAGGGAAAAGGAAAAGAGAGAGACCCAAAACCACCTGGTGTCGAACTGTAGAGGAGGAAATTAAAACAATGGACCTGACCTGGGTGTAGTGTCCAGAAGCTAGCCCAGAACAGACAGGAGTGGAGGACCTTCATTGCTGCCCTACATGCCAGGAGGCATAATAGGCAATAAGTAAGTATTGTATAAATTGTCCCTAGTGTGCGTAGGATAGTGTTAATGTGTGCGGGGATCGCTGGTCAGAGTGGACTCGGTGGGCCGAAGGCCCTGTTTCCGCGCTGTATCTCTAAACTAAACTAAACCTCACCAAGGCAGTACACAAGAGTCGGCACTTTACCGGTGCAAAGTTACACGAAGCTCATAGAACAGTTTTATCTTCTGTTCGCAACGGTGAACCAGGCCTGCCGCTGCATGAGGCGGCAGACATTCCCTCGTCGGGTCCCCCTTTTATCTCGGCGCCCCCCCCACCCCAGCTGGGTCCTCCCCTTCGTACTTCGCCTGACTCCCTGAGTTCCTCCAGCACTTTGTGTTTCGCTCAAGATTCCAGCCGATGCATTCTCCAGTGCCTTCATTTTACGGGACCTGAACAGAATTTGCTTGGTTCGCTCCAATTCCCACTCCACTCTGCGGTAAACGACAAAGCAGGAAGCCGGCTGCAGAATTCAACTGCATCACACTGCTAATTTTAACTCCTGTTTTACGCCTCCAAATCAAAGATAACAGTGTAGGTACAGATGGACTGCAAAGGTTGGAAATCTGTCGATAAAACTGAAAATGCTGGAAATACTTAAAGGAGCTCAGGCAACATTAGTGGAGTCAGAAACAGAGTTCATGTGAGAAGTGTGTTCGATATTTATTTCTAATAATCTATCAGTCTGAAGAAGGGTCTCGACCCGAAACGTCGCCTATTTCCTTCACTCCATAGATGCTGCCTCACCCGCTGAGTTTCTCCAGCATTTTTGTCTACCATCTATACTGAGTTTGCACGTTCTCCCTGTGACCGCGTGGGTTTTCTCCGGGGGGCTTCGGTTTCCCCCTACATCACAAAGACATGCAGGTTTGTAGGTTAGTTGGCTTCTGTGAATTAACCCTAGTGTGTAGGATGCGAAACGGGGATAAGAACATAGAACTGGTGTACTGGCGATCGTTGGTCGGCACGGACCCGGTGGGCCAAAGGGCCTGTTTCCATGCTGTATTTCTGAAACAAAACCACACTAAAAGTCAATGGCCCTTCATCAGAATAACTCTCCACAGAAGCTGCCTGCCCTGCTGAATATTTCTAATAATTTGATTTTGTTATAAAACTGGACGTTGATGTTGGTGATTGTCAGCAGAACTTCTGTGCCATTGAAAATTTGGCCATATTTACCAAAATATGAATCTTCATCGTTGACATATAAAATTCTGTTAGCTGCTAAACATAATTATAAATGCTGATAGTCATTTATATGTATACTCAACTGTTTTAAATAGAGATAGTAACTATATTTCATAAGTGGTAGGAGCAGAATTAGGCCACCCATCCATCAAGTCTACTCTGCCAATCATGGCTGATCTATCTCTCCCTCCTAACCCCATTCTCCTGCCTTCTCCCAATAACCCCTCACACCCGTACTAATCAAGAATCTATCTATCGACTTACCTTGACTTTACCTTGTCTACTCATCTGGACGTCCGCAGCGGCAACTGCGGAGGGTTGAGGTCCCGACCACAGGGGAAATGGAGGAGGACTGGCCAAATTTTGTGCCTTCCACCACAGTGATGAATGCTGTGGCGGATCTTTGTGTTAAATTTGTATTGTGTTTTTGTGTGTTCTTTTTTCATTGCACCGCTGCTGGCAAATTCAATTCACTTGCACTTTATGTGCAAGTGACGAACATATCTGATTGATTGATTGATATCTGAGGAATGATGTGCTGACGTTGGAGAGGGTCAAGAGGTTTACGAGAATGATCCCAGGGTTAACATATGGTGAGCTTTTGACAGCACTGGGCCTGTACTCGCTGGAGGTTAGAAGGATGAGGGGAGACCTCATTGAAACTTACCGAATAGTGAAAGGCCTGGATAGAGTAAAAGTGGAAAGGATGTTTTCACTAGTGGGAGAGTAGGGCGGGGGTGGATGCCAAGAACGAAGAGAGACCAACATGACTCTAATGAGTACTTTTTTTAACTTTGTCAGCGCCAGAGCTGTGGCAACTCTTTTGTGAACTTTGCGCACTGTTTGCAAAAATAACGAAGCTCACTGTACCTAGTTTGTGACAATAAACTATCATTGAGTCATTGTCGTCAACTATTAAATGATCCAGCATGCCTCTTGGTTTTGCTGAATCACTGACAAGATTTAAGATTGAGTGAACCAAAATTTGAGAAGAAAATTTAAAACTCCTGCTCTTTGTTTCCCGAAAGCTCAGGATCACAGCTAAAGATGCATATCCCATAAGAATTTCCTCTTTAATCAGGTTCCTCGTCAGGGGAAGGACAAGGAACATATCTTGATTGCCTTAATGTGTAGCCTTGTTAGATACAATAGACACCAGGTGCAGGAGTAGGCCATTCGGCCCTTCAAGCCTGCACCGCCATTCAATGTGATCATGTCTGATCATCCACAATCAGTACCCCGTTCCTGCCATATCCCGACTCCGCTATCTTTAAGAGCCCTATCTAGATCTCTCCTGAAAGTATCGAGAGAACTGGCCTCCATCGCCCTCTGAGGCAGAGACTTCCACAGACTCTCTGTGTGAAAAAGTATTTCCTCATCTCCATTCTAAATGGCTTACCCCTTATTCTTAAACTGTAGTCCCTGGTTCTGGACTCCCCCCAACATCGGGAACATGTTTCCTGCCTCTAGCGTGTCCAAACCCTTATTGATCTTACATGTTTCAATACGATCCCCTCTCATCCTTCTAAATTCCAGAGTGTACAAGCCTAGCTTGTGTACTCTACCAGACAAATTAACCAGCAGTCGGTCCTTGCCTTGACTTGCACAGAGAATGTTCATTTTGGCAGAACCTGTGGAAGCATGCATTGTTAGGCATGACGCATCTGCAGAATTACAAGCAGAAAATAAAAATGTTGGCGCAGAATCAGTCATTCCCATCACTTCACAACTGGTCTATCTGTAAACGTCCCGCAATAGAGTTTAGAGATACAGCGCGAAAACAGGCCCTTCGGCCCACCAGCCATCCCCGCACACTAGCACCATCCGACACACTTCGGGACAATTTACAATATTAATCAAATTTTAGCCAGTTAACCTACAAACCTGTACGTCTTTGGAATGTGGAAGAAAACCGGAGCTCCCGGAGAAAACCCACGCGGTCACGGGAATAATGTACAAACTTCGTACAGACAGCACCCGTAGTCAGGATCAAACCCGGGTCTCTGGCGCTGTGAGGCAGCAACTCTACCGCAGCACCACTGTGCTGTCCTACAGGGCAGGGAATACTTGGCTAATTTAGATAATTTACTTAATATTGGTGGTAATCCTCAAATTCTTCATTTGTTTTCCATTCTTTATAGTTTATTAATTCAGGTCATTTTTCGAGATACTGAAAGGAACGATGTGTTTACATTGTTCATTTGTACCAATATGTTCCATCATCACTGGTATTGTCCTCCCCACCATTGAAGGGAGCTACAAGAGCTTCTGCCACAAACAGGCAGCCAGCATCAGGGTCTCGACCCATTCCTTATCGCCAGAGATGCTGCCTGTCCCGCTGAGTTACTCCAGCTCTTTGTGTCTATCTTCAACATCGTCAGAGACCCCACCACCCTGGCCACACACTCATTTCACTCCTTCCATCGGGAAGAAGATATAGGAGCCTGAAAACTGTAACGTCCAGGTTCAGGAACGGCTTCCTCAATGCAACCTCCAAATAGACTCCGAACTATATAGACTTCGGGACATTATGTTTGCATTATTATTGTCTCCTTATTTGTCTGTTTACATATATATATATAGTAGACACAAAAAGATGGAGTAACTCAGCGGGACCGGCAGCATCTCTGGAGAGAAGGAATGGGTAACGTTTCAGGTCGAGACCCTTCTTCAGACTGGTTATGGATGAGGGAAGCGAGAGGTAAAGACGATGATGTAGAGAGATAAAGAACAATGCATGAAAGATATGCAATAAAGTAGCAATGATAAGAGGAAATTAGCTGTTTGTTGAGTGAAGCTAGTGCGACTTGGGTGGGGGAGGGATAGAGTTTAGGGTGGAAACATGCCCCTCCATCCTCCGAGTCTGCACCGACCAGTGATCTCCGCACCCCAACACTATCCTACACCCTAGAGGGAATGCCGGGGCTACCTGAAGTTAAGGAAATTAATATTCATACCACTAGGCTGTAAGCTGCCCAAGCGAAATATGAGATGCTGTTCCTCCAATTTGCGTTTAGCCTCACTCTGACAATGGAGGAGACCGAGGACAGAAAAGTCTGTGTGGGAATGGGAAGAAGAATTAAAGTGTTTAACAACCGGTAGATCAGGTAGGTTCAGGTGGACTGAGCGAAGGTGTTCAGCAAAAACGATCGCCCAGTCTACGTTTGGTCTCGCCGATGTATAAGAGTCCACATCTTGAACAATGGATACAGTAGATGAGGTTGGAGGAGGTATATAGAAACATAGAAAATAGGTGCAGGAGTAGGTCACTCGGCCCTTCGAGCCAGCACCGCCATTCAATATGATCATTGGGATGAAGGTACATAAACTGGAAGGCTTACAGATGCAAGATCAGGGTGGCACGGTGGCGCAGTGGTAGAGTTGCTGCCTTACATAGCCAGAGACCCGGGTATGATCCTGACCATGGGAGCTGTCTGTACGGAGTTTGTACATTCTCCCAGTGTCCTGCGTGGGTTTTCTCCAATATCTTTGGTTTCCTCCCACACTCCAAAGACGTACAGCTTTGTAGGTTAATTGGCTTGGTATGAACCTAAACTGTCTCTAGGGTGTAGGATAGTGTTGGGGTGCGGAGATCACTGGTCGGTGCAGACTCGGAGGATGGAGGGGCATGTTTCCACCCTAAACTAAACAGCTTCTTTCCTGTTGTGATGAGACACTTGAACATATCCTTTCATATGCTGTGAATGAATTCCCAATCTTCCTATCTACCTTGTCGCGACCTTTGCACTTTTTTAGTTTGCGCTTTTTCTGTAGCTAACATTGTATTCTGCACTCTGTTTATTTTCTCTTTTATACCACCCGATGTACTCACATGTAGTATGATTTTAAGTTAGGTTACTGATAAAGCCGGGAAATTGTCCCTTTGTCCCACCATCACAAAGGGCCAATTGATCACCCATTTACATTAGTTCTATGTTATCCCACTGTGACATTAACTCCCTACACACTCGGGGCAATTTACAGAAGGCAAATTAACCCACAAACCTATATGTTTTGGGGATGTGGGAGGAAACTGCAGCACCCAGAGGGAACTCACGCAGTCACAGAGAAAATGTACAAACTCCGCACAGACATCATGGATAGCATGGCAAAACTAAGTTTTCCACTGACAGTAATGAACTGCCAGGATAGTGGTGTTTAGGCTTTTAGACAGGCACACGGAGGAGCAAGGAATAGAGAGATATGGATCACGTGGAGACACTCGAGATCAGTTTAACTTCATTGTGTTCGGCTTTTGGGATCTAATGGAAATTCTGGAATCTCATATTGAATTGTTCGACATTGTTAGTCACGTCTATTTGTTAATTTAGTTTCGTTTAGTTTAGAGATAGAGTGTGGAAACAAGTCCTTCGGCCCGAGTCCGCACCGACCTGCGATCACCCATACACCACTTCTATACCACGCCTACTAGGTACACTTTACAGAAGCCAATTAACCTACATGTCTTGTGAATGTGGAGCACGCGGAGATAACCCTCGCCGTCATGGGGAGAATGTACAAACTCCGTACAGACACCACCCGTGGTCAGGATCAAACCCGGGCCACTGGCGCTGTGAGGCAGCAAGTCTACCACTGCGCCACCGACCGTGTAGAACCTTTGAGAAAAGTAAATTGTCTGCACAAGGACAACAATGATAGGCAACAACCAATAACAAACAAAATTCCAAACACGGTGCTTTATTTTATTAATAACTTTTATTATTCCAACATTCCAAATTCAAACAATACCAACTTTCTGGGCTACTTCTACTTCAGCAGAGCAGAAACACCAGTCAGTGCACAAAACATCTAGCTGCACATATCCTCAAAAAGGTTTCATGTGCGGCCTTCACAAAAGTGCAACTCCTTAATGAATCTTGTTCACTGCAGTTAATAGAAGGAAACCGTACAACTAATAAAAGCCACTTAAAGCCAACAGAATGTTGTAATGGACCCAAATAAACAATATTATACAGTACATTTCAAATTTCAAAAGAAGCCATACTCATTTATTAACTGGTCGTGTGCTGGGGCGAAACTAAATATCCTTCGTAAAATGCCATTGAGAATCACGGTAATAAACATTGTAAAATTGAATGTGATCATTTTGAGTAATCACTTTAACCAGTATGTTGTGGGAGTTCCTTACTTACGAGCAGGGTACAAATTGATATACAAAATGGAAACCAGACCTGTAACAGGCTTCAATTTATAAACGTTCTAACTTTTCACTCAGGAATTCTTCCACACTATCGGTGTTCCATTTGAGAATGCTCAACTCTTCTTCAATGTCCCCCTTGTCATCCAGCAGCTTCAGCACAGGGTCAGAGCCACGGACGTACTGGAAAACAAGAGAACATACAGTATGTCAAACTCATTCATTGCAAGCGACTGCTTATAAACTGAAGATTATGGTTATTATTGCACTATTATTGTTTGTTTGTTTTATGCGTACGTGTGTGGTGTGTGTATATATATATATATATATATACACACATATATATATACACACACACACATATATATTATATTATATAAAAGGTAGACACAAAATGCTGGAGTAACTCAGTGGGACAAGCAGCATCTCTGGAGAGAAGGAATGGGTGACATTTTGGGTCTACACCCTTCTTCGGACTGATGTCAGGGGAGTGGACGGGACAGAGATAGAATGTAGTCGGAGATAGTAAGACTGGTGGGAGAACTGGGAAGGGGGAGGCGATGGAGAGAGAGAGAGGGGAAGCAAGGGGTACAGTATATGAAGTTGGATAAGTCAATGTTCATACCGCTGGGGTGTAAGCTATAAGCAAAATATGAGGTGCTGTTCCTCCAATTTGCACTGGGCCTCACTCTGACAATGGCGGAGGCCCAGGAAAGAAAGGTCAAATTGGGAATGGGATAGTTAAACTGCTATATATATATCTATCTATATTACTAAAAGTCTGATCTTGACCGCTTTTGGCTCACTGTGGTGTGATTTCCGAGAGAACGCTGCCACCTACGGCCGTCATTTTTGGCCAGCTCGCTCAAAGCCCCCCTCCACCTTCCTGGACCAGAGGATTTTTCCCATCGATGAAAAATCAGGGAGATATTCATGTTTTAAAAAACATTCAACATTCTCTCTGCTGCCCCTGCTGGAGGGAGGGGGAGGGACTATAAAACCAGGAAGTGGTGTGCCTCACTCAGTCTCTGCAAGGTGGATGAAGCCAGAGGGTCACGTCTCTCTGAGCTCTGAATAGCACTGAACACACTGAAAGAGTGTCTCTATTGGTTCTAAAACGCTTGCAGAAGGTGTCTATTGGTTCTAAAATGCTTGCAAAAAGCGTCTATTGGTATTAAAATGCAGAAGGTGTCTATTGGTTCTAAAATGCTTGCAGAAAGTGTCTCTATTGGTTCTATAATGCTTGCAAAAAGTGTATATTGGTTCTAAAATACTTGCAAAAATTGTCTCTATTGGTTGTAAATTGCTTGCAAAAAATGTCTCTATTGGTTCTAAAATGCTTGCAAAAAGTGTCTCTATTGGTTCTAATATGCTGCCTGGCCAGAGTGACTGAGCTGCCAGCCCAAGAATCCATTCAGCCCACAATGTCCATAATAGCCCTCTGGAAACCAGTCCCTTTGACCCACAGCACACATACTAGGGCTCCAAAAAGCCCCCCCCCCCCCCCTCCCCAGCAATATTGGAAATGGTGGAGAGGTGGAATATTGCATTGGGGAACCAGCCCTCCCGTGTGAAGCTGGGACCCAACGGGTCCCACTTAGTCTAGTTTATATATATATATATATATATATATATATATATATATATATATATATATATATATACACACACACACACACACACACATGGATATATATATGGATATTATACATATATGTGTGTGTATATACACAAACACAGTGAACTTTTTTTCGTGTTTATTATATTGTTTACTTTCTACTATGTTTACATATTCAGTTGTGCTGCTGCAAGTAAGAATTTCATTGCTCTATCTGGGACATAGGACAATAAAACACTCTTGACTAGACACAGAATACTGGAGTAACCCAGCAGGACAGGCAGCATCTGTGGAGAGATGATGAATGATTGACGTTTCGGGTCGAGACCCTTCTTCAGACTGAGACACAGCTTATAAACTGAGACAAACAGTTAATTCTATTATTCAAAATACATTGACTTGGATAAGAGATCCCCTGTACAACCATATGTTCATGTGTCATAGCAGTAGAATTAGGCCTTTTCGGCCGCTATGCAATCATGGCAGATCTATCTTTCGCTCTGAACTCCATCTCCTGCCTTCTCCCCGTAATCTTTGACACAATCAAGAACCCGCCAATCTCTGCTGTTAAAATACCCAATGACTAGGTTTCCACAGCCGTCTGCGACAATGAATTCAACAGATTCACCACCCTCTGTCTAGAGAAATTCCTCCTCATCTCCTTACTAAAGGTACATCTTTTATTCTGAGGCTGTGCCCTCTGGTCCATAACTCTCCCACCTTTTCTGCTTCTACAAGGGAGGATGCAGTCAACTGTTTTATCATCGTTTTTGCACAAGCTAATCTGAAAATGTAATATTTTTGCATTAAAATGATATTGGCTTATTAATTTACTTTCCGCCAACATTGTAATGAAGTGATTTTACATTTACGCTGCTCTTCAGCATCAATTTCCCATGACAGCTCTGGCCCAGTACTTTTTACTGCAACAATTAATGTTATCTCGCTGTGCCAGCTCCTTCAATTCACCACTAAAGTAATTTATGTCCGTTCTGTTCTTCCCCCACCCACCTCCATGCTAAACTAGCAGACGTTTCTACTGTTAAATGTATAATTACTACAGCATTTTCTCATACAGAGGGAAACCCAAGAATTATAAATTGTGGTTTATGAATATATAGCACACTATTTATCGTTAATTAGTAGTAGGTTTGTTCCGTGTATACTGCAATACTCCTGAGTCCATTTTATCTTAATAAGCACAAGGCATTTGGGGACATGCTTGTTACATTTGAGAAAGTCTAATATTAAACATGCATATTATTGGACTGCTGCAACATCATATAATGCTGTATATATACACACGTATGTATATATATATATATTTTATTACTTGAGGGGATACCATATCACACATCGAAGACGAGGTATGCTTTTACAAAATTGTATTCCCTTCATATGATATGTGTTCTTACTGCAATATGCAGCAACATTGTAAAGGGGTAACATTGTGTAAATAAGGGGAATATTTTCTTGTATTCCCCTTTCTTGCGAACGCCTATGGTTATATTCCCGCTTTAAACTCCATAGGGTTGGCTAGAAAGGGGTTAAAACAGCGGGGAATATAGTCTTATATTCCCCTGGTCTCACATCCGGGAACTTGGCAACGTGACGCTGCGTGGGAAATTTAGAATATTCAAACGGCAGACAGGAAGACTGCCGCGTCCATTTTGGTTAAATTTTACGTGGAAGTCCGCCGAGCTGAGATGTTCAAATTTTCCTCTAGATGTCTGATATGGGTAATAATAACAATATTGACTGTCCTCTTTCGGGAGATACGACATATATTGCCCTCACTAGATCCATATTGCCCTCGTCTTCGACTTGGGCAATATGAATCTACTTCAGGCAATATATGTCGTATCCCCCTCAAGGCCAGTCAATATTCTATTAATATATGTGTATATATATATATATATATATATATATATATATATATGTCAAATAACATTCATGCTGTACGATGGCGTAGCGGTAGAGCTACTGCCTTACAGCGCCAGAGACCCGGGTTTGATCCTGACTACGGGTGCTTGCCTGTATGGAATTTGTACATTCTCCCTGTGACTTGCGTGGGTTTTCTCCGAGATCTTCGGTTTCCTCCCACACTCCAAAGACATACAGGTTTGGAGGTAATTAGCTTGGTGTAAATGTAATAAATAGTCAACTAGTGGGTAGGATATTGTTAATGTGCGGGGATCACGGCTCGGTGGGCCAAAGGGCCAAGTTTCCGAGCTGGATCTCTAAACTAAACATTCATACTGCACTAAAAGACATATAAGGGACGCTATATATCTTCTGTCTCATGTGGACCAACTTGTCAGTATTCTTTGCTTTCTACTCATTATCAATTTTGTGTTCAATCTCCGATTGTTCCCTAAATCCCTTTAATTTCCTGTAGAAGGTTCAAGGCAGAAATTGAGAGGTTCTTGATTAGTAATGTTACAGGAGGAGAGCAGGAGAATGGGTTTGAGTGGGAAAAATAGATAATCCATTATTGAATGGAGGAGCAGACTCAATGGGCTGAATGGCCTGACTCTGCTCCTATGTCTCATGATCTTATGAAATGGAGTTAAACTTTGGAACGTATGAGTCAGGCACTTTGACGGATTATGATCTAAATCAAGGGTTCCCAAGCTGGGGGTAAACTTCGCCTACCCAGGGGGTAAATTTGTTGATTCTGGATTTGTACATATTTTTTCTCATTGACTGACTGTTTGGTTCTGGTAAACCGGTATCTGTTTATCATTAGTTGCTCATAAATAAGTGAAATAACGTTGTTATGTGCTATTAAAGTTGCCTGGGGTAAACGGGATGAAAAAGGTTCGGAACCCCTGATCTAAATGGAGAAAAACTGCAATCAGTATTGGGATGGATCTAGGTGTTCTGGTACATAAATTACAAAATGTTAGCAGGTAGGTCAAACAAGCAGTTAAGAAGGTCTGAAGACCTTCAGGCCATCAGTCTGAAGAAGGGTCTCGACTCAAAACGTCACCTATCCACGTTCTCCAGGGATGCTGCCTGACCCGCTGAGTTACTCCAGCATTTTGTGTTTTTCCCATGGTAAACCAGCATCTGCAGTTCCCTGTTTCTACAGTTAAGAAGGTAACGGGCATGTTTGCTTTATTGCAAAGGGGTGGGAGTTTATGAACAGGGAGGTTTTGTTACAGTTGTGCAGGGTTTAAGTGAGACCACACTTTGAAACCTGTGCAGTTTTAGTCCTATTACCTAAAAAAAATGATATAACATTAGAGGCAGCCCAAAGGAGATTCGCCAGGCTAATCCCTTGGATGAGAGGGTTGTCCTATCAGAAGGAGCTGGATAGTTTAGGTCTGTATTGCTTGGAGTTTATAAGAAAAAAAGAACCCTTAAGACTCCAAGGGAGGTTGAGATGTTTGCATTTGTGAGAGTCATGAATGAGGGAACAAAAGGACAAAATAATAAGATGGTCATTTAAAATTTAGGTGCATTAAAATTTCTTCTCTCAGAGGCAAATGAATATCTGAAGGTAGAGGAGGCCAGAGTTTAGATATATTATACGGTGGAGAAATTTAAATCTTTGAAAAAATTGAGCAATTGAAATTCTGGGGAACTGGAACAGATGAAGAGCCGAAGCCCAGCATCGCTCAACTTGAATGACCACTCCTGATCCTATTTTCTAATGTTCTTGAGAAGATATTAACTTCTCACTCAATTAGTTAATCAGAATATTTAACTGAAGTCCTCTGCAATTTAAAGAGTTGTGTCCAATGCAACCCAAACCTTTGCTCTGAGATTAAGGAAAGTATGTAGCATTCACCTTAGATAGGCACAAGGTACTGGAGTAACTCAGCGGGTCAGGCAGCATCTCTGGAGAAAAAGGATGGGATATGGGTGACCCAAAATGTTACCCATCCTTATTTTCAAGGGATGCTGCCTAACCCGCTGAGTTACTCCAGCACTTTGTGCCTATCTTTGGTATAAACCAGCATCTGCAGTTCTTCGTTTCTGGTATTCACCTAATTTGGATTAAGCACTGGATGTAAGAAATAGACTTCTTGGCAGTTAAATGTTAAAAGAATGAAAATTTATACTTCTGATTTTTTGATGACACCAAGTATCTGTCAGTATTTATGCATTTATAAGGTAAATGTGACAACGATTTCTAGCCAGCCAGCTTGTGGAATTGGAAAATGTTGAAGTCAGAAGTTGCCTTCAGAGATTCTGCATGGGGTGAGCCAAAACCAGGGCTTTGAATGTACCACTTGTTGACTAACTCAGCAGTAAAAATAGGCAGTAAAAGTTTGGGTTTTTGCAATTCTTTGTTCAATTATATAATTAAAAAAAGGTGCGTGTAACTATTTCCACACTTTTTTGGTCCTGTAATTTTATGTATGGAATCTTAATCACAGGAAAATTAAATATTTAAACAGTTTAGATATTTTTTGTATTTAAACTGTTCCTTTCATTCCATTTTCCAAACTTTATTTTGGTTTCTGGGCATAATTTTAACCTAATAATTTCTGCTATGGAATGTGAACATGAAGTTAGTTATTGTCCTATAGCATAAAGTGTATAGGTAATTTAGATGTTTAAGAAGGAACTGCAGATGCTGGAAAATTGAAGGTAGACAAAAAATGCTGGTGAAACTCAGCGGGTGAGGCAGCATCTATGGAGCGAAGGAAATAGGCAACGTTTCGGGTCGAGACCCTTCTTCAGGTAATTTAGTTAGTACTTTGGCATTGAGCATGAGCGCTCTTGGTTGAGCGCTTATCCTGGTGTTATGGCACAAGTACTTTGTGTTTTAATAGTAATTTGATTTGGACATCCTACTTTGGTATAGGTTTTTGTTTATTATTGTCACATGCATCGAGGAGCAGTGAAAAAAAATGTTTTGCATGGTATCCGGGCAAACCATACCATACTGCGGGGCGGCACAGTGACGCAGCGGTAGAGTTGCTGCCTTACAGCGCCAGAGACTCGGGTTCGATCCCGAATATGGGTGCTGTCTGTAAGGAGTTTGTACGTTCTCCCCGTGACCGCATGGGTTTACTCCGAGATCTTCTGTTTCCTCCCACACTCCAAAGACGTAGTTTGTTGGTTAATTGGCTTGGTCATAAATGTAACTTGTCCCAAGTGTCTAGTGTGTGAAGAATGGTGTTAATGTGCGGGGATCGCTCGTCAGTGCGGACCCGGTGGGCCGTATCTCTAATCTAAACTAAACGACATCAGGTAGGGCAAAAGAGAAAATAAACAGAGAGCAGATATAAATTTTGCAGACTAACTGCAAATTCCTAGGGTTTCTTAGAACCAAATTTGTTTGCTGTTGCATGCCTTGGGAATGTAGATACGCAATAATGGATGCTGAACTGATACATCTGCAGGATTAGGTGAAATGTCTGGTGGCAAGCTTGCAAAAAGTCTTTGGTCAACATTACATGCGCAAAATTGCACAAATTTTTCCCGGACAAGAACAAAATCTTAAAACCATGAGCATCTTATAGAATGTTTTGAACTTACCTTGATTTGTAGTCCCTTGAACATCTTGGGCTTATCACTTCTGACAAAAGCTGGAAAAGATTTTTCAAGTAAGTAAATTAATTTTCTTTTTTTTTTACACCCAGATCAGTTTACTGTAAATCAATACTTAACTAACTTATTGTAATTCAATATTGTTGCATCCCCAAAGCATATAGCGGATGAACATAAAATGCATCCTTTATCAAAGTTGAGCTAGTTTCTTTCCCAACGCACAGAAAGGCTGGGTGAGGTTTAATCAAACGTGGCTTTGAACGTAGTACTTCCCCTACTAACTCTGCAGTAAAAACAGGCAATAAAAGTTAATGCTGCTGCAGTTCTTTGTTCAAAATACATAAGCTCAATTCTACATGGGTACTCAGATTTCTTGTACAATAGATTATTAATAAATAAATAAGCACAGATGTCTAACGGACCAGGCATGTGCCTCAACAGTCCTGTTCCTGCAATGGCTTCATGTGGATATGTTGCCGATTTGAAATCATGTTTTCATTTCAAGAAGTTAGTGCATACCATGCCAATGCTAACATAATCTAAATGTTTTCCTTTACAGACATTCCTTGAGTCAAGAAAGTTTTATTCCATTTGTCCTGAAAACCGAACAATGAGATTCTTCCTTGCAGCAGCACAACTGATATGTAAACACTGTAATAATAATGTAATCACCGTCATAATAAACAAGGAAAAAAGTTCAGTATGTAAACTGTGCAAAGACAAAAAAATGTCCCCAAGTCTATGTAGTTCGGAGCGTAGTTTGAGGTTGTAGTGTTTAATAGCCTGATGGTTGTTGGGAAGAAGCTGCTCTTGAAACTGGACGTTACAGTTCAGTTTAGAGATACAGCTTAGTTCAGAGATATAACGCAGAAACAGGTCCTTCGCCCCACCGAGTCTGCACATTAACACAAGCCTATACATGCTTGTGACAATTTGCACTTATACCAAGTATACAAACCTGTACGTCTTTGGAGTGTGGGAGGAAACCGAAGATCTCGGAGAAAACCCACGCTGTCACGGGGAGAACGTGCAAACTCCTGCTCCTGCAGTCGGGATCGAACCTGAGTCTCCGGCGTTGCAAGCGCTGTGAGGCAGCAACTCTACTGTTGCGCCACCGTGCCGCCCATGAGGAAGAGGTTCCACCGAGATTTGAACTTGGATCGCTGGATTCAGAGTCCAGAGTGCTAGCCATTACACCATGGAACCACATTTTCAGGATCCATTCCAGCCTTTCAGTGTACAATGGTGCTGGGTGGGGAGGGGGCCTATACTGTGATTTAGTAATATGCATGATTTTACCTGGGGACCATTGTCAAAGTTACAATATTCCTGCTGTGTTGCTATGGGTAGTATTAAGTCAGGGCATACAATGATGAGCAATGAGCAAACAGTGCTTCGAGTGCAGTGAGGTTACGTTATTTGCTTCAAAATGTAACAGGGCCTACTGGTCCAGCAGATATATTTAAAGAATTAAAATTCAAATTTTTGGTTCATGGAAGGCGGCGGATATTTGGGCAGCGTGGTGGCACAGCAGTAGAGCTGCTGCCTCACAGCGCCAGAGAGCCGGGTTTGATCCTGACTACTGGTGCTGTCTGTACCGTGTCTGTATGTTCTACCCGTGACCTGCATGGGTTTTCTCCAGGATCTCCAGTTTCCTCCCAAACACCAAAGGCGTACAGGTTTGTAGGATAATTGGCCTGGTATAATTGGAAATTGTCCCCAGTGTGTGCAGGATAGCGCTAGTGTACAGGGCGATCACTGGTTGGCGCGGACATGGTGGGCCAAAGGGCATGTTTCCATGCTGTATCTCTAAACTAAGTCAAAATGTTTATTCCTGAATAATAGGAGGCATGAATCAATCAGGCAGCGTCTTTTGGATGACATTCTTGCATCAGGTGCAGGGTAATGAGGCCTGTTACAATGAATTAAGTTGTAATCTTTCCACATGGATAGTCTTGCTAATCTCTAGACAGACACATGTGTCACGCTCTCATTTCACTGCTGCCATCAGAAAGAAGGCATAGGAGCCTGAAAACTGTAACGTCCAGGCTCTGATGCAGCTTCTTCCCTTCAACCACCTGACTATTAAACCCTACAATCTCCAAATATACTCTGACCCAGCGTTTCTCAACCTTTTTACCCTTGCAATAATTTTCATCTCAGGGAACTCCTATAGATGTTGCTAAATATATTCCCTATGATTATTATACTTTTAAATGATACTAGACCAAGTGCAGGCCCATTGGGTCTGCTCCCCCAACGCACCCATTCCATACCCGTAGCCCCCAAGGGAGGCGTGGTCCTCCAACTCAGGCCATTCCCGAACGTAAAATTCCAGCACTCCCCTGCCTCCCTCAGCAGTGGGTTTTAAAATAAATTCCAATTACACTTGCCCTGCGTGTTGCAATAGCAATTCGCCCTCCTCCTCCTGTGAGGTAAAAAGTTCAGAGTGTTCCTGTGTCGCAACATGGTATCGAAGTGTGTTGGAAGCTGGCAGGATTGATTTTAACAGTAAAAATCTTGTGAAAGTTGGCATTTTTAAAGCTTTAATCGCGAATAACGTGAAATATAGGGTGAAATCTTCAGTGAAGCTGATCACTGATAGCCGAGGCATTGTGACGTCATCAGTTGAAGTTGGTCCTTTTAAATTCAAAGTCTTTTGATTTTTTTTTAAACTGATCAGTAATGTCGAGAAATAAAGCAGAAAATGTTCAGTGAAGGTGTTCTCTGCCTAGAGGGGAAAAATGTCAATCAGAATATGTAAAAATGTAATTGTTACCGCATTGTGTTTTTGCGAAGATGTAAAGACAACCACATGTACACGCACATATACAAACAAAATCAGACTTTATTATAATACCCAAGAATTTTCCAAGAATATGCCGTACATGTTTAAGAAAATTATGAATATGAAATTAAACACAAAAATTACTAGCATATGATTAGCCTATTTATCACTATTTCTCTCGGAACCCCTAGTGACCTCTCGCGGAACCCAAGCGTTCCGGGGAACTTCGGTTGAGAAACGCTGCTCTGAACTATATAGACGTGGGGGCATTATTTTTGACATTGCACTACTATCGTCTATTTATTTGCCTGTTTTTTAAATATGTACTGAAGTTTGTTTGGTGTTTATCATAGGTTTTACAGAGTGCTATGTTTACATATCTGTTGTGCGGCTGCGTAAGAATTTTGTTGTTCCATTTTGAGTCATAAGGTCATACGTGTTAGGAGCAGAATTAGGCCAATCGACCCATCAAGTCTGCTCCACCATTTAATCATGGCTGATCTATCTCTCCCTCCTAACCCCATTCATCTGCCTACTCCCCTTAACCCCTGACACCCGTACTCATCATGAATCAATCTATCTCAGCCTTAAAAATAGAGTTGCCATTGACTTGGCCTCCACAGTCTTCATAGAAACATAGAAAATAGGTGCTGGAGTAGGCCATTTGGCCCTTCGAGCCTGCACCGCCATTCAATATGATCATGACTGATCATCCAACTCAGTATCCTGTACCTGCCTTCTCTCCATACCCCCTGATCCCTTTAGCCACAAGGGCCACATCTAACTCCCTCTTAAATATAGCCAATGAACTGGCCTCAACTACCTTCTGTGGCAGATAATTCCAGAGACTCACCACTCTCTGTGTGAAAAATGTTTTCCTCATCTCGGTCCTAAAGGAATTTCCCCTTATCCTTAGACTGTGACCCCTTGTTCTGGACCTCCCCAACATCGGGAACAATCTTCCTGCATCTAGCCTATCCAACCCCTTAAGAATTTTGTACGTTTCTATAAGATCCCCTCTCAGTCTTCTAAATTCTAGCGAGTACAAGCCAAGTCTATCCAGTCTTTCCTCATATGAAAGTCCAGACATCCCAGGAATCAGTCTGGTGAACCTTCTCTGTACCCCCTCTATGGCAAGAATGTATTTTCTCAGATTTGGAGACCAAAACTGTACGCAATACTCCAGGTGTGGTCTCACCAAAACCCTGTACAACTGTAGTTGAACCTCCCTGCTCCTATACTCAAATCCTTTCGCTATGAATGCTAACATACCATTTACTTTGTTCACTGCCTGCTGCACCTGCATGCCTACTTTCAATGATTGGTGTCCCATGACACCCAGGTCTCGTTGCATCTCCCCTTTTCCTAATTTGCCACCATTAAGATAATAGTCTACCTCCTGTTTTTGCCACCAAAGTGGATAACCTCATATTTATCCACATTATTCTGCATCTGCCATGCATTTGCCCACTCACCAGCCTATCAAAGTCATCTTGCAGCCTCCTAGCATCCTCCTCACATCTAACACTGCCTCCCAGCTTCGTGTCATCCGCAAACTTCGAGATGTTGCATTTAATTCCCTCGTCCAAATCATTAATGTAAATTGTAAATAGCTGGGGTCCCAGCACTGAGCCTTGCGGTAACCCACTAGTCACTGCCTGCCATTGTGAAAAGGACCTGTTTACTCCTACCTTTTGCTTCCTGTCTGCCAGCCAGTTCTCTATCCACATCAATACTGAACCCCCAATACTGTGTGCTTTAAGTTTGTATACTAATCTCAGTGGCAAAGAATTCCACAGATTCACCACCCTCTGACTAAAGAAATTCCTCCTCATCTCCTTCCTAAAGGAACGTCAGAGACACAAGGAACTGCAAAAGCTGGAATCTTGAGCAGTCTGAAGAAAGGTACCAATCCTGAAACGTCACCTGTCCATTCCCTCCACAGATGCTGTCTGACCCACTGAGTTCCACCAGCACTTTGTGTTCTGCAATAAAACTGCTTCAATTCTGGGCAATTTTTTATTTTTTTTTTAAAAGGCCAGCTCTTTTAACAAAGCTCCTGTGATTTGTAAAATGTATGCTACCTTTGAGTAGTAATCATTCAAGCATTCCTGGGCTCTGTGCAGATCCATGCAATGCCTCAAACAACTGGGTTTCAAATCAATGGGGCAAAACACCAGCAGCATGGAACTAAAAAATTGTTTTAGTCAGTAAAAATCAGAAGGTTTCTGCGTGACATTGGAGAGAGCATCTGCTGCTGCAATACAAATTGAGGTTGGGTGTCTGGACTGGGGAATCTAATGATATCATACTGCACATGATTTCCTGTAAACAAGTGGAAAGTTGTCTGTTCTTGATACAGGATGGTAATTTCCCCCCAAAATACAAAAATCTGTTGGGTGGGTCCAAGAATAGCCAGGACAACTCCTTAAAAGGAGTGGGGCATGGCATTAGAACCCAGATTTACTGGAAACCCTGCACCACATGGTGACTGGAAGGAACAACATTTAATTAAGGATGAAGACGATGGTTAATAAAAAGCAGCTTGTTTAATTTTTTAAGAAAACAGCTTGTTGCAGGAATAATGGGTTGTAGGATTCTTTGAATTACCATCTCTCGCCTGGCTCCCGCTCAGATTTTCTTCGTGTTAAGAGGCAATTTTTTTTTTAAATCCCAGATAAAGCTGATGGTGGTTTTTGAAGGTGAACTAGGAGAAAGTGGGCCAAATTTTGTGAGGGAGGAGACTGAAAAAAATCGCCATCTGGAGAATAAAGGGAGAACATTTGGCTTTTATGATTTTTCTCTGAATTGGCCTGCAGTGTTGCCTTTGGAGCTTAATGATCAGATTTCAGGAATGGGTAACTGGCAGATCCTGTATTATATATCCTTTGCTCTCATTTATTTAATGCCAATTTCATACTACGGTCATGGTTCCAGGAGACAGTTTGTATGTTAATCTATGCTTTCTGTAGTGCGTATGGTTCTCCTACTTCCCCATGTAGAATGCTGTGGTCATGTGGACAACACAGAGAGAGTATGGTAGAGCAGGCATGGCACGAGAGAATAAATAAGATGCACATTTACAAACTTGTGTACTAATGTATTGTATTAAAATTAACAACAGACGGAAAAAATGATGTAGTATTTATCCAGAATAACTCAAATGTTGAAACAGAATGCTCACAACAAAGTTTTGGAAAATGACCAAACATGAGCCATAAAGTAGCACAGAATAACTTTAGATTATTATGCTTTCTCTATGTATTTTGGTTTTTGCACCATCATGGTCTGGTTTGCATAGAATAACTGATAATTTATTGTAAACTGACTCGTTGTTGCTGTTGCATTTCATGTGCTTGTAAAGCTGCAGCAATTAAGGATTTTATTGTTCTACTTCATATCCGGTATAAATGGCATACACTTCTAACTTTAATTTCTCCATAGCATTACTTAATAAATCTATCAGTTTGATACAAAGTGCGTAATTAAGGCATCAGCAACTGCTTTCTGGGGTCAGAAGACCATCGGGTGGCGCTAGCAATGGCTGCCTCGCCAACAGTCTGTCTGTCCTTTCCTTCTTTGTGTTTAAATAGTATGTGTTAAATGTGTGTTTTTAGTGTCCTTTAACTTGTTTGATGTGAGGAGGGGGGGGGGGGGGGGGGGGGGGGGGGGGGTTGCGGGAAACATTTACTAATCTCTGAACACGACGGAGATGCGGTTTTTTGTTTCCGTATCGTATCTCCGTCTGCACTGCGGCCTAACATTGAGGAGTTTTCGGCCTTTGCTGGAGACCGACTTTTGATAGCTTTACCACGGGTGCCTACGGGACATTGCGGAGCCCACGATCGCTTTGCCAGGGGTCGACCTCGGATCTCCAACCGTGGGTGCTTGCGGACCTAACATTACGGAGCCCGCGATCTCTGGTCAGAGACAGACCTCGGGAACTCCAAACCACGGGAGTTTCGACCGCCCCGACGCGGGAGCTTCAACCGTTGGCTGCGGGAGCTTTGCTCGCCCCGACAGATGGGAGATATAAGTCGACTGCCCCGACTGCGGGAGATATAAAGAGGAAGAAGTTTGGACCTTTTTACCTTCCATCACAGTGAGGAATGTGGGGAATTTGCTGTAGTGGTTGTTTATTTTAATTTTTATGTATTGAGCTTCTTGTTGCCTTTTTTCCGTATGGCTGTATGATAATTTGCATATCACTGTACCTTAATTGGTACATGCGACATTAAAAGACCTTTGAAACCTTTAAAGAAGGATCTCAATCCGAAACCTCACCTATTCCTTTTCTCCAGAGATGCTGCCTGTCCTGCTACATTACTCAAGCTTTTTGTGTCCATCTTCGGTGTAACCCAGCATCTGCAGTTCCTTCTTACACAAATTGCTTTATGTTGAAGAGTTTGCTGCATTTCCCCCACCCCTGTTGTACATATAACTAGACTAAAATTGCAATGTTGTATTCTTATACTCAAAAGGGAAGTTACCATTTTTGTTTTCACTAAAAGAATAATTCAAGGATTGACACAAAATGCTGGAGTAACTCAGCGGGACAGGCAGCATCTCTGGAGAGATGGAATGGGCGACGTTTTGGGTCGAGATCCTTCTTCAGACTGAATAATTCTCCCATTCCCAAGTCAGCATTTTAATCAAAACTGAGTTTCTCCCGCACACCCCATCCTTCATGCTGGTTCATCCCAAGACAACTGTTTCCGCTCGACACACATGTACAGCAACAGGAAACGGCAAAAAGATAACATTTCTGCTTCAATACTTTGATGTACATTTTATCTGCAGCAACAGCCTGAAGACAAACACAAAATAAAAAGACTAAAAATAAAACAATCAGTGCTTTGAGAAGGGGACTTTCTTCTCAGTGCATTGACTTGTTTTCATTGTGTCTTTATGTTTAAATTGGGAAAAGGACAAATAAAACCATGTGGAGATTATACATACAATAAATGTGTCACAGCTTCTACTACACAGAATAGATTTAGCAATGATCAAAGTCAAATTAAAAACACAATTCTCAAAAGAAAGACATATCAGAAGTGTAAAGTGGAAAGAAAGGAACCATTATATCCATACAAATCCTCCCATTGTAAGTCAAGTGAGTTAGATTTAGCTCTTAGGGCTAAAGGAATCAACGGATAGTGGGAGAAAACCAGGAACGGAGTACTGATTTTGAATGATCAGCCATGGTCATGTTGAATGACAGTGCTGGCTCGAAGGGCCAAATGGCCTACTCCTACACCTATTTTTCTATGTTTCTAGGATCTAACAACATCGAATCCAGAATGTTTTTGTTGGTGAATCTTCGTTCTTGATAGCAGGAGGCCAGGCTATTACAAACCTATTTACTATCTCTGGTTTTATAACCAGGAAGGTTTAAATAAACTGTTGCATTAACCAGATGCATGGCTGGTAGTGGATAAATGGCAGAAAAGAGTGCATGCAATGGCAGTCTCCAACAAGAGAGAGAGAGAGACAAACCAAAACCATTGACATTCAATGGCCTCACGGTCGTCAATCACTACAACCTGCATGTTTCTCTCCAAGTCACGCATCCTAATTTGGAATGGCATCACTGTTCCTCATCATTGCTGCCTCTACATCCTGCAGCTCCCGGTCATGTGAGAACCACCTTCAGCACTGCAGCATTTGTGGGCCACCGCATCCACAGAAGGCGATTAAGAACTGACCTTGATAATGGTGCCCAGATTCTTGACATAAATGACCTAAAAACATTTTTCGATATGGTTTAACAACCTTTGGGTTCTAGGAGACCTATTCCCATTCTGCCAGATTACAAAGAGCAACATATGCATTATTTTTCAGAATTCCACAAACAATCCTAAATCTTTAAAGATTATCGTTCCAGTCATTTTTTTTTCGCTCTGCTCTATTTCTCTCAACGCGGACATTAAATAAAATGTTCCAGAGCATTGGAAGAGGATGTTGCGCAGTTTCTGAAGGTTGCTGTGAATGGATTGAACATTGTGCAATTATCATCAAACATCCCCACTTATGACCTTATGGTAGAGGTTTGTGACGGAAGCTAAAGATACTTGAGCCTAGGACACTTTCCTGAGGAACTCCTGCCGTGATGCCCTGGGGTGGATTGATTGACCAAGTACAACCACATTCCTTTGTGAGGTAAGGCCGCAACTATTGGAGTGGGTTTCCCACTGATGCCCGTTGACCAGTTTTACCTCAGACCCTTGAAGCAACACTTACAATAAAGCTGCTTTGATGCAACAAGCAATACTCATCTCGTCTCTGGAATGCAGTTCTTTAGCTCATCTTCAAACTAAGGCCCTAATGAGGTCTAGAGCCGATGGGTGCTGGCAAACCATAAATGGATAATAGTGAGTTGGTTATTTATTTGTAAGTGGCACTTGCTAAGGACTACTGAGGACAGGTTGAGACCGAAGAAGGGTGTCAACCCGAAAAGTCGCCCATTTCATCTCTCCACAGATGCAGCCTGTACCGCTGAGTTACCTCAGCATCAGGTTGATGATAATTGACTGATTTGTTTGGAGAGAAATCAAGCATGCTGGACTAGTCCTGCTTTTTTTAAATGAAGAATGTATACCACCTTTTCCACGCCCTTCATGATTTTACATTCCTCTATAAAGGTCACATCTGAGCCTCTTACACTACAGGGAAAAAGACCTAGCCTATCTAGCCAATCCTTATAGCTTAAACCCTGCAGAGTTGTTTGAAGCAAAAAGAAAGAAATCAATAGGATGCAGCTGAAAAACAAAGGCTTCAAGGTCAAATATAAAAGCCTTTAATGTAATCTTCACTGTTCTATTGTCTTCATACCAGTGGCACACCAATATGCTGATTCTGTGTGTACGCTGAAGAAAACAAATAACCTCGTGGGAGTCATTAGATACCAAAATCAAATCAGAATTAAGATGAGTATTGAAAGAATCACTAATAACAGACTTGTACAGCTCAATACCACTTAAAAATTCCACTTCAGAAGCAGTATGTTTTATTTGTTTGACCTTCAGATAATCTTATTTCAAGCAGAATAGAAACATTGAATATTTTTCCTAAATAAGATTAAATAAGTTTGGCCCAGGAATGTCTACACGGCACCTACCCATAATATATAAAAGATTATTAAATAACGTTAAATCCCACATCTCCTCCATTTTTCCTTAATTTCCAAGGGTATGTTCAGATGTTGCACCCAGCTCTAATATACAAACATTTACTCCCAAAACAGCCTGTTATTTAAGGAGCATAGAAGTACATCCAGATTCAGTTTACCTTTTAGCTAATTCCCTTCTCATCATTTATAGAGCCAAACATTTTTCAGGGGAAGTATTGATTCAAACACACCCTTTCCCATTTATGGTATTGAATTTGGTTTCCACAATGCAATATTCTCCACATTGAAGAAACCTTGCACAAACTGGGTGACTGTTTTGCGCAATACCTCCAGTCAATCCACAAGATTGGCTCTTAGCTTCCAGTTGCCTCTCACTTCAATTCTTCATTCCATTTTCACTCCGACTTCTTTTTGTTTGGCCTCTTATACTTTAGGCTTTAGAGATACAGCATGGAAACAGGCCCCTCGGCCCACCGTGTCCGTGCCGACCAGTGATCACCCCGTGCACTAGAACTATCCTACACACGAGGGACAATTTACAGAAGCCAATTAACTTACAAACCTGTACAACACTTTGGAGTGTGGGAGGAAAGCAGTGCTTCCGCAGAAATCCCACGGGGTCAAAAGGAGAACGCACAAACTCTACCGCTGCTGCCTTCCAATGAAGCCCAATGTAAGCTCAAAATAACCAGCATCTCATCTTCCTTCTAGGGATTTTGCACCCTTGAGAGTCAAAGATGAATTCAGCAATTTCAGATAGCTGGCCTTTTCAGTTGATTGTTTATCTCCTCGCAGATGCTGAGTATTTCTGACATTTTATATTTTTTATTTTACTTTAGCAATTCTACTACTGGGTTAGCAGTTCTATATCACTGAACCAGAAATACAAATTCATAAATTCCTCCGTGGCAGATGGGGAATTTAAGTACAAGTAATCACATAAATATGGAGTTTATTTATTAAATAAGACATAATCAATAAATAAGTTTGACATAGGCATCCTTGTTCTCCAGACCTACCAGCGATGAGTGTAGGGCACGAAGATCAGACTTGTGAATGTAAAATAGTTACTTATGTGTTTCACATTCTCATTAATATTATTCCCCTATACAGGTTGTTAGAAAGAAAGGGAAATATCTGACTCTGCGTGTTCTCCAATCACGGGTGGTTTTGTACGACTAGGGTGGCCAATATATACCAAAATCATTACGAAGGAACTGCAGAGTCTGGTTTAAACCGAAGAAAGACACAAAATGCTGGAGCATCACTGGAGAGAAGGAATGGGTGACGTTTCGGTCGCAGGCAAAGGAAAAGAAGAGATATAGACGTTAAAGTAGATAGAAATAAAACAAATGAATGAAAGATATACAAAAAAGTAACGATGATAAAGGATCATCCTTTATCTCTCGTTTCCATTTCCCCTAACTCTAGTCCGAAGAAGGGTCTCGACCCGAAACATCACCCATTCCTTCACTCCAGAGATGCTGCCTGTCCCGCTGAATTACTCCAGCCTTTTGTGTCTATGCCAAAATCATTGTCGGGATAAGAACCAATTTTGCTTTCATGGGTGGTGGGGTCAACATTGCCTAGGATACTGGCAATTGGCTTTCTCTGCTCAGACCCTGGAATGGAATTACAATCAACAACCATTTGAATCACAGGCAAAACTGGTATCACTAGTTTAGTCTAGTTTAGAGATACAGCGTAGAATCAGGCCGTTCGGCCCACACCGACCAGCGATCCCCACACATTATATCCTACACACATTAGGGACACTTTACAATTATACCAAATCAATTAACTAACAAACTTGTACGTCTTTGGAGTATGGGAGGAAGCCGAAGATCTTGGAGAAAACCCACGTTGTCACGGACAGAACGTCCAAACTCCGTACAGACAAGCACCTGTGGTCGGGATCGAACCCGGGCCTCTGGCGCTGCAAGCACTGTAAGGCAGCAACTCTACCGCTGCGCCACCATGCCGCCACATGCTTTCCAAGTTAAGAAGACATTCTAGTTTCAAAATTCCTATTTAATTTGTAAACCTACCAGACCAAAAGTGGAGTTCTGAGGAGCAACATTGGAAGTTATACATACTTTGATAGTCAATTATTAAGATTAATTTGTACTATGACTAAGTTCGCCATTATTCAAGAATAGTTTTATATATTTACCCTGGACTTGGGGGAACCTTCCCAATTTTCATCCACATACTTCAAGGACAGCTCCAGCATACAACTGATGGGAAACAAAAAGGTAGAGGTTACCAAAATGCAGATGTATTATGCTAAAGCCCCAAGACTCTGTTAATCAGCATGGTTAACATAAGATTGCTCAACTACTTTAATTATCTCAATGTGAATGAGTTAATGAATAATTAATATTTTCAGAACACCTAAATGGTTCACCAATAAGGCCAGTATTTCACTCCAACGGTGGTATGTTTTATTAATGACATTTCAAAGGCCTGTTACATTGCCTTTTCTCCGAGTCGGTCTAGAATGCTAACTGATTGCGTCCATGATGACCAACTAATCAGTCTAGAACAATAAACATGAGTTTAATAAGTGGACAAAGAATTTCTAAAACTGCACATAAATCTTTGAAAGATGCAGCATCAAAAAGATAGAGATTTTGATTCAAGGAGAGAAACTTCAACAACTGATCCAAAGGCATGATTTGAATTCTAAAAAACAAATGCTCCACTAAACCCTTCTTATTCGGCTCACGGTTAGGTAGATAAAATCTGTCCAGAGTCTGACCTCCCCAGAGGAGCATGCGTGAAGCTCAACAGACTTTGTACAGGAGTTGGGCGTTTCAAGGCCAGAATGTGGAGATGGGGGCTCCGCCAGAGCCCAGCCTGTGAATGCGGAGCAGAACAACAGACAGCCAACCATGTCATCGCTGTGTGCCCGCCTTTTCACCCACCAAATGGAGCTCAGGGCCTGACAGACATTGACGTAGAGACAACAACCTGGCTGCTCAACACTTGGCTTGAGATCTAACTATTCCTTTGGTTTATGTTTCCATTCACAAGAAGGTTAGGTATGTGCCATTGGTTTAGGCACAAAGGGTAATTTTTATTTAAAATATATTTTATGCAGATTACTTAGATTTTTAGAATTAGCAGCCAATGGGTCACAGGCAAAGATAATTTAAATTTGTTTTCTTATTTAGTTTATCACACTTTAGGTTAGGAAAATCCTGCTAATAGCTGCTGCCTTAAACTAGATTAAACATACCATTAAATTTAATGCTTCTAGATTTCAATGGCCAACAAGAGTGAAACAGGGGCAGCACAGTAGTGTAGCTGGTTCACAGAATCAGAGACCCAGGTTCGATCCTGACCTCGGGTGCTGTGTGTGTGTAGTTTGCACGTTCTCCCTGTGACCACGTGGGTTTCCTAGGGTGCTCCTGTTCACTTCATCCAAACCATATGGGGTTTGTAGGTTAATTGGCCCTCTGTAAATTACCCTTTGTGGAGGGAGTGGATGTGAAAGTGGGACAATATAGAACTAAAGTGAACGGGTGATCGATAGTCGGTTTGGACTTGGTGGGACAAAAGGCCAGTTTCCATGCTGTATCTCTAAGCTAAACTAAACTCCATTTGGTAACCCAATTCTAATTTCTAACGAAGCGTGTATGACCTGAAATACTAACATTTTACCGATCCTATCTGACATGCTGAACTTTTCCAGCATTTTGTTTTTATTTCAAATATCTAACAATTGTTATTCTTTTATTTTTATCCATAGCAACACAAATGGATTAGTAAGTGTCGATCTGTGTGTTTTCTAAGCCGCAGTTTCGAAAGTACAGATGAATGTGCCACGTTTTCTCTATGAAGGAAATACGATAACAAAAGTCCTTGTTCTTGAAAAGAACTATTATATTGACAAATTTCACCCAAGGAATGTGGGACCCTGGGACAAACGATAAAGGATTTACTGTCTAACTTCCAATTACACTGCACATATTTTACTCCACTATCAATGGCCACTGGACAATAATATCAAGCTGCAGCTGGAAGCAATTAGAGGTTGCAGGTACTATGCTACTGCATGCATTTCATTAATTTTGTTTTGTTTAAGTTGGTACCTCCTTACCCCGATCACATCTCTCTTGCTCGCCAATAGTCAGTGGTTAAACAGGCACAAAAGCCAATTATATTCAACAAAGAGATGGATCTTTAGAGTTCTCCATCAGACTTAATGCAGAAACAAACGGTGAAGAAAAAAAATCCATGGAACAGAACACATAACACAGAATAGTAATTACAGACAATTCAGTTGAACAATAAAAGTCCTATTCTCAACCATTTTGTGATTGCCCATGGGTCAGTTACTAAACAAGAAGATACTGTTCGCATTTTACTGACAGTCTTTCCATCCAACACTCTGCGGCCATCAACAAATCAAAAGTGTGCTATTCATTAAATCCTCAGAGTAAAAATAGTAATTTAGCAAGGGAAATAAAATAAACGACCTCTAGTAAGCAGGAATGTGCTGCTTAAATGCTATTTGGCCTCAAATATCAGAAAAGAACGGAAAGCTAAATTGGGGTGTTATATGTATATGTATATATATATGTATATGTATATATAACAATTATCAAAATAATATTAAAAAATTATCACTTTTGTACCTCCTATTCTAATTGAACTGTGATACAGCAAAAAGTTTTCAATTCACCCCGTGTTGATACACAGCTCTTCTATATATTTCTTACATTTGAAATACAAATGACTAATTTATACTCAGTATTGCATATTTTGTGAAAGGGACAAATGCTGGTGAGTGTATTCCAAAATAATGCAGCAGTTGCAAAATAAAGTCTTAAAAATATTCCCTGGGCAACACTCACAAGAAACAATGACAGTATGAAGCTGTCAGGTGCTCAATTTTAACCAGTAAAGGTCCCTTCACCAAATATTACTTTACAACAAATTTTGGGCACTTCCAAATTCTCATTCCAATGAAGCATGTTTACACACAGCTTACCATGCAACAGAGAAATGTAGAAACAAGGAACTGCAGATGATGGTTTACAAAAGATACAAAGTGCTGGAGTAACTCAGCCGGTCATTTCCGAAGGACATATCTGATGCGAAACATTACCCATCGATCTTCTCCGGAGATGCTGTCTTGGTGTAAACATGCACCAACATGGAAGGAGCCCTTTGGGATGCCCCGTCTATGCAGGCTCTAAGCAAGTGCAACATTCCCATTCTCTCACACTCTCTTTATAGCAATCGGACAAAGGACCATCGGGCCCAGAGGCCGGTTCACAAATGACCATTGGGCCACAGCCTGTCGAGGAGAACCGCCTGTGAACCCGACCCCGAGCAACAGCCGATGACAGGAGCCACATCCGAACTCACCCACGAGCCAATGGACATGGGGTCGAGAACGGGCTGCGGCAAGACGGTCGGGCCGCCGAGAACAAAGACTGACCTGCAGGAGGAGGCACCCAGATCAAAGATGGACAATCAGGGCTGAGTACTTTGTTATTTTGTCAGCGCCAGGTACGTGGAGACTTAGTGTATGGTATACATAAACAAGGAATTCCACTGTACCCAAGTACATGCGACAATAAAGTATCATTGAATCAAATTCAAATTATTTCAGATACCAATCCAGCTCTCTTTTCAATGCTACAACTGGCCCTTGCGGTGCATTGCAGCCCATCACCATTAAGTGATACTATCATCAAGACTATTTTAGTTACTACTGTACACATATCAGTTCACCTAACACATCAATCCAGTGATTAGGCAGCCAAATTATCATTCAGCATTGACATTAGTCAGTTTATAGTACAGCCATGTCATAATTACGTCTATTTGTGGACTGGGAGGTTGAATTCAATAGAAAAGTTCAACGGCACCATTATAGCCAAGCACCAAAAGTCCCTCACTTAGCAAGTCCATATGTACCAATAGGGTAAGCCATTTAGAACGGAGATGAGGAAACACTTTTTCGCACAAAGAGTTGTGAGTTTGTGGAATTCCCTGCCTCAGTGGGGGGGTGGAGGCCGGTTCTCTGGATACTTTCAAGAGAGAGCTAGATAGGGCTCTTAAAGATAGCGGAGTCAGTGGATATGGGGAGAAGGCAGGAACATATCTGATGCGAAACATTACCCATCGATCTTCTCCGGAGATGCTGTCTTGGTGTAAACATGCAACAACATGGAAGGAGCCCTTTGGGATTGATTGTGGATGATCAGCCATGATCACATTGAATGGCGGTGCTGGCTCGAAGGGCCCAATGGCCTATTGTCTATTGTCTATGCACCTGTCTGTTGCCTAATTGATCCAAAACATGCAATTATGTTGAGAAGCAAATTGCTGTCTATACTTTCAGCAACTGCAAATTCTTTTGCGCAATTTCATGCATAGTTAACCTCGTTCCCAGCTCCTCCTTGTTTTTCTGATTGGAAAAAGTGTACATCTGGCTTGAAAACAAATTGTTTCAGCATATACTGTGCATCCAGGTTTCACGGGTTGCTATGTCACATGAAGATGGATTGGCGAGGAATTAAATATTGTCCTGTTGTGTTTTGCTCACCAGTAGTGCGGTGAAACAACATATCTCAAAGAAGAGTGGTTGCTTCATATTTCTTACATGATTTATTGAAGAAATTCTACGCAGCAAAGAAACAAGAATGTTATATTTACTCCTAGTGACTGCTGAATTGGAAAATAGCCCAATGCTGAATCTTCACTATTTCTTCTTGAAAGCAGATGGAGAGGAAAGATGATATAAGTGGTAAAATGGAGCACAAATTCAAGTACTCCTGGCAAGCAGCTCCTCGGGATAGCTGCCCCACAGGAATTTTTTTATGATTTCAAGAGGCAAGAGTGTTTTGTTGTCATTTGTCCTAAACAGAAGAATGAAACTCTCACTTACAGCAGCACAACATAACCGGAGAAAAGTTGTGCGTGTGTATATAAACACACACACACACACACTCTTATAAACAAACACACACACACACACCACACACACACACAAACACACACACACACACACTCTTATAAACAAACAAACAATAATTGTGCAAAAAGACAAAACCAGCGTCCTTAAATCTCAGTTCTGAGGTTTTCTTCCTGAAGTACTAGTGGCCAGAGGATCTGGGGTGACGGAGGAACTGAAGGAAATCCACATTAGGCAGGAAATGGTGTTGGGTAGACTGATGGGACTGAATGCCGATAAATCCCCAGGGCCTGATGGTCTGCATCCCAGTGCTTAAGGAAGTGGCTCTAAAAATTGTGGACGTATTGGTGATCATTTTCCAATGTTCTATAGATTCAGGAACAGTTCCTGTGGATTTGGGGGTAGCTAATATTATCCCACTTTTTAAGAAAGGCGGGAGAGGGAGAAAACAGGGAATTATAGACCAGTTAGCCTGACATCGATGGTGGTAAAGATGCTAGAGTCAATCATAAAGGATGAAATCGAGGCACATTTGGATAGCAGTAGCAGGATCAGTCTGAGTCCGCATGCATTTACGAAGGGGAAATCATGATTGACTAATCTTCTGGAATTTTTTGAGGATGTAACTTGGAAAATGGACAAGGGAAAGCCAGTGGATGTAGTGTACCTGAACTTTCAGAAAGCATTTGATAAGGCCCTACATAGGAAGACGAGGAGCGATATGGGAAAAATAGGGGGCACATGGTATGTGGGGTAGAGTGCTCACGTGGATAGAAGAAAATTGGTTGGAAGGCAACAGGAAACAACGAGTAGTAGGATATAACAGTCCCTTTTCCCTGAATGGCAGGCAGTGACTAGTGGGGTAAAACCCCCAACCGCAAGGCTCTGTGATGGACCATCCCCCCTAGCAGCTATTTACTATATACATCAATGATTTAGAGATGAAGGGATTCACAAGTAACATTAGCAAATTTGCACATCACATCACAAAACAGCATGTAAGCTGGGTGTGTAGAGGCACAAATGGTGTAAATAAATGGTTTCTTTTATTCATCAGGCATTGTAGGTTAGATATACATGCAAAAACGTTTTTGCACTCTAAAACATAACTTGTCATTGTTGTTGCTGAGATAAGGCTGTTTGCCTCGTGTGCTCGAGCTGAGCTCCTGCCTGAGGTGGCAGGACACTCTCTCACAAGAAGAGAGTGGAATGAGCAAGAGGGTTGTCCCCAGATTTGTTAAATATCCCATCCCATCCCAGGACACACCCCCCCCCCCTGCAACCCTAGGGCCCCATTCCCCTGCCATTGCCCAGTCACGCCCCGACCCCGACTGCTGAGGTTCGTGTATTTGTTTCGCCCCCCAACCATGGGTTGCCGGGCCACAGAAGGCCCCCCCCCCCCCCCCCCCCCCCGGACCCTCCCCACCCCCCCCCCCCCCCCCCCCCGGACCCCCCCCCTCCCCCGCCCCCCCCCCACCCCCCCCCCCCCCCCCCCCCCCCCCCCCCCCCCCCCCCCCCCCCCCCCCCCCCCCCCCCCCCCCCCCCGGCACCCCCCCCCCCCACCCCCCCCCCGCCCCCACCCCCCCCCCACCCCCACCCCCCCCCCCCCCCCACCCCCCCCCCCCCCCCCCCCCCCCCCCCCCCCCCCCTCCCCCCCCCCGGGGACCCCCCCCCCCCCCCCCTACCCCCCCCCCCCGGAGGGAGGGGACCCCCCCCCCCCCCCCCCCCCCCCCCCCCCCCCCCCCCCCCCCCCCCCCCCCCACCAGTGGGACCCCCCCCCCCCCCCCCCCCCCCCCCCCCCCATGCCCCCCCCACCCCCCCCCCCCCCCCCCCACCCAGGCCCCCCAGGGGAAACCCCCCCCCCCCCCCCCCCCCCCCCACCCCCCCCCCCCCCACCCCCCCCCCCCCCCCCCCCCCCCCCCCCCCCCCCCCCCCCCCCCCCCCCCCCCCCCCCCCCCCCCCCCCCCCCCCCCCCCTCCCCCCCCCCGGGACCCAGGACCCCCCCACCCCCCCCCAGTCCCAATTTACCCCCCCCCCCCCCCGGACCCCCCCCCCCCCCCCCCCCCCCCCCCCCCCAGAACCAGAAGCAGGAAAACGAGCGGGCCGACATATCGATGCAGCCCGACCTGTAGACTAACAGGCAGACCATGAGGGCAGACGTCGAAAAGGGATGGAGCGCGCTCACCTGTTACCGGAAGGTGTGCAAGCATGATCGAGGGTGGCTCTTGCTGCGGGGTTGGTGGCACCCTGGCTGTGAGTTTGGACGGAGGGGCCCGCGGGCGCAGTTGACGATCCGGCTGTGGGCAATCCTGAGGTATGCTGAGGGGTGCAAGGAGACGAACGCAAAAACCGCAGGACGGACGAGGGATAGACCAGTCACGTCAACCAGCAGGAGATTGTGAGAAAGACATCGGCAACAATGCAAATACAACAAGAAATTAATAGCAATAATGAGCTACAGCATTATAGAGTAAAATGGAAAAACTACAGTGAGCAAACTGCAAATATACACCAAAGTCCAAAGTGGTGGGATGCCGAAAGTTCTGTGGTTCGAATCAAGCAGGGTAGGACATTTCAAACTTTGGTTGTAGTAACACCAACCGACCAGGGGTGGCGCTGTAGACGTCGGTCAGGCTGCATACACACCACTCAACCAGAGGTGGTGCTGCTGACGGCGGTCAGCAGGTCGAGCTTCGCTTCCGACCAGCCGCAGCGGCCATTTTTGGAGTCGCTGCGGCGAAATCCGCGCTGCGCAAGGAGAAGGACGTCTTCTCCATGCCATTGCCCAGTCACGTGACCGACTGCTGAAGGTTCATGCAGTTAGTAGCCCAACCACCGGGTGCCACCACAGGTGGCAGTGTGAATTGTGAGGAGGATACTATGAGAATACAGGGTGACTTGGACAGGTTGGGTGAGTGGGCAGATGCATGGCAGATGCAGTTCAATGTGGATAAATGTGAGGTTTTCCACTTTGGTAGAAAAAACAGGAAGGCAGATTATTATCTAAATGGAGTCAAGTTGGGAAAAGGGAAAGTACAATGGGATCTGGGGGTCCTTGTTCATTAGTCAATGAAAGTAAGCATACAGGTACAGCAGATAGTGAAGAAAGCGAATAGCATGTTGGCCTTCATAACTAGAGGAGTTGGGTATAAGAGCAAAGAGGTCCTTCTGCAGTTGAGCAGGGCCCTAGTGAGACCACACCTGGAGTATTGTATGCAGTTTTGGTCTTCAAATTTGAGGAAGGACATACTTGCTTTTGAGGGAGTGCAGCATAGGTTCACAAGGTTAACTCCCAGGATGGCGGGACTGTCTGATGCTGAGAGAATTGAGAATTAGAAGCATCCTTCTAAATTCCATACCCTGGAATTTAGAAGGATGAGAGGCGGTCTTATTGAAACATATAAGATTATTAAGGGTTTGGACACGCTAGGTAGGAAACATGTTCTCGATGTGGGAGGAGTCCAAAACCAGGGGCCACAGTTTAAGAATAAGGGCAAGCCATTTAGAATGGAGATGAGGAAACACTTTTTCACACAGAGAGTTGTGAGTGTGGAATTTTCTGCCTCAGAGGGCAATGGGGACCAGTTCTCTTGATACTTTCAAGAGAGAGCTATTAAAGATAGTGGAGTCAGGAGATATGGGGAGAAATCAGGAACGGGGTACTGATTGAGGATGATCTGCCATGATCACATTAAAGCATGTTGGCTGGCCTACGCCTGCACTAGAGGTTGTAGTGTTTAATAGCCCGATGGCTGTAGGGATTTCCTAAAGTTAGTCCATTTGCAATTAGCGTTGAATGCAGTCAAGTTTCCTTAATTAATTAGCTGTTTCACCGTCACAATAAGTATTAAGATTTTGGCACTGTGACTATAGTCATTATACTTTTGTATTAAATCCAGTTTTAGTCATGAGTCGGAAACTTCTCAATGCTGTGCAAGTAAATTTACTTGACTGCACATTAATAAAATGACTATAGTAGCCTGCTGACATCCATATGCAGCTTCACAGTTAGACACTGTTTTTTTTGTTTAGCAGAAAAAAAAAGCACAATAAAAGGGAACTGGGCTATTACTGAGGACTGGAAAAAACAAAAAGAACAGGGTATGAAATTTAGCTCATGAAAATCCAAGTTTTGAAATACAATTTGATCTGCAAAATGTACAATGAGATTTGGATAACAGCCGAAAAGCTAGAGGCAATATGGACAAGCATATTGAATAGGCAAATAAATGACAGATGCAAAGCAATATGGATAAATTAAGTCATCCATTTTGGAGGGGGAAATAGAAAGGCAGTGAAAAGGCTAATAGTCAAATCTAAAATGGAGTCGTTCTTCTACAAAAGCATAGACTAGTAGAACAAAAGAATGGCTCGGTGCCAA